>OVBL01000343.1:0-600000 GCA_900406555.1 Pseudoturritis turrita
CCCAGGAATTTGTATAGCGCGCTTTTATACCCGTAAGAGGGTGTTGAGAACCTATCCCGTATAGAGATAGTGGTTAAAATCCATAAAGGATGTGGTTGTTCGTCTGTTGTGGCCAGCAACGACGAGGTGATGAATATCCATGAAGGATGTAAGATGTAACTTGTGTCGACTAAGTGACGAGTTGTGCTAGAAAAAGTTTGAAGTTATTACCTTTAAAGAATGATGCGAGGTGTGGGAGTATACATGTATACGTACCCACTCCCCCCCTTTTTTGAGGAGGGGGACAACTGAACCCATCCGAAGACGAGCTGCCTACGTACCCTTTTCAGGGATCAAGTCGTCCCGTAGTTCATGTGAAGTGATTTAGTGGTAATACCTCTTTAGGTGCATTGCGTTCCAAGATCTTGGTATCGGAACATCAACATGTTTGAGAGCTCGTATACTCCTGGTCGAACTGCCTTGGTGATTTGTAGGGTCCTTCCCAGTTTGCTCCTAGTTTGCCAGCGTTTGTTTCGGCTGTGTTCTGAAAAACTTTGCGGAGAACCAGATCACCTTCTTTGAACTTGCGACTTCTGACGTTAGGTTGTAATACTTGCTGCTGCCTGTTGATAATTTTGAATCCGAACCAGTGCCTGATCTCTTCGTTCGTTAACCAAGTCCAACTCATCGAGTAGCATGAGGTGATTCAGTCCTTCCTGTCCAGAAAGAAGTCTGCGGCGGACTCCAGGAATTGGACCTCGCTGGGATGACACATTCGGTACCATGGACAAGAGCAAAGGGTGTTCTCCAGTGGCGTCGCGGAGTGGTTCGGTGTGACCATAATACTCCTTCGAGTTCATCTGCCCAGCGTCCCTTCTTTGCATCAAGGCGTTTTTTCAATCCATCCAGGATAGTCTTGTTTACTGCTTGCTTGTCCATTCCCTTGTGGGTAGCGTGGCGTAGACTTGCTGAGTCGTATCTTCCATTTTTCGCAGAAGGCTTCAAACCTTGTAGAGATAAATTGCGAGCCGTTGTCCGTAACAATTTCGTAGGGAACTCCATGTCGGCATAAGATATTTTTCCAGACGAAATTTTCGACTTGGGCATCCTTTATGTTGGCGTAAGAATCTGCTTCTACCCATTTTGAGAAGTAATCTGTCAAAACCAGCAAGAACCTCTTTTGTTTGGACCTATGCAGAGGCCCGACGATGTCCATTGACCAGCGCATGAAAGGGTAGGGCGCTGAGATTGATGATAGCAGCTCCGTAGGTTGATGAATCATTGGGGCATGTCGTTGGCATTTTTCGCACCTGGCAGAGAACTTTTCACAGTCCTTCACCATCGTTGGCCAATAGTATCCATGACGCTTGATCTTGATCGCCAAGGCTCTTCCGCCGGAGTGATTGCCACACGAGCCACTATGGACCTCTTCCATGATGTTTCTTGCTTCGGCCCTTCGACGCAAGCCATCAGTGGTCCTGAGAATCTCCACTTGAAGACGTTTCCATCTAAGAGAACATATCGAGCAGCTTGAGCTCTGAGTTTTCGCAGCCCACTTATCTGATGGTGTCTCCTCCATGATGTATACGCGAATTGCTCCCATCCATTCTTTGTCGCATCCGTATCCTTTGTTGTTGTGGATCTTCCTCCATGTCCACTCTCACCTTCGTCGGAGGGCTGTTTCAGGTTCTTCCTCTATCTCAATGCCTTGTCCTCCACCGATGGTGTCATTTTTATCTAGAGGTGGTGTCGGTGCTGCCTTTTCGGCAAATTGGCTCGATATTCGGCCGAACGGCTGTTTGGAGCGAGTGACCGCGTTCACGGTGCAGAGAGGTTGATACTTGGGTTTTTGATGAATTCCACTGGGATTATTCTTTTCAGGTCCGGATCGGAGGTGGATGCGAGTGCTGCTAGCGCGTCTGCCGAAGTGTTCTCCCCGCGTGGTATCCGTGTTAATGTGAACTCTTCGAACTGCGCCAGTCCTTTGACAATCTTTAGATAGGCTTCCATTCGGTCGTCTCTGGCTGTGTACTCGCCGCTAACTTGGTTGACCACCAGCTGTGAATCGCAGTAGGCTTGGATGTGCGAAACCTTGAGTCCAAGAGCAAGTCTCATTCCAGCTATCAAAGCTTCATATTCTGCTTCGTTATTGGATGCACGAAAACCCAGGCGGAATGACTGCTCGAGGATTTCGCCTGTTGGAGAGGTTAACCGTATTCCCACTCCGGATCCTTGTTTTGATGATGATCCATCCGCGTGAAGCCTCCATATTGTGCTCGGAGCCGGCTCTTCTATCACTTCTTCTGGGAGTTCTATCAAAAAGTCGGCTAGGACTTGAGATTTGGCAGGTTCTGCTTCGATATTCGATGTCATATTCGCTCAGCTCTATTGCCCACTTTGCCAATCTCCCAGACTGGCTAGGGCTATGCAAGATGGATCGCAGTGGGAAGGTAGTCAAAACTACAATCGAATGTGACTGGAAGTATGGTCTCAGTTTTCGAGCGGACATTACCACAGACAATGCCAGCTTCTCCATCTGTGGATACCGTGTTTCAGCGTCGGTGAGAGTTTGACTAACATAGAAAATTGGCTTCTGCTCGCTGCGCTCTTCCCTGATGAGTACACCACTTACCGCCGTGGCCGAAACGGCCGTGTATAGAAACAGTGGCTCGCCTTCTACCGGTTTCGTAAGTACTGGAGGGCTGGCTAGGTACTCTTTCAGCTGTTGAAACGCCTGCTCGCATTTTTCTGTCCATTCAAACTTCTTGTTCCCACGTAGCGTATCGTAGAAAGGCAAACATTTATCAGTTGACCGAGAGATGAAACGATTCAGCGCGGCGACCCGTCCAGTTAGCCTCTGGACTTCGCGTTTTGTCTTCGGCGACACCATCTGTATGAGAGCATCAATCTGCTTCGGATTGGCTTCAATTCCACGGCGGGTGACCAGATATCCAAGGAATTCTCCAGACGTGACCGCGAATCTGCACTTGGTTGGGTTCAGCTTCATGTTATGCAGATTCAGTTGCTTGAAACATTCTTCTAGGTGAGCTACGTGATCCTCCTCCTCTAAAGACTTCACCAGCATGTCGTCTATGTAAACTTCCATTGTCTTCCCCAGTTGGTCAGCGAACATTCGGTTTACTAACCGCTGGTAGGTGGCTCCAGCATTTTTTAGACCGAACGGCATGACTTTGTAACAGTATATCCCGCGGTCTGTGATGAACGCCGTCTTCTCTTGATCGTCTGGGTTCATTAGGATTTGGTTGTATCCGGAGAAGGCATCTATAAATGAAAGGAGTTTGTTGCCTGCTGTCGCTTCCACCAATCGATCAATATGCGGCAGTGGAAAACTGTCTTTGGGGCAGGCTTTGTTCAAGTCGGTGAAGTCCACGCATACACGCCATTTCCCATTTTTCTTCTTAACCACCACAGGGTTAGCGAGCCAGTCCGGATACTTTGCTTCGACTATTGATCCCACACGTAGTAGTCGTTCCACCTCGTCATTCACTGCTTGTGCTCTGTCCGGACCAAGTTTTTCGCCTTTTCTGTTTGACGGGTTTAAAGGTTGGGTCCACGTGCAGCTCGTGGCACGTTACGTTGATGCTGATGCCAGGCATGTCTTCAGCTTCCCATGCGAAGGTGTGTAGGTTCTTTTTCAAGGAAAGAAATCAGCTCTCTCCTTATTGGATCTTTCAGCTCGGCCCCTATTTCGACACAGCGTTCCGGGTGATCGCCATCTATGTTCACCGAGACGACGGGGTCGCAAGTTGGTTTGCCTTCCCTCTCGCGATCCTCCGTGATCTGTAATTGCTACAAGAGTTTTGCCAACTCCTTCTCGGGTTCCCTGTCAGTCTTCATCTTCTTTCTCCTGGTGGTGGTTTCTGTGACGGGGTTCCTAAGTTTGTGTTCGGCTAGGAAACAAATGCGAGATTCCTTTTGGTTTTCCCATATTGTTTTGATTCCCCTTGGGGTCGGAAATTTGATGCAGAGGTAATAGGTTGATGGTACAGCTCGCATCGAGTTTATCCAGGGTGTGCCCATGATCACATTGTAGATCGCAGGATGATCTGCAACCGAAAACTCCACTATCTTGGTCACCTGTTCAGCTCGGACGGGGAGTTTTATTGTTCCAAGGGTCATGGTCGTCTCTCCCGAGAATTCAGTTAAAGGCTTCGGCGCGGCTGTGATTTTGTCCAGGTCTATGTTCATCCTTCTGAGAGTCTCCCGGAAGATCACATCTACGGAGCTTCCTGTGTCTATCAGAACTCGGGCGACATCGCAATCATCGACGATCAATTCTATCACGAGGGGGTCATTATGTGGTCTGTCGATGCCGGTGGTTTCCCTTTCTTCGAACGAGATAACATCGTTAGGAAGTTTGGAGGGTGCTGACCAGTTTACACTCGCATCGGCTCGCCGCTGGAAAGCCTTGATTGAAGACACCGTGTCCGAGCAGTATTGTGATCCACCCATTATCATATTTATTCTTCTTCGAGAACCTGACTGCGTCGCCTCATCATCTCGTCTTCCTCGCTTGGGTGTATCGTCATTTTGACTTGTCTGGTTCGGCTGATCTTTTTCGCCTTCTTGCTCGAAGTCTTTTAAGCTGACTGCGCTACCGAGTTCTCCGGCTACCAGCTTTTGCCGCGAGCTTCATTCCCAAGGTTCGGCAGTTGGCAGTCGAATGACCGTGCATGTGATGAAATTCGCAGTAGGCTTTTTCGTCGTACGAACTTTGACTTCGTGTCCAGGTGTTCCAGGGTGCTTTGCCTCGGCCCGTTCCCACCTGATAGTTGTGGGCTCCTCCAAAGTTAGGTTTCTCATGGTGTACATACCCGTTCCCTTGAGTATTCTTCTTTTGAGGAGGTTGGAAAGAACGGTTCGTCGCTTTGGCGGCTCCATACTTCTGAGACAAAATCTTCATCTCTTCTTCATTGACTATGAAATCTGAGGCTCGGTGCAGTGCATCCTGAATTGATAGTGGCGTGTTTAGAGCAATCTCTTTTCGGAATTCGGATTCGTACCATAGAGCCCTTTTTAACGCGAGCACAGCGGCCTTGTCTCTTACGCCTTCCACTTTTGACATTACTGCTTTGAATCTCCCTATAAAGCTTCGCAATGTCTCTGTAGGCCCTTGAGTTAATGTCCATAGGTCGGCATCTGAGGCCCCTCGATCCATAAACATGGAGTAATGCTTCAAGAAGGCGGCAGACAGCTGCTGGAAATCATCAATGGAGTTCCGCTCTAATCTTGAAAACCATTGGAGGGCTGCACCCTTTAGATGTTCCACAAATACCAAGCAGAAACCAGCATCTCTCTCTTTTTCTCTAAAATTGGCTCGGCCCATTGCTATGATAAACGCCGTTATGTGTTCCTTTGGGTCGGTTGTCCCTTCGTAGACTGGGACTTTGATCTTTCCTGGGTCGGAGAACCTTGCCTTGGTAATTTGGGCTGTAAACGGTGTATTGTGCGCTTCTTCCAATATGCGGTCAATCTCTGGGACTTTACTGGTTGCCTTGTGCACCTGGGATCGGACGGCTTTCATCTCAGCAGTGGCTCGAATCAATGAGGTTCGGATTTCGTCCAATTCTTCACTCTGGGCTCGGCTCGTCGTTCTTGGTTCATCAACAAACTACGCTCGTTGGACCCAGAGGAGATTTTCCTCTTCCTCTGCCGAATTCCTGGCTTGGTTTAGGTTAATATTGCCTTCGCTGGCTCGGGGTTCTGTTGTTGCTGGTGCGAATCCCTCGTCAGCAAGATTTTCTGCGTTGTGGTCTCCTTCTTCGTCAAGGACGATTGCTGTAGCCGATCCAACGTTGGTGCGTAAGTCATATCCATCACTGGTTCCTCTTGCGCCTCGGGTCAGCCGGGGTAGCTCGGTGATATTTGATCTTGTCACCGCGGGTGCCTGCTCGTTTGTTAGATGTGACGGTGGTAATCCCCCCGAAGTCCTTAGTGCGTCGCGCGGTGTTGAAAAATCCAGGGCCGTCGGGTTTAGGCCAAGCCGCCTGGTTATTCCGCTAACAGGTGGGTTCATAGTTGAGCCGACTCCTCCAGATCGTATGTTTCTGGCTCGGCTATCGGTTACTAGTGACTCAATTCTCTCTGTTAGCGAGCTGTTCAGCTTGTCTTGCTCCTCGGCCTTCTTCAGCAACGCGGTCATCATGTTCTTCAATTCTGTTAGAGTTTCTGTGGTGCCATCCGTGTTTGCTGGAGGTAGATTGGTTCCTGTCCTAGGAGGATCGACGCCGGTGTTGCTCGCATCGTCACCACTTCGGTCTCCGTCGGTAGTCATCGCTTCAGATCTCGTAATAAGTGGTTCTAAGGTGTCAGAAAGTTTGAGAATCCCCATAGACGGCCCCAAATTGTGGGAGTCAAAACTCGCACAACCAAAACTTGTAAAGAGATTCAGGGATTCGACAAACTTCTATGTAAAGAAACCAAGAAACTGAGATCCAAAGATGGAGATTTTATTCAAGCTGTTTCGAAAGCTGTTTGTAAAGTAATAAGCGTTTAGCTAGGTCAATTTTTGGATCCTCTTTTCAAAGAGGTACATTGTCTATTTATACACAAATAGGTCGGCTAGGTTTCTTCCTAAACGAGAAAGGCAAACTTCCTTATTCTTCGGAATTTCCTCTATGATTTTCATGGGCTTCTCTTTGCCTCATCACCTCGGCCCACCAATCTCTTACGACTCGTTGTCTTGGACATGTTAAGGTATTGAGCTCGTTGCTTTGCTGGGTCATTGGCGAGCTGGCTCGTCGCTTGTCTCGCCTGCTTCTCCCATCGCCGAGCCTGGGAATTGGTTTGCCAACATATTGGCTCATCACCGTTTGTTGGCTCGTCACCGTTTCTCCTTACTGCCAAGCCAAATATTGGCTTATCGCTTAGCCAAACGTTGGCTCGTCACTCACTTCCTCATGCCTAGCCAAGTATTGGCTCGTCATTACTTCTTTCCCTTGTCGCCGAGCCAAGTTTGGCTCGTCGCTTATTTTCCTTGTTGCCGAGCCAAGTTGGCTCGTCTTCTCCTTCTCCTTGTCGCCGAGCCAAGTTTGGCTCGTCTTCTAATTTGTTTGGCTCGTCGCCAAATATTTGGCCCATCGCTTTTTCACGTTGCCGAGCCAAGATATTGGCTCGTCACTCTTTTCCCCTTGCTTCCTAGCCAAGATGTTAGCTCGTCTCCTTCTTCTTCCACCGCCTAGCCAAGATGTTGGCTCGTCATCTTTTTCACGTTGCCGAGCCAAGATATTGGCTCGTCACTCTTTTCCCCTTGCCGCCTAGCCAAGCGTTGGTTCGTCGCCTAGCCAAGATGTTGGCTCGTCATCGTTTCTTCACACTGCCTAGCCAAGATGTTGGCTCGGCACTTCTTTCTGCCGCCTGCCGAGCCAAGTCTGCCTTGTCGCCGTTTCTCCATAATGCCGAGCCAGCTTGGCTCGTCACCAATTCACCCTGTCGCCTAGCCAAGATGTTGGCTCGTCTCCAGCTTTCTCCATTGCCTAGCCAAGTTTTGGCTCGTCGTTTACTTTCCTCCATACTTAGCATTTTTAGCAGTTG
The DNA here is from genome assembly GCA_900406555.1 of Pseudoturritis turrita. Classification (NCBI taxonomy): domain Eukaryota; kingdom Viridiplantae; phylum Streptophyta; class Magnoliopsida; order Brassicales; family Brassicaceae; genus Pseudoturritis; species Pseudoturritis turrita. The sequence goes on from OVBL01000343.1 coordinate 7,534, forward strand.
ATCTCGATGGAGTGAAAACTGACCCCAACAGACCACATGGAGAAAAATCGGTAGCCGATCTGTAGCTTTACGAGCTTTTCTGCCTTGTTGAACATGTCGTGACTTTCCGCTTTGTTTGTTGGTTTTGCAGTTCCTAATCCGCTCCCGACATGTCCTCCGGACGTAATTACACTTTGCGAGACTCTAGTTTCCGGTGAGTGCGATTGGCAAAGAGATTTTACTCTTCAAAGAGTAGAGAGAGCGCGGGCACAATACTTTGGATATTATTCTCCGAGTTCAACTCCTTTGTCTTCTCTTAGCAGTACGAGGAGAACCATGGGAAAAAGGTCATATATTCGTGAAAGGGTCTGCGCCACAATGGAGCAGGCAGAGGTCGGCAGAACTAAGATTTCTGCGGAGCAGCGAAGTGCTGCCCTTGCTTTTCCCTCGGGTGACTCATCTGTAGAACCATCCACGCTGGCTCCGTCGATCCCCATCGTTAGAGAGGTTGTGTTGGGTCTTGGGCGATTGGACTTGCCTTCGGTTCATCGCAGAAAGGGCAAGGTTGCGGCCACAAGTGAGGATGCCGATCAGGTGAGGCTAGTCCGGAGATGTGCCTTGGCAAAGGCTGATAAAGGAAAAGATCCTCAAAAGGATGACGGTCCTGGACGAAAAAGGTGTAACGCATCGGTTCGCAGTGCTGCCAAGCACAAGCTACCTTCGGAGCCCGTATCTCAGCCGTTTGCTTATAAAATGGTTTGTGACGACGCGTCGGCATCGGCCACTCTCTTCTCCAAGATTCTCTCTAAGGAGGATTGCTTTCCTCCTCCCGATACTCTATCCCGGAGCAACCCATATGCCGAAATGTCTCGTCATGGTACTAAGGTAGTTTGCGTTGACCTTCTTTTTCCTACTTTGTTGAAAATGGGATGCCTGATCTCCCTTTTCTTTATGTTCAGTTCGTGGCCTCTATTAACAAGATGACATCCGGTTATGAGGCGGACATTCGCAAGATGAGAGCCGAGCGTGCACGGAAAGTGGCCAAAGAGCTTCGAACAAAGCTTAACGAAGCCGAGCGCAAGCGCGATGCTGTAATGGAGATAGCGTCGAAATAGAAGGAGGACTTGGAGTCTTATCGGGTCCAGCAGGAGGCTCAAGTCGCCGAGCTTTAGCGGATGTTAAGCTCAGAGAGGGCCATGACTGACAAGAAGGTTAAACGTGCTGAGAAGGGAGCGATGCGCAGAATGGCCGAGAAATTTCAATCTAAAGTCGACCGAGCCAAGGAGAAGGTTAAGAGCTTGGGCGGATCGTCGAAGAACAACGTGGTCGATCTTGCCCAAGTTGACAGAAACCTTGAACTCCTTGCGCTGCTCCGCGGTGACGAACCACCTTCATTGGATGCCGAAATTGAGAAACTCCAGGGATGGAGAGTGAGGTACGCTGGTGCCGATGACGAGTTTGATAGGTTGATCGCCTTATTGGAGAACGACCTAGTGGTCTCGCCGATCCCTGAAGACTCGACCGACGTTGCGCTTGGTAATGAGTCCGTTGAGGCATTAGCGGTGGATGTCGGCGTTCGCGTGTTCTCTGGATCCAACAGGGGTAAGCTTGGTTTGACTTCGCTTGGTTCGAACGAAGCCTCCGAATCCGAGACGACGGCCGAATCCTCCGATGATGATTAGGGTGTGTCTTCAAGGGGTAAGGTACGATGACGATGGGGAACTGCCCAAGTCATCATTTTATTTATGCTTTGATGTTATTTGGACATGGTGCCTGGATGGCTTTATCCGTATTGACTTGTTATGTGCGCCTTGTGGCTTTTGCTTTGGTTGTGTCGTTTCTTCGTTGTTGAAACTTGTTGCTTGTATGCTTTTTTTTATCCAAGGAGGACTGATCTGTTTCGCTACAGTTTGTGTTAGTGTTAACACCGACGATTCGTTTGCTTCGTTTGGAATGATTATGTTAGTGTAAGCATACTTGCTTCGATTACGAGCACATGTGTTTTGACCAACGATTTGTTTGTTGGGTTTTCGGATGAACATTTTGGTTTACGGATATGCTATCGTAAGCGTATCCGCTCTGACAATGGACACGTAATATTGTTGCGAACAACGATTTGTTGTTGGGTTTAGGATAAATATTTCGGTTTACGGTTACGCTAACGTAAGCATATCCGCTCCGACAATGGACATGTAGTACTGATAGGACCAACGATTTGGTTGTTGGGTTTAAGATGAACATTTTGGTTTACGGGTATGCTACCATAAGCATATCTGCTCCGACAATGGACACAGTTATTTATATAGCGCGCACTTTTAATCCGTTAGGATGTAGTAGTTAGATCCGTAAAGGATGTAGTAGTTCGTTGCTGTGGCCAGCAGCAACGAGGGTGAAGAGAGGTGCCTGTTTTAGTTAGGACTTTAAGTGATTCGTGAAAGGTGCGGATGTGATGCCTATTTCTGTTAAGGCTTTAGTAACCCGTGGAGGGTGTGATATGACGAATATTGCTTCGAGAAGCTTGCATTAAGTAGACGCGGAGTCTATTACAAAGGTGGGAGTATACGAGTATACGTACCCACTCCCCCCCCCCTTTTTTAGGAGGGGAGTTGAACCCATCCGAATACGAGCTGCCTACGTACCCTTTGCAGGGATCAAGCTGAACCCATCCATAATACCCCTTCCAACTCGTCAGCCCAGCGTCCTTTTTTCGTCAAGGCATTTTTTGAGACCGTCGAGAATTGTCTTGTTTATTGCTTCTACCTGGCCATTTCCTTGTGGATTTGCTCAGTCGGATTTTCTACTTCTCGCAGAAAGCTTCGAACCTTGTGGAGATGAACTGCGACCCATTATCGGTGACGATTTCGTAAGGGACTCCATGTCGGCATATGATGTTCTTCCTGACGAAACTTTCGACTTGTGCGTCCTTGATGCTGGCATACAAATCTTCCTCTACCCATTTCGAAAAATAGTTTGTCAGGACCAGTAAGAATCGTTTCTGCTTCGACGGATGCAAAGGTCCAACAATGTCCATGGACCATCGCATGAATGGATAGGGCGATGATATTGAGGAAAGCATCTCAGTTGGCTGATGAATCATTGGTGCATGACGTTGACACTTTTCGCACCTGGATGAGTACTTCTTGCAGTCTTGTATCATGGTCGTCCAGTAATAGCCATGTCGTTTGATTTTTATCGCCAAGGCTCGTCCTCCCGAATGGTTGCCACAAGAGCCGTCGTGAACCTCCTCCATGATTTCCCTTGCCTCCTTTTGTTCAACGCAGGCGAGTAATGGCCCCGAGAATTGTCATTTGAAAATGTTACCGTCGAGCAGGATGTAGCTTGCCGCTTGCGCCCGAAGCTTACGAGCTGCCCCTTTGTCAGAAGGTAAGGTACCATCGAAAATGTACCCACGGATGTCGTCAAGCCATCCTTTGTCACAGCCATATTCAAGTTCTTGCGATGTTTCATCCGTCGTAACGGCTTCAGCTGTGTGACATGGGTGGGAATCGGGAGATAGGGTTGTTAGGTCCTGGTCCATGGTCGTTGCTTCTTCTTCGACATCTACGGGATTATCGTTCTCGTTGAATGCGTCAATTTCCATCCGAGAGGCGTGTCCTTCGTCTGCCGCATATGTCTCATCCTGGACCATTGAGCCATTGATTACTGCTTTTCGTTCGTCAGCGTCATCTTCAGCATTGTCCGGTGCACAGGCTTTCTCCCTTGCAGTCCTGGCAGCTTGAGACCGCGTAACCACACTCACTGTTTCCGGAAGAGTGATGCTCGGGCGTTCGATGAATTCCACCGGAATAACTCGTTTCAAGGCTGGATCAGAAGTGGATGCGAGGGCGGCTAGCGCATCAGCCGAAGTGTTTTCTCCTCGTGGAATACGCGTGAGTGTGAACTCTTTAAATTGTGCAGTCAAGTCTTTGACGACTTTCAGATATGCCTCCATACGATCATCTTTAGCTGCGTATTCCCCGCTGAACTGGTTCGCGACTAACTGTGAATCGCAGAACGCGTGAATGCAATCAATCTTGAGTCCTTGCGCAAGCTTTATTCCGGCAATGAGGGCTTTGTATTCTGCTTCGTTGTTGGAGGCGCAAAAACCTAGGCGGAAGGATTGTTCAAGTATCTCGCCCATTGGTGACGTTAGATGTATCCCGACCCCTGAACCATTTTTGGATGATGAGCCGTCAACGTGAAGTTGCCAAGTTGAATTCGGGTTTCCTTCGACGAGGTTCTCCTCCGGAAGTTCGATTAAAAAATCGGCAAGCACTTGTGATTTTACGCAGGTTCGTCCGCGATACTCGATGTCGTACTCGCTGAGCTCGATAGCCCACTTGGCTAATCGCCTGGATTGACTTGGGCTGTGCAAAATCGATCGTAGGGGGAAAGGAATGAGGACCACAATGGAGTGTGATTGGAAGTACGGCCTTAGTTTCCTGGAAGACATGACCACCGATAAAGCCAACTTCTCCATCTGCGGGTATCTTGTCTCTGCGTCGGTGAGGGTCTTGCTGACGTAAAAAAATTGGTTTCTGCTCTCCCCGTTCGTCGTGAATGAGTACTGCACGTACTACCGTGGTGGAGATTGCGATGTATAGGAAGAACGGCTCTCCCTCGACTAGCTTTGCGAGCACCGGGGGACTGGCGAGATATTTCTTCAACTGCTGGAAAGCCTCTTCGCACTTCTCTGTCCATTCAAATTTCTTGTTTCCTCGTAAAGTGTCGTAGAACGGTAAGCACTTATCGGTGGATAGCGAAATAAATCTGTTGAGTGCAGCCACCCTTCCAGTCAGTCTCTGTACTTTACATTTTGATTTTGGGGAAGTGATCTGGAAAAGCGCGTCGATCTGGTTTGGATTCGCTTCAATTCCCCGATGAATAACTAAGTAACCGAGAAACTCGCCGGACGTGACTACAAATCTACACTTTGTCGGGTTGAGCTTCATGTTGTGCGAGTTGAGCTGTCGGAAACATTCCTCCAAATGTAGCACGTGATCCGTTGCCTCTAGCGATTTCACCAGCATGTCGTCTATGTAAACCTCCATCGTTCTTCCGAGCTGATTAGCAAACATCTTGTTTAATAAGCGCTGATATATGGCTCCAGCATTTTTGAGGCCGAAAGGCATCACCTTGTAGCAATAGATTCCATGATCCGTAATGAAGGCTGTCTTCTCGCGATCATCGGGATTCATTAGAATCTGATTGTATCCAGAGAATGCATCCATGAAAGATAGGAGCTTGTTACCGGCCGTTGCTTCGACCAGTCGATCAATGTGTCAGCTGTCAATCGACGCACACCCGCCATTTTCCGTTCTTCTTTTTGACTACAACAGGGTTCGCCAGGCAATCTGGGTACTTGACTTCCATTATCGAACCAACTCGTAAGAGTCTTACGACTTCGTCGTTCACTGCTTTCGCCCTATCAGGACCCAACTTTGTCCGTTTCTGCTTGACTGGTTTGAAGGTTGGGTCGATGTTTAATTCATGACTGGTTACGCCGATATCAATTCCGGGCATATCCTCTGCTGCCCACGCGAAAGTGTCCACGTTTTCCTTTAAGAATGAAACCAGTTCGTCCTTGATTTTTTCTTCGAGGCCGAATCCAATCTCTACGCATCGTTCCGGGTGTTCGTCGTCGATACAAACTGATATTACGGGGTCGCAGGGCTGTTCAGCTGATTCTTCTTCGCGATCCTCAACAATCTGTAATTGCTATAAGAGCTTGGAGAGTTCTTTTACTGGCTCCATGTCTGTCTTCATCTTCTTGCGTTCTGACTTGGCTATTGGATCGGTGACAGGATTCCTGAGTTGTGTGCAGCTAGGAAGCATACGCGGGACTCCTTCTGACTTGCCAAAATTGTTTTGACTCCGCTCGGTGTTGGGAATTTTACGCAGAGATGGTAGGTCGAGGCTATGTTGGGGTCAAAACCCACCCAGCTGTGATCAATGGGAAAATGGCTAAGTATGAAAATACGAAGAATCGGACAAGGCCGAAATTGTACCTAAGTCATTTCTGTACGAGTCCACTTAAGCACAAGAGGGGCCATTCTGGCCAAAGCAGCTCCATTTTCGGCCAAGGAAGCTTCACTTCGGCATGGAGACTTCGGCAAAAGAAGGAAGAGATGTAGGCAAGCCTTTTCTCCGCTTAGGCAAGACTTGTCTCCACTTAGGCAAGCCTTGTCTCAACTTAGGCAAGCTTTGGCTCACATCGGCAAAGCTTTGCTCCACTTCGGCGAAGATGGGAAAGACATCAGCAAGTTTTGTCTCCGTTAGGCAAGCCTTATCTCCACTTAGGCAAGCCTTGTCTCCACTTGGGCAAGCTTTGCCTCTACTTAGGCAAGCTTTGTCTCCACTTAGGCAAGTTTTGGCTCACATCGGCAAAGCTTTACTCCACTTCGGCGAACACGGAGACTTCGGCAAGCTTGGAGACTTAGGCAAACACAGAGACTTCGGCAAGCTTAGAGACTTCGGCAAGTTTGGAGACTTCGGCAAGCTCGGAGACTTCGGCAAACACAGAGACTTCGGCAAGCTTGGAGACTTAGGCAATCTTGGAGACTTCGGCAAACACGGAGACTTTGGCAAGCTTGGAGAATTCGGCAAGCTTGGAGACTTTGGCAAACACGGAGACTTCGGAAACCTTGGAGACTTCGGCAAACACGGAGACTTCGGCAAGCTTGGAGACTTCGGTAAGCTTGGAGACTTTGGCAAACACGGAGACTTCGGCAAGCTTGGAGACTTCGGCAAACACGGAGACTTCGGCAAGCTTGGAGACTTCGGCAAACAAGGAGACTTCGGCAAGCTTGGAGACTTAGGCAAACACGGAGACTTCGGCAAACTTGGAGACTTCGGCAAACACAGAGACTTCGGCAAGCTTGGAGACTTAGGCAAACACGGAGACTTCGGCAAGCTTGGAGACTTCGGCAAGCTTGGAGACTTAGGCAAGCTTGGAGACTTCGGCAAACACGGAGACTTCGGCAAGTATGGAGACTTCGGAAAACACGGAGACTTCGGCAACCTTGGAGACTGCAGCAAATACGGAGACTTCGGCAAGCTTGGAGACTTCGGATAGCTTGGAGACTTCGGCAAACACGGAGACTTCGGCAAGCTTGGAGACTTAAGCAAACACGGAGACTTCGGCAAGCTTGGAGACTTCGGCAAACACGGAGACTTCGGCATGCTTGGAGACTTCCGCAAACACGGAGACTTCGGCAAGCTTGGAGACTTTGGCAAACACGGAGACTTCGGCAAGCTTGGAGACTTAGGCAAACACGGAGACTTCGGCAAGCTTGGAGACTTCGGCAAGCTTGGAGACTTAGGCAAACACGGAGACTTCGGCAAGCTTGGAGACTTCGGCAAGCTTGGAGACTTAGGCAAGCTTGGAGACTTCGGCAAACACGGAGACTTCAGCAAGGTTGGAGACTTTCGCAAACACGGAGACTTCGGCAAGGTTGGAGACTTCGGCAAATACGGAGACTTCGGCATGCTTGGAGATTTCGGCAAGCTTGGAGACTTCGGCAAACACGGAGACTTCGGCAAGCTTGGAGACTTCGGCAAACACGGAGACTTCGGCAAGCTTGGAGACTTCAGCAAACACAGAGACTTCAGCAAGCTTGGAGACTTCGGCAAGCTTGGAGACTTCGGTAAATACGGAGACTTCGGCAAGCTTGGAGACTTAGGCAAACACGGAGACTTCGGCAAGCTTGGAGAGTTCGGCAAACACGGAGACTTCGGCAAGCTTGGAGAGTTCGGCAAACACGGAGACTTCGGCAAGCTTGGAGACTTCGGCAAGCTTGGAGACTTCGGAAACCTTGGAGACTTCCGCAAACACGGAGACTTCGGAAACCTTGGAGACTTTGGCAAACACGGAGACTTCGGAAACCTTGGAGACTTCGGCAAAACACGGAGACTTCGGCAAGCTTGGAAACTTCGGTAAGCTTGGAGACTTTGGCAAACACGGAGACTTCGGCAAGCTTGGAGACTTCGGCAAACACGGAGACTTCGGCAAGCTTGGAGACTTCGGCAAACAAGGAGACTTCGGCAAGCTTGGAGACTTCGGCAAACACAGAGACTTCGGCATGAGACTTAGGCAAACACGGAGACTTCGGCAAGCTTGGAGACTTCGGCAAGCTTGGAGACTTAGGCAAGCTTGGAGACTTCGGCAAACACGGAGACTTCGGCAAGCTTGGAGACTTCGGAAAACACGGAGACTTCGGCAAGCTTGGAGACTGCAGCAAATACGGAGACTTCGGCAAGCTTGGAGACTTCGGATAGCTTGGAGACTTCGGCAAACACGGAGACTTCGGCAAGCTTGGAGACTTAAGCAAACACGGAGACTTCGGCAAGCTTGGAGACTTCTGCAAACACGGAGACTTCGGCATGCTTGGAGACTTCCGCAAACACGGAGACTTCGGCAAGCTTGGAGACTTTGGCAAACACGGAGACTTCGGCAAGCTTGGATACTTAGGCAAACACGGAGACTTCGGCAAGCTTGGAGACTTCAGCAAGCTTGGAGACTTAGGCAAACACTGAGACTTCGGCAAGCTTGGAGACTTCGGCAAGCTTGGAGACTTAGGCAAGCTTGGAGACTTCGGCAAACACGGAGACTTCAGCAAGGTTGGAGACTTTCGCAAACACGGAGACTTCGGCAAGGTTGGAGACTTCGGCAAATACGGAGATTTCGGCATGCTTGGGGACTTCGGCAAGCTTGGAGACTTCGGCAAACACGGAGACTTCGGCAAGCTTGGAGACTTCTGCAAACACGGAGACTTCGGCAAGCTTGGAGACCTCAGCAAACACGGAGACTTCAGCAAGCTTGGAGACTTCGGCAAGCTTGGAGACTTCGGTAAACATGGAGACTTCGGCAAGCTTGGAGACTTAGGCAAACACGGAGACTTCGGCAAGCTTGGAGAGTTCGGCAAACACGGAGACTTCGGCAAGCTTGGAGAGTTCGGCAAACACGGAGACTTCGGCAAGCTTGGAGACTTTGGCAAGCTTGGAGACTTCGGAAACCTTGGAGACTTCCGCAAACACGGAGACTTTGGAAACCTCGGAGACTTTGGCAAACACGGAGACTTCGGAAACCTTGGAGACTTCGGCAAACACGGAGACTTCGGCAAGCTTGGAGACTTCGGTAAGCTTGAAGACTTTGGCAAACACGGAGACTTCGGCAAGCTTGGAGACTTCGGCAAACACGGAGACTTCGGCAAGCTTGGAGACTTCGGCAAACAAGGAGACTTCGGCAAACAAGGAGACTTCGGCAAGCTTGGAGACTTCGGCAAACACAGAGACTTCGGCATGAGACTTAGGCAAACACGGAGACTTCGGCAAGCTTGGAGACTTCGGCAAGCTTGGAGACTTAGGCAAGCTTGGAGACTTCGGCAAACACGGAGACTTCGGCAAGCTTGGAGACTTCGGAAAACACGGAGACTTCGGCAACCTTGGAGACTGCAGCAAATACGGAGACTTCGGCAAGCTTGGAGACTTCGGATAGCTTGGAGACTTCGGCAAACACGGAGACTTCGGCAAGCTTGGAGACTTAAGCAAACACGGAGACTTCGGCAAGCTTGGAGACTTCGGCAAACACGGAGACTTCGGCATGCTTGGAGACTTCCGCAAACACGGAGACTTCGGCAAGCTTGGAGACTTTGGCAAACACGGAGACTTCGGCAAGCTTGGAGACTTAGGCAAACACGGAGACTTCGGCAAGCTTGGAGACTTCGGCAAGCTTGGAGACTTAGGCAAACACGGAGACTTCGGCAAGCTTGGAGACTTCGGCAAGCTTGGAGACTTAGGCAAGCTTGGAGACTTCGGCAAACACGGAGACTTCAGCAAGGTTGGAGACTTTCGCAAACACGGAGACTTCGGCAAGGTTGGAGACTTCGGCAAATACGGAGACTTCGGCATGCTTGGAGATTTCGGCAAGCTTGGAGACTTCGGCAAACACGGAGACTTCGGCAAGCTTGGAGACTTCGGCAAACACGGAGACTTCGGCAAGCTTGGAGACTTCAGCAAACACAGAGACTTCAGCAAGCTTGGAGACTTCGGCAAGCTTGGAGACTTCGGTAAATACGGAGACTTCGGCAAGCTTGGAGACTTAGGCAAACACGGAGACTTCGGCAAGCTTGGAGAGTTCGGCAAACACGGAGACTTCGGCAAGCTTGGAGAGTTCGGCAAACACGGAGACTTCGGCAAGCTTGGAGACTTCGGCAAGCTTGGAGACTTCGGAAACCTTGGAGACTTCCGCAAACACGGAGACTTCGGAAACCTTGGAGACTTTGGCAAACACGGAGACTTCGGAAACCTTGGAGACTTCGGCAAACACGGAGACTTCGGCAAGCTTGGAAACTTCGGTAAGCTTGGAGACTTTGGCAAACACGGAGACTTCGGCAAGCTTGGAGACTTCGGCAAACACGGAGACTTCGGCAAGCTTGGAGACTTCGGCAAACAAGGAGACTTCGGCAAGCTTGGAGACTTCGGCAAACACAGAGACTTCGGCATGAGACTTAGGCAAACACGGAGACTTCGGCAAGCTTGGAGACTTCGGCAAGCTTGGAGACTTAGGCAAGCTTGGAGACTTCGGCAAACACGGAGACTTCGGCAAGCTTGGAGAGTTCGGCAAACACGGAGACTTTGGCAAGCTTGGAGAGTCCGGCAAACACGGAGACTTCGGCAAGCTTGGAGACTTCGGCAAACAAGGAGACTTCGACAAGCTTGGAGACTTCGGCAAGCTTGGAGACTTATGCAAGCTTGGCGACTTCGGCAAACACGGAGACTTTGGCAAGCTTGGGGAATTCGTCAAGCTTGGAGACTTTGGCAAACACGGAGACTTCGGAAACCTTGGAGACTTCGGCAAACACGGAGACTTCGGCAAGCTTGGAGACTTCGGCAAGCTTGGAGACTTTGGCAAACACGGACACTTCGGCAAACTTGGAGACTTCGGCAAGCTTGGAGACTTGTCAAACACGGAGACTACGGCAAGCTTGGAGACTTGGCAAACACGGAGACTACGGCAAGCTTGGAGACTTAGGCAAACACGGAGACTTCGGCAAGCTTGGAGACTTCGGTAAGCTTGGAGACTTCGGCAAGCTTGGAGACTTTGGTAAACACGGACACTTCGGAAAAGTTGGAGACTTGGCAAACACGGAGACTACGGCAAGCTTGGAGACTTAGGCAAACACGGAGACTTCGGCAAGCTTGGAGACTTCGGCAAGCTTGGAGACGTCGGCAAACACGGAGACTTCGGCAAAGTTGGAGACTTAGGCAAACACGAAGACTTTGGCAAGCTTGGAGACTTAGGCAAACACGGAGACTTCGGCAGGTGTGGAGACTTCGGCAAACACGGAGACTTCGGCAAGCTTTGAGACTTCGGCAAGCTTGGAGACTTAGGCAAACACGGAGACTTCGACAAGCTTGGAGACTTTGGCAGACACGGGGACTTCGGCAAGCTTGGAGACTTCGGCAAGGATGGCCACGTCGGCAAGCCCTCACTTCGGCCGTGATACGAAACTGTCTACCCGAAGTCAAAACCATACGAAACTGTCTAAGCCGAAGTCAAAACCATACGAAAATTGTCTGGCCGAAGTCAATTCCATACGAAACTATCTGGCCGAAGTCGAGGCTGCCAAAGACAATCCTGGCCGAAGTTAATTCCATACAAAGCTGCCTGGCCGAAGTCAAGTCTATACGGAGCTGCTTGGCCGAAGTCATTTCCATAAGAAACTATCTGGCCGAAGTCAAAGCTGCCGAAGACAATCCTGGCTGAAGTCAATTCCATACGAAGCTGCCTGGCCGAAGTCAAGTCTATACAAAGCTGCCTGGCCGAAGTCATTTCTATACGAGGCTAGAAGACAACGCGGCCGAAGCCATTTCTATACTAAGACAACAAACCCATCTTCGGCCTACAACAATGCAAAGGCCCACGAAGTCAAGCCGACTTGCTAAAATGGAAATCCCGAAGGATTGGGAAGTTTTCCTAATCTCTTTGGGATTGACCTGGCCGACTCAAGCTAGTATATATACTCATGTACATCTCTTGAAAAAGGGATCCGCAATTTACTTAGCAAAAAACCCTAGACTTTTTTGCTCTCAAACTCTTGTACGAAAGCTTTTCGACACAGCTTAATAAAAACCATCTTTGGATCTCTCCGTTCGTGGTTCATCCGCAGAAATTGCATCCCTCTTAACAAACCTCCGACAAATTCTAATTGTGTTGATTTCGGCCAGGCAGCTGCGTAACGAATTGACTTCGGCCAGGATTGTCTTCGGCAGCTTTGACTTCGGCCAGATAGTTTCGTATGGAAATGACTTCGGCCAACCAGCTCCGTATGGACTTGACTTCGGCCAGGTAGCTTCGTATGGCATTGACTTCGGCCAGGACTATCTTCGGCAGCTTTGACTTCGGCCAGGCAGCTTCATGTCATGGCCGAAGTGGGTCATTGACGATGTGGCCTGGCTTGGCCGAAGTCCCCGTGTTTGCCGAAGTCTCCAGTGCTTGCCGAAGTGTCCAGTGCTTGCCGAAGTCTCCATGCTTGCCGAAGTCTCTGTGCTTGCCGAAGTCTCCATGTTTACCTAAGTCTCCAGTGTTTGCCGAAATCTCCCTGCTTGCCGAAGTCTCTGTGCTTACCGAAGTCCCCAATGCTTGCCGAAATCTTCGTGCTTGCCGAAGTCTCCAGTGCTTGCCGAAGTGGCCAGTGCTTGCCGAAGTCCCCGTGTTTGCCGATGTCTCCTCTTTGCCGAAGTGGAGCAGAGCTTGGTTGGAATGGCCTATCTCGTGCTCAAGCAGACTCGTACAGAAACGACCTAGGCACAATTCCAGCCTTGTCCGATTCTCTGCATTTCCACACTTAGCCCTTTTTCCATTGATCGCAGCTGGGTGGGTTTTGACCCCAACAAATATAAATGGAAAATTTAATGCTTGTCTAGCAACATTACGTATTTGTGGCGTACCCACACACATTTTGTTTGACTCAGGCGTGACACATAGTTTTGTATCCCCTGAGGTTGTTGCGGGGTTTGAGGGGACCCTTACGGTGGTAAAGGTATGTGTGCCCGTTCTAATACCCGGAGACCACTAGTTGAGGAAAAGGTCTATTTAGCCAATCTCTTAGTCATTCTCTTAGAATGGTACGAAGTTATCTTAGGAATGGACTGGCTAGCAACCTATCAAGCACACGTAGACTAAGGAAGAGGAAGAATCACCTTTGAGGAAATTGGACAACCTTCCATAGCGTACTATGGAATAAATCCGAGTTTGGGAATATCTTTTGTGACAGCTTTGAGAGCTGAGAAGACCCTTGCGGAAGGTGAAGCCTACTTAGTAACCTTGTCTGTTATCGAAGAAGACTCAGAAGAAAAACCGAAGCTTGAAGAGATTCCAATAGTCTTCGAATTTGAGGATGTATCTAAACCCTTGGAAGGATTACCACCGTCTCGTAATGATCCATTTACTATATCTCTCGAACCGGGAGCAGCACCAATAGCTAAAGCACAATACCGGATTCCGGCAGAATTGGCAGAATTGAAGAAGTAGTTGGAGGACCTTATGTAGAAAGGGTTTATTAGACCAAGTTCTTCCCCTTGGGGAGCTCCAGTCCTATTCGTTAAGAAGAAAGATGGAAGCATGCGGTTGTGTATAGACTATCGGGGGATCAACAACGTTACAATTAAAGACAAGTATCCGTTGCCCAGGATTGATGAACTATTAGACCAACTGTTAGGAGCAAGCTGGTTTTCAAAAATCGACTTAGCATATGGCTATCACCAAATCTCCATTTCTGAAGCCGATGTAATGAAGACGACATTTAGAACACGTTACGGCCATTACAAATTTCTGGTCATGCCATTTGGCCTAACAAATGCATCGGCAGCATTTATGCGGTTAATGAATGAAGTCTTCCAACATTACTTAGATGAGTTTGTTATCATCTTCATCGATGACATTCTAATCTACTCACGAAGTGCAGAGGAGCATGCAGAACATTTGAGGAACGTGTTGGAACGCTTAAAAAGTGAAAAGCTTTTTGCTAAATTTAGCAAATGTCGCTTCTGGAGAAGGGAAATAGGATTCTTAGGACATCGGGTATCAGGACAAGGAGTATCAGCCGATCCTGAAAAGATCGTAGCAATCCAAGAATGGCCGCAACCAACCAGTGCCATGGAAATTCGGAGTTTCTTGGGATTAGCTGGGTACTACCAAAAATTTGTGAAGGGCTTCTCCACTATAGCCAAACCTTTAACCCGTCTGACGGGGAAGGATATAACTTTTAAGTGGAATGAAGAAGCAGAAAAGGTGTTCGACCAATTGAAGGAGGCGTTAACTACTGCACCAATCCTAGCATTACCAGAGCCGAGCCAGCCATACATAGTTTACACTGATGCTTCGAGGGTAGGATTGGGATGCGTGTTAATGCAAGGGAACAAGGTCATTGCCTATGCATCACGACAATTAAGGAGGCACGAAGAGAATTATCGAACCCATGATCTGGAGATGGCTGCCGTAGTATTTGCTCTCAAGATATGGCGATCTTATCTTTATGGAGAAACAATGCAAGTCCTCACCGACCACAAAAATTTGAAGTATTTGTTTACTCAACCAGATCTTAATCTAAGACAAAGAAGATGGATGGAGTTTGTTGCTGATTATGATCTGAAAATTTCATACCATCCGGGGAAAGCAAATGTAGTAGCAGATGCTTTGAGTCGCCGCAGGGTAGATGCTGATGTAGAAAGAGACTTAGTAACCCTAACTGCAGAATTTAAGATGATAAATTTATCATTCTTAGAAGGAGAAACCAGTGAGCCATTAGGATTACAAGCGATAAATCAGGCAAGTCTACTACAAAGGATTCGACAGGAACAGAAAAAGGATGACAGTCTAAAGAAAGTAATTGAGAAGCTTCATGATCAGGACGAACCCAATATGAGGGGATATCACTTAGCTGCGGATGGAATTCTGCTGCTAAACAAAAGAATAACAGTGCCTAAAGGACAAGGCCTGCAAGAAGAACTCCTAAGAACCGCACATCACTCATTACTGAGTATTCATCCAGGAAGTACCAAGATGTATCGAGATATCCGCCAGTACTATCATTGGCGGGGAATGAAACGGTATGTTGCACAATGGGTAGCACAATGTCAAACTTGTCAGCAAATCAAAGTCGAACATCAAGTGCCAGGAGGTCTATTGCAAAGTCTACCGATCCCAGAATGGAAATGGGACGCAGTAGCCATGGACCTTATAACTGGATTACCAAGGGCACCAGGGCGTGGTAATGATACAATATGGGTAGTTATGGATCGCCTAACAAAAAATGCTCATTTTCTACCCGTAAAGTTAGTTGACAACATAGAAATATTGGCTGGGCTATATTTGAATGAGATAGTAAAATTGCATGGGGTTCCAGCCAATATAGTATCTGATCGTAACCCAAGGTTTACAGCACATTTTTGGCAAGCTTTTCAACAAGCCTTGGGCAGAGACTTGCATATGAGTACGGCATTCCATCCTGAGACAGATGGGCAGACAGAAAGAACCATAAGAACGTTGGAGGATCTGCTTCGGATGTGTGTGTTAGATTGGGCAGGAAGCTGGGAAGGCTTCTTACCGTTGGTAGAATTCTCATACAACAACAGTTACCACGCTAGCATCGGTATGTCTCCCTATGAAGCCTTATACGGACGACCTTGTCGAACACCTGTTTGTTGGACAGAAGTTGGGGAGCGTCAGATCGTAGGACCCAAGTTAGTAGAAGAGGCAACCGATAAAATTAGAATTATTCGGGAGAATATGAAGAAGGCTAAGGATCGGCAAAAGAAGTATGCCGATCAGAACAGGAGAGAAATCGTCTTCGAGGCTGGCGATTGGGTATTCCTAAAAGTGGCTGCCCAAAAGGGGAAGGATAGATTTGGGAAGGTAGGAAAATTAGCCACGAGGTTTATAGGACCATACCGTATCGTGGGAAGAGTAGGAGAAGTGGCTTATCGATTAGATCTTCCATCGGATATGGCATAAGACAGAAGAAAACAATAGAAAAAAAAAAGAAAATGAAAGCTGGCGAGGGCATCTTGTTCGGCTGCCTTCACATGGATTCCCATCCTTATGTCCCATCTCTCCCAAACACTCATCTTTTTTGTTTCTCACACATTTTTCTATAAAAACACATTATAATACTATTGTTCTTATTGTTGATGTAGAAGCACTCTTTTCAAAAGTAAATTGTTCAAATGAAATTAAAATAAGAAAAAAGCGATGACATATTGTTTTTCTACCAAAAATAAATTGCTACGATACATTTTGTTATGTATAAGTAGAATGGCTAGTTTTCTTGTCCCACAGTATATGCAGATTTATATTTGAATTGCTGGTTTTCTTGTCCCATAACTTGTGCCATTGAAAATTGTTTTTATTTGTGAAAGGGTCTGCATTAATAAAAATTTTAAAAAGAAAAACATTACAATGAATGTTTTAACTGGGATTGACCGAGGGATAACCGATTTAAAGAACTAAACCTAGAAATTAAGTTACAAAATTAGATATGAAAACTTTAGAAAGCGGTAGCCTCCGCTAAACCTAAACGGAGAACCTTTGTCTCCACCGACCACCCTCCGATCTCAGATCTAGACCTCACGTCACCAGCACCGGGAATAAACATCTGAACCAAATACCCACATCGTTGAGTGGAGAGAAAAGATCTACACACGCCTCAATACCTTGGAACTCAGCCACCACGATTGGAACTACCCACGACAGGGAGGAAGGTGGCAGCCAAGAACAATCCATCGCAGAAACTGCCGAAAAACTCGCACGAGATCCAAGAACCATCCTCAAGCCCCATGGATATCAAACGACACAGAGTGTAGAAAAAGAAATACACACGCCTTCTTGTCGTCAAAGGCCAGAAAACCAGAAGAATCCGCCACCAGAAAATTTTCGCCGCCGCCGCCTATTGCTTCTGCAGATCTACCTCGCCACCTGAAATTGATTTACCCTCCATAGATCTAGGATACGACAGAGCAAAACCCTGAAGAAACCTTCGACAGACTGCATCTTATCCTCCCAGATGACGGATCAGGGAAGGAGAACCTCCGAGTACCGCAAGTCAGATACCTAGTGTAATGACCCGATCTAAGGCTAGGTAGGAAGCCTTTAGGACAAGACCAAAGTAAATGGGGTCGAGAAATTAGTCAAATAGTATGAAGAAATTACATACTGGGTCAAGCGATACGAATTCGGTCGAGTACCATTAAGCCTGTGTCGACCCGTTGGGATGGGGAAATTTAACCAGGTTGTACCCAATCACTTAGTAAACCATGGGAATCATAAAAAGGATGTATAAAGAGAGTTTGGGTCGAAGAAAAATTCAGTTGGGTCGAAGAAAATTCTGTCTGTGTATGCTAAACGTGAGTCTGAGCGTGCTTCCCACAAGCCTGGTCAAAGATGAGTCATTGCCAGGTATCACACCATGGGCAGTGATGGGTGGAGGAAAGGCTGACCTGCCTGCCTGCCTGCTTCACCTGCTTGGTACGGATTATATATATACACCCACTGACCTGCTCTGTTCGACCATCAGTTTAATTCCTTAGCCTAAATCACTCAATCCGGTATTGTTCCTGCAAGCCGCACCAGTCAGATCAAGCAGTTCATACCACCCGGCAGACCGTCATGAACCATAAACGGGTTTAGTGGAAAAAGTAGGGTAAGGTTCTGGATCCAAAACCCTTCTAGTCCAACTCGATTTTTCATTCTGAACCTGAATCTAACCTTAGTTTTTGTGTTAAATGACTGGAACCGTCCCAAAAATCATGGTTTCAGTCTTGGTTAGGTTTGAAAAAGGACAACAAAAATCGGTGGAAAAATCAGTTTGGTCTATAAATCCCAGCCGTGTTAAGCAAAAATCGTGGGTAGAAACTGTGACCCGAACCAGGATCGTTCACCAATTTGAGGTGAGTCTTGGTGATGCTTGTTGCGTGTTTAAATTATAATTTTCGTGAAGTTATGGTACATGTGAATTAAGTCACTCGTTAGATTGCTTAAAAGCTCTAACTTGTGCAACACCATTATTTTTTAAAATTGGGTACCATTAAGAATGAAAGTTATACTATACGTTTATAAGTTTATTAGTAACTTAAGTGTTCGGTAAACTTTATAAACTTATAAGATTGAAATTGGTATAAGTTTATTAGCAACTTAAGTGTTCGGTAAACTTTATAAACTTATGAAAATGTGGTAAAACTCTTCCCTAAATACCGTGGCTTAACTAGTCATAATGAGTACTAGTTTAAGTACACGAAGACACGGAGAGATGGGATTACAGCCTATGGCCGTGTACTGCATGACGATGCAGAATTTCCGGTGTGATACCTTAACAATTAAGGCCATTGGAACGGGTGAAGGATCATTGGCTTGTCTAGCCTTAGTGGTTACGGATCTGGTGATGCCTAGTGGTGTCAAGGGTTGGGAAGTAATCAATCACGTGAGGCCTTATTAAAATATGAAAGTTAAACTTATAATTATGAGGAACGTAAATTATTACTATGATGGTTAATATTATACGTGTTTGCGTGTGATTGTTATTTTGGGTTTGGTTGGGTGATTTTTATGTTTGTTTAGGGGAGCCTTGACTCACTAAGAAAACTAGTTGCTTACGACTCTACTTGTTTTGCAGGTAAACGTTAGTGGGTAGACCGTTTGGGAAGAAAGAGCATTAGGAAGAATCAGTGGTAGTGTTTCTTGCCTTTTTGTAAAGGAATAATGTCTATTATGTACATTAACGTTTTGGAGTGTTAGACTCATGGCCAAACTTGACATATATATGTTTTGTAACACGTTTAAATCCTATGTATAATTATGTATAAAAATATGTTTGCAATATCCGGGTTTCATGTGATGCTTAGTTCTAGTCCGAGCAAACTAAGTATCTAGTATAATTTGAGGTTGGCAAGCCTTGAGTTATATTCGATAGGGATTTGTACGTAGAAGTTTGGTCTAGGGTTTTTGGATGCATTCCAGGAACCCCGGATCGGACGACTAGGTATGAATCAGTGACGCTTCTGGTTAATTTATGATCGGGGGTGTTACACCTAGAGCCACCGCTACTGCGCCACCGCCGATTAATCAAGGCCAACTCATGAATCTCAGGAAGAAAACCTTTAGACCCCTATGAAGAACAAGGCGAAAAGGAAAATAAAAAGAAAAGGCCTCTCACAACCACCGACTGCTACACCAGAGGCCGGAAAAGCAAAATGAAGAAGAGGGATTGCGGCTAGGGTTTCACTATTTGGGAGAGAGTGACGCTCAAACACTACAAGAAAACAGCTAAAGAGTGACTACTTTTTGTGACTGTTTTTCGGTCGAAAAATTTTGCGACTAATGAACGACTACGGAAGATAGAGAAGCAAATAAGTCGCATATTTACGACCGAATTGTTCTGTCGTTTAGTAGTCATAAATTAGCGACTGAATGGAGACTATTATTCGACTGTTTAAATGTAGTCGCAAAAGAGTCGCAAAATGAGACTCTATTTTTAGTCGGTAAATGTAGTGGAAAATCAGTCCCAAAATTGTGACTGTTTTGCTACAATTTACCAACTCATTCGTATGATTTTTGGAAATTCAACAAAGATAGTTGTAAAAAGATTAGTTTTAAGTATGTAGACTGATTTGAACAACTTTTAACACTAAATATATTATATAATAGTGAAAACTTTGAACTTTCAATTTGGTGAACTATTGTTGCATCTTACATAACATATTTTTAGATATATTGCATAAGTTTTCAATCTAATGTTTGTTCAAGATGAATATTTTTCAAAATTTTATTTAATTATTATTAGTTTAGTCTATATACTGAAACATATACTTAAGAAATAGAACAAAGATTGATTGCAAAGGTATATGTATCAGTTTTTTGCTCTAAATGGTTAGGGTTTCGGGTATAGATTTGTGACTCACAAACGAATGTCACAAAACAGTTACATTTTGTGACTACTTTGCTAATGTTATCAGAAAACGTAGTAGCAAAATAATCTCAAACTTGCAACTCTTATATTAGTAAGAAAATATAGTAGCAAAATAGTCTCAAAATTGCGACTGATTTGTGACTAATTCACGACGGTAATTTGAAAGTGTGACTACTTTGCTTCTGATTACCAACTCATCCGTATGATTTTTTCATATTCAACAAAAGATAATGGTAAATAGATTAGTTTTAAGTTACACTAAATATATTATATAATAGTGAAAACTTTTAACTTTCAATGTGATGAACTAATCTTTGTATCATCCATAACATGTCTTAAGATAAACTATATCTGTTTTCAATCTAATGTTTGTTAAAGTTTAATTTTTTTTCAAAATTTACTTTATTAGTATTAGTTAACACTATATACTGAAACATATACTTAAGAAATACAAAAAGACTGATTGGTTAAGCATGTATATCAATTTTTTGGCTCTAAATATTTAGGGTTTAGGGTTTAGATTTGTGACTCATAAAAAATGTTACAAAACAGTTACACTTTGTGACTACTTTGCTACTGTCATCTTCTATTTGCGACTAATTTGCTACTAACTTGATTTGAACTATTTTGTTAATATATAATTTTTTTTGAAAATTTTAGATTTTTGGTGAAATTTTAGGCTGGTATTTATCCCACCAAAAAATAATTTGCGATCAATATGAGGCTCTTTTTAATTTTTGCCAAAAATAATCTGAGACTCTGCTAAACGAATATCAACATTCGACTTAAAAAAAAACAAATATCAACAGAAAAAAAAGAAAGAAAGAAAAACTCTCCTTCTCGAGACCCATGCTTCTCAGATCTAGCTCACCGACGTCGGTCCTGGCCTCCGTCGTCGGAGTTAAACCGATGGCCAAGAAAAACCAAACCTCACCTAAGCCTCCTCCCCTTCCCACATCTCAAACCCGTCTGAAATCCAAATCCATCGCAACCAAAATCCCTCCGTCTTCACCGCTCGCCTCGGCTAGTTCTACAGAGCTCCAAACACCTTTGCCTGCATCTTCGAGAGCCTCTGACTATGAGAAAAGCTCGCCTAAACCGAATTCTCCTTCCTTGAGTCATGTTTCAAAGATGAAGTCCCTTTCTCAATCGATCCGGGTTGATTTAACCGAAAAATCAGCTTCGTTTGTTTGAGGTACAGTCATTAAACACTAAATATTATAAATTTCATTTAATTTGGTTTCTTATAGAACCAGAAGAAGTATCCAGGAAGAGTTAGCGGTAAAGGAGGGGATGATGGTGGTCCTCAAACAACGGCGTTCAAGGCCTTTAGGTCATCTCTGAATCTTTATCTTTCTCTCTCGAGGGTTTCAAGTCGAATATTCTTCTCTGAATCTTCTTCGCTTAATCTGGCTCTTTCGGTCCTCTTTCAATCTTCTTCTATTCCTCTTTCTCTTTCGATTTGCTTCACTGATTCGAATTGTGTAACACCCCGACCGCCACCGTTCGTGGGTCTCCACGCCCTCTCTCGGCCTGTGGGCCCACCTTCGTCCGACGGCTGGTGCGTTAGTCCGGGAGGCTCGAAAGACTTGTTTACTGACCCTACAAATCACCACGAGATCTTTCCCCGTATTTTGTCCTCACTCACACGGTACTGGAAATGACTTCCCAATAGGTCACCCATCCTGAAATTGCTCCAGCTCAAGCACGCTTAACCCTGGAGTTCTGTCAGGATGAATTACAAAAAAGATAAGTGCACTTTGGTGATATAGGTAGCCAAATCAATTCTTATAAGCCTCTCCGCATGCACCACATATTTCCATAAATCGGGATGTTACAAATCGTCTCCTCTTTCTTTCTTGATTGGTTACAGACTTACAGTTGATAAGCCGTATTTGGTCTGACAAGAGGGATCTCCGCATGCACCACATATTTCCAGAAATCGGGATGTTACAAATCGTCTCCTCTTTCTCTCTTGATTGGTTACAGACTTACAGTTGATAAGCCGTATTTGGTCTGACAAGAGGGATCTTTTGATTGAGGCTACTTCTCAGATCAGAACGTTGCTTTGTGGTGGTGAGAGACATCCCATTATAACTTATTTACTATCTATATAGTTGCTTATTTACAGTATATGATCTTCGGAACTTCTTTTAGGTGGTTATTGACATTAACTTTTTGCAACAGGACATGGTAGTGGTTAACGATTCCTTGCAGCTAGCTCATAAGTATGTACTTAATTCCTTCTATGGATATGTCATGCGAAAGTAAGTTCTCTGATCTCTTGCAAATAGCCTGGACTTTGGTTTTACTCTCATTGTCTGTTCCATTTTGGTTGACCCGAAGCTAGATGCTATACATAACTGGAATGATTCATGGGTCGAGAAAGATGAAAGAAAATGGTATGCTCAATGCATTTTCCCTGTTTTTTGCCTTCTTTTTGTTCCAATTGGATTTGATTTGCTTCAAAGTTTCTTCCTTTTTGCAAATAATTGGCAATCTTAGGACTGATCAAGTCTTAGTTTTGGAGATTTCAAGTTTGTTAGTTGAATTTGTATGGATATGCGTGTGAGCTAAACGAATTTGCCTATTGTTTTGTTGTTAGGTCAACAATAGGGACATGTACATTGCTGTCCTAAGGGCATTTATATCCAAATGCAAGCAAGAGCATGAGACGATGTTTTCTAAAAGAGCTAGATCATCAGGGAAAGTGGTTGAGAAGGATGTCTCTGTAACTTCCAAGGACGAAATTCCTATTGAAAACGGTGAGGATAATGGTGAAACCAACAACGGAGAACATGAAGTAACATCTCAGGATGGGCCAAAGAAAGCTGCCAAGACCGCGTATGAATCTGCACGAAGGGAACTCAAGCCAGCAAAAGTGCTTGAGGTCTGCCTAACTTCTTTCCTTTATGACTGTTGTATCCTAGGTTTTTACTTCTTCCTCTTTTGGACCATAGTCTATGTTTTCCTTTGGTAGCAAAATATATGTGAGACATCACTCTCTCTTTATTCATTGTTATGGATCTTATACTTCATATTTCTTTTGCGTTAAACCGTTTTAATTTCAGCTTTTTAAATTTGAAAAAAAAAAAAATATATATATATATATATATATATATATTAATTAAGATGGTTGTAAAGAAGTTGCTAATACGTGACGGTTTTGTAACTAAATTCCCGTTGTCACAATTTAGTCTTTAGCAAAGATGTGAATATCAAAGCCCCTAGCTAAAACCGAGGCAACGAGACACAATAGGTCGGTGGGCCAAATTAGCAAGTCGAAGTAAGAAGGCCACACCCAAACTGACTTAAACAAACCAGAGAGGAAGTTTCTTTATTGTTTAGGAAGAGGTTTAGCCGACTTATTTGTGTATAAATAGACCTGTGCCCCTTTTGAAAAAGGGATCCGCAATTTGACCTAGCAAAACACTTGTTATTTTCTCTACAACAACTTTCCAAACAGCTTGAATAAAGACACCATCTTTGGATCTCTATTCTTGTGTTTCTTTTCATAGAAGTTTTTCAAATTCCTAAATTTTCCTAACCAAGTTTAGTTGTGCGAGTTTCGACTTCCACAATTTGGCACCGTCTGAGGGGAGTCTTTAAATTTTCTGACACCTAAGAACCACCAAATACGAGTTCTGAAACGATGACTACCGACGGAGACCGAAGCGGCGATGACCCGAGCAACACTGGCACTGACCTTCCTGGAACGAGAACCAATCCGCCGCCAGCAAACATGGAAGGTACTTCAGAAATGCTGACAGAATTGAAGAACATGATCACGCTGCTGAAGAAGGCGGAAGAGCAAGATAAGCTGAACAGCTTGCTAACAGAGAGAATACAGACATTGGTGACAGAGAGCTGAGCCAAAAACACACGACTCAAAGGCATGGGTTCAATGATGAACCCACCTGTCAGCGAAATCACTAGACGACTTAGCTTAAACCCGACGCCCCTGGGTTTTTCAACACCACGCGACGCACCAAGGATTTTGGGAGGACTGCCACCGCCACATCCAATCAACGAACAAACACCCGAGGCGACCAGATTAAGTATCACCGAGCCATCTCGAGCGATTCATGGGGCAAGAGGAGCCAGCGATGGACGTGACCAGCGCGCCAATGGTGGATCGGCTGCAGCAATCATTCTCGGCGAAGAGGGGGGCAAAGAAGGAGACCATAACACAGAGAATCTTGCTAACGAGGGATTCCCACCAACGATAACGGGAGCCCAAACAAGCAAAGGCGACGTTAATCTAAACCGAGCCAGGAACCTAGCAGAGGAAGAGGAAAATCTCCTATGGGTCCAACAGGCGCAATACGCTGACGAGCAGAGGACGACGAGCCGAGCCCAGAGAGAAGAGTTGGACTAAATCCGAGCCTCTTTAGATCGTGCCACCGCTGAGATGAAAGCCGTCTGATCCCAAGTTCACAAGGCAACCAGTAAAGTCCCAGAGCGCGTACTAGAAGAAACACACAACACGCCGTTTACAGCTCGGATTACCAAGGCAAGGATTTTCGACCCAGGAAAGATCAAAGTTCCAGTTTAGGATGGGACAACCGACCCAAAGGAGCATATAACGGCATTCATCATAGCAATGGCCCGAGCCAATTTTAGGGAAAAGGAGAGAGATGCTGGTTTCTGCCTCCTGTTTGTGGAGCATCTAAAAGGCACAGCCCTCCAATGGTTCTCCAGGCTTAAGCGGAACTCCATTGACGATTTCCAGCAGCTGTCTGCCGCTTTTCTGAAGCACTACTCTATGTTTATGGATCGAGGAGCATCTGATGCCGATCTCTGGACATTAACTCAAGGGCCTACGGAGACACTGCAAAGTTTCATGGGTAGATTCAAGGCAGTAATCTAAAAGGTCGAGGGCGTAAGCGACAAGGCCGCCGTACTCGCATTAAAAAGTCATTGTGGTTCAAATCGGAGTTCTGAAAAGAAATCGCTTTGAACGCACCACTATCAATCCAAGACGCGCTGCACTGAGCCTTGGATTTCATAGTCAACGAAAAAGAGATGAAGGTGTTGTCTCAAAAATATGGAGTGCTCAAAGCGACAAACCGTTCTTTCCAAACTCCAAATCTACCGCCTTATAAGAAGAATAATCAAGGAAATGGATACGTACACCACGAGAAACCCAATTTCGGAGGAGCCCACAACTACCAGGTGGGATCAGGCTGAGGACAAACACTATGGAACACGTGGACATGAAATTCGAGCTCGTACGATGAAAAAACATACTGCGAGTACCATCACATGCATGGGCACTCAACCGCAAACTGCCGAACCCAGGGAATAAAGCTTGCGGTGAAACTGGTGGCCGGAGAGCTCGGCAACGCTGTAAGCCTTAAGGATTTCGAGCGAGAAGATGACAAAGATCAGCCGAACCAGGCGAATCAAAACGGTGACCCTCCTAAGAGAGGAAGACGAGGTGACGTAGACAGGTTCTCGAAAAAGAATAAACATGATAATGGGAGGATCAAAATTTTGTTCTGACACGGTGTCTTCAATCAAAGTATTCTAGCGATGAACCGATACCAGTGTTAACTGGTCAGCACCTTCCAAACTTCCCAACGACGTCATCTCGTTCGAAGAACGGGAACCACCGGCATAGACCGACCACATAACGACCCCCTCATGATAGAATTAATAGTGGACGATTGCGACGTCGCCCGAGTTCTAATAGACATGGGAAGCTCCGTAGACATGATCTTTCGGGAAACTCTCAGAATGATGAACATAGACCTATCCAAAATCACGGCCGCACCAAAGTCTTTAACCGGATTCTCATGAGAAACAATCATGACCCTTGGAATTATCAAGCTTCCCGTCCACGCTGAAGAAGTGACCAAGATAGTGGAGTTTTCGGTTGTAGATCATCCTGCGATCTACAATGTGATTATGGGCACCCCCTAGATAAACTCCATGCAAGTCGTACCATCAACCTACCACCTCTGCATTAAATTTCCGACCCCCCGGAGGAGTCAAAATAATATGGGGAAACCAAAAAGAATCCCGCATTTGTTTCCTAACCGAGTACAAACTCAGAAACCCTGTCACAGACATCTCTACAAAGCGAAAGAAGATGAAGACTGATAGAGAACCCGAGAAGGAGTTTGGCAAAACTCTTATAGCAATTACAGATTGCAGAGGATCGTGAGAGGAAGATCAAACCCACTTGCGACCCCGTTGTTTCAGTGAACATTGATGGCAATCACCCAGAGCACTGCGTTGAGAGAGGGGCCAAGCTGACCAACCCAATAAGGGGAGAGCTGATTTCTTTCCTCAAGAAGAATGTAAACACTTTTGCATGGGAAGCAGAAGACATACCCGGCATCAGCATCGATATGACATGCCACGAGGTAAACGTAGACCCAACCTTCCAACCAGTAAAATTGAAAAGAAGAAAACTTGGGCCAGAAAGAGCAAAAGCGGTGAATGACGAGGTGGAAAGATTACTACGCGTCGGATTAATAGTCGAAGCAAAGTACCCGGACTGGCTGGCTAACCCCGTAGTGGTAAAGAAGAAGAATGGAAAGTGGCGCGTATGCGTGGATTTCACCGATCTAAACAAGACCTGTCCAAAGGATAGCTTCCCGCTTCCACACATCGATCAATTGGTAGAAGCAACGGCGGGCAACAAACTCCTTTCATTTATGGGTGCTTTCTCTGGATACAACCAGATCCTGATGAACCCAGACGATGAAGAAAAGACAGCGTTCATCACGGACCATGGAATATACTACTACAAAGTGATGCCCTTCGGCCTCAAAAACGTCGGAGCAACTTACCAGCGATTGGTAAACATAATATTTGCCGACCAACTCGGAAAGACGATGGAATTTTATATAGACGATATGCTGGTGAAGTCTCTGGAAGAAAGGGATCATGTAGCTTATTTGGAGGAGTGTTTCAAGCAACTGAACCTGCATAACATGAAGCTCAATCCGACCAAATACAGATTTGCGGTGAAGTCCGGAGAGTTCCTTGGATACCTGGTCACTCATCATGGAATTGAAGCCAACCCGAAGCAAATCAACGCGCTCATACAAATACCGTCACCAAAAACAAAGAGCGAAGTCTAGAGGCTCACGGGACGAGTCGCCGCACTGAATCAATTTATCTCTCCATCAACTGATAAGTGTTTGTCTTTATACGATACACTGCGTGGCAACAAGAAGTTCGAGTGGACAGAAAATGTGAACAAGCCTTTCAATAGCTGAAAGAATACCTAGCCAGCCCTCTAGTGCTTACGAAACCAGTGGAAGGCAAACCGTTATTCCTTTACACGGCTGTCTCCGCGACAGCAGTAAGCAGAGTACTCATCCGAGAAGAGCGCAGTGAGCAGAAACCTATTTTCTACGTCAGCCAAACTCTCACCGATGCTAAAACCCCATCATACTTCCAATCACATTCGATCGTGGTTTTGACTATTTTCCCTCTGCGATCCATCCTGCATAGTCCTAGCCAGTCTGGAAGGTTGGCAAAGTGGGCAATAGAGCTGAGCGAGTACGACCTTGAGTATCGGAGCCGAACCTGCGCAAAATCCCAAGTCCTTGAAGATTTCCTGATAGAACTCCCGGAAGAAGAAATAGAAGAATCAGGTCCAAACCTAGTATGGAAGCTCCACGCGGATGGATCATCATCGAAACAAGGATCAGGGGTAGGCATATGTTTAACCTCTCCAACAGGCAAAATCCTCGAACAATCATTCCGTTAGGGTTTTCACGCATCCAACAACGAAGCAGAGTACGAAGCATTAATCGCGGGAATGAGGCTCGCTCGCGGACTCAAGGTTTCACACATCCAGGCTTACTGTGATTCACAGTTGGTGGTCAATCGAGTCAGCGGCGAGTACACAGCCAGAGATGACCGAATGGAAGCTTATCTAAAAAATTTCAAGGAACTGGCTGCACAATTCGAAGAATTCAAATTGACACGGATACCGCGTGGGAAAAACACTTCGGCAGATGCACTAGCGACACTCGCATCCACCTCCGGCCCAGATCTGAAAAAAATAATCCCAGTGGAATTCATCAAACACCTAAGCATCAATATCTCTGACGCCGTGAACGCGATTACCCAATCCCAAACAGCCAATCAAGACAAAGGTACATCCGAGAGTATTTTTCTGAAGAGAAAAGGGGCGCCGAGGCCACCACTATGGGGGGAAGACCAAAACCGGTCGCCTTCGGCTGAGGATGAAACAATCGAGGTAGAAGAAGAGTCCAAAATAGACCCTCCAGCCGAAGACAAAGCAGTCGAGATGGAGGAAGACCCACAACCAATGGAAATGGATTACGGATGCGACAAAGAATGGATGTGAGTAATCCGCGTATACATTATGGATGGCGAGGTACCATCAGATGAATGGGCTGCCCGAAAACTCAGAGCTCAAGCTGCTCGATACGTTCTATTAGACGAAAACGTCTTCAAGTGGAGGTTCTCAGGACCGCTAATGACCTGTGTTGAAGGCATCGAAGCTAGAAAAATCATGGAGGAAGTCCACAGCGGATCATGCGGCAACCACTCCGGCGGGAGAGCTTTGGCAATCAAGATCAAGCGTCACGATTACTATTGGCCGACTATGGTAAAGGACTGCGAGAAGTTCTCTGCTATGTGCGAAAAGTGCCAACGACATTCTCCGATGATTCACCAACCAACCGAGTTGCTGTCATCAATCTCGGCACCATACCCATTCATGCGCTGGTCAATGGATATCGTTGGACACCTACATAGATCTAAGCAAAAGAGATTTCTGGTAGTCTTGACAAATTACTTCTCCAAATGGGTCGAAGCAGATTCTTACGCCAACATAAAGCACCCAAGTCGAGCATTTCGTTTAGAAAAATATTTTATGCCGACATGGCGTTCCATATGAAATCGTCACCGATAACGGCTCCCAGTTTATCTCTACAAGGTTCGAAGCTTTCTGCAAGAAATGGAAGATACGGCTCAACAAGTCTACGCCATGCTATCCACAAGGGAACGGACAAGTTGAAGAGGCAAACAAGACTATATTTGATGGCCTGAAGAAATGCCTTGATGCAAAAAAGGGACGCTGGCGGATGAACTTGGAGGAGTATTATGTCTCACCAGACAACTCCAAGATGATCCACCGGAGAAACACCTTTCGCCCTTGTCTACGGTGCAGAATGCGTCATTCCACCCGAAGTGGAATTTTCCGGAGTCCGCAGCAGATTTCTTTCAGGGCAGGAAGGACTGAATCACCTTATGTTACTCGACGAATTGGACTTGATAAACGAACGATGAGACCAAGCGTTGATCCGGATTCAAAATTACCAGCAGGCAACGGCTAAATATTATAATTGCAACGTCAGAAGTCGCAAGTTCAAAGAAGGCGATTTGGTTCTCTGAAACATTTTTCAGAACACAGCCGAAACAAACGCTAGCAAACTAGGAGTAAACTGGGAAGGGCCTTACAAAATCACCAAGACCGTCCGACCAGGAGTGTACGAGCTCGCTAACATGTCTGACGTTCCGATACCAAGGTCTTGGAACGCAATGCACCTAAAGAAGTACTATCACTAAGACACTTCATATGAACTACGGGACGGCTTGATCCTGCAAAAGGTACGTAGGCAGCTCATCTTCGGATGGGTTCAGCTGTCCCCCTCCTTTTTAAAGGGGGGGTGGGGGGTGGGTACGTATACATGCATACTCCCATGTCTCGAAAATGCGATCTTTCGCATTACAATTTTCAAAGACAACGATTCCAAACTCGTGTCATTTGGTCTACGCAAATCATAACTTTACATCATTCACAAATATTATATCACCTCGTCTGTTGCTGGCCACAACAGACGAACTACTGCATCCTTTATGGATTCTAAAACACTATTTCTATACAGAATAAGGTTCTCCAACACCCTCTTACGGGTACAGAAGCGCGCTATATAAATTTTGATTAGGTATATCCTGGTCTAATATCTGAAAGGTATATCCTGAATGATATTCTTACAAGTTTACCTTCGAAAGGGACCCGTAAGTCGAAAACTCGCAAGTCTTAAAACTCGAAGTAGACTCTTAAACCCAGTAAACACCTCTTGGTACACTGGTCATAAACATCTCCGAAACATGATACTAAACCCACCAGTTAGTATGAGATTTTAAACATTTTTCATTGTAAAAAAAACGGGAGTATAAGTCGGAACACCGCAAACACTAAAACTGACAACAAAGCACTCAACACAAAGACAACCATAGGTTTCCTAACACGATGGTTCGCAACACATCACATCGAAATGCAAACAAAATATATGCAAACAAAACTTCTAACAAAGATGGATGGTGTTACGCCAACGGGCGGCAGCTATTACAAAACTTAGCAGTAATACAAAAAAAAAGAAGAGAAAGAGTGGTAAAGCCATCCAAGCACTTGTTTTCAAATACTAAACAAAAGAGAGTTTCGAGTCAAAGAAAAAAAAGAAAAGGATCATTCGAGAAGATCTGCCTCGGAGGCCTTCTCGTCAACGAGATCGGCAATCCCTGGAGTGCCGACATTTGAGCCTGCAAAGTCTGTGACCCCAACTATCGTCGTTGCATTCTCTATATGTTCGGTCCCAAGGAGAGAGCGCGCAGAGTCAGAGAAAACCGGTGAAAGTGTCAGATCTTTCTTTAGCTCGGCCTCGATCCTCTTGAACTCATCATTCGCGTCGGCCAAGTCGACTCTACATCCTGCTAACTTTGTCACCTCGGAATCCAGAGTAGGTGCGTCATCTTTCTGCAGAATCTCGAGTAACTGCAGATTGTTGTCCACCTGGCCCAGATCGAGCTCCTTCTCTTTCGTCGCCTTCAGCTCTTCGATGTTCTACTCAATTTTGACGAGCCGCTCCTGAAACTTTTCCGACATCTCTCGCCTCGCCGCCTTCCGAGCTTTTTTAATATTTGCCTCGTACAAAGCATTAGCAGCGGTGAGTTGCCTTTTTAGGAATTCAATTTCGGCAGCTTTCTTCTGCTTAGAGCGATCCAACCTCATAGCCAAATCACCTGCCTTGTTCCACTCATCCTTTAGAAACGCATTTTCCTTCTCGAGAGCTTCAATCCGAGCTGAAGCAGTTGCCAGTTCGTCATCATGTTTACCCTCCAGCTCGGCAACCTTATTTTTGAGGAAGGATGCATCCTTTTGAGCATCTTCAATTTGGTGCCTGTCCTTTCGCACATCTTGCTCAAAGGCGGCAACAATTTTGTTGATGGATGCAACGAACTGACCAAAGGGAGAGATACTATTAGTACTTAGTACTTAGCTTTTTATTCAGCAAAATATGTAATCGCCAAACGTACATTGGTGCCTCGGAGAGACATATCGGTGTACAAGTCACCGTGGTACAGCATATCAAGAGGCGACAATCTATCTCCTGGCAGCAAACTTTGGAGAATAGGGTTGTCGAGGCTGTCTCATCATTGCAGATGGGCTCGGATCCCTCATGCCTAAACGACAATGGCGCCAGCTCGATCTCTTGTTTTTCCTTGGCTTTTGTCTTGTCGGGTTCGGGGACGGAGCATTTACTAGAAGTCAGTTTCTTACCCCCTTTGTGTTGAGATATTGCCGAGCTAGAAGGCCTGGCAACTGGAACAAGAGTTGAAGCCACTTCCCCAGCTTCCACATCAAGAATTGGAGGCTCGGAAAGAGTTTTTTGCTCTGTCTCAGCGTCAACCTCACTAACCATTGCGGGGTTTGGCTCGGTGATTTGATCAACACCATCAATGGCTCGGTTAGCATTTTCTTTTGCCTTCTTCTTCAGAGCTTGTTTATCACGGATCGTCGATCTCTTTTCCATAGCTTTTTCTTGGAAATTTTGAGATGGAGATTCAGATTCCGAGCTGTCAGACACCTCAACACCGGCAAAGATGGCTCGGACTTTTTCAACTCTCTTCAGGGTATCTTCTGGGAAATGTTGGAGAATCTGCCGCACTGCAAAAACAAAGGAAAGAAAGTGGTGAGCTCGCTACAAAATAAAAAAATGATAGATCTCCTGAAAGTCTACGGCTCGCCCACCAATAGTTCCCCATTCCATTTTAACATGGCGAACACATTCGGGTTCCCCCGAGGCGTCATTATCTTTGCTTCAGAAACCTTCTATAATCTTCCTTTGCTTCTTATTAGAGATATAGTAGGCATTGGAGTTTTTAATCTTCTGAAATTCGAGGAACTGTCGAAGATGGGAAACGCGAATGGTCACGTCACATTCGTAACTCCGAACCAGAATGCCAACCAAGTAATGCATCCCTCAAGGAGTAATTTGGCTCGGCACTAGTCCATGCTTGGACAAAAAATGGATGATCAGTCGAGGAATAGGAAACCAAAGCAGGCTTTGGTAAAAGAAACTCTCATAGAGAGTAAAATGTCCAGGCGGCGGAGACTTGCTTCGGTCTGTTGAAGCAGGAACAACCAAATCAACGTCTTCTGAAATGTTAAAACGATGCCTCAATGCTTCCAAGGATTCAGCAGTGCACAAAGAAAAACCAGGTGGGTTGGCTCGTTTCTTAGGAGCTCTCCTCTTAGGTTTTTGCATCATCGATGTACTTGCTTGTTGGCTCGCAAACAACCTCTCCAGCCGCACCTTTTCAGCTTCATCGAGACTATACTCTGTCGGCTCGGCTTTAACTTCTTCAAGGGCTCTCTGAATCAATTCTGCCTTGGCTTTCGCCTCAACATCAAAAGCATCATCAACCGAAGACGGAATATCAATCTGAAGCCGACCTAGTGGGGAGCCAGTTCAACTAGTTCGATAACCTGCGGAGACAACACCATCTTGCATCCCAGCAATGAAGCAAAGTTTGCCGACCCAATAGAATCTTCCAGCTCGGTGGTAAGAGACATCAGAGATTTCGGCTCGGAAGCACGTTGATACTTAGAAAAAATGGAAGGAATTTCGGCTCGGAGACACAGAAGATCAGGGCAGCAGCACGATCCAGATGACGATGGATCAAAAAATTCAAACACTTGTCGTAGATGTATGAAGACGGATCGGAAAATGCAAGAGGTCGCCGGACGAGTTTAAAGATGGATCGGATAATTTAAAGAACCGTTGAGCCACGTTTGAGGATGGATCGGAAAACTAAAAGAGTCGGCGGCAGATGAGAAGAAACCAATCAAAACCTAGCTAAAAACTTAAACATAAAAAGGGAGAAAAGAAGAGAGAAAAGAGGGCTATCTTTTTCGGAAGTTTAGAGAAATGAGTTATTAGGAGTGAGACAAGGATCTGAACTTATAGACACATGAAAGCACGGCGCGTGACTCCACGAAACCGCGGGAACATGCGAAAATGGTTGCAGTTCCCGATAAAGTTATGGTTGTGAAGAAAACTACTCCGTCATCGAACCAATGTTACTACCGAGCCAAAAATAAATCACTCAGCAAAATGGCTCGGCAACACATCTCAATGTTTCGGCAGCACCAAAGATGGCTCGGAAATGCCACCTACCAAGACAATTCTACAATCCTGCCAAACCGAAGATGGCTCGGGAGTTAGAGAACCCGGATGGCACGGAAACGTCAGCTGCCAAGATAATCTACAATCCTGCCGAACCGTAGATGGCTCGGTAGTCAGACGACCCAGGAAGTTTGGCAATGACAATCGCCAAGGCAATCCGGTGAAAATGCCAAACTAAAGATGGCTCGGCAACATGGCAGCCTAAAGTGACATCACGAGCCAAAACAGCTCGGTAACACAAGTGAGAAGATGGCTCGGGAGCATATTAAAATAAGTTGGCTCGGCGACATGACACGCCAGTGTTGGCTCGGTGACATGACACTCCAGTGTTGGCTCGGCGACATGACACTCCAGTGTTGGCTCGGCGACATGACACGCCAGTGTTGGCTCAGTAACAAATGCCTCGGCAAGTATTCCCACCAAAGTGGTTCGGCAACATAAGGAAAGTCTCGGATGTCAATCTCGGAGATGACCAACTTTCACCTCGTCATCATCATCACTGACTCTGATGAGCTGGAGGGCTAACTGTTGGGGTCAATTTCCACCCCATCGAGATTGACCACCGAAAATGGCTAAGTAAAGATCTTGGGCCTAACCGACTTTGGTGGTATGAGACAGCAAAGATGCTGGCGAACCAACAAACGGTGCCGAGCCAACATGCTGGCTAACCAACAAACGGTGACGAGCCGACATGCTGGCGAACCGACAAACGATGACGAGTCAACATGATGGCGAACCAACAAACGTTGATGAACCGACATGCTGGCGAACCAACAAATGGTAATGAGCCAACATGCTGGCCAACCAACAAACGGTGACGAGCCAACATGCTGGCGAACCAACAAACGGTGACGAGCCAACATGCTGGTGAACCAACAAACAGTGACGAGCCGACATGCGAGCGAACCAAAAAATGGTGACGAGCCAACATGCTGGCGAACCAACAAATGGTGACGAGCCAACATGCTGGCGAACCAACAAACGGTGACGAGCCAACATGCTGGCGAACCAACAAACGGTGACCAACCAACATGCTGGCGAACCAGCAAATGGTAACGAGCCAAAGTATGGTTGACGAGCCAAACATTTTGGTGGCGAACCAATATTTTAGCAACAAGCCAAACTGCTGACAACACTCCAAGCCTATGAGCTTAGCACCGAGCCATGGAGCTCGGGTCGGTAACACACCAAGCCATGAAGCTCGGATCGGCAACACACCAAATCACGAACGGACTCGTCGTAGCCGAGCCGAAGCTCATCATCGAAGATAAAGCCAAGCTCGGACAGGAAGTTGGGCCGAGCTAAAAAAATGAACGTATGGGCCGAGACGAAAAGTCCATAACAAAGATGTGAATATCAAAGCCCCTAGCTAAAACCGAGGCAACGAGACACAACAGGTCAGTGGGCCAAATTAGCAAGTCGAAGTAAGAAGCCTACACCCAAACCGACTTAGACAAACCAGAGAGGAAAAGAAATCTCGAAGAATAAGAAAGTTTTCCTTTATTGTTTAGGAAGAGGCATAGCCGACTTATTTGTGTATAAATAGACATGTAACCCCTTTTGAAAAAGGAATCTGCAATTTGACCTAGCAAACACTTGTTATTTTCTCCGCAACAGCTTTCCAAACAGCTTGAATAAAGACACCATCTTTGGATCTCTGTTCTTGTGTTTCTTTTCATAGAAGTTTTCCGAATCCCTAAATTTTCCTAACCAAGTTTAGTTATGCGAGTTTCGACTCCCACAACAACCACTGGAGAATCCACTCCTGCGCAATAACAAACACGTGAAGGCTGGAGAAAACACGATTGAAGGGTGTTTTCTGATGGCTCTCCGACGCTCAAGTCAGAAAATAGCAAAAGAGGGAGAAGAGAAAGGACCACGGGAGTCGTGGAGAGCAAGGGAAAGACGGTCGAAAAACTAGGAAGAAGAGAAAAGTGTGACTCCGGGACGAACAAGGGATGGTCCACAGAGTGTTTGAACGTTTTGTGGTGAGGGAGAAGAAGGAAACAGAGTATTTGGAGAGATTCCGGTTAAAGGGAGACTGGAAAAGAAGAGAAATCCAGCGAGAGCTCCGGGGAGAATGGCCCTGATCAGCCTTGATAAAGATCCAATAAGTCCAACATTTATTCCTTGAGACTAAAACTCCAAGGAATGGGTCTTAGTCTCGAGAGAAATGGGCTCAGTGTAAATGTCTTTTGAGCGAGAGATAGGATCCGTATAACGAAGGAAATAAAGTAGTATTTACTGACTTTTACCTATCCGGATTTGGATATCGGGTTCCGCATCCTTAGTTGGGTTGGGTTTGAACTTCTGGATTTGACCCGGTACGAAGCACTCGAGTGTTTTTCACCTAATTTCCTTGTCTCCTTGTGCCACTCTGCTGATAATACGGTTCTGCATCACTGGAAATGACCGTCCCGTACCGTTGGCAGCGTCTGACGTGGCGGGTCTGATGCTGGGGTGCTTCCTCGAAACCAGTTCCTTTGTACTTTAATCATTCTCCGAGTATGGACCACTTGATTTTTACCCTAGCACGCATAAGGTGAAAGTTTTTACCCTTTGACCAAAGATTTAAACAAGAGTATTTGAAATAATTTGAAAATAGCACCTGAGAAAGATATCCATACCTAGCCCGAGTTCCTGATAGGAACTCGGGCTCCGAGCACCGTCTCTGTGTGCTGATAAGGGGTACCTGTTCGTCGGGCCACTCAGTTCTAGACCTAGATCACCTCGGGTAACGGGACGCGATACCCGGGGTGGGGATCAATCTCAGGTGGCCCTACCCATCAAACTATTTGGGCCATTGTTGATTCAGGTCCAAATACCTCTAGGGCTTTGTTCAAAGATAAGCTCCGCCAATAGAGCTAAGGAACCCGCCCGAGCCTTGGGATATGTGGCATCAGGCGATTCTCTTAACGCAAAGGAGATTATTTTATCTCCAACAATTACCCCATCTGTTGTTCGAGTCCGAGACTCGGACTTGGGCAACGGATAAGGCTTCTATTTTTCTATGAGCACAAGTTTTTCTCGGGAGTACAATCTTAAACACAGTTGTACGAGCATGCGCTAAGATTGTCCTCGGAGTATCAAATCATGAATGTAGTCGTACGAGCATGCATTCATGATCGCAAATTTTTTCCTGTTATAGGAAACATAAGTATACAGGACTCGGAAGCCTGGGAGCCGCAAAGACATCCTTGGAGGCCGGAGCTTGAGTTCAGAGACCTGAGGGCATGAGAACCCTAATGTAGGCCGGAGCCTGAGTCCAGAGACCTGCGGGCATGAGATCCCTGGGAGGGCTAAAGATCCCCCTCGAAGGTAGCGATAACCTGAGTCCGGAGACCTGGTGGGAAGTATGAGAACTCTCGCGGAGGTTACGATAACCTGAGTCCGAAGACCTGGTGGAGAGCATGAAAACTTCTACGGAGGCCAAGGACCTGAGTCAAGCAACTTGTCCCCTCGGAGACTACTAGACAAATCTATCATTCCGGAGGGTAGAGCCGAGGGACCAATCCTGCTCCCTATAGCCGAATCGCATCGGGGTGGTACCCCGAGCGGAGCATTTTTGGGAGACTAGGTTGCCTTGTACTTATTGGGCTCTTAGGCCTTTTTCTTGTATGTATTAATCAATTGGTATGTAACATGATGCACCTCATGGTTGTATTATCACCGTGTTGTCCACGTATCTGTCCGACTCGATTCCCTACTCGGAACTTAATGAGTTGATGGTAAGTCGAAGGTATCGCCCCCATTGTGTGGATCCAAGGGGGTCCTAGCAATCCTTTGTAGCTGGACGGGTAATCCACCACCATGAAGAGGGTTTCCTTGGTTACCCCATCGGCGAAGACCGGTAGGCTAATCTCTGTCATTGACTGAGTTGCCTCCCGGTTGAAGCCAATGAGGGTGGTGATGTTTGGCGATAGCTATTCCTTGATGAGATCCATTTCTTCAAAAGCTGGCAGAAAGATCAAATTACTAGAGCTCTCATTGTCTACTAGTATACGTTTGACCAGGTAATCTGAAAGGTGCAAGGTGACCATGAGGGCGTCATCAGCTGCGCGGTTACCATTCCTTTCCGGAGCAGCTTCAAAAGATATGATGAGACCTCCGAAAATTGCTGGGGGACGGTATGAAATTACCCTGGCTCCTCCTTCGTCATAGGTCGCCATGACCTGTTGCCTTTCTCGTTCTTCGGTGGGATCTACATAGATGAAATTGATAGTTCTTTTCAGGTTCGGCGCTGCCATAATACGTCCTCTTTCTTGGCTTCCGACCTGACTTTCTCATGTTCTTCGATCATCTTTTGTACCCTGTCCGACAGATATTGCTTCAGGTTTCCTCTGCATATCAGGTTCTTCACCTCAATCCTTCGTGCGATGCAATCTTCGGTACTGTGGCCATCCCCTGGTGATAGTCGCACCAGTACGATCCTCCTTTCAGCAGTCCTTTCGGACGCTTATTCTGAGGCCATCGGACATGGTCTCCCATGCTCCGGAGATTGCAAGTCAGCTGGGTGGCGGGTATGTTCAGTCCCATCTCTTTTAACGTTGGCGGCTCTGGCGCTCCTTCTTCGGATTGATTGTCCTCTTTCATATGATGGATTGTAATGTAGAAGCGATCGCTAGAATATTTCATGGGGGTCAAAACGGGGATTGTGTTTGCGCTTCTTGTCATAGGCGCTCCGTTCTCCTTCCCTTTTGTCGTTTTTATCATACGATTGTTTCTTTGTCGTGTCTGACTTAGCTGAGGAAATGGTTAACATCTGCCGCTCTTCATCCTCTTCCCATTTGATCTATGCATTAGCCTTAAGCATTGCATTTTCCATTGTTAACGGGACGTACTTAGTCAGTCCCATGTATAGGGTCCATCAGTGAGTAGTCCCCGCTTGAACGCTGATATGGCAGTGGATACGTTGCAATCTGAGATGGCAACCATCTCATGGTTGAACCTTGTAACATAACTCATAAGCGATTCGGTGGCAGCTTGCACAACCTCGTACAAATCGTCTGAAACCCTTGATGGTTTTTTGCTAATGAAAAATTGCTGAGAAAATGCATCGTGTAACTGGGCAAATGACGTGATTTTCCTCTAGGTAGGTTGATGAACCATTGTAGTGTGGGTCCCACCAGAAGAGCCAAAGCTTTTGCATATGCACGCCTCCCAAAGCTGGAAAGGCATTGAGATCGCCATCATCTGTTGCTTATAGTGCGCCATATGCTCATTCGGGTCTTGTACCCCGCTGTAAAATCTCATAGTTGGGAAACTCAACTTAGCTGGAATTTTCACTGCATTGATCTCTTCGCTGAACGGAGAATCATTAAACGAGTCTCGCGCAACTTTCTTGGCAGGAGGCGGAACTCCAGGTATCCTTCTGAGAAAGGCTTCCAAGTTTATTATCCTTTCTTCCAGAAATTATTCTCTTGGGTTGTTTTCACGAGCTCTGTGATATCCAGCTCCATCCATCCTTGCATTGTACCCCCTTGGTGGGCGGAGTTAGCTTCATCAGAGTCATCATTCCCTCGAATACCGAATGGTCGAGGTGCCGAACACCTTGGTTAGACTTCCTCCGTTCGAAAATAGGTTGTCGCATGTGTATGGGCTCCCGGGGGATCGATGGCGGCCGAGTTTGCAACGCCACCGCAAATGCTCGATGAATCCACCATTGTTAGGATCGGTATTTACGTGCCTCGTCGGTTGACCCACATCTAGGCTAGATGATATTCTCTGCGCATTATCCTCCAGGCTATGCATCAGCTCTATGAAATACTGCGAGGGTGGTAGCAAAGATGGTTCGCCATGCTCCATTCCCATCGGCAGCTTGATTGAGTCATCCCTAGGAGGACGGGACTCCTCGTTTGTTCCCCATCTTGACGTTTCCTCCCGTGTTGATTATAATACTAACTAGCACAATTACTTTTTTTTAATTCGTGTTTTGAATATATATGTATGTTTCGGGGATGTTTAGTCCTCTTAAACAACCACTGGGGGATCCGCTGCTGCGCAATAACAAACACGTGAAGGCCGGGGGAAACACGATTGGGGAGTGTTTTCTGATGTCTCTCCGATGCTCAAGTCAGAAAAGAGTAAAAGAGGGATAAGAGAAAGGACCACGGGGAGTCGTGGAGAACAAGGGAAAAATGGTCGAAAAACTAGGAAGAAAAGAAAAGTGTGACTTTGGGACGAACAAGGAATGG
The DNA here is from genome assembly GCA_900406555.1 of Pseudoturritis turrita. Classification (NCBI taxonomy): domain Eukaryota; kingdom Viridiplantae; phylum Streptophyta; class Magnoliopsida; order Brassicales; family Brassicaceae; genus Pseudoturritis; species Pseudoturritis turrita. The sequence goes on from OVBL01000343.1 coordinate 47,134, forward strand.
GCCGCGGAGTGTTTGAAAGTTTGGTGGTAAGAAATTTGTGGTGAGGAAGAAGAACGAAACAAAGTATTTGGAGAGATTCCGATTAAAGGGAGACTGGAAAAGAAGAAAAATCCGGCGAGAGATCCGGGGATAATGGCCATAATCAGCCCGAATGAGACGAAATCTCCAAGGAATGGGTCTTAGTCTCGAGAAAAATGGACTCAGTGTAAGTGTCTCTTGGGCGAGAGATCAAATCCATTTTATGAAAGAAATAGAGTAGTATTTATAGACTTTTACCTACCCGGGATTGGATACCGGGTTCTGTGTCCTTAGTTGGGTCGGGTTTGAACTTCTGGTTTGACCCTGTATGAAGCACTCGAGTGCGTTTCACCTAACTTTCTTGTTTCCTTGTGCCACTTGGCTGACAATACGATTCTGCATCACTGGACTTGAGCGTCCTATACCCTTGGCAGCATCAGACGAGGCGGGTCTGATGCCGGGGTGTTCCCTCAGAATCAGTTTCTTTGTGCTTTAATTGTTCTCCGAGTATGGACCACTTGCTTTTTACCCTAGCACGCATAAGGTGAAAGTTTTTACCCTTTGACCGAAGATTTAAACGAGAGTATTCGAAATAGTTTCAACAAAGCGCCTGAGAAAGATATCCATACCTAGTCTGAGTTCCTAATACGAGAACTCGGGCTCCGAGCACCGTCTCCGGGTGCTGATAAGGGGTAACTGTTTGTCGGGCCACTCAGTTCCAGACCCAGATCACCCCGGGTAACGGGATGCGATACCCGGGGAGGGGATCAGTCTGTAGTGGCCCTACCCATCAAGTTATTTGGGCAATTGTTGATTCATGCCCAAATACTTCTATGGCTTTGTTCAAAGATAAGCTCCGCCAACAGAGCTAAGGGACCCGTCCGAGCCTTGGGATACGTGGCATCAGGCGATTTGCTTAACTCAAAGATGATTATTTTATCCCAACAATGTATAAAATGTAGGGTTAATTAGTAGAATATCACCTTTGGGAGAGAAAATTGGGTAAATAACATGTCAAAAATAGAATTAGGTAAGTAGCAGAGATAATTAAATATAGGACGAAACTGCCCCTACAGATGTAATTAAGGTAAGTATGAAAAAAATCCATTAAAAAATTATATTTATCTCATCTCCGGAAAAATTGTCCCTACAACTATGTCTTTTATCTCTGAAAAAAGTAGATCTGCTCTCCAAACAAAGTAAAATTGGGTCAGAAAAACAGCAGTACGGAAAAAAATGACAAAAAAGCAAATGTGTTGTAACAATTAACTATTTAATAACATAGTTGACTATTTAATAATATAGTTGACTATTTTAGAAGAAGTTACCATTTGATGAATTTGAAGAATGTGAATTTGAAGAATGTGATGAATTTTTACTAAAACAAAGATAAAAATGTTATGCATTTAATTAATGAATTACTATGATAATATATATTTAAGAATAATGAAGTACACATGTAATATTTTTAAAATTTTTGATATGTTTTTAATTTTTTGTATGATAAGTTATTTTTTAATTATATTTTTCTAAATTTGCATGATAATTCTAAAAAAAAAACGTTATTACTCTAGATAAATTTATAATATTTTTAAAAACGAGTTTACTAAAAAATATTTTAATTTTAGTAATAAAATATTATATCATAAATTATGTATATTAAATTATTTTATCAATCTACTAATTAATTAATTCGAAAGAAACTCAACTGGATAATAGTTTAGGAAATAAAAATCAATTTATAGGGAATAGAATGAGTATTTATTAAAAATACCACTTATTTTTCATAAATTTATTTCATTAATTACTTTTTCAAAAATTTAACAGATTCAGCAATATTTATCAGTTACCATTTAAGTTTTATGTTATTCTGCCAGATTCCGCAAGAAATCACTAAAAATTCAGCCAGATTTTATAATTCAGCAGAATTCAACGGTACCATTTAGACCATATATTTCATTAAATAATATAGAACCTAATTTCCTTAAAAATGTATTTCTTATAATAAATTAATACGTCTTTTGAAGGTGATTGACTTTTAAGTTTTAATACGATATATATATATATATATATATATATATATATATGGGGAAGTTTTTCTAGAACGCCTTGATATTTCAAATGAAAACATTATGGTGACGCTAATTCCAACTATTTATATAAGTGGGAAAGATGGCGTAGAAATGATTGTGACGTCATCTAAATGATTTACGTTGCAGAATGTATAAGAAACACATGCATATGAATTTTATTTTCTTAAAGAATATCTGATGGGAGCTAGAGTAGCTAGGTTTTTAAATATAGATTTTTTTTTTTTTTTTGGTGTTTATGTGCGAAATGGAAAAAGAAAAGATAAAAAATGCATATACCATAGAAAGACATTCATATACTTGAAGATTCAAGATGAAAAAAAAAATCAGTAATTATTTAATGCAAGCCTTTTACCAAAAAGAAAGTTACTTCCTCCCTTATTAACGTATAAATTTTTTTTTTAAAACAAAAAAAAATTACAACTATCACATGGTCCTGTTTCCATCCGGAGACTCAACTCAAGATCCCAAATGCATCTACCTCTTAGATAATACATAAATATCTCTGGTTTGTGAAAAAAAAGAAATTTACTAAATCAAGATTGATCCACTTGGTTACTCTAGTATTTATCAAAATCAATGGTAGTGAAACCTTCTTCAGCAGAGAAACGTGGTTGCATTCGCGTATCTCCAATCTTCTGATGCTCGACAGGCAATTTATAACTATCGTCCATGGCTAGTGAGTCCCCTATCTGCTGATGAACAACGAGCACCGAGAAATGAAAATCCGGCGACGTCAACATATCTCCGATCACACCTAACTCAGGGCACTCACTCCAGTCCGTAAGTCCGTACAAGACCGAAGACTCTAAGTCATGGTCTCGACCCACTAACACCATGTCATAGGCCTCTCCAAGTGAGCTAATAACTTGCGTGGTCTCCACGCCATCTCTCACTATCTCCTCTACGTAATGCACTTTCCCTTTGTTCGCTGCGTAGCTCTTGAAATCGTTTATGAGATTGTACTCGGACATGTCGCTGTAATCCTCGTCCTGAAGGGAGCTCTTGTGACGGAAATGTATCATTGTGACGTTAAGCTCCGGTTTCTCGGCCATCCTCATACATAACGCTAGCGCCTCCGCGTCGTCTCGGCCTCCGATGAAGAGCACCGCCACGTTCTGCCACGTAGTGGTCATCAGGACAGAGCGACGTCCCTCGCTTTCCCCTCGGTCGATGAATATCGCGACCGAACAAGGTGCCGCGTCCAGCACGTTAAGGTTTATGTTCCGGATCCCGGCATTGACATCTCCTACCATCCCGTCGATCGCGTACTGCTTGTGGAACGGAACCACGATCAATGTCGCCTTCTTGTCGAGCGCAAGCGTGCAGACGTCGTTGTTTATACTCGAGAAAGGCGCAGCTGCGGTGAAGTGTTGCGCCATGAGAGTTCCCTGCCATGTAAAGCAGCGTAGATTTAAGATAAATATATCTATTCTTTTTGTTTTGTTTAAGATAATATCTATTAAAAAAAAACTATTTTGACGTTTTTGATGTTTTTACCTGGTATTTTTGTTCGAAACGTTGGAAGGCATTGACGATATGTGTAGATTGGACCGTGTTAGGGTCAAGTTTGTTCATCTGATGGTGCGGCGTGAGGACTGCGTGAGCTCGTCCTTTAAGATCGACGAGGTGCAGCGTGAAGAATGAGATCGGGTTAAACCGTGTAGGGTAAGTAGCTTCTAGAAGATTCACCATGGATGGAACGTTTTCGACATTGTAGACGCAGAGAAGAAGACGGAGCTGAAGATTGCGTTGTCTCGTGTTGAGGATCGTTCGTTTGCTTTTGCTCTTGTACCGTTTCGAAGGATCGTATAGGTACACGACGAGGAACCGCGAAATCCCGGTTACGAGCAAAAGCGTTATTATCACCAGATTAAAGCATTCTGTGTCAACAACCTGTAAACAAAATTTAAGTTAAAAAAAAATAATGTCTACAAGAATTGGAGAAAAATCTTTCTATAATATTTGCAAGGACTAAGGAGTGTTAAATCAGATTTAAACCGAGCGAAAACTGTACCGGAATACCTAAAGCCGATTACAAAGAGAAGATAAACCGATCCAAACAAACCTAAATTCCTTTAAATCCTAATCAAAACAAAAACGAATTGTATGGTTTCGGTTTCTAAATTTTATAAACAAGAAATCAAAACCGAATTATTTTGGTCGAGGCCATGGGTTCTACAGAACTACTCCATTTGGCCATTGTAAACGTTTTATATGGCAAGAATACCCGGGTTTGTACATGGATTAGTTAGGTTTCGGCCCATGATCTATCGGTAATAATAATTATTAAAAAAAAAAAAAAATTTGTTTTCACCTGAGCGTCTTTCCACACGAGAGTAGTGTAGACTTCGATGATACCTTGGCAACACATCAAGAACGCCAAACAAAGCGCGTCTCCGATCTGCGTGTTGCAGTAGGCAGACGCAGCCGCTGTTCCAAGGAACTTGCAGCCGTAAGTGATCAAGAGAATGATCTCAATCATTACCACATGGTGCTCATGGCTGTCTGTGATCTCAAAGAAATTAGTTTGTAACCCACTAATGGCGATGAAACAGGGGAGGAACAGATTCGAAGCAAACATCTCGAGTTTCGTAGCGAGTTCTGTGCCCAAAGGTGGACCGTCAGGGAGCGAAACGCCTAGCCAAAACGCTCCAAACGCGGCGTGGACCCCCATAGCCTCTGCGCTAATGCTAACAATAGACAAAATCAAGAGAACCGGGAAGAACGGAACAACGTCTTTGTTGTTCATCAATTTGCTTTTCCTCTCAGTGAGCCATACGATCAAAGGTCTAAAGATGAATAAAATCACCACAAGAAGACCTACGAGCATGAAAATCGCATAAACGCTAGTCATAGTCCGCTCACGCATGTAGATATTAAACGCTAGAGCTACGAACCAGCTACAAGCTTCGCAGACCATTGAGCAGTTGGTGGCTAACCGTCCTAGCTCGGAGTTGAGGATGTTTAGCTCGGCCAAAACGGTGGTTGTAACCGGGAATGAGGTCATCGAGCTCAAGGAGATCACGGTGCTTGCGCAGCGAACCACGTCGCTGGGAAGTCCCATAGTTTTATTAATGAAGATAACCGTGAGGTTCCCAAGGGAGAACGGGAAGGCGTAAGAGGCTGTACCGATGAGGATGGCTTTAGAACCGGCTTTTTTTATAATACTCGCATCGATTTTGAGTCCAAGGATGAAGAGATGGATGACGAAACCGATGTTTGAAAGCGTTTGTATGATGATCTTGCCTCCAGCGGGGAGGAACATCTCCATGTATCTTGTGTTATGTCCTAAAAGAGACGGTCCTAGGACAACACCAGCCTATACATAGACAAGAATGTTCTCAAAACATGTTTTGAAAAGATCAGTAAGACAATGAAAGAAATATTTGGATGCTATACCAAGACTTGGGCAGAAATCATTCCTTGCTTTAAAGGTTGAAGGATGCGGAAGATAACCCTAGAGGTGATGATGATGACTGACATTTGAACCAAGAGAAGAGGCAGTGAGTATTTGATAGGATTACTGTTCATGAAAATGCCTCTTGAGGTCATCATGTTTTGTTTCTGGCACACAAGCTCCTCCACCATGTATGGACCGTGCACTTTGCCCCATAGCGATGAGTTGGCCTGCTCGTTGCCAAACGTCGCCAGCTCCATTGTCTGTTCTTATCTGTAAAAAGACGAAAGAGAATAGAGAGAGAGAGAGAGAGAGTAGGTTTGGGTTAAACTATGAAGTTTATGTTTTTATTTTTAGGAGAAAATGTAATGTAGAATCCATTTAAGAATGAGATATCATGCTTCTGTCTGCAATGTGAATGTTAATAGATGGAGAAGAAAACAGAGGACTCTGTTTTTACTTGGGTGTAATAAAGGCTAACTTTTTCTCATCAGTAAGGGAGAATGGTTCCAAGACTTTGGAGAGAGAGAGAGAGGTGTGTGAGAGAAGAGAAGAAAGATGAGCCTATATTTGTTGTTTCTATTTATTGTTTCTTTCTATTTTTTGTTTGGTTGATGTTCTTTGCTCAGAATCTCCACCATTCTAAATTTGTGGTTTTGGTTTCACTTCTAAGTTCTAATTATATATAACGGATTAAGAATTTAAGTGTTTATTTTTATTTTTAAATGGGGTGTAAAAAAGCTAGGAACAAATTAAATCAACTCACACATATATGCTAGATGTGTTGCACCAATCAAGCAAAATGGGTTACATACCAAATATTATTTCTTATCAATCTTGAATGTGAAATGTCCACAAATCAAGCAAAAGACCAACACACAAGAACTAAAATGGACTCTCAAGTGTTGAAAGTCACACAGTATGTCTCTAAGGCCAAGATGATAAAAACTACTAACCACCAACACTCTGTACAGGAGTACTGACTGTGTTACAAACAAATAAACAAACAGTGATGAGATGAGCACAAAATATAACCACAGTAAGAGTTTTTCCAAATCCTAAATGATATTACTAGTGACTAAGTCCCAAGAATGTTGTTTCCATGAGCGACGTAGAGAATGTTGTTTTCATGAGCGACGTAGCGCGGTTGGGATATCGTGGTTGTGTCTTCCTTCATAGGTAGTGAGAACTGCTCTCTCGTTTTCTGCGGATCTTTCTACTTGCTTCCTCACTCCACAACCTTGGTATGTGCACTTGTAGTAGCTCCTGAACAAGTGACAAAAAAAAAATGGCTACAACAACATGGATTTGAAACATGAAACAAGCTTAAGATATTAAGAAGTTAAAAGTTTTGTAACCTTGGATTAGTATTGCCCTTGACAACTTTTTGACCATATTTCCTCCATCTAAAGCCATCTATTAGAACATCAATGTCACTTATTGTTTGAACCACAACTCTTGGCTCCTTCACTCCTCTGCTTACTTCTACAGACATTCCTTCATCTTCAACTTCTCTCTTCCTGTTACACAAAACTTAAAAATGTCATTTTCTTTTTTTTTTTTTTTTTTTTTTCAAACCCACTAATTCAACAACTACTTACAATCTCTTGATCTCAGGTTGTTCCTCCTCTTCGTCTATTTCACCATGTTCGGATTTTAAGCTTTTCTGCTCAAGATCACTGTAGTCAAACGAAATCGACGAATTCTCTGACTGATCATGTGGTTCACTAACAACAGAAGAATGATTAAACACGCGTCTCGCATTAGCCGATGATGTTGATCCTGATGGTCTTTTGGTGAACTCTGGCTTAGGATGGCTATGACCTCCTTTATAGATGATCTCAGTGATCTGTCCATCAGAAGCAGTCTCAACAATCTTCTTAGAAACACAATTTGGATATGTACACTTGAAGTAACTCCTCGGGTTTTCGCTCTTCTTCACTTGTTTCTGACCGTATTTTCTCCAACCATAACCATCGTTAGAGTTCCTACTCACCATGTATGATGGTACCTTTACCTGACGATCCGATCCAAAACTTGGATTGTTCTGTGTTGCAATCTCATGAGGAATCAGATCATGCTTCTGCTGGAGATCTTGAACAACGTATGTTTCTTGCAAAGCCTGCTGCAAAAAAAAGAAACAAGTTTGATTCAGTACGAGGAAGTTGTGTTAGTTGCTTGATTTGTGAAAGATGTCTCAAAAACGTGAAGGAAACACATACATAAGAAGCGTTTGACGGTTGCGATTGCGTTTGCGGCTGTAGCTGCCAGGGAAAATCTGAGTGATTGTTTGTTGTTCCATTGAAGCCTTGAAATGGAAACGCTCCTGTTGTCGGAGATATCAAAGTCTGCAAGTAAAAACAAAAACCATAGAAGTTTTTTTACATAACAAACAGGAAACTCGTTTCGATTTGATTTGGTTTCCGATTTTCATGGGTTTCAAAAGAAGAAAAAGGGACTAAAACTCAGAATATTTCCATTTTTGCAATAAATAGATGAAACGATATACGAAAAATGGAAGCTTTACATGTGAGGAGCTGAGAAGAAGAGGAGAGTCGAGGAAATCGGAGATGGCGAAATGATGAGAATACTGAGAAATCGGAAGAGGAGGTGGTTGAGCCGTCTTGAACTTGGGTAAACCCGACCCGGTTCTCTCCGGGTAAAACCCACCACCTTGATACAACGAAACCGACCCGGAAACTCGAAAGTCTTCGTCTTCTTCGTAACAGTCAACGCCGGAGGAAGCAAGGAGGTCTGTGAAAGAAGTCGACGACGACATGGTCGTAAATAAAAGAGACAACTTTTATTACCAAAACGATTTGCTAAAAAAAGAAAGAAAAAAAACAAAACTTTTTTGCAGAGAAATGATCTACGAAAAGAGGATAAAGATGTTGAAGAAGAAAAGATTTGTAGATTGGGTAAAGACGACGACGGTGGCGTATCGAGCAAGGTTTTTCAATCTCTCTGTTTTTTTGTCTTTTTCTGCTTTGGCCTAAATATTTTTTTTTTTTATTGATGTTTTAATACTTATATAAATGGTTGACCAATGACAAAATGAGATATTCTTTTTATTTTTATGAGTCGTCTCTGAAATTGTTATAAATTTTCAGGTGTGAAACCGCGTGTTAAAGGTCTCTTTCGTCATCGTTGATGATTAAGTCCGGTCACATTAACCAAACCGGATCAAACCGGTAACCAAATAGAACCGTTGGTTATACACACAAGGTACAGTATCATCATTCATCATTCATCATTCATCATTCATCATTCATCATTCATCATTCATCATTCATCATTCATCATTCATCATTCATCATTCATCATTCATCATTATCTTGAAGACAAACAAAAACAAAACCTCTCTCATTTCTTGGCAAAAGAGATGACCATTGGATTCTGGGGACCGATTAAGAAACCTTGAAGAGGTTTCATAGCAATAGAAGATTGAACATCGTCTTCGAATTCCACAAAGGCGATCCCTGGTTTTGCTGAGATCATTCTTATCTCTTTGAATCCTGGGAACTGTTTGAAGAGAGCCTCAAGCATCGTGCTTTCCGTCTCGTATGGAAGATTCTGAATGAAGAGTATGTTGTTTGGTGGCATTGCTTCTTCCCCGTTCGGCTGGAACGAAGGCTGCTTTAAGATGCAGAGACAAAACACAAAAAAAATCAACAATGGAGAAGCTCGGGGATGCAACAATGGATTTCCAACAGAAGATTATTATTGAACAAGGTGAGAACAAGAACACATACCGCAGGGGCTCCGTTTTGGGAAGTTGGGCCATTAGCCATGTTTGGTCGTTGAGTTTCTTCACGTTTTCTTTCAACTGAAAGTAACAAATGTAGTTTGTAAACTTCAGATGTGAGTGAAAGTATCAACCATCTCAAAGAAAAAGATAAATCAAAGTTTAAAACCTTTTTCTTCTTGCTTCCTCTTCTTCTCTATTGGAACGAAAGTTCCTTCGGCTTTAGTAACACAATCTGACTTTGCTTTTGCGTATTGTATGCCCTGCGCTCAAAAGACCACACATTAAAATCTAAAAAAAAATTATCACCCCAATTGGAAGCAGTCGCATAGTTACATACACACGCAAGAGGTAAGATTTAGTTATACAAATCAATGTGTATAAAGCAAATGCCACAAGAGAATGTAATGAGAAGGGTCTATAAACAATCAAAACAACAAAATCTAAACACACATATAACTAACGAACAATTGGGAATGAAAATGGTCAAATTTCACTGTAAATTATAAGTAATCACTTGCGTATTCACACAGAAACTCAATAGATTTATGCTTTAGCGGTCCAATCGATTTAAAATAACACACAGAAGATCAATTGCAGAGAAGTTATACAGAGATGGATATACTCGGAGAGAAAAGAGTGAGTGAACAAGGTGATTGGATACTGACCATTGGCTTATCATAGAAAGGGAAATTTTGCATCTGACGGACCGCATTACTAGCGGATGTGACCTCACTAAACGCAACCCAAGCTTGTCCACGGAGCTTCGGAGTCTTCAAAGCGACCACATCAAGTATCCTCCCAAACTGAGAGAACAAACAGTAAAGAGATCTCTTCAATTCTGGAAAACAAAAACCAAGTTAGATGAAACATCAAGCATCTCGTGAGATGGATACTGCCCCGACCCAACACACTTAAATTCTCCCCCCCTAAAACAATTATCCAGAGAATTAGACTTCAATGGCGAAAGCAGACAACATCTCAACATATATCTAACCTCATATAACCTCGTCACTAGATTCAACACACGATTCCGAAACCCTAAAAGTTAGAAACGAACACTCTATAACAGCTAAAACAGACAAAAATCTAACATTCAGAACTGTAGCATCTGGAATTAAGCTGGAAGAAGGAAACTGAAGGGAAATCATTGGTACAGAACAGCTCATGTATGTTTCAACATCTACGAGTTTTGAAATCACTTGACGAATCAGTCAGAGGGAAACAAAATTACCTTCTTTCTTGATCTTTTCGTTGAGGTTTTTGATGTAGATTGACTGATTCGGTGGTATATCTGTGGTTAGCATCTTCGACTGAGCTCCGTGAAGATGACGATACGAGAGCCTGAGACTCTGAGAGAGAATTTAGCGAGCCCTAATGAGAAAATAGAGAGAGAGAGAGAGAGACGAAGTTAAAAAGGAAAATTCGCTGCGTTTCATTAAAAACGACGCCGTTTCATTTGTTGTTTTTTTTTTTTTTCTTTTTAATCTCTTGGTTTAAATTTTTCACTTTTTGTTTTTGAAGTACCAAAAGAGAATATGATCAAATAGTTTTGCGAAAAATAATTAAACTTATTACATCAATATTCATGTTATAAGATTCATGAAACATCAGTTTATTAGATAATATCGGATATTAATTAATCACAGAATATGTTTTCAGAAAACGAAAAAAAAAAAACAGTAAAATCTCATGGCAGATTATAGAATTGAGAAAGTGGAAACTCCTCGTATCTACATTTTTAAGTGAGAGCCGATTCAATCAAAAGGTTGTTTAAACTGAGAAAACAATTTCATTTTCTTCCTTGAAGAAACACAGCGACCATAGCAACTACCAGAGAATGATCGATGGATCCCGGAAAGATCGTTAGCCGGAACTTGCTTCTTCCTACGTAAATCTGCCTCAGCTTGTACATCAAACTCGTCTGCCACCCAAGACACAGAGATCAGATTTGAGAAAAAATTTCAAGCACAAAGACAAAAAAAAACTCTTCTTGACAATTTTCAGAATCCAATAAAACTCTACAAACCAACTGATCCATAAACTACATCTCACAGATTTTCTTCATCAAGCATGATCCAAATTAAACTTATGACATTGACCCAATGATCGAACGCTATAAGTCTATAACATATTCTTGATTAGTTAGAAACTAGTAAACAATTTTTTTCTCAGAATGCTAAAAGGAAATAGGAGTCAACAAGACTGAAATCACGCCGCGTAGTTACTCAAATGCTCTAGTAATTACAATTGAGATACTTGATGTAATGGGAAGATCGATGGACTATTATTACCTGCGCAACAATGGAATCTTGACTGTAAATGGTACATGATTTCTGAAAGGGGCAACCTTTGATAACAAGATGTTGCGACGATTCTTCGGCAACATTCCCTGCGAAAGAGACCTCTAACTCTGTCTTGCTGAATCTGTTCGATGTCCGCTTCACCGTTAGAAGCAACTCCTTGCGCTTTCCGACATCTCCTTTATGTAATTCCCACATTCCATTCTACAAGAGATACAGAAAGGTCTATCTTCTTCATATGTTATATCCCAAGTCATGACTTGAGTTTCTCCGTAAACACATCAAAACATAATAACGAAACGCAAAGCATCGAAAGGATATATATATACATATCTACTGAAAATGAAAATTTCGGTTCTTTAGATTTTCACATGTACATCAATCTTCATTACACCATTGCCAAATTATCTAGGAAGCGAACATGAAATTCACAAAAAAACAAAAAAAAAAAACCCAAATGAGTCAAAAATTAGAAAACTGTATAGAAGCTATTAAAGGGAGCTAATGGGTTTTAAACAAGTAACCATAAGAGTTGCACAAAATCGATGAAATTGGGATCAAATCGCGGAATCAGAGTGCTTAGGAAGGCTTACGTGTAGACGCGAGAGGGATAAAAGGGTAGCTCCAGAAGAATCAAGGAGGGATTTCAAGGAGGAAGAAGATTTTCGGATGATGTAGACGAGATGGTCGGAAGAATCGGCAAATCCTAGATCTCCGGCGGAAAGGCCGGGAAGCTTCTTGGAGACGAAGAGATCGACTGGTATTCGCCGGAGATCCTCGGGGTCGGGGTGATAAGGAGTCTCTGAATCCGCCATTCACATAGTCTAATAATAGTCAGAAGCACAAGGTAGAAGAAGAAGAGACCAAGTGAGGATGCTTGCTTATGTTCAACGCCAAATTGTCGTTGAAAAGGATCACCCAAATTTATGGGCCGAATATAGTTTTCTTCTTATAAGCACTTCATAGAATATATCCAAAAAAAAAAAAAAATTTGTGGAGTATACCATTAAATGACCATTGTTTTGTTTTTGTTTTTTTATAAAATCAACGGATGTTATTTTGTAAACATCGTGGTTTTTTTTTTTTTTTTTCTAATCGTTGGAAGGATAGATTCATTAAAAACCCAATTTTACAAGAACCGCTTTTATCAGAGACAAAAGCTCGACTTCCAGGAACCCAACGTCCGATTTTCAGGAGACAAAAGTCCGATTTTCGAGAATCTAAATAACTAAAACACAAAGAAATATGAAAGAAAAAGACTAAATCCAATCTAAAGCAGATCGGTTAATTGACGGAGTTTGCGCTGGAGGTCCATAAGAAGAGAGCGAAGCAAAATCTTTTTAAGAAGAACACAGATCTGGGATTAGAAGTATCACCCAAACGGATATAGAATAATACCCTCCTTACCGCAAGAATAAAACGGATGAATTACTACTAAACTCTCATATATTGCACCGACGTAGCGGAGCCAACCGAGACGGCAAGACGAACAAACACTATGAGATGTATCCTCGTCCCTTGAACATATTGCAAGAAGGAAGTAGGCAGCGATGGTAAGACCTCCAGATCCGAGGCGGAGAGATCCAATTTTCAGATCCGTCTCTGTCCAAGATGGAAGCGGCCATATCTGAAACAAAGAATGAGAAAGAGGCACCCAAAAAACAACAAACCCAAGATGAAAGGATCGAGACAAGCTTAAAAAAAACCAAAAAACTCGAGTCAAAACCCGCTAAAAGACCATATCTGCAACAGTGGCCGAAAACCGAGATAACTCACCGCAAACCTCATCACCTTAGCGGATTTAGTCTCTCCATGTGAATTCGTCGAATTTTGCCGTCAAAAGCATATAAAGGCAAAACACGGTAGATTTCAAGAAAGAAGACTGAAAACGAAATCAAAGCAATGAAAGGGGCACAACTCCGGCACTAAGGGAGCCGCCGGAGCTGTAGATCTGAGGAACTTTTTTTTTTTTTTTGAAGAGAAGGCATAGCGATAATCATGAGAGAAAATGTTTCAAACGATGTCGTTTTGTGTGAAATGCATCGTGGTTCTTTTTATTACACGTAAAATATCTTCTTATAGTTTTTTTTTAATCTTCTTTAGTTTAATTATATATTAAAGGTTTGCTAAATCACTTCATTTTTAGTTCATAATTCGTAATAATTCGTAAAAACACTGTGAAAGCCTCTTTTAGTCCAGTGGTTGACCAAATGTTTATTAATGCTTCTATATCAGGAGGTTTGGGGTTCAATTCCCGGATAATACGATTTATTAATAATTATGTAAATTAATAGAGACAAACTTACATGAGATCTTCAGCATTATGCAAGTAGAGCTGTTCGCCGAGATTTTACGCATTGAGGATGAAAGGAGTCTATCATGAACATGGAGCAGGTATTGCCATCTGTCGTTGATCTATAAGGGTCGGATTGAATTGTCCGTAGTAAAATCGTCTATGTAACAGTCCTCATAATTTGTAGTAGTTCATAAATCCAGACGATAAAAAAAAATTTGGTAAAAACACAAATGAAATTAAGGGAAAATATTTTAACCAATAGCGTGGATCATGTATAGTAACGTGTTATGTTAAAAAAATAGTGTGTCCTGATAAAAATAATTTGTTAAAAAAAAACATAGTGTGTTATTAGAAAAATATCATAAAATTTGGAAAAAAAAAATTATGCAAATTTTCGTCCCACTTACAAATATTTTTTTTTTTAACATCTGATTTATTGACTTGATAAAGAAAGTACAATCTCATGGAAGGAAATGTTGGATATAAATAGGAGGGAAATTATAAATACAACATGAAAAGTATTGAGATTTTCCTAAGTGAACTAGCTTGTCAGCTATTACATTATGTTTTCGTCCAGTGTAGACTATTTGAACACTTGCAAAATGATTAATCCATTGTCGGATATCATTGATCAAATTGTCGATTGCTATGTCCTTTCTTTGACCATGTATTAGGTCCACAAGTTGTTGAGAATCTCCTTCGAATATTAGCCAAAAATATCCTCGATACCATGTTAATTGCAAAGCATGTAGGAGGCTGAATCCTTCCGCTTCGAACGCATTATTAGATTGTGGGAGATAAGAAGAAGTTACAAAAATCATGAACTAGAAAAATTTCTCTATAAATATTAATTTCTCGATTAATTAATAACTCTATAAATTAATAAATTTTCAAAGTCCCAATATTATTAATTTATAGAGATTTTACTGTAATATAATTAAAAATAGGTTAATATAACTTTTTGGTTTGAGTCGGTGATAGTTCGAAATTTCTTTTTTTATCTAAATAGTTTAAAAATGAGCAGAAAAAAACAAACAATGAAAATAATAAAACTGAACTGAAATTTATTTCAAAAAATTACTTTTTAAATTAGAGCAGGCCAAGATTTTCTGAAAGCTAATGAGTAACTTGCGATCCTCATTTATTTAGCTGATTACTGAATTTTGTCAGTAAGACCTTAGAAATTTAGAAATACTCGGCTTATTGGTAGATGTATTCTTAAAGATTTCTAAAAATTAAAGATTTTAAAAAATATTTAGATTCCATTATTATTAGTTTATAGATTATGACAATTTTAATAGAATATATTGTTATTGATTTGATGACTTTTAAATTCCATTCAAAATCTTTTGTTATTCAAAAATTTTAGTTATCATTGATTCTATAATCCTCTTAACATTATTTGTGAAGTGATTTTGGAAAAATACTTATGTGTCACATCCATAATCATTTTCACCAATTTTATTATAACATAGGAACTCATTAAATCATTCTCACCAATTCTATTATGACATATGTCAACTCATTAAATCATTTTCACCAATTCCATTATGACATAACAACTCATTAAATCACTCTCAACAATTCTATTATGACATATGACAACTCATTAGATCATTTTCACCAATTATATTATGACATATGACAACTCACTAAATTTAGTCACAATTTATATAAAATTATTTTTTAATACCACTCGAAATCAAATTAAAAATCCTCTTAACATTATTTATGAAGTGATTTTGGAGAAAATACTTATGTGTCACATCTACAATCACTTTCACCAATTTTATTATGACATAGCAACTCATTAAATCATTTTTACCAATTCTATTATGACATATGGCAACTCATTAAATCATTTTCACCAATTCTATTATGACATATGACAATTCACTAAATTTAGTCACAATTTATATAAAATTATTTTTCAATGCTACTCGAAATCAAATTCAAAATATATCAAAACTCCGTTTATGTAAACAAATATTAAAAATCAAAAGGTAAAACTTAAACAAATTTAAACGTGTCTATGGATAGAAAAGAAGATTAAACACATGAGATAATTAATCTTCAAAAGCATTATATTTTATTTTAAACTCATGTTTCTACTTTAAATTACTTATGATCATAGATCTATTATTTTATTGGACAATTTATCTTCAAGAGCAATATTTTTTTTATTCACAATTTCTTATATCCTATTATTAACAAAATAATTAACAACTCACTACATATCATTAACATACATGATTTTCTTATGTGATTTTAGTAATATAAAATGATTTTTTGATACTATCTGTGAATCGCAAATAAAATTGGTGGCATACTAAAATCTAAAGATCCTAACTCTCAATTTCAAATAAAATCCATGGGATGCCAAAACCATTTTCATTATCAGAATTTTCTATTAATATTACTTTGAGAGTTACTTACGTGTTAATTTCAGACTAGTTGATGGCCCGCACTGTGTGCGGGATGAAAATTTTCAGAAGAATAAGTTAACATTAGTATTTAATATTCAATTTTATTATTTATAAAAATTAAATACGTGATTGCTAGTTTTTAAATTTATATGCATGTAAAAATGAATATGGGTTGGATAATATTTTTAATATTTCGAGTGTCATCTTGAAAATTAAGGGTTTTCGTTTTGTAACTTTAATATTTGTGTTGAAATAAAACGCAAATAATAGGAAATAAATTAATTCACGTACTTTTGTAGACTGACAAAATCATGCATAGTAAAAGAGCAGCCTTGGCGTATTTGGTCCAGCACTTCACGCTCACTGGTAGGCTGGATAGGTAAACCTTCAGATTCACTGAAACTCCCGATAAATGATCTCTTCCCACGTTTGGGAATCAATAGATTTTATATTGCTTAATCAATGGACTGTTGATATTTTTTCTTTTGAGTGCTAAAAAGGCAATTATCATATGTTGTATGTCAATATTAGACAATAATTACTGGAACTTATGCTTCTACATGACATAAAAAGAGCGTAAAACCAGGTCACAAAGAACTTTTCTCAAACATAATGCTGAAGAATGTTATAAACCACGTTAGCTAAGAATAAATGGAAAGAAAAGCAAAACATTATAAAATATATGTACACAACTAAAAAGAAATCATACCTTGTTAATATGCGAAACCTAGAGAACACAAAACAGAAATCAGAGGTATATAAATCATAAGAAGAAAGAAAATTAATATATACGAAATGAAAAAATAAAAATATATATTATACATATATACGAAAAGATCATACCTCGCCGATCGGAGAAACTAATCTGCAAAACATAGAAAACACACGAACAAAAACATATCAATAACGGAACAAAACAGAAACAAATAGACGATGAAAACACTAAAAATATTAAACTATACATATATACGAACAAAGAACGCATAGTTTTTTAGCAAAACAGAAATCCTGTAATTATCAACGTGGGGTGAACCTATAGAAATCTGGTAGAGCATATGTGTATAGATTGTGTTTACGATCTTATGTTTTTAATTTGGATTAAAAATGAAGTTTGAATTTTTATTTTTTAAATCAAAAATTGCCTCCTTCTGGTTACGATCCTCAAAACCACTGATAAAGTGTAAAATTGGTTTTCAAGAGTATATGTATTAACCTTGAGAGGAATCTATTGATGATAAATTATTAAATCATACCTCGTTGATGGGATTTAAATGGATTGGGGTTAGCATAGTCCAAGCGAACCCACTTAAAGTCTTTGAAACAAAGTAACGTAAGAGAAATATAGGTATGGAATTGTGTAGACACTAAGAAAAATATTTATAGAGGAGAAAAATATATGGAAAAAAAAGAAACTGATGATTTGTTTGACAATGAAAGAAAGAAGATGGTATATATAAGAATCGAATAAGATATAGATAACCATGAGAATTGTTTTGATATCATCAAATTCGATATATATATATATTCATAATTAATAAAAAAATATAAATCAATTATCGAATATATCCATAAAAATATAAACCACTTAAAGACAAATATATCCGTTAACTAAATAAATTTAGAAAACTATAAATTATCAAATATCGCATTATATATATATCTATAATTAAAAAATTATAAAACAAATATTGAATATATCCGTTAAAAATAAAAATTAAAGACAACATAAAAATATAATGTAATAAAAACTCAACTATTAAAAAAATTATAAAACAAATATTGAATATATCCGTTAAAAATAAAAATTAAAAACAACATAAATATATATATATATATCCATAATTAATAAAAAAATATAAATCAATTATCGAATATATCCATAAAAATATAAACCACTTAAAGATAAATATATCCGTTAACTAAATAAATTTAGAAAACTATAAATTATCAAATATCGCATTATATATATATATCTATAATTAAAAAAATTATAAAACAAATATTGAATATATCCGTTAAAAATAAAAATTAAAGACAACATAAAAATATAATGTAATAAAAACTCAACTATTAAAAAAATTATAAAACAAATATTGAATATATCCGTTAAAAATAAAAATTAAAGACAACATAAAAATATAATGTAATAAAAACTCAACTTTCAAATAAAAATTAAAGACAACATAAAAATATAATGTAATAAAAAATTATAAAACAAATATTGAATATATCCATTAAAAATAAAAATTAAAGACAACATAAAAATATGATGTAATAAAAACTCAACTTTCAAATAAAAATTAAAGACAACATAAAAATATAATGTAATAAAAACTCAACTTTCATTATGGTGCATAGTTACCTCTCTAATAATATAATAGATATACGCATCTCAAGTATATTTTTTATAGGCAAAAGGATCATTGATATTGTTTCTAAATTTAATTAAAAAGTATTTCTTCCATTTCAAAATATAAAATATTTTAACTAAAACGTGGAAATTAAAAAATTATTTTTTATTTTAAAAATATCATTTAATATATTAAATAAAAATAATTTAGCCAATTATATTAAAAAACTGTAAATACTATTAATCATACAATATACAATAAAGTTAAAGATTGCATAGAAATGTCAAAACATCTTATATTTTGAACAAAAAACCCTCTAAAAAATTCATATTATGAAACAGAGGGAGTATTAACTAATCAAATTAATCCAAAATCTACAACAAAAATTTTAAATTTTAAATTTATTTTCAGCATACTATATATTTCTTAAAACATAATTCCAATCAGAAGTATCTGAAAAAAAGAAAGAATAAAAATAAGAAAATATATAAACTAGATTACGAAGAAAAACCAAAAGAAAAAGATGGTGAAAAAATAGAAAACGTAGGAGATGAAATAGAAAAAGTGCGACATCCATATCAAATAATTTTCGTCGAACTCTAAAACACAAAGTATATATATTTTTTTAAATATTATTTACAATGAGGTATGACGCGGATAAAGTACTTTAATATGAGATATAAACATGTATTTAAAAAAAAAATTCAATATATATCGAAAATGATTTATACCATCTTACGCAATACACACAATATCATAATTGCTTTAAATTTGTTTTTAAATCATTATCTCCGCGTATAAAGCGGAAAGTCACCTAATTGGTATAAACAATTTTTAAAAGAAAAAAAAATTATAAAATATTTGTTATTTAAAAAGTTTAGTTATCATTAAATCTATAACTCTATTAAAATCTAATGTCATTTGGAGATATATTCTTTATAATTTTATTCATTAAACAAGACTTTCAAAATACCTTGGAAAACCATTGGACTCTTCTTAAAATTCTTATAATAAAACAATCAACTCTATGTGAATCCATTTGCCAATAAGCCTCCTTATCTCTCCTAATACTTCTGATAAAAGACATGTACCAACTTTTGGTTAGTTTTTGTTTAACAGCGGAGAGGAACATTTGTTTTATTCACAGCCTTAACACTTAAAAGTCTTTAGCATCTTCATTTGGTATACAAAACTCACCGGTATGACCATTTAGCGTACTCAAACTCCTCATCATCGCTCTCCCTATAACCATTCACATTCTCTCCATAACCATCAAATTCGTCATCTCCAAGGACACTTCTCACATGTCTTTCTGAAGTCTCCTCATCTTCTGATTCATCAGAGGCTTCTTTACTCTTCTCTTCTTCATCTTCTTCCTCCTCATCATCATCATCTTCTTCTTCTTCCTCCTCCTCGTCTTCAGAGATCTCTTCCGGGTAATCGTTCCTTGGATGAGCTTCAGCTGAATCACACAAAGACATATATAGTTTAGTTTTACTTCTTTCTTGACTTTCGGTTGAAGAAGCAAATGTCATACAAAAGCAGAAGTTCAACAAGAGTGGAGATAAGCAGATGGATTGTAAAAAGTGTACCATTTGAATCATCAGAGTCGTAGTCTGATTCATCAGGTCCATCGCAGAACTCTTCTTCCTCCTCGACTCTGACACTGAAAAAAAAAGCCCAAGAACCCAAATTAACAGGTGAACACAAGAGACAGACGAAAAAATGAAGGAGTTCTGACAAAAAAAATAACACACACAGAGGAAACAGGTTCTTGGAATGGTCTTCACTGATCTCCATCTCTTCATTCACAGCATAATAATCATAAACGTATTCTTCGGTATGACTAGAATGGATATCAGCTTCAATCTCTTCAGCTGCTGTTGGAATAAAATCTCTAAGGAGGGGCAAGAAACTAGCCAGCATTTTCTGGTCCTCCAAGGATGTAAACCTAGAGGAAGAGAGGAAACGCACGTTGAATTACTGTTTTCTTCAACCACATCTGAACTATTTCTGACTCTGAGATCTAAAATACAAATGCATATTACTAGAGAACTTACTCTGGTGCATTGTCTGGTCTTTTTTCAGCATCAACACGGATAACGTCATAGAAATTACACCTCTCATGAAGTTCTTTATCATGGACTCCCTTTTTGTTTCCCTTCCTACTCCGCCATATTTGCTCAAACCGAGCATTCTCTGCAGCGATCTAACAGATAGCGGAACATTTTACTAATTGGTTACACAAGTCTCAAGTTAGGTACATAAAATGCTAGTGGATCTTCTCCTGAGATGTTAATCTCAGAGAAACTGTATTAAAATTCTTGACCAAGAGCTAGATACCTGTTGTTGTTGTACAGCTTTGGTCAGGCGCTGCTCCTTTCTCTGCAGACCCAAAAAGAAAGGAACTTAAGCTATCATTCGAGAGGCCATCAAGAGATGGAGAATCTGGAATCAAGACTAAAACAAAATGTAACAACATACGTTGTCTTTCTTGAATGCAATTTTCCGTTCCTCGGACTTTCCTTTACTGCAATTGTGCTCTTTAAGATCAGACTCCTGCAAAACACACAATAACGAATATCAGAACATACAAAAACAACAACATGCAGGGTTTATAAATTAACCAGAATCACTCACAAATAAAGAGTGGATGATGTCAATTGTGGTTTCAGAGTCCGTGACTGTCTCCAAATGCCGCACTAGCACCTTCTTCGGCTTCACATCCTCTGCCACAAAGGAACATGTATCCTCATGAACAACATTTCATTTTTCACCGAGTCCAAACCATCATCATACCAAAAAAAAGGCCTGAGATGATATAAAGTTACCTTTTTCTTCTGATTTGGAAATAGATAGCTTTGATAAGTCCAGATACGGCCGTTTTAATGGTCTTTCATTTATCTCCAACCCTAATTGCCATAACAATTTCAGTCTTCCTCCTTCCATACAGACAGAGATCCAAGAGAATTTATACCGATGACTCTAGGAAAAGAAACCAAACACATAGAGCAGAGAGTGAGAGAAGAAACTTACAGAAAGCCTCGAGAGGAGACTGTCCCACTTTACGTTTAACCCTAACAATCACAGGCTTCTCTCCTACCTCCTTCTGAGTCGAAGAGCTTTCACCCACCGCATCCATGGCGAACCCGCCGCTAATTCGAGAATTCCTCAGCCCACTGTGAGGTTTGTTCTAAAACAGAAAAACAAAGACATCCAACCGAAATTCATTCGCTTCTCACATCGAGAACAAAGCAAGAACAAAGGCAAAATTCCAGTCAATTTCGTATTTAAGCTTCTTCTTTTCTGCCTGTTTCAGAAAACACCAACTTCATAATCAAAATCACTAAAACATTATTCTGATTTCTGAAATGAAAGCAATGGCTTTTTGGCCACAAAACCTTTAAAGTTCTTACTAGTAATTCACAATCACTACTACACATTGTCAGACACTTAGGATTTCTGGGTTTGTCCGAGCATTGAACATGAAGTCTCTCTTCAATATGATCTTTAACTGAACCTTTAATCATGGACATTTCTGGGTATTATGAAAAGGACACTTCAAATGTGAATATGATTTCTGGGTCTTGTGTGGCTAAAGAAGCAACCCAAGTAAGGCAAAGAATCGAAATGTGAAAAAGAGACATCAGCCATACTGATTCGTAATTTAGGAATCTTCATAGACCAAGAAAGAGAGACGAGGAGATGAATCAGAATCGTAGAGAGTGAGACCGAGAAGGTGGAACAGAGAGAGAGAGAGAGACAAGTCGCATACCTTGGAATATCGGTCTGCTGAGTTTTCGGAGTCGGAGTCTAAGTCGCCAAAAACGCCGGAGTCAGGGTTCTGGTCGCCGGAGACGAAGCGGCTTCGAGAGTAGAAATCGAGAAAGACAGAACAGATGGGATGCTGCGTCGTCGATGAGCACACTAAACGCTTAAACAAACCAAACCCTAAAATCAATTTTCGGGTTCTAATATTATTTAACCGATCGGGTAATTCGGTACTCGGTTAGGAAACCAGACCGAATCGAATTTCTATGGATTAATTAGGATACCCGAACCGGATGATGAGTTTCGGTTCGGTTCGAATTTCTTACCCAATCGTCCATTAAAACGTTATACCACCCATTCGATTCGAGTTAGGTTCGGATTTCTTACCCAATCGTCCATAAAATGAAAAAGTTATACCCAATGCTTTTTTTTAATTAGATTTTGGTTGATATCAACATGTAATTCAATCTAACTGTGGGCTGGACCGTCATAGGCCCATTCCAATTCGGATGCGGTGGAATGACCCTAATCATAGTTTACTAATGAATGGTAATCCAATTTGATAACGATGCGATTTACTAATATTTAGAATATGATTAGTTCTTCACAAATTATACATAACTCAAGCACTAAAACTACGATTGTGGTACGATTATATATTTTATTCCTCATTTTACAATTTTAACTTCACTATATTCAATAATCATATTAAAATTAAAACTAATAATTAAATTAAATTATTTTTCTTTTTTCAAAAACACGATTTCGTAATTTTCGTCAACAATTTATTGTATTTTTGGTGAAAAATACGAAGTCACGTTTTTAAAGAGCGCGAATAACGTAACGTTTTTGGCGAAAAATGTAGAATAATGTTTTCGGCAAAAAATGCAGATTTCATTTACGGCAGAAAACGCAATCGCCTTTGAAAAAGTAGGGAATTGCATTTTTAGGGAAAACGCGGATACACTTTTTGGTGGAAAAATGTGGAAACGCATTTTTGGTCGAAAAATGTGGGAAACACGTTTTTGACGTGAAACACACTACAAGAAAACATGGAAATTGCTAGGAAAAATTGTTAGGGAAAATATCTCTCGCAAATTTGCGAGGGACTAAAGTACTACGGAAAGTACATTCCTCGCAAATTTGCGAGGGAGCATCTCGTAGCACATTCCTCGCAAATCTGCGAGATATTTGCGAGGGATTTGCTATTGGGCGGTGATACCGCTCAAATTCCTCGCAAATTGCGAGAGATTTGCGAGGGACATGTCGATACCTAATTTACGGTGGTTTTACTAGGACTTTTGAGTTAGGTAAATCACGTTTTACATATGGGGTAACCGTGTTGCGAGTAATGTTTCTTCGCAATTTCCTCGGTATTCCCTAGCAAATCCCTCGCAATTTCTCTTTCCCTAGCAAATCCCTCGCAAGGTTCCCTAGCAAATCCGTTGCAAATATTTTCAAAATCCTATAAATAGAACTTCAAGGAGATGCGAAATTCACAACCAAAAAACTCTAAAGAAAGAATTTTTTTTTTATATATTTTGTTTGATTTACAAAAAAAAAAAAACATGTCTTCGGAGCATGAAATATACGCATTACGGGGATGGATGTACAATCATAGATATCCAAGTAGCGGTGAAGTGACGAAAGAGTATCGCGATGGTCTGCGTGCATTCATGTCCCAAGTGACAAACCAACCAATAGCTCGTCAACACGGTAAAATATTCTGCCCATGTCGTAAGTGTGTCAACGAACAATATAAAGAATTTGATACTGTGAGGAGGCATCTATTTAATAGAGGATTTAAGCCGAACTACTATGTATGGTTTTCGCATGGGGAATGTATCGGTGGTGATGCAGGAAGTAGTAGTACGAGTCATGGGGTAGATCAAACAAATTATGGTAATTACAGTAGTGATCAAGTTGGGAATGGGTATAATCAGGAAAATAGATTTCATGATATGGTTACAGATGCATTTCATGAAACGACAACCACATTTGT
The DNA here is from genome assembly GCA_900406555.1 of Pseudoturritis turrita. NCBI lineage: Eukaryota > Viridiplantae > Streptophyta > Magnoliopsida > Brassicales > Brassicaceae > Pseudoturritis > Pseudoturritis turrita. Next base: position 71,536 of record OVBL01000343.1, read on the forward strand.
TGATAATGCTAGTGAAGAACCCAACGTAGATGCGAAATGATTTTATGATATGTTAGATGCCGCAAAACAGCCTCTCTACGATGGATGTAGAGAAGGACAGTCTAAGTTGTCATTGGCATCTCGGATGATGACAATTAAAAGTGATCATAACTTAACTGAGATTTGCATGAATTCATGGGCTGAACTATTAAAAGAGTATTTGCCAGCAGATAATCTTTATGCTGAGAATTACTATGAAATACAAAGGTTGGTTGCGAGTCTTGGGTTACCATCAGAAATGATTGATGTATGCATTGATAATTGCATGATTTTTTGGAAAGATGATGATAAGATGCAGGAATGTCGATTTTGTGGAAAACCGAGATATCAACCTACTACTGGACGAACGTGTGTCCCATACCAACGGATGTGGTACTTGCCAATGGTGAATTCGATCCATCAGATTAATTTGATGTGTATTTTTTTTTTTTTTTTTGTAATGTATCGAACTATTTTTTTTTTAAAATAATTATATTTTCAGATTTTTAATTTTAATTTCGCAATTTTTATATTATTAATATATCAGTTTTTTAATTTTTAATTCGAAATTTTATAATATTAATAGTTTTTGATATAAATAAATACAATAATTAATTTGTTTAAAAATTTGCCCGACCTCGCAAATCCCTCGCACATTTGCTAGAGATTTGCGAGGGAATATAATTTTGGCGCTAGCAAGTCCCTCGCAAATTTGCTAGGGAACTGCGAGGAAAGGAAATAGATGCTAGCAATGCCCTCGCAAAATTGCTAGGGATTAGCTATACTTTTGAGACAGAATTGCTACATTTAAATATTCCTCGCAATTCCCTCGCAATTACTGCTACGATTTTGCGAGAGACATTTTGCGACGAAAATGCTAGAAATTGTTTACCCTCGCAAATTTGCGAGGGAATGTATTTTGCGAGGAACTCGCCTCCATCGCAAATCTCTCGCAAAACGTGATTTGCGAGGGAATTGCTAGGAATTTTTCTCTAGCAATGTCGCTGTATTCTTGTAGTGACATTTTTGAACAAGAAAAACGCGGAAATACATTTTTGGTGAGAAAAATGCGGAATCATGTTTTGACGGGAAACATTTTTAAACAAGAAAAATGCAGAAATGCAGAAACATATTTTTAGTCGAAAAATGCGAAAATGCTTTTTTGGAGAAAAGATGCGGAAATGCATTTTTGGCGGGAAAATGCGGAAACATGTTTTCAGCGGAAAAATGCGGAAATAGGTTTTTAGCGGGAAAATGCGAAAATACAGCTTTGGTGGAAAAATGTGGAAACGCATTTTTGGTAGGGAAATTCGAAAACACGTTTTTGGCGAGAAAACATGGAAATGCATTTTTAGCGGAAAAATGCAGAAATGTGTTTTTGGTAGGTAAATGCGCACACATTTTTGGCGGAAAATTGCGTACACACGTTTTGACGTGAAAAATGTTGAAACACGTTTGGCAGGAAAATATATATAAATACAATAATAAGAAGAAAAGTAGTACCCTTATAGTAATTCTGTCATCTAATCGCACACGAATCGTTTTGTCACTCGAAAACATAGGATAAACGGATTACACCCAAATCGCATTACCATTCATAAATTTGACTAATCACATCGTACCCAAACCGCATCGCTCCCACACTCAAATCAGAGTCACACCTAAATCAGAGTGTCGGAGTCTTAGAGAGAAGGAAACAGAATGTGACAACTTATGAAGGTTGGAAGATAAGCCGAATTGGCAACTGGAGTAACACTGGAGTTGGTATCTGATGAAGAACGGACAGTTGGAACATCAACCTACGAGATACGACTTTTTTTATTTTGCTGTCTTTTAACATTCTTTCTCGTATTTTCTTCCTATTTTATTCATTATTATGCAATGAGAATTTTATTATCTTAATTTATATATTAGATAGATTCCCACGTAGAAATCATAGTACAAGTGATAATCAAAAGTTGGTCAATGACGGTCGAGACGGTTTCGATCCTAAAACTTTGCCATGCCGTGCGATTCCGAGAAACAAGGGCATTAACTAACATTTTTTTTTGTAATCAAAAAATTATTAAAACGTGAAAGAAAATGAAAGTATCAATCACGATTTTAATTTAGTTGTGAACATCATATAGTTATATTGCATATATTTATATGCCAATTGTGAATTAGTGAATTTTATTATTTATTAGGAATTTGAATAATTGTGCCGTACAAATTAATTGGCTAGACTTTAATTAAATAGTAGTTGAATATAATCCATCATTGTGTAAAGTACAAATAAATGAGCAAATTTATCGTTGAATTATAGCGCCATATTTATTCTCTAAAAATATATATTTTTTGCCACAATACGTGTTTTGTTGTAAGTATTTTCAATAATGTTGAAAATTGAAAAATTTAAATGGTGCATTTTTATATTTGGTAAAGTTGGAGTTTAAAACTTTAATAAATGCAGGCAAGAAGGAAACTGGAACTTGTAATTTATAAATTTGTATTAATATCATATTGTATTGACTATTGTCATTGTTTAGGGAATTTTTGGTCCTCTTAAATAAATACTGGGAAGATTTGCTTCTGCGTAATTAACAAACATGTGAAGGCTTCGGAAAACACGATTGGGAGGAGAGGGAGTTGTTTTCCGATGGCTCTCCAATGCTCAAATAAAAAATAGGGCAAAAGAGAGAAAAATATAAGAAAACACGGGGAGTCGTAGAGAGCAAGAGAAAGAATAGTCATAAAACGGAAAAAAAGAAAATGAGTGATTCCGGGCCAAACGAAAGATGGTCTATGAAGTGTCTGTGAATTGGTAAAAGAAATTTAGTGGTGAGATAGAGGATGAAGAACAGAGTATTTGAATAGTTCCGGCTGAAAGATGGCCGGAGAAGAAGAGAGAGCTGGATGAAGATCCAGAAAAATTGTCATAAACAACAAAAAAAAAGAGACTAAAACTCAAAGAAATGAGCTTTAGTCTCGAGAGAATTGGACTCTATGTATGTATTTCTAGTCAAAATCCGGATTCTCTTCGTGAAGGAAATCGAGCAGTATTTACAGACTGTTAACTGCCGGGGTTTGGATCTCAGGCTCCGCGTCCTTAGTTTGGTCGGGTTTGGACTTTCGGATCTGACTCGGTACGATGCACTCGAGTGCTTTTCACCTACTTTCCTTATCTTCTCGTGCCACTTGGCCGACCGTTCGGCTCTGCTACGCTGCAGCTGATCCCTTGTACCATTTGCAGCGTCTGACACGGCGGATAAGGCACCGGGGTGCTCCTTCGGAATCAGTTTCTTTATGCTTTAATCGTTCTCTAAGTATAGACCGCCTGCTTTTACCTTAACACGCATAAGGTGAAAATGTTTTTACCCTTTGACCAATAATTCAAACATTAAGACACGAAAGAATTTGAATTTGGCGCTCTGTAAGATATTTTATACATAGCCCGAGTTCTTGATACGAGAACTCGGGCTCCGTACTGCATCTCCGGGTGGAAATGCTTATCGCTAATTCTCCTGAATGCTTAGCTCTGGGTCTCAGTTACTCCGGGTGGCGGGATACGCTACCAGAGATGTAACATGAGGTTGGTCCGCCTTACCTGTTGGTTTGGACCATTGTAGACCCAGGCCCAAACTTCTCTAGGGCTTTTGTTGAAAGATATGTTCCACCAAAGATATTAAGGGTTCCACCGTACTGTGTGATTCGTGGCGTTGGGTGATTCGCTTAACTCAAAAAGATTATTTTATCCCTAACAATTGCCCTCTCTGTTGTTCGAGCCCGACTCGAGGGCTCGGACGACGGATAAAATTGCTCTTTTTTATTTTTTCAAGTCTAAGTGTAAGTGTTCCTCTGGGATTCCAGCTTTAAACGCATTCGTGTGACCGCATGTTTAACACTTCATCCCGTTTGTCGAGTGTGGAGTATAATCCGTTATTCAACCCGAATTGACAAATCGGGTGACGAGTGGACTTTCTCTCTTTCCCTAAGGTTTCTCCGGGATTCCAACCTCAGACACAATTGTTATTTATCATGCGCCTAAGATCTTCTTCCCGTTGTCAAGTTGTGATAAAAGCCCGCTATTCGAACATGAATTGACGGTTCAGGCGACAGTTGAACAAGAGATTTCTCTCGGGTTCACAAGTTTTTCCGGGATTCCAACCTTAAACGCAGTCGATCGATAATGCGCTCAAGATTTTCATCCGGTTGTCGGTCATGGACATAGCTGATACACAGAGTTTTAACCTTAAAAATATAACTGCAAGTGCACAGCAAACTAAGTAGTATTTCAGGGATCGAATCCACAGAGACCAAGTGTCACACAATAAATCTATGGGAATAAATCTAAGCTAAGACACAATATGAGTTTTTGTTTGTTTTCAATGCAATGATGTAAATGAGAAAGCAATTAAACGATGTAACTTATGAATTAAAGACGTCAGGCTTTAAGAATATTCGCAGGAAATCCATAATTATAAACCAGATGAACAAGCAGGGAAATAATGAAGCACCGTTCCGGAACTCGAATCACATATGTATAACTAACCTACTGTCGTAGTATTAATTACTATGTATAGTAACCTAAGATTATAAAATGTCATTTGAATTCAAGAAGCTAAACATGCATTAATTGTTCAAGTTCGATAGGTTCACAAAACACCTTAACATCACCTTTAGTTGGCTAAGGATATTTTTCTCATCTATGTTCTTTCAGGCATTTAATCAAACACTTTTGGTGCGTTAAACATCCTAAGATCAGAAACTTGGTGATCAAGCCAAATTGAGCAATAAGACCAACTATAGATGAAGAACTAGAAGATAAATCCCTAATCTAGCAATTTGATTCAACAATCTGATGTATATTGATTTTGATGCATTCCTAGTCTTTTATTTCATCCATTTTAGTATTTTCTTGTATATATTTTGTGGGAGTATAAGTCCATGCCAATTGAATTCGTCACGTCTTTTAGAGAGATCCGAAACTTCTGAGTAAAAACCACTAAAAACACAAACAGAGATCCAAAGATGGTCTTTTATTAAGCTGCTTAGAAAGCTTTTTGTGTGAGAGCAAAAGTACAAAGTTTTGCTAGGTAAATTGCCGATCCCCTTTTCTTAGGGTTTACATGAGTATATATACTAAATTAAGTCGGCTAAGTTAATGCCTAAAGAGATAAGGAAGATTTCCTAATTTCTAGGGATTTCCTTTTAGCAAAGTCGGCTACCACCATGGACTTTCATTCATGGGCTTTAACCTTGTCATCTCTTTTGTGGGCTTAAATTTGTGGGCTCGTCGCCTCGGCCCAAATCTCTTATCGTTGAACCATGGCTCGGGTGACACCATGGTTCACGGCTTGGGTGACACCATGGCTTACAGTTCGAGTGACGCCATGGTTCACGACTCGGGTGATACCATGGTTGACGGCTCGGACGACACCATGGTTCATGGCTCGGGTGTCGACAGTTGTCTTTGAACCTGACCCGTCTTGTCTTCAATTGAGATCACAGTACCCGAACCAATTGCCCATGGTTCGGGGATTCTCGCGCAACCTTCCCATGCCATGGTTCGGGGACACCCGATCCAACTCCTTCCTTCACGGTTCGGAGAAACCCGATCCAACTCTTCTCTTCACGGTTCGGGGAAACCCGATCCAACTCTTCTCTTTACGGTCCGGGGAAACCCGATCCAACTCTTCTATTCATGGTTCGGGGAAACCGATCCAACTCTTCTCTTCACGGTTCGGGGAAACCCAATCCAACTCTTCTCTTCACGGTTCGGGGAAACCCGATCCAACTCCTTCACTTAGGGGAAACCCGATCCAACTCTTCTCTTCACGGTTCGGGAAAACCCGATCCAACTCTTCTCTTCACGGTTCGGGGAAACCCGATCCAACTCCTTCACTTCACGGTTTGGGGAAACCCGATCCAACTCTTCTTTTCATGGTTAGGGGAAACCCGATCCAACTCTTCTCTTCACGGTTCAGGGAAACCCGATCCAACTCTTTCACCTAGGGGAAAACCCGATCCGACTCTTTCACTTCACGGTTCGGGGTACAGCTGCTAGCGTTTCTCCATACTTAGCCGTTTTTTAACTGTTGATTCTCAAGAGGTGGAATCTGACCCCAACAGTTAGCCCCCCAGCTTGGCAGTATCAGTAATGTTAATGCCGAGCTGTAAGTGGTGGAGTGAGATCAATGATTCTCGTGGTTGCCCCGAACTGTCTTTTGATGATGATCCGAACCGTGATCCGTGGATAACCCCGAACCATCTCGTGGTAGTATTGCCGTGTTTATAGTATTGCTGATTTAGTTCGGGTACGCCTTCGTAAATTCAGTTCGGGGGTTTGCTGTCTTGATACCTTTATCGGGGAGTTCAAGCATTTTTGCTGGTTCCCGGGGCGAATGACGGCACCATTTGCCTATATAATCCGTGATACTTTTCATTTCTCCACTACTCCACTTCTCCGAAATTTCTTCCCATCAGGTAACCTCTCTCTTCTTTCTCTCTCTAATTTTTGCTAAAGTTATTTTCAAGTAGAACCTCCGTTGTTCTTCTTCCGCCGCCGATCCATTCGAATTTCCCGATCCATCTTCAACTGGCTCCGCCGCTGTCTTCGAGTTTCCCGACAGTTTGCTTTGAAGATTTGGATTGACTCATTCTTCTTAAAGGATCTTCAACTTGTTCTTCGATTTCTTAAAGGCTTTGATCTGTTTTGATAGGCTGCTGAGAACCCCGATCCGTCTTCTGAAACTTAGAAACTCTAGATTCTATTTCGCGAGTTGTTAGGGATCCAGATCTGTTTGCATCTTCCAAAGTCCCCGATCCGTTTTTTAGTTTAAAAAGGATGTCTCAGTCGTCTGCATCCCCCGATCAGTATACTCGCTTGTTTGGTGTTTCAGGATAGTCTTCGCTTCCCGAACCTTCTTTCTCTTCCGATCCGTTTCCTGCCCAAAACTGCAGCCGGGAGGATTCTTCTGGTGCACACATTTCGGAGGATATGGATGACCCAAGTGGTTCGGGGATTGGACCCTCTCTTCTTGGCAGGAAAATGGTGCTTTCCGAATCCTCAAGAGTAGGCAGCAATTCCGGGGATTCTCCCAAGTTTGAGATACCTCAGCTTCACGATTCTCCCTTCGATGAGGCCGCGAACCCTTTTACTGATGTAGTGGATCCCGATCTGCCAAAAATAGAACCAGAAGACTGGTTTTTTGACCCAGCCGTGGCTAGGCAGGAATTGAAGCGTTTGATGGGTTCTAACAGCCAGGCTCCAAAGAAAAAGAAGAAAAAGCGACCCGATCCACCTGGTTCAACCCTCTCAACCACGGATTCACTGAAGGCCCTTAGGCATAGATTCGGTATTTCGGAAGAAATTGAGCTTGTTCTTCCTTCACCATCAGACCGAGCCAATCATCCTCCCCCTCATCATTTTACTCTCTACGAAGTCTTCTTATACCACAGCCTGTTGTGGTTCCCGATCCCTGAAGTTATCCTACAATTTTTTTGGAAGTATAACTTGGCCATTTCTCAAATCAACGCTCGGGGAATTAGGCACATGGTTGGCATTCTAACTAGGAGCTACGAATGCCATGTCGAAGTTAGCGTCGAACACCTGACGCACTTGCTCGAATTTAGACGCCGTAATAAGAGAGAACTGAAGTATTACGTGTCGGGCAAAGCCAGGAGGAACATAATAAGGGGTTTTCCGTCCAAAGACGATAATTGGGAAGAGTTTTTCGTTTTTGTTCCTATCACCGAAGCATCGGTAGGTTCGTCGTGCCTTCGATCTGTCAAGTCTGGCTGGGGGGAAATTGGTAGCCGATCCATTGCTCGACTTGGGCCACGGCTCGGGTTTCTAATTAATTAACACATTTTTTTTCTTTTTAGGTTTTTCTAACCTTGTATAAATGTTTGTCTTGCAGTGCGCCATCTTCGTCTTTCGTTGCCCCCCGATCTGTCAGAGGTTCACGAAGCGCTTTCGGCTCGCAAGTGTAACTGGTCAAGAGATTTCAATCTTCGACGAGTGGAGAGAGCCCGAGCCCTTTCTGAAGGACAATCAGTTGAGCAGTCATCTTCCTTTCATTCTTCAAGAGATACTATGGGAAGACCAACTTTCAGGGATCGGGCAGCAGCGAAAGCCAAAGCGGAGGCGGAGGCTAAAGAGAGAGCACAACAGGCGAAGGCGTTGAATCAATCTCGTCTCCCAAGTTCCCAGCTTACCGCTGCCATCGTCCCCGAGCCAACCATTGTTAAAAATCTTCCCGAACCGACTCCTTCCCCTTTGGCTCATGGAGGGGTCATCTTGGGGCTTCGCCCAGCCGATTCCCAAATCTTGCCTCACAGTCATCTGCGGATGACAAGGACGAGAGGGCGTCGAAGCGACTTTGACGCGTGGAAGCAAACCGAACTGTCCCCGAAGCAATTCCTCTCTCTACCATTCCCCGAAATGCCGAGGGGGCTTACAACGATGGTGCTGCGTCTACGGCTATCTTCTCCAAGATCACCTGCCCAGGTGATTGTTTTCCGCCATCTGATACCCTACTCAAGGATAAGGCCTACAACGAGATGTCTGTTGGGGTCAGTTTTCACCCCATCGAGATCAACTGCTGAAAATACTAAGTATGGAGGAAAGTAAGCGACGAGCCAAAACTTGGCTAGGCAGCAGGAAGAAGTAGGTGACAAGCCAACATCTTGGCTAGGCAGTGGAAGAAGCAGGTGACGAGCCAACATCTTGGCTAGGCAGTGGAAGAAGCAGGAGAGAAGCCAATACCCCTGTTGGCTCGGCAGCAGGAAGAAGCAGTGACGAGCCAACTTCTGGCTAAGCATGAAGCAGTGAGTGACGAGCTAACGTTTGGCTAGGTGACGAGCCAACGTTTGGCTAGGCATGAAGAATTGAGTGACGAGCCAAAACCTGGCTAGGCGTCAGGAGGAAGCAGCAGTCCTCTGGCTCGGCGTCGAATAAAGGTAATGATGAGCCAAACACTTGGTGATGAGCCAACCTGTTGGCAAACCAGCAAAACGGTGATGGGCCAACACGTTGGCAAACCAAAACCTTTGCCTCAGCAGCAAAGAGAAGTAAGGTACGAGCCGACACTTGGCTCGGCATCAAGGAGAAATGGGCGACGAGCCAGCCCTTCGATGACCCAACAAAACAACAAGCCCAAAAATTGATGGGCCGAGGCGACGAGGCAAAGAAAGAAGCCCACAAAAACCAGAGAGGAAATCTGGGAAAATGAGGAAGTTTTCCTTATTCGTTTAGGAAAAAAACTAGCCGACCTATTTGTCTATAAATAAACGATGTGCCTCTTTGAAAAGGGGATCCGAATATTAACCTAAAAAAACACTTATTACTTTACAAACAGCTTTCAAAACAGCTTGAATAAAATCTCCATCTTTGGATCTCTGTTCTTGGTTTCTTTACATAGAAGTTTGTCGAATCCCTAATTTTCTCTTACCAAATTTAGTTGTGCGAGTTTTGACTCCCACAATTTGGCGCCGTCTGTGGGGAGTCTCAAGCTTTCTGACACCTAAGAACCACCGAATACGAGATCTAAAATAATGACCACCGACGGAGACCGCAGCGGCGACCATGCGAGCAATGTTGGGGTAGATCTTCTCGGAGCGAGAATCAACCCACCACCAGCAAACACATAAGGAACGCCCGACTTACTTCTACCTTCTTCATTAATCTGGGGGAAAAGAAACCGTCTACCGAAACGCTGATAGAATTGAAAAATATGATGACCACGTTGCTGAAGAAGGCCGAGGAGCAGGATAAGCTGAATAACTCGCTGACGGAAAAAATTGAGACACTGGCAACGGAGAGCCGAGCCAAAAACACACGATCCGGAGGAATTTGTTCGACTACGAACCCACCTGTTAGCGGAATAACTAGACAGCTCTGTTTAAAGCCAACATCCTTGGATTTTTCAACACCACGTGACGTACCAAGGACTCTGGGGGGATTGCCACCACCATATCCCGTCAACGAGCACACACCCACGGCAACCAGATCAAGTATCACCGAGCCACCTCGACTGGTTCGCGGAGCAAGAGAAGCCAGCGGTGGACGCGACCAACACACCAGTGGTGAATCGGCTACAACAATTGTCCTTGACGAAGAGGGGCACTTAGAAGGAGATCACAATACGGAGAATCCCATTGACGAAGGATTTGCACCAACACTGATGGAAGCCCGAGCCAGCGAAGGCGACATCAACCTAAACCGAGCCAGAAGCTTAGCAGAAGAGGAAGAAAATATCTTGTGGGTACGACAGGCACAATACACTGACGAGCCAAGAACAACGAGCCGAGCCAAGAACAACGAGCCGAGCCCAGAGAGAAGAGTTGGACAAAATCTGAGCCTCCTTGGTTCGAGCCACTGCTGAGATGAAAGCCGTCCGATCCCAGGTGCACAAGGCAACCAGTAAAGTCCCGGAGATTGACCGCGTACTGGAGGAAGCACACAATACACCGTTTATAGCCCGAATTACCAAGGCAAGGATCTCCGACCTAGGAAAGATCAAAGTACCAGTCTACGAAGGGACAACCGACCCAAAAGAACACATAACGGCGTTTATCATAGCAATGGGCCGAGCCAATTTCAGAGAAAAGAAGAGAGATGCCGGTTTCTGCCTCATATTTGTGGAGCATCTAAAGGGTGCGGCTCTACAATGGTTTTCGAGATTAGAGCAGAACTCCATCGATGATTTCCAGCAGCTGTCTGCCGCCTTCTTGAAGCATTACTCCATGTTTATGGATCGAGGAGCCTCAGATGCCGACCTATGGACATTGACTCAAGGGCCTATGGAGACATTACGAAGCTTCATAGGAAGATTCAAAGCAGTGATGTCAAAAGTTGAAGACGTAAGTGACAAGGCCGCTGTTCTCGCCTTAAAAAGGGCTCTATGGTACGAATCCGAATTCCGAAAAGAGATTGCTCTGAACACACCACTATCAATCCAGGGCGCACTGCACCGAGCCTTGGATTTCATAGTCAACGAAGAAGAGAGGAAGGTTTTGTCTCAGAAATATGGAGTCGCCAAAGCGACAAACCGTTCCTTCCAAACTCCAAACCAACCGCCTCATAAAAAGAGTATTCAAGGAAACGGATATGTGCACCACGAGAAACCCAATTTTGGAGGAGCCTAAACCTACCAGGTGGGAACAGGCCGAAGCAAAACACCATGGAACACCTAGACACGAAGTCAAAGTTCGTACGACGAAAAAGCTTACTGTGAGTATCATCACATGCACGGTCATTCAACTGCCAACTGCCGAACCTTGGGAATGAAGCTTGCGGCGAAGCTGGTAGCCGGAGAACTCGGTAACGCAGTCAGCCTGAAGGATTTTGAGCAAGAGGGCGAAAAGGATCAGCCGAACCAAACAAATCAAAATGATGATACTCCCAAGCGAGGAAGGCGAGATGACGAGGCGACACAGTCAGGTTCTCGAAGAAGAATAAATATGATAATGGGTGGGTCACAATACTGTTCGGACACGGTGTCCTCTATCAAATCTTTTCAGCGGCGAGCCGATGCAAGTGTCAACTGGTCAGCACCTTCCAAACTTCCCAACGATGTTATCTCGTTCGAAGAAAGGGAAACCACCGGCATCGACCGACCACATAATGACCCCCTTGTGATAGAATTGATCATAGATGATTGTGACGTCGCCCGAGTCCTGATAGACACAGGAAGCTCCGTAGATGTGATCTTCCGGGAAACTCTCAGAAGGATGAACATATACCTAGCCAAAATCACAGCCGCGCTGAAGCCTTTAACTGGATTCTCGGGAGAAACGACCATGACCCTCGGAACAATTAAACTTCCTATCCGAGCCGAACAGGTAACCAAGATAGTGGAGTTTTCGGTTGCAGATCATCCTGCGATCTACAATGTGATCATGGGGACACCCTGGATAAACTCGATGCGAGCCGTACCATCGACCTATCACCTCTGCATCAAATTTCCGACCCCTGGGGGAATCAAAACAATTTGGGGAAACCAAAAAGAATCCCGCATTTGTTTCCTAGCCGAACACAAACTCATGAACCCCATCACAGAAACCTCCACCAAGAGAAAGAAGATGAAGACTAACAGGGAACCCGAGAAGGAGTTGGCAAAACTCTTATAGCAATTACAGATCACGGAGGATCATGAGAGGAAAAGCAAACCAACTTGTGACCCCGTCGTCTCGGTGAATGTTGATGGCAAAAACCCGGAACGCTGTGTTGAAATAGGGGCCGAGCTGAAAGATCCAATAAGGGGAGAGCTGATTTCTTTCCTTCAGAAAAACGTAAACACCTTCGCTTGGGAAGCAGAAGACATGCCCGGCATCAGCATCGACGTAACATGCCACGAGCTACACGTTGACCCAACCTTTAAACCGGTCAAACAGAAAAGGCGAAAACTTGGCCCGGACAGAGCGCAAGCAGTGAACGACGAGGTGGAAAGATTACTACGCATGGGATCAATAGTCGAAGCGAAGTACCCAGACTGGCTCGCTAACCCGGTGGTGGTTAAGAAGAAAAATGGGAAATGGCGTGTATGCATGGACTTCACCGACCTGAACAAAGCCTGCCCAAAAGACAGCTTCCCACTACCACATATTGATCGATTGGTGGAAGCAACAGCAGGCAACAAACTTCTTTCATTTATAGACGGTTTCTCTGGGTACAACCAAATCCTAATGAACCCAGCTGATCAAGAGAAGACGGCGTTCATCACAGACCACGGGATATATTGCTACAAAGTGATGCCGTTCGGCCTCAAAAACGCCGGAGCAACTTACCAACGATTAGTAAACCGAATGTTCGCTGGCCAACTGGGGAAGACGATGGAAGTATACATAGACGACATGCTGGTGAAATCTTTAGAAGAAAAGGATCATGTAGCTCACCTTGAAGAATGTTTCGAACGACTGAATCTACATAAGATGAAACTGAACCCAACCAAGTGCAGGTTCGCAGTCACGTCCGGAGAGTTCCTTGGATATCTGGTCACCCACCGTGGAATCGAAGCCAACCCGAAGCAGATTGACGCACTCATATAAATGGGGTCACCGAAGACAAAGCGTGAAGTCCAGAGGCTAATAGGACGGGTAGCCGCACTGAATCGTTTCATCTCTCGGTCAACTGATAAATGTTTGCCTTTCTACGATACATTACGCGGGAACAAGAAGTTTGAATGGACAGAAAAATGCGAGCAGGCATTTCAACAGTTGAAAGAGTACCTAGACAGCCCTCCAGTACTTACGAAACCAGTAGAAGGCGAGCCGTTATTCCTTTACACGGCCGTTTCGGCCACGGCAGTGAGCGGTGTACTCATCAGGGAAGAGCGCAGCGAGCAGAAGCCAATTTTCTATGTCAGCCAAACCCTCACCGACACTGAAACCCGGTATCCACAGATGGAGAAGCTGGCATTGTCGGTGATAATGTCCGCTCGGAAATTGAGACCATACTTCCAGTCACATTCAATTGTGGTTTTGACTACTTTCCCCCTGCGATCTATCCTGCACAGCCCTAGCCAATCTGGTAGATTGGTAAAATGGGCAATAGAGCTGAGCGAATATGACATCGAGTATAGAAGCAGAACTTGCGCGAAGTCTCAAGTCCTCGCAGACTTTCTGATAGAGCTCCCAGAAGAAGTGATAAAAGAGCCGGCTCCGAGCCCAACATGGAAGCTTCACGTGGATGGATTTTCGTCCAAACAAGGATCCGGAGTAGGGATACGGTTAACCTCTCCAACAGGCGAAATCCTCGAACAGTATTTCCGCTTGGGTTTTCGCGCATCCAATAACGAAGCAGAGTATGAAACTTTGATTGCTGGAATAAGACTTGCTCTTGGACTCAAAGTTTCGCACATCCAAGCCTACTGCAATTCACAGCTGGTGGTCAATCAAGTCAGTGGCGAGTACACTGCCAGAGATGACCGAATGGAAGCTTATTTAAAGATTGTCAAAGAACTGGCTGCACAGTTCAAAGAGTTCGAATTAACACGGATACCACGCGGAGAAAACACTTTGGCAGACGCGCTAGCAGCACTCGCATCCACCTCCGATCCGGATTTGAAAAAGATAATCCCAGTGGAATTCATCAAAAACCTAAGTATCAACCTCTCTGACACCGTGAATGCGGTCACTCGCTCCCAAACAGCCACTCAAGCCGAAGGTATATCTGGGCCAAATCTTGCAGAAAAGGACAGCACCGACACCACCACTCTAGATGACCGGCACGTGACACCATCGGCAGAGGATAAGGCAATTAAGATAGAGGAGGAACCTGAAACAGAGCCTCTGGCCGAAGGTGAAGCAGTGGAGATGGAGGAAGACCCACAACAAACAGAAACGGACTATGGATGCAACAAAGAATGGTTAGGAGCAATCTGAGTATATATCATGGACGGTTTGGCTCATGGAGGGGTCATCTTGGGGCTTCGGCCAGCCGATTCCCAAATCTTGCCTCACAAGGGCAAAGGCAAAGGGAAGGCCAAGGAGAAGAAGGCCCCGAGCAGAAAAAGACAGTCATCTGCGGATGACAAGGACGAGGGGGCATCGAAGCGACTTCGATGCGTGGAAGCAAACCGAGCTGTCCCCGAAGCAATTCCTCTCTCTACCATTCCCCGAAATGCCGAGGGGGCTTACAACAATGGTGCTGCGTCTACGGCTATCTTCTCCAAGATCACCTGCCCAGGTGATTGTTTTCTGCCATCTGATACCCTACTCAAGGATAAGGCCTACAAAGAGATGTCTATTGGGGTCAGTTTTCACCCCATCGAGATCAATTGCTGAAAATACTAAGTATGGAGGAAAGTAAGCGACGAGCCAAAACTTGGCTAGGCAGCAGGAAGAAGCAGGTGACGAGCCAACATCTTGGCTAGGCAGTGGACGAAGCAGGTGACGAGCCAACATCTTGGCTAGGCAGTGGAAGAAGCAGGAGACGAGCCAACACCCCTGTTGGCTCAGCAGCAGGAAGAAGCAGTGACGAGCCAACTTCTGGCTAAGCATGAAGCAGTGAGTGACGAACCAACGTTTGGCTAGGCATGAAGAAGTGAGTGACGAGCCAAAACCTGGCTAGGCGTCAGGAGGAAGCAGCACTCCTCTGGCTCGGCGTCGAATAGAGGTAATGATGAGCCAAACACTTGGTGACGAGCCAACCGGTTGGCAAAGCAGCAAAACGGTGATGGGCCAACACGTTGGCGAACCAAAACCTTCGCCTCGGCAGCAAAGAGAAGTAAGGGACGAGCCAACACTTGGCTCGGCATCAAGGAGAAATGGGCGACGAGCCAGCCCTTCGATGACCCAACAAAGCAACAAGCCCAAAAATTGATGGGCCGAGGCAACGAGGCAAAGAAAGAAGCCCACGAAAACCAGAGAGGAAATCCGGGAAAATGAGGAAGTTTTCCTTATTCGTTTAGAAAAAAAACTAGTCGACCTATTTGTGTTTAAATAAACGATGTGCCTCTTTGAAAAGGGGATCCGAATATTAACCTAGAAAAACACTTATTACTTTACAAACAGCTTTCAAAACAGTTTGAATAAAATCTCCATCTTTAGATCTCTGTTCTTGGTTTCTTTACATAGAAGTTTGTCGAATCCCTAATTTTCTCTTACTAAATTTAGTTGTGCAAGTTTCGACTCCCACAATGTCTCTTCGGGGCGTCAAGGTATGCGTAACGTTATTTGTTTCGATCCGAACAATCTTTGGCTTGTGTAATAACAGTATTCTGGTTGTTCTTGTAGTTTATCTCCCATCTTAACAGGATGGTCATTGGATATGAATCCGACACCAGTAAGGATCGGGAGAGAATTAAAGATGCTAGGCGGAAAACCATTGAGCTGGACGGGAAGCTCAAAGAAGCCGAGGCAAGCCACGCCACTGAACGAGAGAGAGCTGCTAAGAAGATCAAGGATCTTGAGGCTATCGCAGAAGGGCGTCAGAATCACATTAAGGAAGCCGACGAGCGGATTATGCGGCTGGAATCTGGCAAGGTGCGACGTGATGCTCATATAGCCAGCCTGACGAGGCAGTTAGAAGTAGCGAATGAACTTCATGAGAGCAAGGTTGAACAAGCTGTTATAGAGGCCAAGCGTGAGATGCTGCTGATGTTTGAAGGCAAAATTTCCCGAGCCGAGAAGCTCCTTGGCCAGATTGAAGGTGAGCCGAAAGAAAACATGCTCGACCTTGCACAGATTGAAGGCAATCTTTAATTTATCTCACTGCTTCAGAGTGATGAGCCACCTTCTTTCGATGCCGAGGCATCGAGCTTAGCCGAACAGAGAGAGGTTTTACAAGGACCTCATGAAACATTTGCTCAGCTTGTGGCCAAGATGAGAGGGGTGCTAAAGCTATCTCCTGTCCGTTCTGATATTGTGAAGGAGCTCAATGTCGGTGAGCCTATGGAGACTGCCGCTGCAAGCGTCGGGATCCAAGATTTTTCTGGCTCTAACAAAGGAACGCCAGGCTTAGCTGAGCTTAGTTCAAAGGAGACTATTGAGGAAACAGTTCCTGAACCAACTCCTGAAAAAGCCAACGAGACCGACATAGAGGAAACCATCATAGAGTTCGCTGAGGCGTTCGAGGAAGGCAAAGCACCTGAAGCAGATGTAGCCGAGCAGCCGGCAGAAACAGCGGAAAGGGTGATCACGACCCCTGAGATAACAGAGGATTATGATCCTCTTTTCTTTGTCTAGTTTAAAACTCTCCCTTTTTTGTTTTATGCCTGGACGGCTTTATCCGAGTTGTCTAAGAACTTAATGTCTTTTTTATAAACATTAAGTGTCGCCGTTTTGATAAACATGTTTGCGAACAGATATCTGAATGCTTTGCTTGATAAAGTGTCGCCGTTTTAGATGAATGGTTCTAAGTATGAATTTGCATAGTAGTTATGTTTAAGATGAACAATTCGGCTTACAGATATGTTACTGGACACTCTCCTGCTCCGAAATTGATCATAAGTTTGCATAGTTTAGTTCTTGAACATTTCGGTTTACGGATATATTACCATGAATGTATTCGCTCCGACAATGAACATATGCTTGTATAGTGTAGGATGAACATTTCGGTTTACGGATATGTTACCATAAATATATCCGCTCTGATAATGAACAAAGTATTTGTATAGCGCACTTTTTAATCCTGAGACAGATGAGATAGCTTAGATCCGAGATGGATGCAAAAGTTCACTATTGTGGCCAACAATAGTGAAGGTGTGGCGAGATGCCCGTAGTCTATTTTGTTATGACTTAGTGATCTTTTTAGGTAAGGATTGTCTGTGAAAGCAAAGTTTTGATAGATTGTAGAATCTGTTTACATAGATGGGAGTATACGAGTATGCGTATGCGTACCCACTCCCCCCCCTTTTGAAAGGAGGGGGGCAACTGAACCCGTCCGAAGATGAGCTGCCTACGTACCCTTTGCAGGGATCAAGTCGCCCCGTAGTTCATGTAAAGTAGCTTAGTGATAGTACTTTTTGAGATGCATTGCGTTCCACGATCTTGGTACTGGAACGTCCGTCATGCTGGCAAGTTTGTAAACACCAGGTTTGACTATCTTTGTGATTTTGTAAGGTCCTTCCCAATGTGCTCCCAATTTTTCGGCATTCGTCTCTACTGTGTTCTGGAAAACCTTCCGTAAAACTAAATCGCCTGTGTAGAATCGTCGTTCTCGAACATTGGAGTTGTAATATTTTGCCGCCGCGTTCTGATAGTTCTGGATCCTGATCAAAGCTTGGTCCCTTCTTTCGTTGAGCAAGTCCAATTCGTCAAGCATCAGCAGGTGATTGAGCCCTTCTTGTTCTGGTAGTAGTCTGCGGTGAATTCCTGGGAAATGTATCTCCGGTGGGATGACACACTCTGTTCTGTATACTAGGGCAAATGGGGTTTCCCCTGTTGCTCGTCTTGGGATGGTACGGTGAGACCAAAGTACTCCCTCCAGTTCTTCAGCCCAACGTCCCTTTTTCTCGTCAAGGCGCTTCTTCAGACCATCGAGGATCATTTTATTGATTGCTTCGGCCTGTCCGTTCCCTTGTAGGTATCGTGGAGTAGACTTGCTGAGTCTGATTTTCCATTTGTCGCAAAAAGCTTCGAAATGATTGGAGATGAATTGCGAGCCATTGTCTGTCACGATCTCGTATGGTACTCCATGGCGACAGATGATGTTCTTCCAAACGAAGGCTTCCACTTGTGCATCTTTAATGTTGGCATATGAGTCGGCTTCGACCCATTTCGAGAAATAATCTGTTAAAACCAGTAGGAAACGCTTCTGTTTTGAAGGATGCAACAGGCCGACGATGTCCATAGACCATCGCATGAATGGATATGGTGATGAGATGGACGAGAGCATTTCCGTTGGTTGGTGAATCATCGGAGCGTGACGTTGACATTTCTCGCATTTGGCCAAAAACTCCTTGTAATCATTGATCATTGTTGGCCAATAATAACCGTGACGTTTGATCTTGATGGCTAGTGCTCTTCCTCCAGAGTGATTGCCACACGAACCGTTGTGAACTTCCTCCATAATCTTCCTGGCGTCCTTTCCTTCCACGCAGTTTAGCAACGGTCCTGAGAATCTCCACTTAAAGACATTCCCATTGAGTAACACGTAATGTCCTGCCTGGGCTCGAAGCTTGCGAGCGGCCCATTTTTCGGTTGGTAGGACGCCATCGTATATGTATCCTCTGATTGCACCGAGCCATTCCTTGTCGCAGCCATATTCTGCATCGTTGTTGACCTCGTTTGCTTCTTCGTTGGGTTCGACGACGAGGTCGTTGCTGCTTTTCATGGTTGGTGACTCTTCAAGATTGTCTTCTTCCATTGGGGCAATATCTGGCTCTGCGGGTGAATTGTGGGCCAATTCTTCTTGCACTTCATCCATCACCTCTTGCCAGGTTGTGATATCTGTTGCTTGTCTAGCTGCTTGTGACCGAGTTATGGCATTCACTGAATCACCGAATCTAATGCTCGGGTGCTGGATGAATTCTACCGGGATTACTCTCTTTAGATCTGGATCAGAAGTTGATGCAAGGAAAGCAAGTGCGTTGGCTGGGGTGTTCTCCCCTCGTGGAATGCGTGTTAGGATGAATTGTTTGAACTGTGCAGCCAATTCTTTGACGATTTTCAAGTAAGCTTCCATTCGATCATCCTTTGCTGCATATTCACCGCTGAACTGATTCGCGACTAGTTGGGAATCGCAAAATGTGTGGAGTTGCTCAATTTTTAGGCCATTAGCAAGTTTCATCCCGGCAATCAAGGCTTCGTACTCTGCTTCATTGTTGGATGCATGAAAGCCGAGGCGGAATGATTGTTCCAGTAGTTCGCCAGTTGGAGAAGTTAGCCGTATCCCGACTCCCGAACCGTTTTTGGAAGATGAGCCATCCACGTGGAGTTTCCAGAGCTGGCCTTGCATTTCGTCGTCAATGCCTTCTTCGGGGAGTTCGATAAGAAAATCAGCCAGGACTTGGGATTTGGCACACGTTCGTCCGCGATACTCAATGTCATACTCGCTCAGTTCGATTGCCCAATTTGCGAGCCTCCCTGACTGACTTGGGCTATGCAGAACGGACCTTATCGAGAAGGTGCTTAGGACGACGATTGAGGGCGACTGGAAGTATGGCCTTAGCTTTCTTGCCGACATAACTATGGATAGCGCCAATTTCTCCATCTGCAAGTACCTTGTTTTAGCATCTGTAAGGGTTTTGCTGACGTAAAAAATTGGCTTCTGCTCCCACGCTCATCTCGAATCAACACGCCGCTTACTGCTGTGGCAGAAACTACGGTGTACAGAAAAAGTGGTTCTCCCGCTTCTGGTTTTGTGAGAACTGGAGGGGTAGCCAGGTAGCTCTTTAGTTGTTGAAAAGCTTCCTCGCATTTTTCCGTCCACTCGAACTTCTTGTTCCCTCGCAAAGTATCGTAGAAAGGTAGGCACTTGTCGGTGGATCGTGAGATGAATCGGTTAAGTGCAGCTACCCTCCCAGTAAGTCGTTGCACTTCCCTTTTTGTCTTTGGTGAGGTCATATTCATGAGTGCGTCGATTTGCTTAGGATTGGCCTCAATGCCGCGGTGAGTTACCAGGTAACCAAGGAATTCCCCGGAGGTGACTGCGAATCTGCACTTGGTCGGGTTTAACTTCATGTTGTGAAAATTCAGCTGCGAGAAGCATTCCCTAAGATGAGTGACGTGATCCTGTTCTTTCAGCGATTTCACCAGCATGTCATCTATGTAAACCTCCATTGTCTTTCCGAGTTGATCAACGAACATCTTGTTCACCAGACGCTGGTACGTTGCTCCGGCGTTTTTCAGGCCGAATGGCATCACCTTGTAGTAATAAATTCCACGATCCGTTATGAAAGCGGTCTTCTCGCGATCGTCGGGGTTCATCAAGATCTGGTTGTAACCTGAGAAGGCATCCATGAAAGATAGGAGTGCGTTCCCTGCCGTTGCTTCGACTAAGCGATCGATGTGTGGAAGGGGGAAGCTGTCTTTTGGACAAGCTTTGTTCAGATCGGTGAAATCCACGCACACACGCCATTTGCCGTTCTTCTTCTTGACCACCACTGGGTTAGCTAGCCAATCCGGGTATTTCACCTCAGTTATCGATCCGACGCGCAGGAGCCTCTCCACCTCGTCATTGACTGCTTTAGCTCTATCTGGCCCAAGCTTTCTTCTTTTTTGCTTCACCGGTTTGAAGGTTGGGTCAACGTTTAGTTCGTGGCATGTTATGCTGATATCGATGCCGGGCATGTCTTTGCTTCCCATGCGAACGTGTGGATATTTTTCCTCAAAAATGCAATGAGTTCGTCTCTGATCTTCTCATCTAATGTTGCTCCGATTTCTACACATCGCTCTGGATGTTTATTGTCGATGCAAACTGATACGACGGGGTCGCAAGTTGGTTTAGGCACTTCTTCTTCGCGATCCACCGCGATCTATAACTGCTATAACGGTTTCGAAAGCTCTTTCACTGGTTCTCTATCAGTCTTTATCTTCTTGCGCTTTGAACTTGCCGTCGGATCGGTCACCGGGTTTCTGAGCTTGTGCGCGGCTAGAAAGCAGACACAAGACTCTTTTTGATTTTCTCGAATCATTTTCACGCCGTTCGGTGTAGGGAACGTAAGGCAGAGATGGTAAGTTGAAACAGCGGCTCGCATGAAGTTTAACCAGGGGGTCCCTATGATGACATTGTAGATTGCCGGGTGATCAGCTACGGAGAATCCGACAATTTTTGTCACATCGCCGGCTTGGACAGGCAGTTTGATCGTTCCAGTAGTCATGGTGGTTTCTCCAGAGAATCCGGTCAATGGTTTGGGGGTGGAGATTACTTCGGACAGGTCCACCTTCATTCTTCTGAGAGTCTTGAGGAAGATTACGTCTACAGTGCTCCCGGTGTCTACCAATACACGTGCTACATCACAGTCGTTGATAATTAACTCGATAACGAGGGGGTCATCATGTGGTCTATCGATTCCGATCGTCTCCCTTTCCTCGAATGATATCACGTCGTTTGGAAACTTTGATGGTTGAGACCAGTTGATGCTGACATCCGCCCTTCGCTGGAATGCTTTGATTGACGAGACGGTATCTGAGCAGTAGTGAGATCCTCCCATAATCATGCTTATTCTCCTTCTTGTTCTGGAGTGTGGCGCCTCGTCATTTCTTCTATCGCGCTTGGTGTGATCTTCTTTCGTCAAATCGGCTCTGTGCGCGTTCACATCCATCTCGAAATCCTTGAGGCTGATGTTTCCTTCAAGTTCGCCAGCTGCTAGTTTCTTGGCAAGTTTTAAGCCAAGGATGTGACAGTTTGCGGTTAAATGCCCATAGATGTGGTGGTGTTCGCAGTAAGTCGTTTCGTCATAGGAACTGTCTCTTTTGGTCCATGTGCTCCATGAGGTTCTTCCACGGCCTCAGCCTCTTCCTCGACCGAATCCAGGAGCATCGATTTGATAGTTATGAGCTCCTCGAAAACCTCCCTCATGCTGGATATAACCGGAGCCTTGGTTGTTCCTCCTAGCGTTGGAAGGGGTCGAAACATGGGGGGAATGGTTTGTTGTCTTTTCCTTCCCGTACTTCTCGGTTAGGATTTTCATCTCTTCTTCTTCGGTGATGAAGTCTACGGCCCGATGCATAGCATCCTGTATCGTCATGGGGGCATTCAACGCGACTTCTTTGCGAAAGTCGGAGTTGAACCAAAGTGATCTCTTCAGGGCTAGTAAGGCTGCTTTGTCACTCAGGCCCTCCACCTTGGACATTACAGCTTTGAATCTTCCGATGAAACTCTGGAGTGTTTCACTCTGCCCCTGAGCCAGGGTCCACAGATCGGCGTCAGATGTCCCAGGATCCATGAATATGGAGTAATGCTTCAAGAATGCCGCGGATAGTTGGTTATAGTTGTCGATGGAGTTTCGTTCGAGCCTAGAAAACCACTGCAGCGCTGGTCCTTTGAGTTGCTCCACGAAGAGAAGGCACTGTCCGGCATCTCTTTCGTGTTCTTTGAAGTTAGAGCATCCCATGGCTATAGCAAAAGTTGTTATATGCTCTTTTGGGTCGGTCTTTCCTTCGTAGATCGGGACTTTCATCTTTCCGGGGTCTGGGATTCTTGTGCTAGTAATCCGTGCTGTGAATGGGGTGTTCTGTGCTTCCTCCAGTACACGATCTAAGAACACCCCAATCTCTGGCACCTTGCTAGTTTCTTTGTGCATCATGGATCGGACAGCTTTTATGTCGGTAGCTGCTCGATCCATATCTGCTCGCATCATAGCCATCTCTTCTTTCTGGGCTCGGACTCCTGCTCTGCGTTCTTCATTGGTCCTTGCTTGCTCGGCCCAAAGTATGTTCTCCTCCTCCTCGGTCAGCTCTTGATCTACTTCGGGGATGGCCTTGCGTCTTTTGGTTCGGGTCTGGCCAGTCGCTAGGGATTCTGGATCGTCACGGCTCTCCATGTTTTGCTCGATTCGGTTCTCCTCCTCCAGATCGATGATTGGTGCAGGCTCCTCTTCGATTGGTGTGTCACCTGCTCCTTGGACTCCTGAAGCTAGGTTTGCGGAGCTTTGATGGAGTGGTGGTAATCTTCCCCGGGTCCTCGGTGGGTTGAGCGGAGTTGTGAAGTCCAGGGCCGTCGGGTTGAGGCGCCTCCCGAATCGTCTTGTTGGATCCAAACCTGATCCTTTCCCACGGGTTCGACTCGCCATCGCCAAAGCCTTCAGCTCGCCCATTACCGTGTTGTTGAGTTTGTCTTGCTCCTCCGCCTTCTTGAGCAGCGTCTCCAGCATGATCTTCATCTCCATGAGTGTTGCTGAAGTCTCTCCAGTGTCGTTGGACGGGTTCGTCTCCGTCGTTGGTCATCGTCTTCAGATCGGCTTTGGGGTGGTTCTTTGGTGTAAGAAAATTTAACCCCCTCCCTCTAGCGCCAAATTGTGGGAGTATAAGTCCATGCCAATTGAATTCGTCACGTCTTTTAGAGAGATCCGAAACTTCTGAGTAAAAACCACTAAAAACACAAACAGAGATCCAAAGATGGTCTTTTATTAAGCTGCTTAGAAAACTTTTTGTGTGAGAGCAAAAGTACAAAGTTTTGCTAGGTAAATTGCCGATCCCCTTTTCTTAGGGTTTACATGAGTATATATACTAAATTAAGTCGGCTACCACCATGGACTTTCATTCATGGGCTTTAACTTTGTCATCTCTTTTGTGGGCTTAAATTTGTGGGCTCGTCGCCTCGGCCCAAATCTCTTATCGTTGAACCATGGCTCGGGTGACACCATGGTTCACGGCTCGGGTGACACCATGGCTCACGGCTCGAGTGACGCCATGATTCACGACTCGGGTGACACCATGGTTCACAGCTCGGGTGTCGACGGTTGTCTTTGAACCTGACCCGTCTTGTCTTCAATTGAGATCACAGTACCCGAACCAATTGCCCATGGTTCGGGGGTTCTCGCGCAATCTTCCCCTGCCATGGTTAGGGGACACCCGATCCAACTCCTTCCTTCACGGTTCGGGGAAACCCGATCCAACTCTTCTCTTCATGGTTCGGGGAAACCCGATCCAACTCTTCTCTTCACGGTTCGGGGAAACCCGATCCAACTCTTCTCTTCACGGTTCGGGAAAACCCGATCCAACTCTTCTCTTCACGGTTCGGGGAAACCCGATCCAACTCTTCTCTTCACGGTTCGGGGAAACCCGATCCAACTCTTCTCTTCACAGTTCGGGGAAACCCAATCCAACTCTTCTCTTCACGGTTCGGGGAAACCCGATCCAACTCCTTCACTTAGGGGAAACCCGATCCAACTCTTCTCTTCACGGTTCGGGGAAACCCGATCCAACTCTTCTCTTCACGGTTCGGGGAAATCCGATCCAACTCCTTCACTTCACGGTTCGGGGAAACCCGATCCAACTCTTCTTTTCATGGTTAGGGGAAACCCGATCCAACTCTTCTCTTTACGGTTCGGGGAAACCCGACCTAACTCTTTCACTTAGGGGAAAACCCGATCCGACTCTTTCACTTCACGATTCGGGGTACAGCTGCTAGCGTTTCTCCATACTTAGCCGTTTTTTAACTGTTGATTCTCAAGAGGTGGAATCTGACCCCAACATATTTTCTCCTTTTAGTCCATTTTAGTCTCATTCTTGCACTTGTCCCATTTTAGAGACTAGGTTGTACATTCTTGCATTGTGCATGCATTTTGTATTTCTTTTAGGTACTTAATGGAGTTAAGGATTTGAGGAGGTTCAATGATGATAATGGAGCTCATTTGAAGTCCAAAGATGATAGAATCAAAGGCAAATCAAGTTGGGAAAGAGCAATGAAGAAGAGGAAAGAAGAGGTGAATCAAGGGAAGGCTAAGGACATGAATAAGGAGGAAAAACAGAGAATATATCAACCCCCCATTTCGAAGAGGAGGGGTCGATATGAAGCAAATTTTCTGTTTTTTTAAGATCCGACCCGGTTTGTCCCGGGTCGACCCGGTCCGAACCTTTTACCTATTTAAACAAATTTTCAGACTTTGTAACCTATGTTTCCTTTCCTCTAGAGTTGGTTTTGGATCCAAACTCTTTTAGTGATGTTTTGGATTAATCTTCATCTCATCATGCCACTCTAGTGAAGGATTCTTCACCTCTATCTTTTGTTTCATGTTCATGTCTTTTATTTTGTCTTTTTCTTTGTTTAGGACTTAGTTTTTAGTTGGATCATGGATTATGCTAGATTTTGATGAATTGATGGTTAGATGGTGATGATTTAGATTGCATCTTGTTAGATCCTTCATTTAGGTTGTTCTTAATGCTAGTTTTGACTTGATCACTTAAAATCTAGAACTTAGGCATTTCATGTCCGGAAGGTGTTTGTGAAAATGCTTGAACCAAGCTTTTTATGAGATTTTCTTTCCTAGCCAATCAAAGTTGATGTTAAGGTGATTAGTGAACTTAATGGACCTAATAATAATGCTTGTTAATTATTTAATTTGCTTGCAAATAAAAGTTTAGCTTAATTGGATAATTAACATAGTTGATTAGTGCCACGAAAGTGGATTAGTCATAATTAAATGCTCCATGTTCTAGGATAATGTTTGATTCAACCTCTTACATTATTGTTTGATTGTTAATACATTCATTTGAAAATTAAACCCATGGTTCACTGCTTTTCTCTTATTTTTCTTCTTGATATCATCTCTATCTTATTGGGCTTTAATTGAACTTAAAACTTCTTGCTTAGGTCCTTGAAATGTATGATCATGGTTTTCAAAGATACATTCGGGTTTCCTTTTTCCATTTTTACCACTCTTTGTTAATCCGAATGGCCATTCTCATATTTAGATTGGTTTTCCCACCTTTACCTAAGCTTTTTTATTCAAACCCCACATTGTTTTCTTGAGTGAGGCTTTTTGTGAAAATGCATACACATGCAAAATCTATTAAGATACAAACGACAAAGATGGTCTTCCATTAGGCTAGTCTATTAAGCTTAAGGCTAGCAAACTAGGAGGGTATTGATGTTGTTCTCGTTTGTGGATATGGTTTTGGTGTGGGACTTGTGAGAAAAAAAGAAAGAGAGAATGGTTGAGTTCAAAAGCTAAGAAAAACCAAAGGTTGAAAACAAAAAAAGAAGAAATGCTCTAGGGAAAGGTTAAGCAATAAAAAAAGACTCTAAGTGTTTAAGGCAAAAGGCCTAAGTTCCCTCCATAAGGAGAGTATTCTATTTGCCTATTTGCCTCTTTAGATCAAAAACATATTTCCATGTTTATGGTACTTGGATTTGAGAATATTTATTTATGATTATCAAAAACATATTTTTATGTTTATGGTACTCGGATTTGAGAATATTTATTTATGATTTTCAAACTTTTATGTTAATCTCTTATTTACATTATGTTTTTCTTATATTTTCTTTTGGTTGTTTCTTTAGTCATGTGTGAGTAGTTCATCTTTGAGGCTTGGGTCTAGTAGATTAGGGGAATTTAGTGGATGATTAATGATGATTAGACTTAGATTATATGTTTTCTCAAGTTAGTTTGTACTTAATGCTAGTATTTGACATGATCAATCAAATCTAGAGCCTAAGTAGATTATCGCCCGAAATGTGTTTGATGAAATGCTTGAACCAAAATTAACTTGGCTTTTCTTCCTTAACCAATGAAAATTGATGTTATGGTGATTAGTGAACTTAGTGGACTTGTTTGTTAATACTTATTAATTACCAAATTTGCAAATGAAAGTTTAGCTAAATGGAGTAATTAGTGAAGTGATTAGTGCCATGAAAGGGGATTAGTCAAATTTATGTGATCTATGTTCTACGATTGGTCTTAATTAATGTCTTTCATCATTGATTAGTCATCATACTCCCCTCAATCCATTACTAGACTCAAGACTCATTGTTTTTCCCATTTGAAAGTTAATCCATTTTCTTGTTAATCGTTTCTTGTAGTCTTTGACTGCTTTAGTTATTTGCTATTCTCTTGCTTGGTTTATGCTTTTGTTAGTTTTATTTATGCAATTAGTAGTTTGAAAACCAAAAACCAAACAAAAATCTTCTTCCTTAGCTTAATTAGAATCCTTAGTAGCTTAATGTGTTGATTCCAAATTTTCGTAGTGGTTCGACTCTAAACCATTACTATAACGACTAATGAGTGCGTTGTGAGTATGGATTAGGATTTATTTGATGCTCACAAAACCATTCACATCACAATCCATGAAAATCTCTTTGAAACCCTAAAACCTAAGTATATATCTACTCAGGCATAACCAAAGAGAAAGCACAAAGAGATGGAAGAAATTGCATAATTAGATTAAAAACTAAAAACTGGGGTTCAAAAAATCTTCTCAAATGTGTAGAGTCAGAGATTCGTCTCCCAAAAGCTTCCTGAGAAAAAGCCTAAAAGTCTGAGTAATAATAAAAGCGTAGCCTCCACAATGGCTAAAAATATCATATATATAAGTCTAAAATTGTATCTAATGAAAACAGGAAAAACCCAGGGCAAAAAAGGAAATCTACTGAAATTTGGCAAATTTGGACAGTCACTCGGGTGCAGACACGAAATCCCAGACCGGTACCCGTGATCGAGTGAACTCATGCAGATGTTCAAATGGGTGCAGGATGCTTGTCCTGGACTGGTGCCCATGACCGAGTGAACTCATGCGGATGTTCAAACGGGTGCAGGATGCTTGTGACCGGTGCTCGTGACCGAGTGAATGACTGTTGAATCCGAAATTTGTTCCTTCATCCGTTTTTGCTACAAATTCCATCATTTTCACTTGTTTCACCTGAAAGACTCTAGAGACTCTAAAAACACCAAAAAAATTCAAAAACACAGTAAAAGACTCAAAATGGGATTTAAAACAACGGTTAAAAACCCCTAAAAACACTATACATCAACTCCCACGGATTTAGACATTTTCTTGCCCTCAAGCAAAACAAAAATCCAAATACAGAAAAGAGGTTTGAAAACATGGGAACTCACATATCTTTGGAATAATGTTCTAAACGCGAATCTACGCACAAACCACATCAAACAAAGCCAATACAAACCATTCACACTATAATTCCTCCATGACTTTCATAACTTGGTCAATACTCCAAATTCCAATCCTGCAAAAACTTCAAATTCACATCAGTTGACTCTTGACATTCATTTAAAGTTGGCATGTGCTTTCTCATCAAAGAGAATCCATCAGGGTAGACGGTTTAAGTGAAGGAATGGTTGATTTGTGGTGAGGCTAATGTGTTTGTGATTCCTAGATGCTCCGGAGGATACAAGACATTATGCAAAATCGTAAGAGAGAATGTATATATTGATGTCCACAGTTTCTAACCACTTCTTCCTCAACCAAACTTCTCTGCAAACTCACTACGAATCACTGCAAATCAACCATAGACATTTTCCTTAGGTTTTCTGATATAATATTGGAATCCACCAAATCTTATTGATCACACGATGTCAAAGTTTACAAGCTTGTTGCGGAAGATGGGTGATGATAGAGATGAAAGTGGAGGCTTTGTTGATCGAATCCACGAGCAACACACGAACCAGAATCATTTGAGTCTCACAAATAATCTAGAATTGCAAGCCAATATAACACAAGTGAATCCACACTCAAATTCTATAGACACGAACACGAGAGAAGAAAGAATCCACCTATGAACTCTAATGAATAAGACACAAAAGAAAGAACTTTTGTAAGAGAAAACTTTAACTTTTATCATCGAATTTCGTGGGTACTTTACAATGAGAACAATTGAGCATTTTATAACTCTTACAAGGTGATCTTTACAATAAATTACGTTAAATTTAAATTTGAACAAAAGGAGAAAAATTAGCTAAATCAAATAATGGTCTTCTTGTCACCAATTTAGCATTTGAGATTGAATGAAAATCTTGGCTTTTGTCAAATTATGAGTGAATCTAGAGATTCTGATGATAAATCCAAGTATTGAAACCTTTTGATTTTTTTATATTTCATCATTTTCTTTTTACCTTGAAACTTTTTAATGCCTTTTCGATCCCCTTTCTCTCTGATTCACGTTTTTGATACTTAGTCTCAGAGGGCCACGAAATTTGGACTTTAAATTCTTCAAGGAAAAACGTCTAGACTCATCTCAGATCGTTCCACTTCACCAAGTTTTCTCAAGTACTGCATTTGCAGTGGCTGGAAAACTGTGTCGATCATTTCTCTCCAACGTTTTTGCACATATATGCACATATGAAAACGAAAAACAAGAGTGCAGAAGTTCTGAAAGAAGGTAAGGTAAATGTGGGTAGCTGTTGGGGTCGATTTTCACCCCATCGAGATCAACACTTCTCTGGCGTGGTATTGACAAAGGGCGACGAGCCAACACCCCTGTTGGCTCAGCAGCAGGGAGAAGTGGCGACGAGCCAACACCCCTGTTGGCTCGGCAGCAGGGAGAAAGGGTGACGAGCCAACATCTTGGCTAGGCAGCACTCCTCTGGCTCAGCAGCAGGGAGAAGTGGCGACAACTGTTGGGGTCGGTTTTCACCCCATCGAGATCAACACTTCTCTGGCGCGGTATTGACAAAGGGCGACGAGCCAACACCCCTGTTGGCTCGGCAACAGGGAGAAGTGGCGACGAGCCAACACCCCTGTTGGCTCGGCAACAGGGAGAAGTGGCGACGAGCCAACACCCCTGTTGGCTCGGCAGCAGGGAGAAGTGGTGACGAGCAAACGTCTTGGCTAGGCAGCACTCCTCTGGCTCGGCAGCAGGGAGAAGTGGCGACGAGCCAACACCCCTATTGTCGAGGCAGCAGGGAGAAGTGGCGACGAGCCAACACCCCTGTTGGCTAGGCAGCAGGAAGAAGCAAGTGACGAGCCAACTTCTTGGCTAGACAGTAGAAGAAGCAAGAAATGAGCCAACATCTTAACTAGGCAGCATTCCTCTGGCTCGGCGTCAAGAAGAGGTAATGACGAGCCAAACACTTGGTGACAAGCCAACCTATTGGCAAACCAGCAAAACAGTGATGAGCCAACATGTTGGCAAACCAACAAACGGTGACGAGTCAACATGTTGGCAAACCAACTCCCTGGCTCGGCAATGGGAGAAGCAGGCGAGACAAGCGACGAGCCAGCTCACCGATAACCCAGTAAAGCAACCAGCCCAATACCTTTTTGGGCCGAGGCAATGAGCCATAAGAGTTTGGTAGGCCAAGATAGCGAGTCGAAGAAAGAAGCCCACATCCGAATCAGAGAAAGGAAATCCCGAAGAAGAAGAAAGTTTTCCTTCTTCCTTTAGGAAGGCCTAGCCGACTTATTTTCGTATAAATAGACATGTACCCCTTTGAGAAAGGGCATCCAAAAATTGACCTAGAAAAACACTTGTTATTCTTTGCAACAGCTTTTAAAACAGCTAAGATAATAAAAACCATCTTTGGATCTCTGTTCTTGGTTCCTTTACATAGAAGTTTGTCGAATACCTAAATTCTCCTTACAAGTTTTGGTTGTGCGAGTTTTGACTCCCACAATTTGGCGCCGTCTGAGGGGAGTCTCAACTTTCTGACACCTAAGAACCACCGAATACGAGATCGGAAGCGATGACTACTGACGGAGACCAAAGCGGCGGTGACGCAAGCAACACTGGCATCGATCTTCTTGGAACAAGGACCAATCCGCCGCCAGCAAACATGGAAGGAACGTCCGAAACGCTAACAGAGTTGAGAAATATGATGACCACATTGCTGAAGAAGGCCGAGGAGCAGGAAAAGCTGAATAGCTCGCTGACAGAGAGAATTGAGACACTGGCAATGGAGAGCCGAGCCAGAAGCATTCGATCCGGAGGAATTGGTTCGACTACGAACCCACCTGTTAGCGGAATAACCAGACGGCTCGGCTTAAACCCAACATCCCTGGATTTTTCAATACCACGTGACGTACCAAGGACGCTGGGAGGATTGCCACCACCATATCCCATCAACGAACAAACACCCGTGGCAACCAAATCAAGTATCACCGAGCCACCTTGACTGGTTCGTGGAGCAAGAAAAGCCAGCGGATGGCGTGACCAACGCACCAACGATGGTTCGGCTGTAACAATCGTCCTTGACGAAGAGGGGCACGTGGAAGGAGATCACAATACGGAGAATCCCGGTGACGAAGGGTTTGCACCAACACTGACGGAAGCCCGAGCCAGCGAAGGCAACATCAATCTGAAGCCTGGAGCTTAGCAGAAAATCTCTTGTGGGTACGACAGGCACAGTACACTGACGAGCCAAGAACAACGAGCCGAGCCCAGAGAGAAGAGTTGGACGAAATCCGAGCCACCTTGATTCGAGCCACTGCTGAGATAAAAGCCATCCAATACCAGGTGTACAAGGCAACCAGTAAAGTCCCAGAGATCGACCGCGTATTGGAGGAAGCACACAATACACCATTTACAGCCCGAATTACCAAGGCAAGGATCTCCGACCCAGGAAAGATCAAAGTCCCAGTCTACGAAGGGACAACCGACCCAAAAGAACAAATAACGGCATTTATCATAGCAATGGGCCTAGCCAATTTCAGAGAAAGGGAGAGAGATGCCAGTTTCTGCCCTCATATTTGTGGAGCATCTAAAGGGTGCAGCCCTCCAATGGTTTTCAAGATTAAAGCGAAACTCCATTGATGATTTCCAACAGCTGTCTACCGCCTTCCTGAAGCATTACTCCATGTTTATGGATCGAGGAGCCTCTGATGCCGACCTATGGACATTAAATCAAGGGCCTATGGAGACATTACGAAGCTTCATAGGAAGATTCAAAGCAGTGATGTCAAAAGTCGAAGACGTAAGTGACAAGGCTGCTGTGCTCGCTTTATAAAGGGCTCTTTGGTACGAATCCGAATTCCGAAAAGAGATTGCTCTGAACACACCACTATCAATCCAAGATGCACTGGACCGAGCCTCGGATTTCATAGTCAACGAAGAAGAGATGAAGGTTTTGTCTCAGAAATATGGAGTCGCCAAAGCGATAAACCGTTCCTTCCAAACTCCAAATCAACCACCTCAGAAGAAGAGTATCCAAGGAAATGGATATGTACACCACGAGAAACCCAATTTTGGAGGAGCCCAAAACTACCAGGTGGGAACAGGCCGAGGCAAAACACCATGGAACACCTGGACACGAAGTCAAAGTTCGTACGACGAAAAATCTTACTGCGAGTATCATCAAATGCATGGTCATTCAACTGCCAACTGCCGAACCTTGGAAATGAAACTTGCGGCGAAGCTGGTAGCCGGAGAACTCGGTAACGTAGTCAGCCTGAAGAACTTCGAGCAAGAAGGCGAAAAGGATCAGCCGAACCAGACAAATCAAAATATTGATACTCCCAAGCGAGGAAGGCGAGATGATGAGGCGACACAGTCAGGTTCTCGAAGAAGAATAAATATGATAATGGGAGGCTCACAATATTGTTCGGACACGGTGTCATCAATCAAAGCATTTCAGCGGCGAGCCAATGCAAGTGTCAACTGGTCAGCACCTTCCAAACTTCCCAACGACGTCATCTCGTTCGAAGAAAGGGAAACCACCGGCATCGACCGACCACATAATGACCCCCTCGTGATAGAATTAATTGTAGACGATTGCGACGTTGCCCGAGTTCTGATAGACACGGGAAGTTCTGTAGATGTGATCTTTCGGGAAACTCTCAGAATGATGAACATAGACCTATCCAAAGTCATAGCCGCGCCTAAGCCTTTAACTGGATTCTCGGGAGAAACAACCATGACCCTTGGAACAATAAAACTTCTTGTCCGAGCTGAAGAAGTAACCAGGATAGTGGAATTTTTGGTTGCAGATCATCCTGCGATCTACAATGTCATTATGGGTACACCCTGGATAAACTCCATGCGAGCCGTACCATCGACCTATCACCTCTGCATCAAATTTCCGACCCCCGGAGGAGTCAAAACGATTTGGGGAAACCAGAAAGAGTCCCGCATTTGTTTCCTAGCCAGCATAAACTCAGGAACCCCGTCACGGAAATCACCACCAAGAGAAAGAAGATGAAGACTGACAGGAAACCCGAGAAGGAATTGGCAAAACTCTTATAGCAATTATAGATTGCGGAAGATCATGAGAGGAAGAACAAACCCACCTGCGATCCCGTCATTTCAGCAAACATCGATGGCGATCACCCAGAACGCTGCATTGAGATAGGGGCCGAGCTGAAAGATCCGATAAGGGGAGAGCTGATTTCTTTCCTTAAAAAGAACGTAAACACCTTCGCATGGGAAGCAGAAGACATGCCCGGCGTCAGCATCGACGTGACATGCCACGAGCTAAACGTGGACCCAACCTTTAAACCAGTCAAACAGAAAAGGAGAAAACTCGGACCAGAGAGAGCACAAGCAGTGAATGACGAGGTGGAAAGGTTACTACGCGCGGGATCAATAATCGAAGCAAAATACCCTGACTGGCTCGTTAACCCAGTAGTGGTCAAGAAGAAGAATGGGAAGTGGCGTGTATGCGTGGACTTCACCGACTAGAACAAAGCCTGCCCAAAAGACAGCTTTCCACTACCACATATTGATCGATTGGTGGAAGCAACAGCAGGCAACAAACTCCTTTCGTTCATGGATGCTTTCTCCGGATACAACCAAATCCTAATGAACCCAGACGATCAGAGAAGACAGCGTTCATCACAGACCGCAGGATATATTGCTACAAAGTGATGCCATTCGGTCTCAAAAACGCCGGAGCAACTTACCAGCGATTAGTGAACTGAATGTTCGTTGGCCAACTGGGGAAGACGATGGAGGTATACATAGACGACATGCTGGTGAAGTCTTTAGAAGAAAAGGATCACGTAGCTCACCTTGAAGAATGTTTCGAACAACTGAATCTACATAAAATGAAACTGAACCCAACCAAGTGCAGATTCGCAGTCACGTCCGGAGAGTTCCTTGGATATCTGGTCACCCACTGTGGAATTGAAGCCAACCCGAAGCAGATTGACACGCTCATACAAATGGTGTCACCGAAGACAAAGCATAAAGTCCAGAGGCTAACAAGACGGGTAGCCGCATTGAATCGTTTCATCTCTCGGTCAACTGATAAGTGTCTGCCTTTCTACGATACACTACGTGGGAACAAGAAGTTCGAATGGACAGAAAAATGCGAGCAGGCATTTCAACAGCTGAAAGAATACCTAGCCAGCCCTCTAGTACTTACGAAACCGGTGGAAGGCAAGCCACTTTTTCTATACACGGCCTTTTCGGCCACGGCAGTGAGTGGTGTACTCATCAGGGAAGAGCGCAGCGAACAGACGCCTATTTTCTATGTCAGCCAAACTCTCACCGATGCTGAAACCCGGTATCCACAGATGGAGAAGCTGGCATTATCTGTGATAATGTCCGCTCGAAAACTGAGACCATACTTCCAGTCACATTCGATTGTGATTTTGACCACTTTCCCCCTGCGATCCATCCTACGTAGCCCTAGCCAGTCTGGAAGATTGGCAAAGTGGGCAATAGAGCTGAGCGAATACGACATCGAGTATCGGAGCAAAACCTGCGCGAAGTCTCAAGTCTTCGCAGACTTTCTGATAGAACTTCCAGAAGAAACGATAGAAGAGACGGCTCCAAGCCCAGTATGGAAGCTCCACGCAGATGGATCATCATCAAAGCAAGGATTCAGAGTAGGAATAAGGTTAACCTCTCCAACAGGCAAAATCCTCGAACAGTCATTCCGCTTGGGTTTTCGCGCATCCAATAACGAGGCAGAGTACGAGGCTTTGATTGCTGGAATGAGACTTGCTCTTGGACTTTAAATTTTGCACATCCAGGCCTACTGTGATTCACAGCTGGTGGTCAACCAAGTCAGGGGCGAGTATACGGCCAGAGATGACCGAATGGAAGCTTATCTGAAGGTCGTCAAAGAAATGGCCGCACAGTTTGAAGAGTTCACATTAACACGGATACCACGCGGGGAAAACACTTCAGCAGACGCACTAGCAGCACTCGCATCTACCTCCGATCCGGATTTGAAAAGGATAATCCCAGTGGAATTCATCAAAAACCCAAGTATCAACCCCTCTGACACCATGAATGCAGTCACCCGCTCCCAAACAGCAGCCCAATCCGAAGGTGCATCCGGAAGCGCCAGCATCACCACTATGGAGGAAGACCAAAATACGGCACCCTTAGCAGAAGATGAGGCAATTGAGATAGAAGAAGAGCCTCACACAGATCCTCCAGCTGAAGGTGAAGCAGTGGAGATGGAGGAAGATCCACGACCGACGGAAGCAGATTATGGATGTGACAAAGAGTGGATGGGAGCAATCCGAGTGTATATCATGGATGCCGAGGTACCATCAGATAAGTGGGCTGCTCGGAAACTCAGAGCTCAGGCTGCTCGTTACGTTATATTAGACGGAAACATTTTCAAGTGGAGATTCTCAGGACCGCTAATGGCATGTGTCGAAGGCGCTGAAGCAAGAACAATTATGGAAGAGGTCCACAGTGGCTCATGTGGCAACCACTCCAGCGGAAGAGCTTTGGCAATCAAGATCAAGCGTCATGGTTACTATTGGCCGACTATGGTGAAAGACTGCGAGAAATTCTCCGCCAGATGCGAAAAATGCCAACGACATGCCCCGATGATTCACCAACCAACGGATGTGTTGTCATCAATCTCAGCGCCCTACCCTTTCATGCGCTGGTCGATGGATATTGTCGTGCCTCTGCATAAATAAAAGCAAAAGAGATTTCTGTTAGTTTTGACATATTACTTCTCCAAGTGGGTAGAGGCAGATTCTTACGCCAACATAAAGGATGCATGTTGGGGTCAAAACCCACCCAACTGTGATCAATGGGAAAATGGCTAAGTATGAAAATACGAAGAATCGGACAAGGCCGAAATTGTGCCTAAGTCATTTCTGTACGAGTCCACTTAAGCACAAGAGAGGCCATTCTGGCCAAAGCAGCTCCATTTTCGGCCAAGAAAGCTTTGTTTCGGCATGGAGACTTCGGCGAAGAAGGGAGAGACTTCGGCAAGCTTGGTCGTCACTTCGGCAAGGCTTATTCTTCACTTCGGCTAAGCGTGGAGACTTCGGCAAAAGATGGGGACTCCGGCAAGCATGGCCACATCGGAAAGCATGGCCACGTCGGCAAGCACGGTCACTTCGGCTAAGCGTGGAGACTTCGGCAAAAGATGGGGACTTCGGCAAGCGTGGCCACATCGGCAGGCAGGGCCACATCGGCAAGTATGGCCACATCGGCAAGCGTGGCCACATCAGCGAGCTTGGTCGTCACTTCGGCAAGGCTTGGTCTTCACTTAGGCAAGCCTTGTCTCCACTTAGGAAAACCTTGTCTCCACTTAGGCAAGCTGTGTTTCCACTTAGGCAAGCCTTGTCTCCACTTAGGCAAGCCTTGTCTCCACTTAGGCAAGCCTTTTCTCCACTTAGGCAAACCTTGTCTCCACTTCGGCAAGCCTTGTCTCCACTTAGGCAAGCCTTGTCTCCACTTAGGCAAGCCTTGTCTCCACTTAAGCAAACCTTGTCTCCGCTTCGGCCAACATGGCCACTTTAGCCAACATGGCCACTTCGGCCGAACATGGTCACTTCGGCCAAGCGTGCAGTCTTCGGCAAAAGATGGAGACTTTGACCGGCATGGCCACATCGGCAAGCATGGCCACATCGGCAAGCTTCGGCTCACATCGGCAAGGCCACTTAAGCCAATGGAGACTTCGGCTAACGCATCCACTTTGGCCGAAGAGGTCACTTTGGCCTAGCACACTTCGGCAACGAGAGCTCCACTTCGGCCAAGCTGTCTGCTTCGGCGCAGCTCACTTCGGTAAGGAGCTTCACTTCGGCATTCGGCTTCGGCACGGAAGGAGCTTCACTTCGGCATTCGGCTTCGGCACGGAAGGAGCTCCACATCGGCAAGGAGGTTTACTTCGACATTCGACTTCGGCACGGA
Organism: Pseudoturritis turrita; assembly: GCA_900406555.1. Taxonomy (NCBI): domain Eukaryota; kingdom Viridiplantae; phylum Streptophyta; class Magnoliopsida; order Brassicales; family Brassicaceae; genus Pseudoturritis; species Pseudoturritis turrita. The sequence goes on from OVBL01000343.1 coordinate 108,425, forward strand.
AGGAGCTCCACATCGGCAAGGAGGTTTACTTCGACATTCGACTTCGGCACGGAAGGAGCTCCACTTCGGCAAACGGCTTCGGCCATGCCCCACTTCGGCAAGCCTCCACTTCGGCCACGCTCCACTTCGGCCACGCTCCACTTCGGCCACGCTCCACTTCGGCCACGCCCCACTTCGGCAAGCCTCCATTTTGGCCATGCTCACTTCGGCCACGCCCCACTTCGGCAACCCTCCACTTCGGCCATGCTCCACTTTGGCCACACCCCACTTCGGCAAGCCTCCACTTCGGCCACGCTCCACTTCAGCCACACCCCACTTCGGCAAGCCTCCACTTCGGCCACGCTCCACTTCGGCCACGCCCCACTTCGGCAAGCCTTTACTTCGGCCACGCTCCACTTCGGCCATGCTCCACTTCGGCCACGCTACACTTCGGCCATGCTCCACTTCATCCAAGCTCCACTACGGCCACGCTCCACTTCGGCCAACGAGCTTACTTCGGCCATGATACGAATCCACTTAGACACGATACGAGCTCGTTTCGGCCGAAGTCAGTTTTATACAAAAATGTCTGGCCGAAGTCAAAGCTGCCGAAGTCAATTTTATACGAAACTGTCTGGCCGAAGTCAAAGCTGCCGAAGACAATCCTGGCCGAAGTCATTTTTATACGAAACTGTCTGGCCGAAGTCAAAGCTGCCGAAGACAATTCTGGCCGAAGTCATTTTTATACGAAACTGTCTGGCCAAAGTCAAAGCTGCCGAAGACAATCCTGGCCGAAGTCATTTCCATACGGAGCTGTCCGGCCAAAGTTAATTCTATACGATGCTAGAAGACAACGCGGCTGAAGTCATTTCTATACGAAGACGGCAAGCCCATCTTGGGCCTACAATGATGCAAAGGCCTACGAAGTCAAGCCGATTTGCTAAAACAGAAATTCCGAAGGATTAGGAAGTTTTCCTTATCTCTTTAGGCTTGACCTGGCCGACTCAAACTAGTATATATATCTATGTACATCCTTTGAAAAAGGGATCCGCAATTTACTTAGCAAAAAACTCTAGACTTTTTTGCTCTCAAACTCTTGTACGAAAGCTTTTTGACACATCTTAATAAAAACCATCTTTGGATCTCTCCGTTCATGGTTCATCCGCAGAAATTTCATCCCCCATAACAAACCTCCGACAAATTCTAATTGTGTTGATTTCGACTCCCACAATGCCCAAGTAGAACACTTCGTCTGGAAGAATATCTTATGCCGACATGGAGTTCCATACGAATTCATCACCAACAACGGCTCACAGTTTATCTCTACAGGGAGATCATGGACTCAGAAAGTCTACACCACGCTACCCACAAGGGAATGGGCAAGCGGAAGCAGTGAACAAGACAATCCTGGACGGTCTGAAAAAATGCCTTGATGCAAAGAAGGGACGCTGGGCGGATGAACTCGAAGGAGTATTATGGTCACACCGAACCACTCCGCGGCGAGCCACCGGTGAAACACCTTTCGCTCTTATCTATGGTACAGAATGTGTCATCCTAGCTGAGGTTCAATTTCCTGGAGTCCGCCGTAGACTTCTTTCAGGACAGGAAGGACTGAATCACCTCAAGTTACTCGACGACTTAGACCTGGTTAACGAACGAAGAGATCAAGCGTTGGTTCAGATTCAAAATTACCAACAGGTAGCGGCTAAGTATTACAACACTAACGTCAGAAGTCGCAAGTTCAAAGAAGGTGGTCTGGTTCTCCGCAAAGTTTTTCAGAACACGGCCAAAACAAACGCTGGCAAACTAGGAGCAAACTGGGAAGGACCATACAAAATCACCAAAATAGTTCGACCAGGTGTGTACGAGCTCTCAAACATGTCTGATGTTTAGATACCAAGATCTTGGAACGCAATGCACTTAAAGAGGTATTACCACTAAATCACTTCGCATGAACTACGGGACGACTTGATCCCTGAAAAGGGTACGTAGGCAGCTCGTCTTCGGATGGGTTCAGTTGTCCCCCTCCTTAAAAAAGGGGGGGAGTGGGTACGTATACATCTATACTCCCATATCTCGCATCACTCTTCAAAGAGAATAACTTCAAACTCTTTCTAACACAAAACTCGTGTCACTTAGCCTACACGAATCACAACTTTACATCCTTCACGGATATTCCATCACCTCATCTGTTGCTGGCCACAACAGACGGACAACCACATCCTTTACGGATTTTAACCACTATCTCTATATGGGATGGGGTTCTCAACACCCTCTTACGAGTAACAAAGCGCGCTATATAAATTCTGACCGGGTATATCCTGGTCTAATATCCGAAAGGTATATCCTGGACGATATTCTTACAAGTTTATTTTTGAGAGGGACCCGTAAGTCAAAAACTCGCAAGTCTTAACACTCAAACTAAACTCTAAAACCAGTAAACACCTCTTGGTACACTGGTCGTGAACATCTCAGAAACATAATACTAAACCTAAAAAGTTAGTATGAGATTTTAAACATGTTTCATTGTCAAAAGAACGGGAATGTAAGCCGGAACACCGCAAACCCTAAACTAACACTAAAAAGACTAACCATATTTTTTACTAAACAAAGATGGTTCGCAATATCATATCAAAAATACAGATGAGAACATAAGAAGATCCAACAAAGGATGAAAGATGTTATGCCGACAAACGGCAACCATTACAAAGCTTAGCAGTAACATACAAAAGAAGTGGATAAAGCCATCCAGGCACTTGTCTTCAAAAAATACCGAAAAAGGAGTTTTCAAGTTAAAGAAACATAGAGAAAAAGATCATTCAAGAGGATCTGGCTCAGAAGGTTTCTTACCAGCGTTCGAGCCTGAAAAATCTGCAACACCAACGTTCGCCGCCGCATTCTCCACTGGTTCGCTCCCTAAGAGGGTGCCTGTAGAATATGAGGAAACATGAGAAAGCGTCAGATCTTTCTTCAGCTCGGCCTCAATCTTCTCGAACTCATCAGCCGCCTCGGCCAGATCAGCCCTCCAGCCTATCAGTTTCGCCACCTCGGAGTCGAGGGCAGGCGCATCCTCTTTCTGCAGAATATCGAGCAACTGAAGGTTGCTGTCAACCTGGGCTAGATCGAGCTCCTTCTCTTTCACCTCTCTCAGCTCGTCAATTTTCTTCTCAATCTTAGCAAGCCGCTCCTGGAATCTCTCAGGCATCTCCCGCCTCGCTGCCTTCTGAGCCTTCTTGACATCCGTCTCGTGCAAAGCATTTGCGGCAGTGAGTTGCCTCTTCAGGGATTCAATTTCGGCGGCCTTTTTCTGCTTGGAGCGATCCAACCTCAGCACTAAGTCACCTATCTTGTTCCATTCATCCTTAAGAAATGCCTTTTCCTTCTCCAGAGCTTCAATCCGAGCTGAAGCAGTTGCCAGCTCGTCGACATGTTTTTTCTCCAGCTCGGCGACTCTGTTCTTCAGGAATGAGGCGTCTTTTTGAGCATCTTCGATCCGGCTTCTGTCCTTCCTCACATCTTGCTCAAAAGCAGCAACAATCTTGTTGATAGACGCGATGAACTGATCACAAGAAGAAATAATCAGCACTTAGGGCTTGCCACTTGACAAAATATTGAGCCTACAAACATACCTTGGTGCCTCGGAGTGACATATCAGTATACAGGTCGCCATGAGATAGAACATCAATAGGCGGTAGTCTATCACCTGAGCAGCGAACCTGCGAGAAGAGATTCGCTGAAGCTTCACCATCATTACAGATCGGCTCGAATCCTTCATGTCTCAATGATGCTAGCTTTGGCTCGGCAGGGGTTGGATCGGTAGGTTTTTGACGTTTTCTTTTTTCTCTGGCTTTGGTTTTTTCTGTGTCAGGCTCGGCGGCAGCACGTTTCTTTTTGCTATCATTGTGTTGAGACAAAACCGAGCTAGAAGGCCTAATAATTGGGACGAGAGCCGAAGCCATTTCCCTAGCCTCGGTTTCAAGAATTGGGGGCTCGGGGAGAATTTGCTGTTCTGTTCCAGCTTCAATTTCACCAAATTTTTCAGTAGTTGGCTCGGTGACTTGTTCAGCTACTTCGACGGCTCGGTCAGCTTCCTCCTTTTGTCTCTTCTCCTTCAAAGCCTGTTTATCACGGATCGTTAATCTTTTTCCCATGCTTCTTCTTGGAGGACTTTGCGGTGGAGATTCGGATTCTGAGCTGTCAGACACTTCAACGCCGGCAAAGGTGGCTCGGGCTTTTTCGATTCTCTTCAGGGAAGAATGGTTTTCCCAATGGCACTTCCCTGCAGCAAGTGTATCCCGAAGCGTGAATGTGTCTACTGGGAAATGTGGAAGAATCTGCCGCACTAAAAAAAATGAATAAGAAAGTGGTCAGCTCGATTCGGAATAAAAAAAGGCTAGATTTCCTGAAAATCTATGGCTCGTCCACCAATAGTTTCCCATTCAGTTTTAGCATGGCAGACACATTTGGATTCTACCGTACCGTCGTTAAGAGGAACAAATAAAAAATAGCTCCCCGAGTCGCTATCTTTGCTTCGGAAGCCTTCGATGATTTTTCAATGCTTCCAAGGATTCAGCTGTGCATAGAGACGAACCAGGCGGGTCAGGTCGCCTCTTAGGAGCTTTCCTCTTAGGCTTTCGCCTCGTCGACGTGCTAGCTTGATGGCTCGCAAACAATCTCTCCAACCGTATCTTTTCCACCTCGTCAATAACATATTCTGTTGGCTCGGCTTTGAATTCTTCAAGAGCTCTCTGAATCAAAACTGCCTCGACCTCCGCCTCGGCATCAAAAGCTTCATCAACCAAGGAGGGGATGACAATCTTCAATCAATCCAGCGGGGAACTAGGCTCAGCTGGCTTGGAAGTCTGAGGAGATAAAACCATCTTACGACCGAGCAGCGAAGCAGAATTTTCTGAACCAATTGAATCTTCCAGCTCGGCGGTATGAGACATCGGAGTTTTTCAGCTCGGGAATACACCTTGGCAGGAATTAGAAAAATTTGGCTCGGAGTCAAACTGATACTTAGCAGGAGGTGGGGAGATCTTGGCTCGGAGAAACACTCGATATAAGGAATTTTGGCTCGGAAACAGAGAGAATCAAGGCAGCAGCGCGATCCGGATGATGATGGATCGGAAAATTCAAACACTCGCCGCAGATGTATGAAGACGGGTCGGAAAACTCAAGGGGTCGCCGAAAGGATTTGAAGATGGATCGGAAAGTTTATAGAATCACCGAGCTGCGTTTGAAGATGGGCCGGAAAACTCAAAGAGTTGGCAGTGGAAGTGAAGAAATAGATAAAACCTAGCCAACAACTTAAACAAAAAAAGAGAAAAGAAGAGAGAGAAGAGAGCTACCTGATTTTTCGGAAATAAAGAGAAGTGAGTTATGAGGAGTGAGACGAGGATCTGAATATAAAGACGCATGAAAGTACAGCCCGTGACGCCACGCGGCCTCGGGAACATGCGAAAACGTTTGCAGTTCCCAATAAAGTTTTAATCATGATAAGAGATACTTCAAGCCAACATTACAGCCGAGCATATCAGAAAAAGATGGCTCGGTGGAATGGCAGTCTAAGCAATACAGCAAGATGACGAGCCAAAACAGCTCGGTCATAGGAGTGATAAGTTGGCTCGGCAACATGACAAAGGTGCCGGTTCGGCAAAATGACAACTTAAATTAATATAACGAGCCAAAGTGGCTCGACAACGCAAGTGACAAGTTGAGTCGGCAGCACGTCAAAGAATTTGGCTCGGCGACATGATACTCCAGTGTTCGCTCAGAATTTAAACACCTCAGTAACACTATCAGTTTGGCTCGGCATGTATCAATGCCCGGATGACGACTTCACCGCAAATTTGGCTCGGTAACCCAAAAATAGTTGATCTCAATCTCGATTTTTCACCTCGTCACTATTATCCATAATACTACCGAGCTGGGGGGCTAACTGTTGGGATCGGTTTTCACCCCATCGAGATCAACACTTCTCTGGCGCGGTATTGACAAAGAGTGACGAGCCAACACCCCTGTTGGCTCGGCAGCAGGGAGAAGTGGCGACGAGCCAACACCCCTGTTGGTTCGGCAGCAGGGAGAAGAGGTGACGAGCCAACATCTTGGCTAGGCAGCACTCCTCTGGCTCGGCAGCAGGGAGAAGTGGCGACAACTGTTGGGGTCGGTTTTCACCCCATCAAGATCAACACTTCTCTGGCGCGGTATTGACAAAGGGCGACGAGCCAACACCCTTGTTGGCTCGGCAGCAGGGAGAAGTGGTGACGAGCCAACATCTTGGCTAGGCAGCACTCCTCTGGCTCGGCAGCAGGGAGAAGTGGCGACGAGCCAACACCCCTGTTGGCTCGGCAGCAGGAAGAAGCAAGTGACGAGCCAACACCCCTGTTGGCTAGGCAGTAGAAGAAGCAAGAAATGAGCCAACATCTTAACTAGGCAGCACTCCTCTGGCTCGGCGTCAAGAAGAGGTAATGACGAGCCAAACACTTGGTGACAAGCCAATCTGTTGGCAAACCAGCAAAATGGTGATGAGCCAACATGTTGGCAAACCAACAAACGGTGACGAGCCAACATGTTGGCAAACCAACTCCCTGGCTCGGAAATGGGAGAAGCAGGCGAGACAAGCGACGAGCCAGCTCACCGATGACCCAGTAAAGCAACCAGCCCAATACCTTTTTGGGCAGAGGCAACGAGCCATAAGAGTTTGGAAGGCCAAGATAGCGAGTCGAAGAAAGAAGCCCACATCCGAATCAGAGAAAGGAAATCCCGAAGAAGAAGGAAGTTTTCCTTCTTCCTTTAGGAAGGCCTAGCCGACTTATTTTCGTATAAATAGACATGTACCCCTTTGAGAAAGGAGATCCAAAAATTGACCTAGAAAAACACTTGTTATTCTTTGCAACAGCTTTCAAAACAGCTAAGATAATAAAAACCATCTTTGGATCTCTGTTCTTGGTTCATTTACATAGAAGTTTGTCGAATCCCTAAATTCTCCTTACAAGTTTTGGTTGTGCGAGTTTCGACTCCCACAGTAGCAAACTCCAGATGAGCTTGGCCATTCAGGGTCAGCAAAGAGCGGTAAAAAGATGAAAAAGACCTTGAATGTTTGATGCGTTTCCCTGATATCATGCATTTGATGAGAAAAATTAAAGTCCAGTTAGTGATCCAATAAAATGAGTCAACGTCAGTGCCATCAAGATTTCTGCAAGTTGAAAATTTCTGGGAGAAGTCCAGTCATGTTGTTTCTAGTTTGAACACCTCGAACAAACTTTGATGGAATAATCACTAGAAATCTCGATCATACATAAATCCTTGAAAGGTCTTAGTTTCCTACAAATTTTGACTCAATAAAACGACTCAAGAAAAATATCAAAATGACTCAAGAAAAAACAAAAGAAAGAAAATAATGTTAGTAAACGATGAATACCATCCCCCGGACTTACTTCACACCGTCTCGGTGTGAAAATAAACCAAAAGGAAGGCAAAACAGACTCAAATAAAAGATAAATAAGAGAAAAGAAAATCTTACCAGTGGGTTGCCTCCCACCAAGTGCTTATCTATAGTCATTAGCTTGACTTTGGTCTCAGGTATCAGTCAGAATGAACATGGAAATTTGCTCCAAAATAAGCTCTCCAATCAATCATCTTCAACATCAAAAGTTTGCTCAACATACCTTTCACAACTTCTTCGCCTTTTTCCTTAAACTCCGAGGTGAGAACATCTTTAACCTTAGAGAAAGGCTTCGAGGTGCCTTTGCACTTTACCTCATACTCAATCATGTCTTCAACGCATCTTTGAGGCAACAATGTCATATGACGGTCTCCCTTGATACTTTGGCTCTTCACCTTCCCCCTTTACCTTTGCCCTTTTATTGGCTTCCTTGGCAATAATATGAGGGTCTCCATCCAGGACTTCCTTGACCTCACACTTATCATCATGCTCTCTCGTTGTCTCGATTTCCAGCTTCTCTCCATTGATTATGGTAACGCAAGAAGCAAGTTTGGTAGCTTCATTATTGGGTATGACCTTGTAGAAGACCTTTTTGTCAATATTGGAGAATGAGACTCTCTTATTAGGTAAATCTACAACTGCACCCACTGTGGCCATAAATGTTCTTCCAAGAATCAAAGGCATATCATAATCTTTGCTCATATCCACCACCTGAAAATCAGTAGGAACTAGACAGTTTTCTACTTGAACATGTAAATCATGAATGATACCATATGGAGTCGTGGTGGATGAATCTGCAAACTTGAGAGATATCTGAGCAGGTCTCATATCAGCAATCCCAAGCTTCTCTGCAATAGCGTTAGATATGAGGTTTATAAAAGACCCATAATCGTAGAGAGATTCTTCGAATTCAATTCATGAAATGGAGCATACAACAACAAACTTCCCAGGGTCTTCTACCTTAGGCAATTTCTTCATAGGTGGTGGTGTATTCTTTGCTTCAATAAAGAGTGCTTTGACGACTGTAAGACTTTTCTTGGTATCTCTAGAAAACTTGCGATATGCATGATCGCCTCTAAATGCATCTTCAAACGAGATATCAGGAGAAAGCTCTATCACCATCTTATTGAACTCGGCTAGCTTATTTTCATCAATATAATCCTTCAGCCCTTGAGGGTACGGGATTCTAGGGATATATGGTAATAACTCTGCAGCTTCCTCTACTTTTTCCCATTTAAGCAGCGCTGGTACAATCTCCATCTTACTTTGAACTGATATTACAATGCAATGCTCGTTGGGATTTGTCTCAACTTTTCTTGGAAGATTCCCTGATGGTCGCTTGGCTGATGCTGAGATCTGAGCTACATGTGTGTCAAGCTTCTTACCGTTAGTAGAGAGAGCTTCAAACTTACCATTGAGATCATTGTACAAGATTTCCACCTTGACATTGATCTCGTTAGCAGTTTTCTGCTGGCTCACTAGAAGCTGCTGCATAAGCATCTCGAGCTTGTTTTCTTGGGGAGCAGGAACTGAGCTCATAGGAGCCTGAAAGGAAGTCTGAGCGGTCGGTTGAAAGTTGCTGAACTGCTACTTCTGCTGAAAAGCCTGAGAGAAATTTTTTTGGTTGAAACCTCTATTCTAAAAATTTTCATGGCTCCCAACATAGTTGTCATCTTCTTGCTGCTTATTAGAACCACCTCCATTGGAATTATGATAAAGCCCCACATCTCCAGTTTCCTCACAGTAATTAACTGCTCTTTGATCTCTCTTTAGAAGCAAGTCAACCTTTGCTACCAGATCATCAATCTTCTGCGTGTCAATGTTGTTGACTCGCTTTGCTCTATCGTACTCAGGGTAGTGGTTGTTGTTGCTGGAGGCAAGATTTTCAATCAGAGTACAAGCATCTTCTATAGTCTAAGTCTTGAAATTTCCATTACTCGCAGCATCAAGAGAACTCTGAAACTTCCATTCAACACCTTCGTAGAAAATGTTAGGAGGTGTAACTCTGAGTATCCATGATGAGGACAGTCCCTGATAGACTCCTTGAATCTCTCCCATGCTTCGTGAAAAGACTCCCCACTAGCTTGCTGGAATGAAATAATCTTGCTTTTAAATGCAGTTGTCTTTGATTTGGTGTAAAAGTGATTCAAGAACACAGCTATGCATTCATCCCATGTTGTAATCGACCATGGTGGTAAAGATTTTAGCCACCTGACTACTCTGTCGCTCAATGAGAAAGGGAAGAATTTGCACTTCAGATAGTCATGAGAAACCCCATTGGACCTGGTAGTGCTGCAGATGTCTTCAAATTTCTCGATATGGTCCATCGGGTTCTCAGAAGCTAGACCATAAAACAAGTGCTGCTTGAAAAGGGCTATGATCTGCGGCTTGATCTCATAGTCCTGTCTATTGATGGGAGGCGGTCTGATGGCAGCTCGACTCACGTAAAGCGTGTGTGGAGTATCAATGTCTCTAATGACACAAGGCTGCCTCTGATTGTTAGCAGGTGCAGGTGGATATTCACCAATGCGAGGATCCTGCTGAAACTAAGCTGCGTTTTGCTGTCCTTGAGGGACTACATCTAGTGGAACTAAACCCAGTGGATCTTCAACACGCTGCTCATCAACTGCACCATAGAATTATGCATTGATGACACCAGGAGGAATAACATGTTGGTTGTTGTCACCCATCTCAACTTGTCTCACCCTGGATTTTTTGTTTTCTCATTCTAGTTTCCCTAACTGTTGGTTGTCAAGTGATACAAGATCTTCAGAGCATTTGGTTCTTCTGGTCATGCACCTGAAACACACAAGAAAGAGAAAACCGAATGGATTAGTAACTAAAAAAAAAAAAAAATCTTAGACTTAACTTTAGTCTTAAATCTATAGGTAACGCTATTGGTCCCTGGCAATGGCGCCAAAAACTTGATACACAGAGTTTTAACCCTAAAAATATCACTGCAAGTGCACAGCAAACGAAGTAATATTTCAAGGATCGAATCCACAAAGACCAAGTGTCACACAATAAATCTATCGGAATAAAGCTAAGCTAAGACACAATATAAGTTTTTGTTTGTTTTCAATGCAATAATGTAAATGAGAAAGTAACTAAATGCTGTAACTTATGAATAAAGAAGTCAGGCTTTAGGGATATTCGCAGGAAATCGAAAATTGTAAATCAGATGAACAAGCAGAAAAAAATAATGAAGCACCGTTCTGGAACTCGAATCACATATGTATAACTAACCTACTGTTGTAGTATTAATTACTATGTCTAGCAACCTAAGATACTAAACTGTCGTTTGAATTCAAGAAGCTAAACATGCATTAATTTTTCAAGTTCGATAGGTTAACAAAACACCTTAATATCAAAGAGAAAGCACAAAGAGATGGAAGAAATTGCATAATTAGATTAAAAACTAAAAATTGGAGTTCATAAATCTTCTCAAAGGCGTAGAGTTAGAGATTCGTCTCCCCAAAACTTCCAGAGAAAAAGTCTAAAAGTCTGAATAATAATAAAAGCGTAGCCTCCACAATGGCTAAAAATATCATATATATAAGTATATAATCGTATCTAATGAAAACAGGAAAAAGCCAGGGCAAAAAAGGAAATCTGCTGAAATATGGCAAATTTGGACAGTCACTCAGGTGCATACACGAAGTCCCAGGCCGGTACCCGTGACCGAGTGAACTCATGCGGATGTTCAAATGGGTGCAGGATGCTTGTCCTGGACTGGTGCTCATGACCGAGTGAACTCATGCAGATGTTCATACCGGTGCAGGATGCTTGTCCTGGACTGGTGCTCGTGACCGAGTGAATGGCTGTTGACTCCGAAATTTATTCCTTCATCCATTTTTGCTCCAAATTCCATCATTTTTATTTGTTTCACCTGAAAACTCTAGAAACTCTAAAAATACCAAAAAGACTCAAAAAAAAAGTAAAAGACTCAAAATGACATTTAAAACAATGGTTAAAACCCCCTAAAAATACAATACATCAGTAGTCGTGAGCAATGCATCCATGATCTCTGAGCCGGAACCCGGGTCCGGAAACCTGTGGGCACGAGATCCTTATGAAGGTCTTTGCCTGAGTCTGGAGACCTGGGGACACGAAATCCCAATGGAGGCATTTGCCCGAGTCCTAAGACCTGAGGGCAAGAGATCCCTGAAAGCATTTGCCTGAGTCCAGAGACATGGAAAGGTTCGAGATCTCCCTCGAAAATTGCGATAATCTGAATCCGGAAATCTGGCGGAAAACATGAAAACTCTAGACCAAACTTTTAGTTCTATATGGCTATCTCTAATCTCGTTTTAATCCAAGTAAAGATACATACTTTAACAATTTAATTTTATAATATTACATATTTCATGCTAGAGTCTTAGAAATATACAATCTTATTCAATTATTCAATTATTACATATGGAACTTCTTAAGTACCTCAAAAAAAAAGGAAAATATGCTAGTATTTTAGATATTAAAATGTATAAGATATAAAAATACTCGGAAAATATGCCAATTCATAACCAATTTTGTTTTTATCTAATATGACATGAGACAATGTATAATAACCGTTTTTAACTTTTGTTCTTCAAATTTTGATTTTATCGGACTCCGTCTGATAAATATTCTTATGTCTTCAATTTCAGCTCATATCAGCTTTTTTTTTATGCTTTCTATTGCAGTGATGAAAAAAAATAGATAAGCTTCAAAATCGAACTTCGTCTCTTGATCATGGAGATCTCACACCGCATATTCGCCAATTTTCCTCTGTTTGCGAAGTTTGCAACAATTATCTCCGTTTGAGATGTTACACCACATACACATCGATTATCCTTTGTTTCCATCGTTCGCAATAATTAGGCAGTTATTGGTAATACTAAAATGTGTATAGACTTGTCCAAGAACCAAATTCAACAACTTGTGCCTATATCAGCTCCAAAAACTCCAGCCTTAACATGTTATGGTTTATATCAATTGGGTTTTTTTTATCTCGGTTCTTAACATGTTTTTCCCTTCTATTTTTATTTTCTTACTAGTATAAATCAATCTTTTTTTATTTAGTTTTTGGTGATATAGTTTTTCATGAATACAATGAATTACTAACACATGAACAATTCACCATGTTTGTCCTAACAAGTCTATATTCCAACAATTTACTCTTTTGCACAACTTACCTAACAAAGCTAATATTCATAATCATGACTTGCAGCCATATATAGCAAAGCAAAGACATTAACTCTTTGTTTTTTAACACAATATTTGCAATAAAGTACCTTTTGATTTGGAGTGATTGTATCGTGATTTCACTGTTCATCTTCTTTTCACCAATGTCTCAGATGAAATTTTTGTTGATTGTATTTGTTTATGCGGATAACATAGTGAAAACAATTTGAAAAATCAACTAAATTATTTACTTCAAGCTCTGTGACTTAGAACCCTTGAAATACTTTCTTGGCTCGTTATGCACAAAGGGTTTATATCAGTTATGTAATTATGTCTTTGAAATATTGGAAGAAACAAGGTTACTTGGTTGCAAGCCTTCATTTATCCTTATGAAATCCAATCTGAATTGTCGAAAGATGATGGAGACTTTCTCTCTAACCTAAAATCATATCAATGTCTTACTGAAAAATTGATATATCTTACTATTACTCGGCATGAATTTTGTTTTGTTATTCACAAGCTCAGCCAGTTTTTCTCAACTCCTCGAGTTCGACATGATCATGCATACTTAAAGGTTCTATAGCATGTAAAAGGAACTATTGTCATGGTTTATTATATTTTGTATATTTCTCTCTACGATGACTCAAAGGTTTTGCAGAGCGGATTGAAATCCTTATTATGAAACTAGAAGGTTAGTGACTGGCTAATTAATGTGTATGTTTTTCGCATCTTCATTGATTTCCTAGAAATCTAAGAAACATCAAACTTGGGTCAAGATCCTCTGTAGGTTATCTTATATTTGATGTTTGCGAATTTTCTGGTTGTGCAATTAGCACAAAGATCTTCATGTTGAATAGACATTTACAGTTGTGTTATTCTAGGTGACTTAAAATCTCATTCCTAATTGGACTAGGGTTCACATGTGGGAGGGTGGACGGTATATCTTAGGAATAGAATTTTCATATTCCTAGTTGTATCGGGTTTTGGGGCTTATATAAAGGGATCATAAGGATTTGTAATTCATTATTCACACAATCAATAATAAACCATAGACAAAAGGATATTCACCTCAATATTGCTTTCCCTCTATATTTCGTTTCTTCTATAATCTTTCATAAGGCCGAATTCACAACAATTGGTATCAGAGCTTCAGGCTAGGGTTGTGATTCTAGGGCAATGGCTGGAGGAGGGATTTTTCTTAAGTTTGAGATTCTGTGATTCGATGGTAAGGGAAACTTTGGGCTATGGCAACAGCGGGTTAAAGATCTGCTGACACAGCATGATATGAAGAAGACGATGTTAGATGCAAAGTCAGAAGCGATCACACAGGATGATTGGGATGATATGCATGAGAGGGCAGTTTCGACGACTTATCTGTGTTTGTCAGACGAGATTACTCATCAGGTGATGGATCTTACAACTTCGAAAACTATGTGGGATAAGTTAGAGAAGTTGTATATGTCGAAGTCATTGTCTACAAAGCTGTATCTGAAATAGAAGTTATACGGGTTGAAGATGCCTGATGGAGGTGATCCTGTACAGCCCGTTAACTCGTTTAATCAAATCATTGGTGATCTGACGCGTGTGGATGTAAAGATTGAAGACGAGGATAAAGCCATGATTCTGTTGTGTTCTCTACCCCCTGCATATGAGAACCTATTGATAGCTTTAACATGCGATAAGGAAACGATAAATTTGGAGACTGTCACTGCATCGTTGATATCTCATCACGAGCTACGACAGAACATCGGTTCAGAGAGGTTTCAAGGCGATGGGTTGTATGTAAACTACAACCAGGATAGGAGAGACAGAAAGAGAAGCAGTTAGGAGGTAATAGCAGAAGAAAATCAAAGCCAAAAGTCAGGAATAAGGCTATCTGCTATGGTTGTGGCAAAACAGGCCACTTCAAAAGAGATTGTCCTGACAAGAGACAGAACGGTAACAAAAATTTGCAGTATTCTACAAAGTCTCCCAAACGTGGTCCAAGAAATGGAAGATTTAGAGGATATTCACTTTGATATGCTCGCTGTAACATCAGGGAAAAATGCAGCTTCTTGGATACTTGATTCAGGCGCTTCATTCCATAGGACCTCGAACAGAGAATGGTTTGAGACGTACAAGGCTGGAAATATTGGGTCAGTTCAGTTGGCAGATGAAAAGGTTTGTAATCTCGTGGGCATTGGAAAAGTCAAGTTTCATATGCGCGATGGTACAATCAGGACGCTAACTGATGTACGACATGTTCCGGTGGTAAAGAAGAATCTGATCTCCATGGGTACCCTCCACAGAAACGGATTCAAATTTAGTGCTGATGAAGATGAAGACGTGTTGAAGGTTAGTAAAGGAGATGTGACAGTGATGAAGGGACTGACTACAGCTGGAAACATATACATATTGATGGGAAGCGTGGTTGTAGGCGGAACTGCATCTCCGAAATCTGAATCTGATAAAACAGCTCTATGGCATATGCGTATGGGGAATATTGGAGAGCATGGTTTGAAAGAAGTCCATAAGAGGCGTCTTCTGGATAGAATGATGAGCTGCAAAGTTCTGTGTGATGGAAAAGCAGTCCAAGGTGTCTTTCAAGACAGATGAACACATGACAAAAGGTCTTTTAGACTATGTCCATTCTGATGTGTGGGGACCAACTTGGGAACAGTCATTGGGAGGATCAAGATACTTTGTTTTATTCATCGATGATTTCTCCAGGAAGGTTTGGGTGTACTTCTTGAGGTATTCGAAATGTTCAAGATTTGGAAGGCTGAAGTAGAGAACCAGACAGGGAGAAAGGTTAAGTATCTGAGATCCGATAATGGCACAGAGTCTACTGATGGCGCATTCCAGAAGTTTTGTGAGGAGCATGGTATTCAGAGGCACTTTACAGTGAGGAAAACAACTCAGCAGAACGGTGTCAGTGAGAGAATGAGTCGTTCGATTGCAGAGAAGGCTAGGTATTTAAGGCTGAATGCAGGGCTCTCAAAACAGTTCTGGACAGAGGCAGTAAACATGGCGGTTTATCTCATCAATAGATCGCCAATGGTTTCCCTAGAGGGTAAATTCGTTGAAGAGGTTTGGACTGGGGCAGATATTGATCTATCAAACTTGAGAATTTTTGGATGTCCAGCTTATGCGCTGATTCCAAGTGACGAGAGATCTAAGTCAGAGTCTAAGTCGAAGAAGTACATCTTTCTAGGCTTTGAAAAAGGTGTGAAAGGTTTCAAGTTATGGGATCCTAAGGCTAAGAAAAGGGTGATCGATCGAGATGTGGTGTTTGATGAAGAGAGTATGGTGCAGCAGGCAAGGTCAGAATGAGTGCATGTTACCATTGAGGGTGGCACATGTTCTGAGACAGTTCAGCAGTGGTCCAGTGAAACTGGACCAGCGGCAATAAGTGATGAGCAGGCTGTCCAAGAAGGACAGAAAGGTAATCCAAAACGTGGAGAGGAGAGTACATCTGCAAATAGACCAAAACATGTGATAAAACCATCGGTCATGTACGGGTTTGAAGACATGGTTGCTTATGCGCTTTTGGTTGGTACGGATGATCCATTTAGCTTTCGGGAGGCTATTTCTAGTCCAGAAAGAGAGTGGTGGATAGGTGCTACAACAGAAGAGAATAAAAGTCTAGAGAAAAATCAGACTTGGGATCTTGTACCTCTACCAAAGGGTAAGAAAGCGATTGGTTGTAAGTGATTTTTCAATGTGAAACCAGGAGGGTCTGAGAAGGAAGCAGTGAAGTACAAAGCGAGGTTAGTAGCAAAGGGTGACTCACAGAAGAAAGGGATAAACTGTGACGAGATTTTCTCCCCTGTAGTCAAACACACTTCCATACGAGTTGTGTTGCGACTGGTAGCTAGCTAGGATTTTCACTTTAGAATAAATGGATGTGAAAACAGCTTTCTTTCATGGAGATTTGGAGGAAGAGATCTATATGGAGCAACCTGAAGGGTTTGTGATGTCATGAGAGGAAAACCTTGTGTGCAGATTGAAGAAGTCTCTATATGGGTTGAAGCAGGCTCCTCGGCAGTGGTACAAATGGTTTGACTCATATATGTTGAACATTGGCTATCAGAGGTGTGAGTATGATTGATGCGTTCATGTAAGGTACCTCGAAAACCATACTCCCATATTCCTCTTATTGTACGTTGATGTTGCTGGGAAAAGAATGGATGATATTATGGAATTGAAAGGACTACTGGGAAGAGAGTTTGAGATGAAGGATTTTGGTGCAGCAAAAAAGATTTTTGGAATGGAGATTCATAGGGATAGAAGCTCTCAGAGATTATGGCTTTCTCAAAAGAGCTACATTCATAAGGTGTTATAGAGGTTTGATATGGCTGATTCAAAATCAGTATCTACACCTTTGGCGTCTCACTTCAGGCTCTCAGCAGCTCAGTGTCCTAAGTCTGATGATGAGATCAGAGATATGGCACAAGTTCCTTATGCTAGTGCAGTTAGATGCCTAATGTATGTTATGATTTGCACGAGACCTTATCTAGTTCAAGTTGTTAGTCAAGTCAGCAAGTACATGTCAAATCCGGGAAAAGAGCATTGTAATGCTGTGAAATGGATCTTCGGGTATTTGAAGGGTGCAGCTGATTATGAACTTATGTTCGGAGATCAAAAGTGTGTTGCAGGTTTGGGGTATGTTGACTCAGATTATGCAGGAGATCTGGATAATAGAAGGTCTACTACACGGTATTTGTTTACTCTTGCAGGAGGTTCTATTTGTTGGAGATCTATGCTACAATCTGTTGTGGCAATATCTACCACGGAAGCTGGGTATATGCCAATGGGAGAGGCAGCCAAAGAGACGTTATGGATTCAAGGACTTGTAGCAGAGTTGAGTGTTGAGCAAGGTGGAGTTCTTCTACACTATTATAGTCAAAGTACTATTTATCTGGCTAAGAATCAAGTGTATCATGCTAGGACGAAGCACATTCAGGTGAGGTATCACAAGATCAGGGAGTTGGTAGCTTCAGATGATATTCTATGAGAGAATGTGCACACGTCGGAGAATGCATCATATATGTTGACCAAGCCAATCACTGCGGAGAAGTTCAAGCATTGTTTGGATTTGCTCCATGTCTTTCAGTGCTAGAAGAAGAAGAAGAAATCCCCCCAGGAAGTGAACAAAGGGTCTGAAGGTGATGGTACATGAGATTTTTCGTCAAGGTGGAGTTTGTTATTCTATATGACTTAAAATCTCATTCCTAATTGGACTAGGGTTAACATGTGGGAGGGTGGACAACATATCTTAGGAATATAATATTTCACATTCCTAGTCGTATCGGGTTTTGGGGCTTATATAAAGAAGCCATAAGAATTATAATTCATTATTCACATAATCAATAATAAATCCTAGACAAAAGGGGTATTCGCCTTAATATTACTTTCTTTCTATATTTCGTTTCTTTTATAATCTTCATAACACCGAATTCACAACAAATTATTATCTTTATGATAACACAATGGCTATACACATAGTAAACAATCATGTTGTTCTAGATAGGAATATACATATTGAGATTGATTGCAACACAATTTTTTATCATCTAAAAAATGGATTCTAAAATTGTTTTATGTTCGAAAAGAGTTACACGTTATTGATATGTTAACCAAAGCTTTTAATAGAGGATAATTCAAGATTCTAAATGGGAGTATTATACTTCTTCCCCTATTTCATAAAAAGTGTCATTTCGACACATTTCAGGTAGATTAAATTTTTTTAAAATATATCAAAATGCCAATATATAATACACTATTAATTAAATATCAATGGTTTTAAATTTTAATACTCCCTCCGTTTATAATATAAGATGTATTAGAAAAAAAAATTTCTTTCAAAATATAAAATGTTTTGACATTTCTATGTTACATTTAATTTTATTGGATATTGTGTGACCAATAATATTATGCAGTCTTTTCATAATTGGTTAAATTATTTTTATTTTATATAATAAAATATATTTTATAAAAGAAAAATAATTTTTTAATTTTCACGCTTTTAGCTAAAATATTTTATATTTTGAAACGGATGGAATATATCTTAATTTTTATTGAGGGATAAAAGAAGAATTGTATTCGAAAAATTACATTGAAAACCTAGAATAAAACTTTTTATGAAACAAAAAATAACTTTAAAACGACACTTTTTATGAAATGGAGAAAGTATAACTTAAAAATGTTTTTACCACCCAAAAGAAAAAAAACTTAAGAACGCCATTTAACATTAGTGGCCTTTGTGATACTTATTACTATCATAGTTATATTTTTTTATCGTTAATAAATTTATTTAAAAAAAGTTAACTCCCAAAAAATGGGCTGGTGAAAAAAATGGAAAATATGTTTTTGCAAGCGAATATGGTTAAGAATTTTAAGAACGTACATGACGCGGAATACACTGAAAAGAAATTATCATTTACAATCATAGGTTAAATATGATTTTCATTTCGAAGCAAAAACAAAATACATATAAAAATTTGTCAAAAGACTAATATAACTATTTATGTCAATGAAGATTGTTACATACGTTCAATGGTAATTGTTACATACGTTATGTTTTCTTTTCAATTTGAAGATTGTTACATACGTTGTCAAAAGATGATATAACTTTTCAAGTCAATGAAAATTGTTACATACGTTCAGTGGTGATTGTTACAAATAGCAAAAATAATTGAGAAATATTTTGGTGTTATAACAAAAAAGAAAGTATATATATATTCTAGTTAGAAATAAAGAAACATTTATCTGTAATAAGGAGGATTTGATAAGTAACTTCACGAACTCGAAAGCAGTTAGAATGTTATCACTTATCAGTTATCAGTAAACACTAGATAAATTTTCTGATTAAGTAAAAAAAAGGAAAATATGATAAATTTAGAGATATTGATGTTCGATATTTCAAAATTTTAGATTTTTTTTTTTTTGAAAAAATAGACATAAGATGATAGGTATCGTCGGAGATTGCGTTCCAATAGTGACACAATTTTTTTTTTTTTGTCAAAAAAAAATTCGAAAATTTCTACATCGATCAATCGGTGAGGATCCAGTCGATCTTAAAACCATGTCTCTCTAATTTTTCCAAATAGAACTAAGAATCTTTGATTCTAGCTATAAAAAAAAATCGAAACCGGTTAAAAAAAAATACAAGAAAATTAGTGTAAAGAATATCTGAACTAAATTTCCAAAAGTAAATATATTAAGGATGAAATGCAATTTTTTTTTACTTTTGTGAGACATGAGTTTCATGTATAGTAGTAGTAGTAGTTTTGTACTGTAAGAATAGAAGTCTAAATAAAACTAGGAAAAGTACATAAACGCAAGTAAATACTAAAACAAATTGATAAAAATGTAAAAAAAAAAAAAGACAACATCAGCATTAATTTAACCTTTCTTAAAACCCATATTTTCTTCCTCTTTCCTTTTTTTTCTTGATTACTAAGCTAACCACATCTTCCTTCTGATTACCACAACACAAATCCTATTTAAATTACAAAACGGAATTTATACTCTCTCTGTTATAAATACAAAACCCCTCAACGAGAGTGATCTACTCAATCTTTCACAATCTAATTTTTTTTCAACCGACTTAATCACTCAAGAACATGTCTCCGAATGTTCTACGGTGGTTTAGTCTCGTCGCTCTTCTCTGGCTTCAATCTCTCAACGGAACCAACTTGAGTTTCCCTGCTTACTCTTCACAGCTCAAAGAGTTTCTCTCAATCTCTCAGTTTAAGCTCAATTACCTCTCTTTCGCCTCTGACGCCGGAAAAGTCCTCGGCTTTATCTCCGGTATCGCCGCCGTTCATCTTCCTCTCCCCCTCGTGCTTCTCGCCGGAGGTTCTCTAGGATTCGCCGGCTACGGTCTCCAGTACCTCTGCATCGTCAAAAAGATGTTCACTTTATCGTTTTCTCAGATCTGGGTCTTGAGTTTCGTGGCCGGAAACAGTATCTGCTGGATCAACACGGCTTGTTACATCGTCGCGATCAACAGTTTTCCGGTGAACCGTCAAGTCGCCGTAGGGATCACGGCTAGTTATCAAGGTTTGAGCGGGAAAATCTACACCGACATAGTCCAAGCGTTTTTCTACTCGTCTCAAAAAGAAGAAGCTTCGGGTTATCTTTTGCTCAACTCTCTCGTTCCCTTGGTCGCTTGCCTCGTGACGGCTCCTATGTTGATGAGAGACACAACTAAGCTAGGAGGAGACGAAGCTGGGTCGTCTTCGTCTTCTGTTAAAGTCGGGTTCGTTGTTCTGTTCGTTGTGACTATAGCCACGGGGATTTACGCGGTGGTTACGAGTCTTGTCCCGGCTCCAGCGGTTTTAGTACTCGTAGGCATTGCTCTGCTTCTTCTTGCTCCTCTGGCTATTCCAATTGGAGTTAGATTCGAAGAGTTCATGTTCTCTAGAAGAACTCAACAAAAGGTACACGATTTGGAAGCAAGCGAAATTGAAGAAGAAGATCAAACCAAAGAAGAAGAAGAGTTTGAGAAAGCAATAGTGGGAGTTAAAGAAGATGTCGAGTGGACACAACTATGGAAGAAACTCGATTTTTGGATATATTTCGGACTTTATTTGTTCGGTCCAACGGTGGGGTTAGTGTTTATGAACAATCTTGGTCAGATCGCTGAGTCTCGTGGCTGCGCCGCGACCGCTTCCTTGGTCGCTCTCTCGTCGTCGTTCGGGTTTTTCGGCCGCTTGTTTCCTTCGTTACTCGACTACTACTTCTCTAGGTAAAATCACTTATCTTTTTACTTTTTTACCTTTTAACCTTCTTACCCTTTTTTATTAATTAGGGCAGATATATACTAATTAAAAACCTAATCAATTATTATTCCTTAATAATACAACTACGTTGACCTAGCTAGCACGTAAGATTATAGCATATGTTGCATTCCTTGCATCTACGTGTTTGGTCTAATTCATCGAACAACCTTCGACAAAATCGCACCATCTTTATAATTATTTTCCCTAATTTATCGGAATTAAACTATAATTCTATTCTTTTATATTTCATTAATTACAGGAGCAAGTACATGCCATCAAGCCCGGTTTCTATGGCGGTCTCACTAGTGGCCATGGTAGTTTCGTTTCTCCTCCTCCTCGCCGACTCTGACATTGCTCTCTACGTCAGCACGGCGATGATCGGCGTCTTCTCCGGAGCCTTGACTTCTCTCTCCGTCACAATGACTGCTGAGCTTTTTGGGACAAAACATTTCGGAGTTAACCACAACATCGTTGTCGGAAGCATTCCCATTGGATCTTTCTCTTTCGGTTTTTTTGCCGCTAAAGTTTACCGCGATGGAGCCGCCCTCGCCGGAGGAGATTTTCACGGCAAGTGTTTCGGGATGCATTGCTTTCAGACCACTTTGGTCTTTTGGGGAATGCTCTGTTCTATCGCCGCCGTTCTCGCCGCCGTTTTGTATCTACGCAACCGCAAGTTTTATTCGCAGAAGCCGTAGAAGAAGAATAAGAAGAAGAAGAAGCACAAGTTTTGTCGGCAAAAACGCTATATTAATTCTAAGATCAAGCAGAAGAAGAAAACACAATTAATTTTTTTCTTTTGTTACAACCGTAATTATGTTTTTCAACCGATGTAAACCGGTTTAAGAGTAACCGATGATGAGAAAGTAACTGTTTTCCTATACGGGTATATAAAAGACTTGCTGTAAAAAATAGATAGAGATATAAACAGAAGGATGTATATTTTTGATAACTTTTTATATAAAGATCTTTTTTCATTTAATTCTTGTAAGTTGTACGCGCAAATTCAATATTTTGCTGGATTAGTATAGATCATTGATGAATGTTGAAGAATTTAAAACGACTTTTGTTTACATATAAGTGGAAAAATATGACTTGACGAAAATTTGGGTGAGTCTAATTAATATATCCCAACATAATATTCTGTTGGTAAGGAGTTGATGTTCTGTTGGCGTGGGTCCAAGAATTTTGATCATGCGGCTATTATTTTCAGTGATTTTAATTGTAATGTGAACAAAGTTTTATGGGACCCTAACAAATAATCAATATATTCTCACCTAAATCAACTTATTTGTATTACTCTATGATCTCCAGATATTTTTATTGGTAAGTCATTATTAGACAAGGGTTTAAACATTTTGCGAGAGAGACGACGTGAACGTTTTCACCCACAAACTAATTTATGGTCGAGATCAAGACATGCATGATTTACGCAGAATTTAAGATTTGAGCTTCATACCTATATATATGCCATAAATCATTTTTAATCACTGTTATTGAACGTATGAACACGTAATTCAAGATTTTGAGGTCAAGATTGCTTCTTGCCCTGATCCCAAACAGAGCAAAGATTGGCCCTATGGGTTACATAGTTATAGTTGTGGGGTTGAGAGTTCGATTTCCATACCCTACATTTTGTTTATATTTTTTTTTCCAAAATAATAATATAATGAGTGGCCCAAACGTTTTTTTGCTTGTTGTCCTCGGATTCTCATGACCGGCTTTGCTTACTAAACAAATATTTGATAACTGCTATTAAAGTTAGTTTTGTTGCAAAAATGTCAAAAATATAAGGCAACGAGAACGTCAAATAAGGAGGCATATATATTTCAAATATTGTGGGTAAAATAATATTTTATGTGGAACCCTGCACAGTAACTTTATTATTTTAATTCTATAAATACGAATGTTTTCGTTCGATTGTAATCATCAACTTCATATCATAATAGAAAGAATTTCTCTCTCTCTCACTCTCATATTATTCCCACCGGGTATAAAATTTTCGTCTTTTATTATATTTATCTTTATGATAAAATCATAAACACATTTTATAACACGTTGTCAGCACGATCACTCTAAAATTCTAACTTTTATATGTATACTTATAATACCCTATAGTGCGTGGGTTATCGCCTCTATAGTAATATACTATTTTACAATGGTTGTTTCATGCACCATAATTATTTATTTTATGTTTATGGTCGGCATGCCGCCTGATAATTTATTTAATGTTATAAGTTCTTATTTCTGTTGATGGTCGGCTTGCCGCCTCATAATTTATTTATTGTTACAATTATTTCTTTCTGTTTATGGTCGGTTTGCCGCCTGATAATTTGTTTACTGTTATAATTATTTATTTCTGTTAATGGTCGGCTTGCTGCCAGATAATTCATTTACAGTTTTAATTATTTATTTTTGTTCATGGACGGCTTAGCCGCCACATATTTTATATTGCTCATATGTGGATGACTCCGTCACCATAATATCTCCGTTAAATATTTTTTTATATTATGATTATTATACAAAGATATTTAATCACCTGTATATAAATATTTTATCTGATTTCGTAAATTTATCTGATTGATTATTAAATATTTCAGATTCATTTTTCTTTTATACCGTTATTCACAACGGTCACAAAGAAATTTTTTCAAATTTTTATACTTTTCCAATGACTATGAACAGTATTTTTCAATCTATAAATACACTCATATTTCACATTTTTAAATCACTCAAACATTTAATCTTCTCCCAAAATTTTTTTTAGTTTTCATCTTGTAAGAAAAAAAAATGTTTCACTTGTTTTTAACATTTATTATCGGTGTAATTTTTACTTGTATTTATGATCTCTTCGTTGGAGAATTTACTCCCGAAGAATTCATCATAAATATTGCTTTACTTTTTTATGCATTAATGTTTACTGTAATCGCTGTTATCATTTATGTAAACGGTTCATTCTAAAATAATATCATGTTATGTTTCTAATAA
Source organism: Pseudoturritis turrita (assembly GCA_900406555.1). Classification (NCBI taxonomy): domain Eukaryota; kingdom Viridiplantae; phylum Streptophyta; class Magnoliopsida; order Brassicales; family Brassicaceae; genus Pseudoturritis; species Pseudoturritis turrita. Next base: position 132,767 of record OVBL01000343.1, read on the forward strand.
TATTTTTGTGATTTTATTTTTAGAAATCAAATGGCAAATATTGAGAAGCTTAAATTCCCGGCTCTCAAAATAACTGGAGCAAATTATATTTCATGGACCACCGATGTTGAGCTCTATCTAGAGATGCAAAAAATATCCGACACGATAAAAGTCGGAAATGAATCGCTTGCCAAGGATAAGGCTAAAGCGATAATTTTCCTGAAGAAACATCTCGATGAAAATGTGACGCATGACTATGCGCACATAAAAGATCCAGCAGATCTTTGGAAAGCCCTGAAAGAAAGGTTTGACAACCAAAGGGAGATAACGCTCCCTCATGCTCTAGAAAAGTGGAGAAACTTGAGGTTCCAGGATTTCAAAAAAAGTGAATGAGTATAACTCTGCTATTTTGAGAATAGTGTCACAACTCAAATATTGTGGCAAACCAGTCACTGAAGCAGAAATGCTCGAAAAGACGTACATGACTTTTCATAAAGAGCATCGTCTCCTGCAAGAACTTTACAGGAGTCGAGGATACAAAAAGTTCTCTGAGTTGATAGTGACACTCATACTGGCGGAGAAGAATAGTGAACTTCTCATTCAAAATCACAATTCCCGTTCCACGGGAACCCAAGCATTCCCAGAAGTGAATGCAACAGATGTGAGAAATCCTGAAAGGAAAAGTCAAACCTATCACGGTCGTGGCCGTGGCCGTGGCCGTGGCGGTCGATTTAATCGTGGACGTGGAAGAACTTACAATCCAAGAGGGAGAGGGTCGTTCAAATGGGTTCGTTCTGAGCAAAATTCCAAAGGAAAAGAACACCAAGAGCATTCCACCCAGAAGCGTGAGAATGTGTGTTACAGATGTGGGTCTAAAGGACATTGGGCCCGTACATGTCGAACCCCTCCACATCTTTGTAAGTTATACATGGATCCAACCAAAGGCAAATGGAAAGAAGTGAACCTCACGGAACACTTTGAGGGTACATCGTACCTCGATTCTCCCGATTTTGCAAACGATTTCGACGAGACCAATTTTGTGGATAATTAAAAGATTTGTAGCGAGACTGCTGAATAGTCTCCAGTTATGCCATTATGCCATGTGTAATATTATGCTTTTCCGTTGTTTGAAGAATAATGTTATTTTGATAACAATATAACTATTGAATGTTTTACTATGAATGAAATTTACCTTTATTGATGTTTATGTTAATTACAGATATGGATCACGATACGAACGGAACAATACCCAAAGAAAATGTTAGAGAAATTTGCATACCAGATAGTGGAACAACGCACACTATTATGAGACAAAAGACTTATTTCTCTAATCTAAAACCGGCAAACGTTATTGTTAATACAATATCAGGTCCTGCAGACGTGATAAAAGGAACCGGTAAAGCCAACTTTATGTTGCCTAATGGAACAAGATTTTCCATAAATAATGCCTTGTATTCTCCAAATTCTAAAAGGAATTTGTTGAGTTTCAAAGACATATACCTTCAAGGATATGAAACTCAGTCGGCAACTGAGGATGGAAAAAAGTATATGTATATTACTTCCGATAAATCCAGAAAAAGGCTTATATTGGAAAAATTTCCAAAACTCCCTTCAGGATTGCATTATACTCATATAAGTGCAATCGAGTCGCATCTAGTGATTAAAAGAAATCCAGAAGATTTCTCATTGTGGCATGATCACCTTGGTCACCCAGGCACCACAATGATGCGAAAAATCATTGAGAACTCACATGGTCATTCACTGAAAATCCAGGGGATATATCAGGGGAATAAAACAACATGTGCTGCATGTTCTCTTGGAAAGTTGATTATAAGGCCATCGCCAACCAAAATTGATAAAGAATCACCAAAATTCCTTGAACGAATCCAAGGAGATATTTGTGGACCAATACATCCACCATGTGGACCATTCCACTATTTTATGGTATTAATTGACGCATCAAGCAGATGGTCACATGTTTGTCTATTATCATCTCGAAATATGGCATTTACGAGATTTCTAACTCAGATAATCAAACTGAGGGCTCAGTTTTTTGATTATCCCATTAAGAGAGTTAGACTAGACAACGCTGGTGAATTCACGTTCCAGGCTTTCAATGATTACTGTATGGTAACCGGCATTGAAGTTGAACATTCTGTAGCTCATGTTCATACACAAAATGGTTTGGCTGAATCATTAATTAAACGTCTGCAATTAATTGCTAGATCATTGATAATGAGATCAAAACTTCCAACCTCTGTATGGGGACATGCCATTTTACATGCAGAAGCACTCATTCGGATAAGACCAAGTGCATATCATAAGTATTCCCCATTATAATTAGCTTTTGGTCGAGAACCAAATATTTCTCATCTAAGGATTTTTGGTTGTGCGGTATATGTGCTTGTAGCACCACCACAACGAACAAAGATGGGACCACAAAGAAGGTTGGAAATATATATTGGTTGTGATTCTCCATCAATTATACGATATCTAGAACCACAGACTGGTGACGTATTTACGGCACGATTTGCCGATTGTCATTTCAATGAGAAGGTATTCCCGGTTCTAGGGGGAGAAAATAAACAAGTAGGAAAGGGTATAGAATGGAGTGTACCATCGCTATTACACCTTGACCCTCCTACAAAACAGTCGGAACTGGAAGTTCGACGAATTATGCATTTGCAAAGTATAGCAAATCAGTTACCTGATGCTTTTGCCGATACCAAAACGGTATCCAAATCACATATTCCAGCTGCAAATGTTCCTGCTCGGATTGAAATTCCACAAGAACATGAAAGAGCAGATAATACACATGAGTCTAGAACACGCTTGAAGCGTGGTAGACCTGTTGGTTCTAAGGATAAAAATCCTAGAAAACGAAAGGAAGCTGAAAAGCTCAATACTCTCAAAATGGCAGAAAATATTTTGGAGGAAACAAATCATGAGAATAATGATGATATAGAACATCATGAACCTGAAGAAAACCATGAGATTTCTATAAACTACATTCATAATGGAAAGATATGGAATCAAAGGGAAATGAATGTAGTCGATGACGTTTTTTCATACTTCGTATCAAAAGAAATATGCGAGGAAAACGAAGATCCAGAACCACAGTCTATATATGAATGTCAAAAGAGACATAATTGGATAAAATGGAAAGATGTCATCCAAGTCGAACTTGATTCACTAAATAAACGAAATGTATTCGGACCTATTGTGCTTACACCTGAAGATGTAAGACCGGTTGGACACAAATGGGTTTTTGTTCGAAAACGAAATGAGAAAAATGAGATTATGAGATATAAAGCTCGTCTTGTGGCTCAAGGATTTTCTCAAAGACCAGGGATTGATTATGAGGAAACATATTCTCCCGTCATGGATGCAATCATGTTTAGATTTCTGATGAGTCTAGCAGCTCATGAAAATTTAGAAATGCGTCTCATGGATGTTGTTACATCATATCTATATGAATCATTAGATACTGATATCTATATGAGAATTCCAGATGGGTTTAAGATGCCAGAAGCATTAAGTTCCAAACCCAAAGAGTTATGTGCAATAAAATTACAAAGATCATTATATGGGTTGAAACAATCTGGACGTATGTGGTACAATCGTCTCAGTGAGCATTTAACAAAAGAAGGATATGTAAACGATCCCATATGCCCATGTGTTTTCATCAAGAAAACAACACCCGGATTCGTGATTATCGCGGTGTATGTTGATGATCTAAATATAATAGGAACCCAAGGGGAAATACAAAAGGCCTCAGATTATTTAAAAGGAGAATTTGAGATGAAAGATCTCGGTCAGACAAAGTATTGTCTTGGCCTACAAATTGAGCATTCTCAAAAGGGTATATTTGTCCACCAATCCACATATACCAAAAAGGTGCTAAAACGATTCAACATAGATAAGGCAACTCCTCTTAGTACTCCTATGATCGTTAGATCACTTAATGTAGAAAGTGATCCATTTCGACCACATGAGGAAAATGAAGAGATACTTGGTCCTGAAGTACCATATCTGAGTGCTATTGGAGCCCTTATGTATCTTGCAAATTGTACAAGACCTGATATATCATTTGTCGTTAATCTTTTGGCAAGATTCAGTTCATCCCCTACGCGAAGGCATTGGAATGGGATTAAACATATCTTTCGCTACCTTCAGGGGACTACTGATTTAGGTTTATTTTATTCAAAGAATTCAAACGGTCAAATGATTGGTTTTGCAGATGCAGGATATTTGTCAGATCCACATAAAGCCCGATCACAAACTGGATACGTTTTTACGATCGGAGGCACTGCTATATCTTGGCGTTCTCAGAAGCAGACGCTCGTGGCAACTTCTTCAAATCATGCTGAAATCATTGCCCTCCATGAAGCAAGTAGAGAATGTGCATGGTTGAGATCAATAAGACAACACATCCAATCGAACAGTGGGATTCACGTAAATACGGAGCCAGCTATCTTATATGAAGACAATGCTGCATGTGTCGCTCAAACGAAGGAAGGATATATCAAAAGTGATAGGACCAAACATATCTCTCCGAAGTTCTTCTCATACACCCAAGAACTTGAGAAGAATAAAGACATTGATGTGAGATATATCCGATCATGTGACAATGCCGCAGATCTTTTCACGAAGTCATTACCTACCACAATGTTCAGGAAACATGTCCATAACATTGGAATGCGTCATCAACGAGACTTACAAGATGACGCATGATCATTCGAGGGGAGCATTGCGTGGTTGTACTCTCTTTACCTTACTATGGTTTCTCCCACTGGGTTTTCCTAGAAAGATTTTTAACGAGGCAACAAAGACGTAATGCAATAGTGACACTGGTCTCCAAGGGGGAGTGTTGCAAAAATGTCAAAAATATAAGACAACGAGAACGTCAAATAAGGAGGCATATATATTTCAAACATTGTGGGTAAAATAACATTTTGTGTGGAGCCCACGTCACCATGCGTGCACAGTAACTTCATCATTTTAACTCTATAAATACGAACGTTTTCGTTCGATTGTAATCATCAACTTCATATCATAATAGAAAGAATTTCTCTCTCTCTCACTCTCATACTATTCTCACCAGATATAAAATTTTCGTCTTTTATTATATTTATCTTTATGATAAAATCATAAACATCTTTTATAACAAGTTTAACCTTTTCCCACAATAGTAATACGATAGATTCAATTTTGACATTGAATGTTTTTTTTCAACAACATACAACCTACTAGATTTTAATCTAGATGATAGAACGATAACAATAGTATGAAATATGAAACTACTATACAACGATATTTTGACATTGTTTAAATCTAATTATCTAATTGTATTTACTTTTCAATATAAACTAGTAAAAAAAAAAAAAAAGTGAAAAATCAAGATTTTAAAAACTCTGTTAAGTCCCACTGCCGGTCTATAATGATGGATTGGATCATATATCTTATATAGTATTTTAGATTCTGTTTCGATGTGAAATTCTAATTAGTGGCGAAATTATTGGGAGGAGAGTGCGGTTAGTTTACCCCCATAACTTATATAAAATATTGTTTGCATGTTTTTATAATTGATACTTAATGGATGATTTGGTTGTAAGCACTAAGGTGTGATCCCAATGTCTCAAGATCAATTCTTCCCTTTGTCTCCAGTTAAACGATCTTTCTATGTGAACTCTTTTGATCCTTCTTACATATCTATCCTTTTTTTTTCGTGTGTCAACTCATAACAATATTATTATGAAAGCCCAGATAAGGGTATACAATGGTACAAAGCTCAACTCTGGTACAAAGCCCAATTCTACAAACGATATATACATATACAGGCCCAACACGTGTTAACTAAATAACGAAAACACATAATTTATACACATGTCTCACACGTGTGCAATACATATTGAAAGCCTGAATACGTGGCCTGATTTGAGAAGAGCCGATCGAAACCATCGCCGCTTGCTTTCTCCGACATCGTCCCCCGCTACCGAATGGTTCCGATTCACCGCCGATCCACCAATATTACCATAGGTGAACGAAAATCGACAGTTTTTCAAGTACCATTGTAACTCCTTCCTTCAATTTCACCATAGCTTAAGCACCAATCTTAAACTTGACCATCGGAAAATTAAAACGCGAAAAACTCAAAAGATTTAGCCACAAATTATTCGCCGGAACACTTTCCGAAGGAAAGCTCCAACCCTACTTAATTTGCACCAAATCAATCGAAGTTAATCGATCTACACAATCCTTCAAGCATAAAGAAGTGCTCAATAATATATCTATCCTTATTATTCCTTTCCTTTCTATAAGTTATCGTAAATACATAGTAAATCAAGTTCTTAGATACACATCCATCTTATTATATAAAGCTTGATGCGTCAAACTTCGTAATTAATACGATCGTGACACATGTCAGCCGGTCAATCAGATTTTGACATGTGTTAAAAAATTTTAATTAGATTTTGCCACGTGTCAAACAAAACTTATTTTAAAAAATTCTTATATATTTGTATTTATCAATTAGATTATAAACAACAACATATATCAACGTTTTCTAATTAGCTTCTAATTAATAATTCATAAAAAAAATTAGTAGATAAGTTACATATATACACGTTTACATATATTTTGATTTTTAATAGAAATAGATAAGGCAAAAAATCAAACACTTTTTCTCATTAGAATACTAAATACACATGTAAAAATCTTTTGAGTTTGAATAGAATTAGGTTTACATATCCTTTACGTTTATTAAGATGAATTAGGTTTCAAAATTTTCTCATTAGAATATTAATTAATATACGTGTAAAAATATTTTGAGTTCAGATAGACTTAGGTTTACATACCCAAATCTTTAAAGATTATAATATTTTGCCTTTATATATCAAGCTTTTGTGCTCTCTCAATTTTCTCACCAAAAAATTTCAAACTTCAATAATCTCTTCCACAAATTTTATTTCAGCTTTTTTTATTATAAAAAACCATCGATTACTCTCTTATTCGATAAAAACAATATATCTCAACATTTTTCAATTAGCTTATTTTAGTAATTCATAAAAAAAAAAAGCTACATATATACACAGTTACATATATTTTGATTTTAAATAGAAATAATTATGACAAAAAAATCAAACACATTTTCTCATTAGAATATTAAATACACGTGTAAAAATATTTTGAATAAAATTAGGTTTACATACCCAAATCTTTAAGGATTATAATATTTCACCTTTATTTAAACAATTTTGTACTCTCTCGGTCTTTCCACCAAACAATTTAAATTTTCAATAACCCCTTCTAAATTTTTTGTTTCCAATTAACTTTAGCCACATGTCAAAATAAATTTTTCCATTTAAAAAATATCTAATATCATTATATTTTGAAATCAGACTAAAAAAATGTACATTGTATTGTGCTTTTTTAAAGACTTACCACTACGTAGACATCCTAAATATTTTAAAATTAATTTATGAGAAGGAAATTATTTTGAAAGTTTCTCATGTTGTGAAAATTATAAAAAATAAGAAACCAATTGATGAAACACATATAATTAGTTTTTCATTGGAAAAAAGATAATACTTGATTCATAAGTGAAAAAAATAAAATTCAAAAATGATTAAAAAATGTAAGTAAGTCTAATTCAAATAAAAATACGTAAATCGATTTGTCAAGAGTTAAAAAAAAAAGATATATGAGTAGTTACGTAATAAAAAGTAAACATAATTTAAATAGGAATAGGAAAAACTAATAATTTAGAAATATGTGGAATTTTTTTTTTGAAAATTCAGTTAATATAAAAAAAAGTAGGAGAATCAAAATCAATAAATAATTTGTAGGCTTTTTTATGAGTAATTTCACATCGACGTCTTCAATCTTATTTTATTTATTTTTACGGATGATATGATTTTTTTTTCCACCTTTTTGTGCGGTTTATAAAATATTAAAGGAGTTAAAATAATTCAACTAAAACATGATAATAAATTCATCAAGATTTTAAAAATGAATTAAAAAGTAATATTAATTCAAATAGAATAGAAGAACTAATAATTTGAAAGTATGTGATAAAATTTAATTGAAAATCAAATAATAAAATAATCAAAGTAAATAAATAAATGTTAGACTTCTGAATTAGTGGTTTTGCATCAGCGTTCTCAATTTTATTTAATTTATTTTTATGGGTGGTTTAATTTTGATTTATACTTTTAATCGATTAATTTTTTTTACAGGTTATAAAATGTTAGATTACAAACCCGCATATATGCGGGTCCTTTATCTAGTATAATATAATATTTAATAATATCCAAATTTTTTATTTCAAATAAATATATGATATTATTATATAGTTAAAATTAATATATGATCCTAACAAAAAAATAATTCTAAGTCCGCCACTTATCCTAACACACCCTTTTTGGGATAATGAGTTTTATTGGTTGATCTCGAACTAAATTTCACTCTATGATTAACAATAAATTTTAAATATACAATTTTATTATATAAAGCTTCACACGTCAAATTTCGTAATTAACACGATCATGACACGTGTCAGCCGATCGATCGGATTTTGACACATATAATTTTTGACACGTGTTAGCCGATCGATCGGATTTTGACAAATGTAATTTTTTTTCCAACTAGATTTTGACATTTGTCATACAAATCTTATTTCTTTTTAAACTTATATATTTGTATTTATCAAGTAGATTATAAAAATCATATATCAAAAAAATTAATTAGTTTCTAATAAATAATTCATTAAAATAATTAGTTGGTAAGCATGGTCTATTCCTTTAAATATTGACTTTATTAAGTGTCTCGGTTTTGTTTTTTAAGTACAACCATTTTTTTTTCCTCTTTTCCTTTATGTTTATTAAGAGGAATTAGGTTTCAAAATTTTCTCATTAGAATATAAATTAATACACGTGTAAAAAATTTTGAGTTTAAATAGATTTAGGTTTACACACCCAAATCTTCAAAGATTATAATATTTTGCCTTTATATAATAAGTTTTTGTGCTTTCTCAATCTTCTCACCAAAAAATTTCAAACTTCAATAATCTCTTCCACAAATTTTAGCTTTTTAATTATAAAAACCATCGATTACTCTCTTATTCGATAAAAACGAATTTATTCTCATGTTTTAGTTGAATTATTTTGACTCGTTTAATATTTTATAAACGTCACAAAAATGGAAAACAAAATCATATCATCCGTAAAACTAAATAAAATAAGATTGAAAATGTCAATGTGAAATCACTCATAGAAAATCCTACAAATAATTTATTGATTTTGATTTTTCTACTTTTTTTTTATATTAACTGAATTATCAATTAATTTTTTTCACATATTTCTAAAGCTTGATGCGTCAAACTTCGTAATTAATATGATCGTAAAACGTGTCAGCTGGTCAATCAGATTTTGACACATGTAATTTTTTCCAATTCGATTTTAACATGTGTCATACAAATCTATTTTCTTTATAAACTTATATATTTGTATTTATCAAGTATATTATAAAAATCAACATATATAAAAAAAAAATAGTTTCTAATAAATAATTCGTTAAAATAATTAGTATGGTCTATTCCTTTAAATATTGACTTTATTATATGTCTTGGTTTTGTTTTTTTCGTACAACCATTTTTTTCCCTTCTTTTTCTTTACGTTTATTAAGATGAATTAGGTTTCAAAATTTTTCATTAGAATATAAATTAATACACGTGTAAGAATTTTGAGTTCAAATAGATTTAAGTTTACATACCCAAATCTTCAAAGATTATAATATTTTACCTTTATATAATAAGCTTTTGTATTCTCTCAATCTTCTCACGAAAAAATTTCAAATTTCAATAATCTCTTCCACAAATATTTTTCCAACTTTTTATTATTAAAAATCATCAATTACTCTCTTATTTGATAAAAACAACATATCTCAACATTTTCCAATTAGTTTATTTTAGTAATTCATAAAAAAAAGAAGTAAATAAGCTACATATATACACGCTTATATATTTGAGAAATTTTAAGAAATGCCACTTTTGAAAATGCCACTTTTCAAAAATGCCACATTTTCAAAATCTTTTCAAAAATGCCACTAATATTATATCATTTATTCAAAATATCATTTATGTTTTGGTTAACTATGTTATGTTAGGGTTTAGTTTTGAGGGTTTAAGGTTTGTTAGGGTCAAAATCCTTTTTAAAATTTAAAATTTTAGGATTTAAGTGTTAAAAATCATTAATTTGTGGCATTTTTGAAAATGGACAACTCATGGTGCCATTTTTGCAAAATGATATTTCAAAAGTGGCATTTTTGAAATTCTCCCCATATATTTTGATTTAAACAGAAATAGATATGATAAAAAAAAAAAATCAAACACGTTTCTCATTAGAATATTAAATACACGTGTAAAAATCTTTTGAATAGAATTAGGTTTACATACCCAAATCTTTAAGGATTATAATATTTCACTTTTATTTAAACAATTTGGTACTCTCTCGATCTTCCCATCAAGCAATTTAAAATTTCAATAACCTCTTCTAAATTTTTTGTTTCTAATTAGCTTTAGCCACATGTCAAAATAAATTTTTCCATTTAAAAAAAAACTAATATCATTATATTTTGAAAGTAGACCAAAAAAATCTACATTGTATTGTGGATTTTTTTAAAGACTTACCACTACGTAGACATCCTAAATATTGTAAAATGATGTATGAGAAAAAAATTATTTTGAAAGTTTCTGATATTGTGAAAATTATAAAAAATAAGAAACCAAATGATGAAACACATATAATTCATTTTTCATTGGAAGAAAGATAATACTTGATTCATAAGTAAAAAAAAAAATTCAAATATGATTAGAAAATGTGAGTAAGTCTAATTCAAATAAAAATACGTAAATCGATTTGTCAAGAGTTTAAAAAAAAATATAAGTAGTTACATAATAAAAAGTAAACATAATTTAAATAGGAATAGGAAAAACTAATAATTTAGAAATATGTGAAAAAAATAATTGAAAATTCAGTTAATATAAAAAAAAGTAGGAGAATCAAAATCAATAAATAATTTGTAGGTTTTTTAGGAGTGATTTCACATTGACGTTTTCAATCTTATTTTATTTATTTTAACGCATGATATGATTTAATTTTCTATTTTTGTGCGGTTTATAAAATATTAAAGGAGTCAAAATAATTCAACTAAAACATGAGAATAAATTCATCAAGATTTAAAAAATGAATTAAAAAGTAATATTAATTCAAATAGAATAGGAAAACTAATAATTTAAAAGTATGTGATAAAATTTAATTGAAAATCAAATAATAAAATAATAAAATTAAATAAATAAATGTTAGACTTCTGAATTAGTTGTTTTGCATCAGCGATTTCAATTTTACTTTATTTATTTTTACAGGTGATTTAATTTTAATCTCTACTTTTAATTGATTAACTTTTTTACAGGTTATAAAATATTAGATTACAAACCCGCATATATGCGGGTCCTTTATCTAGTTTTATATAAACTTCCAACTCAAAATTAATTTGTAAATAAATAGATTGGTTCATCTACTAAGAGCATCTCCAATGTATTACACCATTTTTTACACAAAATGGTGCAATTCTAAAATGGTGTTGGGTTTTACTCCAATGTATTACACCATTTTTTACACCAAAATGGAATATTCTAAGTATATTCTCTTTTAAACTTTTTGTTAATTGTTAATAATACACCATATTATTTAAATTTACGAATTGATCCTAACTATTTTACTTTTCTTAAAATTTCCACAAAATTTAATTTATTTGATGTTATTTATCTTTAATTTCGATACTTTATGTATTTTTAAATTTATTATCAATCTATGTCATTATATTTACTGATAAATTTATGTTATTTTGCAACTTAAATTTTAAGTACCTACAACCAAAAAGTATGATTTATATAAACTTTTGAAATAATAAAAAACTTTAAAAGTGTATATAATTTATCTTTTTGTACATAAATTTTATATATCTAAAATTTATCTTATTGTTTTTGATCTTTATAATAATCAATTTTAAAATAACTTAAAATGTGAAGGATCTTTTTATAAATAAAAAAAGTTCAACACCAAAATGGTGTTGGGTTGGAGAGGATTTTACACCAAAATGATATTTGGTGTAGGATTTGGTGTAGGGTTGGAGATGCTCTAATATATTAATTTATGTTCGATAATATTAAAATATTATTAATTTTCGAAATATTCAACGTGTACAAATTATCATAGGGTGTTTTACATACAAGATGTAAAAATTTGGAAAACTTACAATAATATCATTTGTAAGTTGTTCTGTTTTGTTATCATGATCAATGGTTTAGTCCATAGAACAACTTAAAATAAATGACATCGTACGTGGTCACTGATTACTAAGGAGGCCCGACCAATTTTACTCTACAATTTTAAACAAAACTTAATGTTTTTAGTTCAAATAGATTACAACTTAAAATGTTGGTCAATTGTATTCTAAGCTGAAGAGAAAAATTAAAAGAATTAACCAAATTACACATTGGTCTTTCACATTACTTGTAGCATGGATCATCTTGACACACAAACATTTTTTATTGCACTAATGGGCTCAACTACTTCTGTTGGTAAGTATATTTCCTATATTATTTTTTTCCCGTAAATCCGCCAAAAATAAATGTGGGTTTTGACCTTTGAAACCATCTGAGCCAACGGGTTTTCTCAAAATTCTAGGAAGAGCCAATGTGTGAATTAGGATCGTACTTAATTATAGTTTTGGATAGTAGGGAATAATATTTCATTGGAAATTGGGAGAGACTTTTAAGGAATACTCCCTCCGTTTTATTTTATTTGATATTTTAGAGATTTTATTTTATTTTAGTTTAATTGATGTTTTTAAATTTCTATGCAAAAGTAATTGTATTTTGTTATTTTTGACTATTTGAATTTTGCATATTATTTTTTTATTGGTTGAATTATTTTGGAATTGATGATAAAACATATTTTATTTTAAAAAAATAGAAAATTAAATGATTTCTTAATTTATGTGCAAAAACCTTAAACATCAAATAAAAAGAAACAGAGAGAGTATATAAAAGATATTGGTCAATTCACTCATTGCCAATTGTTTTAGAAGTCCATATAACTTAACATGGTATCACAGCCCGATCTACGCTGTCCGACCCGATCTATAATCGATCCGACCCAATTGGTCCATCGAAATCGGTCTGGTCCAAAATTGGTCCCGTCGGTCCATGCCCAATTATGCCGAGATGTCTTAGGATAATTTCAATCTCTCATCTAATGTTTGTTGATGATGTCATGATTTTCTTTGATAGTGGTATCTCTTCTTTGCATGGAATTAGTGAAGCTTTGGATGATTTTGCTTCCTAGTCAGGCCTGCATGTGAACATGGATAAAACTCACCTCTATCATGCGGGTTTAGACACCTGTGAAACAATCTCCATTGCAAGATTTGGCTTCCCAAATGGTACTCTCTCTATTAGATATTTGGGGTGCCCTTAATGAGTAGAAAGCTTAGAATTTCATAATATGAACCTTTCCTGGAAAAGCTGACATCTAGATTCAAGTCATGGGCTGTGAAGTGTTTATCTTTTGCTGGGAGAGTCCAACTCATTACTTCAGTCATCTATGGGACAGTTAACTTCTGGATCTCCACATTCCTCCTACCTCAAGGCTGCCTCAAGAAAATTGAAACTCTTTACTCTAGGTTTCTCTGGTCAGGCAACATTTAAGTAGGGAAAGGGGGCAAGGTTTCATGGTCTGGGGTCTGTTTACCCAAGAAGGAGGGGGTGTGGGACTAAGGAGGTTCACTGTTTGGAACAAAGCATTATGCCTCAGGCTTGTCTGGTTACTTTTTGTAGATAATGGCTCTCTCTGGGTAGCATGGCATAAGCACCATCATCTATGCAACAAGTCCTTCTGGAAAATATCAGAATCTAAGCAAGATCCATGGACCTGGAGATCATTGCTATACCTAAGGCCTTTGGCACAAAGATTCCTGAGAAGTAGAGTGGGCAATGGGCAGAAGACCTCTTTCTGGTATGACCACTGGCCACCCCTTGGGCCTCTGATCACACTGATAGGTTCAGATGGCCCCAGATCTCTCTGCACTCCTCTCAATGCTAAGGTTGTTGAGGCATGTAATGCGCATGGTTGGATACTACCTTCTCCTAGATCTGATGCTACCTTGGCACTGCACACACACCTCACCTCCATCCCTTTGCCGAGCACATCAACTATCATTGACTCATATTATTGGTTTGCTGGCAATTTAGAGTGTGCTATTTTTTCTTCCCCTAAGACTTGGGAGGAGTCGAGACCTAGGGAAGAGGCAATGACATGGACTGATTCCATCTGGTTCAAAGGAGCTGTCCCAAAAAATACTTTCAACATGTGGGTCACTAATCTTAACAGGTTCCCTACTAGGCAAAGACTTGCTTCATGGGGTTTAATCAATAATCAAGAATGTTGTCTCTATTCTACGGGCATTGAAGCGAGAGACCACCTCTTCATTACCTGCAATTTTGCATATGTAATTTGGAATTTGGTCTTCTCTAGGCTACAACCTCACCTTATGATATGCTCCTGGTCAGAGCTTCTCTCTTGGACAAGGCAGAGCTCTCTGGGCGCACCTACCATTCTTAGAAAAGTAGCAGCTCAAGCAACAGTATTACATATCTGAAAGCAGAGGAACAATGTGTTGCACAACTCAGTAGTGATCCCTCCCTTGGTCATCTTCAAAAGCATTGAACGGGAGATCTGTAACCCAATCACAGCTAGAAGGAAAAGAAAAAGATGGAGGGAGCTCATGTTCCTTTGGATTCGGTAATTACATTCAAGTCTAACTCAAAATTATTGTAACCTTGTTTTTACTCTTTTTTTTTGCCAAGGTTGCTTTGTAACTAGGCAATGCTCTCTTGTAATATCTAAACATCTTCATTTTATATGATATTTACATTCATAGCAATAAAAAAAAAACTATACAGAGATTAATGGCTAAAAAGTCATCATCTCGAAGGGGCGTATTAGGGAATAATATCCCACATAGGAAGTTGGAAGAGATCTTAAGTAATATATAAAAGATATGTGTTAATCCACTCGTCAATTGGTTTTGAGTTGGAAACTCATGTAACTTATCATTGGAGACCTAAGGCAAATGAAAAAAATTAAATTTTTATACATATTTTTTGTAATGAGTGTAACGATAATGCTAAATCTATGAAATCAAATTTTAAACTAAAAAAATAGCACAAAATCATATTTTACCAATATACCAAATGAAATTATTAAATCTTAGAGTTCCAAACTTTTTATAATATTAAGGGGCTTAAGGCAAATATCTTTATTTTTTTAGGCGCGGATATATCCATCTTTCGTTAAAAAACTTTACTAAAAAAAATGCATTGCATATATAGTTCATAAAAGTGTTTGATCTTTAACATGGAAAAGTTTATATGCGTGACATGCTCTTAACGAAGGCATTTGCTCAGCGTCAAAAAAGAAAAAATTATGTACACCCATGAAGGCTTTTTTTTTTTAATTGAAGTTAATTAGTAAACAATATTTTCATTTGCTAATGCGTTATTTCAATAACAAGTTATTTCCTTCCAAAAGATATTATATTTTAATTTGCTGAAACGTACAACCGTTTTTATTTTCACTTGATGAACAACAAAATTTATCTCTCTTTTTGACCATATTAATTAGTTTTAATTTCAGCATTGACCATACTAATACCATCTTTAATTAGACTACTATAACAAAAACTCCTGTTTCTTTGATCTATTTGTTTTTAGTTTCAAGAACAAACTTACAAAATAAGAGAACCAGTATGGTGCAAAAGCCAACTCAGTCCAACAGATAATTCACTATCAAGCTCATTATAAATAATTAATCAGACACATTTCAAATTCAACCAAGAAGAACCAAGCAAACAAAAAAATCAAAATGCTTTTCACAATGTCTACATTTAAAACCACAATGTTTGGTCTCTTAGTTGCAACACTCCTAGCATCTTGCAACGCGGCCGCAAACGCCACAACACAACCGCTTTTCCCGGCGATTCTAATCTTTGGCGACTCAACCGCAGATACAGGCAACAACAATTACTACTCACAAGCGGTATTCAAGGCTAAGCATCTCCCTTACGGAGTTGATCTTCCCGGCCACGAAGCTAACGGAAGATTCTCAAACGGAAAGCTAATCTCTGACGTCATCGCCACCAATCTCAACATCAAAGAGTTTGTTCCTCCGTTTCTACAACCAAACATCTCCGACCAAGACATTGTTACGGGAGTCTGTTTCGCATCCGCAGGAGCGGGTTATGATGACCGGACCTCGCTCTCGAGCAAGGCCATCCCGGTCTCAAATCAACCAAGCATGTTCAAGAATTACATTGCTCGTCTCAAAGGTATCGTAGGAGACAAGAAAGCGATGGAGATCATTGAAAACGCTTTAGTGGTCATCAGCGCAGGGCCTAACGATTTCATCTTGAACTTTTACGATATCCCAACAAGGCGTCTCGAGTATCCTAACATCTATGGTTACCAAGAGTTTGTGCTCAAGAGGCTTGACGGTTTTGTCCGGGTAATGACTCGTATATTTTTTCTTGATGATCAAGTCTTTGATATTTCTTCGAGCTATTTTTGATATTTGTCTTGCTGATTTTCTTGAATCTTTTCCTCATGTGAGCAGGAGCTTTATAGTTTAGGTTGCCGAAATATTGTGGTCGGAGGGTTGCCGCCGATGGGATGTCTACCGGTCCAAATGACCGCTAAAATGAGAAACATTTTGAGATTTTGTGTGGAACAAGAGAACAAAGACTCAGTTTTGTACAATCAGAAACTTGTGAAGAAACTGCCTGAGATTGAAGCATCTCTACCAGGAAGCAAGTTCCTTTACGCCAACGTCTATGACCCTGTGATGGACATGATCCAAAACCCTAGCAAATATGGTATGTACCATTTCTTCCTTGTCCAACAAGTCATCAATATCTCTACTTATATTAACTTCGACAATATAAGTTCATGGTCGTATGAATGAAAGCAGGGTTCAAGGAGACGAAGAAAGGATGTTGTGGAACAGGATACTTGGAAACGAGCTTTATGTGCAATGCCTTTTCAAAGACTTGTCCTAATCATTCGGATCACTTGTTTTGGGACTCCATTCATCCCTCGGAAGCTGCTTACAATTACATTGGCAACTTTGTGGATGCTCAGATCCGAGGGTGGCGTAAGGCTTAAGTCACTACAGTTGTATTTTGTCTTGGAATTGACCAAGACACACATCTATGGCCCTATGGAGATCTATGTTATCTAATGGGTGCTTTATATTGGACTATGATTTGATTTTTTATTATATTTGATGGATACTCTCATTTAAATACCCAACATAAAAATTCTTCCCATATTACAATTTTTGCGTAGACTACAAAGCTTTTTAATACCTGTTGGGTAAAATTTAATCATTGGATTAGACATGAAGACCCAAAATTCAAAGTGATATGGGAGAGAAAAAATAGATACATACAAAATTGTATCTACCTGATTATAAACAAAAATGAGATACAAATAAAATCGTATTTACCCAGTCCCAGAAAAAAAGAGATATAGGTAGACAAGTATCTACTCGAAAAGAAAAAAAATAAGATAAAGATATAGTCGAATATATCAAAATAGAGAAGAAATAGGAGGCTGAGTTCCTAGTTCTAAAAGGACTAGGATTAAGGAAAAACTCTTATAAAACATTAGCGAGGTCAGAGGAATGAAAAATATACCATCGCCACAGTCTAAGAACACCGATGATACCACCGCCGCTGCAAGAAAGTAACGACGAGGTTATCGACGCTGGTAAATATGTTGGATGAAATCGAGAAGACCCCTAGAAGTGAGAAAATCTACAACAACCTTAGAAAGGATGCAACCCACACCGATCCTAAAAGGGATGCAATCTACAACGACCATATAAGGGACATAATTTACAATGACACTGAAAGGGGGAAAATCTACAACGATTCTAGAATAGAGAAACCTAGCAGAAGTCCTAGAACAAGCAACAACCTATTTTTTGGTTTTTCCGCAATTTACGAATTCTGAATGTCTCGATCTTTGTTAAATCCAACAGTATGCGATTAACTTTTCGTAGTTCTTTAAACGAATCAGTTATTTTTTTCCTAAACAGTTTGGCGCTTGAGATAGGGTCAGAAGTACCGACTACGTGAGATGCTGGAGCACGAATAAGGAGATACGACGATGGTCGATACTAACCTTGACATTGCTGCGACAGTGGTAGATACCAACTAGGATGTTGCTGCTCGATTGGAGGTCTTGGCCTGCAAATTTTAGCTGCTTACCCATTGAAAAAGCAAGCTCCAACAAACAAGTAGATGTTTACCCATAGTAGAAGCAGACTCATCTTAGCTAGCAGATGTTTATCTATAGAGGAACTAAACTTCAAAATATTACTAGATGCTTACCTATAAAAGAAGCAGACTCGTTGGAGGTTGCTTTTTATAAAAAATAGACCCCGTCGACAACGTAGATGTTTTCTACATATAAAGTAGACTCGTTGGAGGTCTCTTTTATAAGAAAAGTAGACCATAATGACAACATAGCTGCTTTCCACATAGAAAGTAGACTCATACTCGTTGGAGGTTATTTTTCATAAAAAGTAGACCCCATCGACAACGTAGCTGTTTTTCAGAGAGAAAGTAGACTCGTTGGAGGTTTCTTTTCATAAGAAAAGTATATCCATCGACAACGTAGATGCTTTCCACAGAGAAAGTAGACTCATACTCATTGGAGATTGTTTTTCATTAAAAGTACACCTCATCGACAACGTAGCTTCTTTCCACAGAGAAAGTAGACTCGTTGGAGGTTGCTTTTCATAAAAAGTATATCACATCGACAACATAGATGTTTTCCACAGATAAAGTAGACTAAGATTCGTTGGAGGTTGCTTTTCATAAAAAAGTAGACCCCATCGACAATGTTCAATAACACCTACTTTCCACAGCGAAAGCATACCCAATAACATTATAGCAGTTTTTCAATAGCGAAAGCATATTCAATAGATTGTAGCTGCTTTTCTACAGCGAAAACAAACTCTAACCCATCAGGAAATATTTACCATTGCAGATGCAGCGTGCAACTACTTAGCCACTGCAGAAGCAAACTCTAAAAATATTGTACCTGTTTTTTCATGGAAGAAAGCAGGCTGAAACAAACAACATTTCAGAAGAAAACAATATGCCTCTCAAGATAATGGACAAACTCGCAATGACAATATCATTTTTAAGCAAGATGATTCGTTTAGAAGGGAAAACGACAAAGTCAAAAAAAAAAAATTGTCAAGGAAAGCCAACTAACAAGTTAAAAATGTTTGGTTTCAATACACATAAATCCAAGAATCACAAAATAAAGCAATTGCATCTACTTAGCGTCATTATCCATGAGTACAACAAAAAGAAGTGTATATATCTCACTCAACTCATGGAACTCCAAAAATAGAAGAATACTCTAAGGGAGAAACACATGGCTGATCATGGTGTAACAGACGGAGGTGCAAAAGTGTCACGATCAACATCAACATGGTCGGAGACAGTAGCCTTATCGGTCGAGTCTTCAACAAGCAGAACGAAGTCTTCCAAAACATATGGGGGGTAACCCATTGAACCTCGCTTGTGCACTTTTAACAACTCGATATTGTTTCTTAGTATCAACCAGATTCCACTTATGAGTCTTTTTGTCCATCCACTTTTGCATGATCTCCCAGCGCGCGATAACAGTCGCTCCATCTAAGAAAAATTCATCTATTATTTCAAGCTACTATTCTGGACCGTAAAAGACACGTTTTCCTGCGCAATCGATTCTTTATCTTTCTCTATATTTGCAGTCTCGATACGCAAACAGTATATAATCTGCTCAAGGTGCTTAGGCGACCAATCTCCTTGTTGTTGGAAGCAACCATTAAATTAGTTGCGACTGCAAATATCTTCTCGATAGTGAGATCTCGTTTCAAGCAATCAACAACCTCCTGCTCAGATTTAAGCTCATCCACACTAGACGAAAGCTTTCCTTCGATGCTAAGTCACAACAAGACCAAACAATGACAATGAGATTCAAAGGACAAAAAAAATTAAAGAGAAATCAAGGATACAATTTTAGTTTGGTTGCTACATATTTCATTGAATGATGAAAATAGAGAGTGAGAGGAAAGTTGTTGGGTAAAATTTAATTATTAGGTTAGATCCAAAATCCAAAATGATATGGGAGAGAAAAAGTAGATACAGACAAAGTCGTATCTACCTAATCATAAGGAAAAAAGAGACACAAATAAAATCGTATCTACATAGTCCCATAGAAAAAAGAGATACGGGTAGACACATATCTATTTAATTCAAGAAGAAAAAATGCGATAAGAATATAGTCGAATATATCAAAATAGAGAAGATATGGGAGGCCGAGTTCCTAGTTCTAAAGGAACTATGGTTAAGGAAAAACTCTTATAAAAAGGAAGCTAGACAAGAGGAATGAAAATAAGGGGAAACCTAGCAGATGCCCTAGAACCAGCAACGACCTGTTTCTTGGTTTTTCCGCGATTTACGAATTCTAAATATCTTGATCTTTGTTTAATCCAACTGTATGAAATTAATAAAATAAGATTCCTTATTTCATGTTTTCTGTAGTTCTTCGAACGAATCGGTAATTATAAAAACACCAACTATTTAGATATTTTTAAAAATGTACATATAATATTATGGATTTCTATAAAAAAATATATATACAAAACATTAACTCAAAATACTGTGTGCTTTGTGCTTTTTATAAGAAACATTATCATAACTAAAATCGTCATTAACTCTATTAACAAAAATGAAAAAATGTTGCATTTAAACATTTATTTTTTACTAACCCTTAAAATGAACGTTCAAGTTTTGAAAACCTCTTATCAAAAAATAAATAAACAAACGTTCACGTGTACTATTGTACAAACGTTCAAGTGTACCTATTATTTATCAAAAAATAAATAAACAAATTATTATTGAATCAATAATTTAAAGTCAATTCTAATGATTTAAAGTCAATTCTATCAATTTTAAATCTTCAAAATTTTAATTTTTGATGGAATTTATGTGTGTAGATTTTAAAATCTCTGCAGTATACCTTGGATTTTGTTTCTAATCATTTGTTCATTAAACTCAATCTACAAGTCATTTCAAATCCATTAAAAAATAAAAATTTCCAGAATCTTTTAATGTTGAATAACAGTGGATTTTAATGATGAATTTAAAATCTTTTATTGAATAACAACATATTTTAAAATCTTTAAAACATGATTTACAAATATCATATCCAATAATACCAGATTTTAAAGTAGGATTTAGAATCATTAATTGAATAACAGTGGATTCTGATTAGATTTAAACTCTATTAAAATCATCATTAAATAACACCCTCTTAAATTTTGATGGAGTATATGTGAGTGGATTCTAAAATCTCCACAGTATGCCTTAGGTTTTGTATCTAATCATTTGTTCATTAAACTCATTCTACAAGTCATTCCAAATCTATTAAAACAAAGATTTTTCAAAATCTTTTAATGTTGAATAATACTGAATTTTAATGATGGATTTAAAATCTTTATTGAATAACACCAAATTTTAAAATATTTAAGACATGATTTACAAATATCATATCCAATAACACCAGAATTTAAAGTATAATTTAGAATCATTGATTGCATAACAGTAGATTCTGTTTAGATTTAAACTCTATTAAAATCCATCATTGAATAAAGAATGATTATATGTTTAAAACAAAAACATATTTTAATAATATTTTAAAGAATTCTTTTTTTTATTCATTTAATCATTCGTTCTCTTTTATTTGTTTTTGGATGATTTGGTCCTTTTATATATTAATTTTATTCTTCTTTTCTTTCCTAATGACTAATGACTGCTTTTGATTTATTTTCCTATCGATTGTTTATACATTGTTTATACGTCCTTTATCTAAAAAATCTGATTTTAGATAGACACAACAGTTAACTACTATGACACTAATCTATGCATCTAGATAAATAATTATCTTGAAGAAAACATCGTCATACAATTTCCTCACCAATATTTTAGTAAAAATGGAGTATATTTTAATCAAAATAGCTATAATTTAGGGGGTTTCTCCAACAATAATGACATTATTCTAAGTTTTGTTTTATTTATTTAAAATAAATAATAGTAAAACAGTTAAAATAATTCCTTTTAGAAATTGAATTTTATTTAAAAATAAATATTTTATTATTATTATTATATAATTATATTTTTAAAACTTTTCCTTTCAAAAATTGCATTTTATTTTAAAATAATTATTTTAATATTATTATAATATTGACCCCCATAAAAACTAATTCTGGCTCCGCCAGTGATTTTTATACTCCAACTTTGGTACCTAGCCACAACTTGATCAACATATTTATTCAAATTTTCTACATAAATTTATATTTGTTTAGTCAACATCAACAGTGACCAAGACGGTGTTAGTCAACTGTTACTTTTTGCTGAATCAGATACCATGTTGGAAAAAAACTTGATTTCATGTATAAAACGACGAAAATGGTCATTTTCAACTTAAACTATTTCAAACATGTAATTTTATAGCCCAATTTAGATTTTTTAAAAAAATTATTAAGCTTATAAAACAAATATGCGCTTTAGATTGTGGATTATAACTTATTATAGTCCAAATCTTTAATATAGCTATCATACGTTTTTTCTTATTCCAAAAATAAAATATCAAATCCCTTTTACAGTATCCAAAGTCTTTAATTAACACAATTTCATATAGTAATGAAATAATTAATTATTTATTTTTTTATGATATAAATATATTTGTCTGGCGGTGGATATAAAATGACAATTCAAAATAAATACTTTAAAAAAAAAATTCGTGCTTTTTATTCGAAAATACCATAACATTTAAAATTTTCAATATACCACAAATTTTTAAACGTATATTAAAGGTTTTGAATATAAATTTTGGACAGTAGCTATTACTAAATATCAATATCTCTTGGATTAAAAAATTAGTATAAATTATCAGTATATAAGACTTTGCTTCTACAAAATTTTCGGTTATTTTGTACACATGTTTATTTGACTCTCGAGAGCTGTTTTTTTTTTATTATTAATGAAGATTTTCATTTTTTATATATTTTAAATTTTTTGTTTTATAAGCTCCATAGTTTTTTTAAAATTCATATTGGGGTAAAAAACCGTACATTTGAAATAGTTCAGATTGAAAATGACCATTTTGGTCTTTTTGGATACACGAAATTAATTTTTCTTGCCAACGTAGCATCCAACTCAGCAAAAAAATAACGGTTGACTAACACTGTCTCGATCAATGTTGATTTTGGCTAAACAGATACAAATTCATGTAGAAAATTTGAATACATACGTTGAACAGATTGCATTTAGCTAGATATCAAAGTTGAAGTATACAAGCGCATGTTCGAAATAGTACACATTGAAAATGGCCATTTTTCCTAATAAATCTAAATATTAAACTGAAGTAAATGTTTTGTTGGTATATTTTTTTTGTCAACTGAAGTTTTATTAAAAACTCTGACGAATACATTTACGGATACAAAACATGCGAAAAATAGAGATATCTCTGGCATCCAAAACCCAAAAAGACGCACAAAGCCCAACAGAGGGAAGCATAAAAAAAAATTACAAGACTTTGGACATTTTTAGACAAAACCAAACGGACGATTCTAAATCGATAGATATTTTGACCCCAATTTACTGTCATATGTGCTTCCTTGAATCACATACCGGTTCTTCTCTAAGAACAAAAATTTTCTTGATGTCGATGGTGGCCGCCAACCTCACCGAAAACTTATGGTCTGCATGTCCTCTCTTGATGCTTGGTACACTTCTGAAACATTAAAACTACCTTTTGTATGTTTTGTGATACTTGATGGGGCCTTGTTCTTGAGGTTTTGGAACCATCATTCACTTGCAGACACTGATAACGTCGAGATATACTCAACTGAGGTCGGTTGATAGAAAGCAACAACTGTTCAAATCTGGTCTTGAATTCGAGTGGAGAAAACTGGAGCCGCTTCACCAATCATCGCGAAGATGGAGAGATGTAGATCGATCGGTTGAAGACCTAGAGAAGAAAACGCTCTGGAAGCAAATGGAAGCCGCTTCAAAATAGCGCTGATTGGTCCAAAATAAAGCCAGAAAAACCGTCAGATGCCAAAGAGATCGTCGATTGACCTCTCTACCATCCGGATTAGGCCGGAGGTCCGAGAAAAGCGTAGCTGTCGGTTCCGAAAAGAGATTGACTAATTACCGTCAGACGGGAAAAGAAAAGTTCAAGCCCAAAAAGAACACCATACGCCGAATAGATATTATACATAAACACATAAGAAAATACTCGACTCCGACACTAAAGAAGCCGTCGAAACCGGTCAACAAATCTCAGATCTAAGAAAGCTTGGAAGAGAGAGAAGATAGAGAGGAAAGCGTAATATATTTCTATTGTTCCAAAAACAATCATGTATATTTTTAAAAATAATTAAATATTGTTATACACATTAGAAGTAGAGATAATTTTATACTAGTATATAAAAGATATGTGTTTCTCCGCTTATAATCAATTGATTTTGAACTGGAACACCTAAACTTAATAAATATTTGGTCTTTTTTTTTATAAAAACAGTTTCTACAAATAACTCTAAATTAGATATGTACTTATCAAGAAAACAGTTGGACTGGATCGAAGGGCCGATCCACTATTCCACAATGTATTTTAAAACTGATAAAGATTTTCTAAAAACAAAGTAAAAACTAGAAAAACTTATAATAATAAAAAATTGAGGCTGGGAACAAATTTCAAAAGATTGTTCTCGAACAAGCCAACGAGTCGATAAATTCCACACGTCGATTTAATGATCTTTGACAACGACAATTTCAGACGAAGATTTGCTGTATCTTCAAAGGATTAATCAAACCGAAGAGTGTGACCGAGAGAAACATTAGTCAAGAGGTACATTAATTCAGTGAATGAGATGAGATACACCACACGTCTTCATGCCATGTAATGTAATGTAACCCCAACATTTACTCATTCCTTTACTTCCCTACTTAATTGATTGCGATTTTATATTTTATGATACAAACAAACCAAACCTAACGCATGTCTCATGTCAGGGATGACGCCATGGAGAAATAAGTCTCTTCTATTGAAAAAATTGTCATTTAATTTAGGGAAGTTTACAAAAACAACCTTAGAAATTATTTTTGAGCAAAACCAATGCTAATTTTTCATTATTACTCAAACAATCTTCTGTACCCGTTTTACCCTTATTTCCTTTGAAGACAAAAACGTATTTACGAAACTGCCATTAATGAATTTCCAAAAAAAAATAAAAAGTCTACCGTTCTAGTGATTGTAGATTTATTTAATGATCAGTAGACTTAATTCAAGTCCGTAGTCTTAATCTATGAACGGTAGACTTAATATTCAAATGGTAGACTTATTCTATAGACTTATTTTTATTTGGTGGTAGAGATGTTTGAGAGTGGTAGACTTATATTGTGAGTGATAGAATTAACGCCAACGGTGGTAGATTTATTTTCGAATGGTAGACTTATTAGTTGAATGGTAGATTTATCTCGTAGATTTATTATTGAGCGGTAGATTTATTTTGTTTGACGGTAGACTAAATATTTGTGGTAGACTTAAATTCATGGGAGGTAGACTTACACGTGTTTTGGATCGTAGACTTATTTATAGTGGTGGTAGATTTATAATATGTCGTAGACTTATTATTGACACGGTAGAGTTATTCAATCTTTCGAGTTTACTAAAACAACCTTCAGTTGGTAGATTTTTTAGTTACTACAGTGGTAGATTTAATATGGTCTTACATACAATGATGGTAGACTTGTATGCTTACATACAATGATGGTAGACTTGTGTTTACATACAATGATGGTAGACTTGTATGTTTACATACAATGATGGTAGATTTGTATACTGACATACAATGATGGTAGACTTGTATGTTTATATACAATGATGGTAGACTTGTATTTAAATACAATGACTTTCTAACGCAAACGCCAGTCGCAAACGCCGTTCGATATACAAGTCTACCATCATTTAAAAACAAGTCTACCATCATTTAGAAAACAAGTCTACCATGATTTCGAAAACAAACGCAAGCGTCAATCGCAAACTCATATCACAAACGCCAGTCGAAAACGCTGATTACAAATGCCAGTCATACATGCCAATCGCAAACGCTAATTACAAACGCCAGTCGCAAACGTTAATCGTCAATCGCAAACGCCATTTATAAATAGTGTTTGCTAAAAAAAAAAAAAATTTTAATTAAGTTTTTATTAAATTTGTTGTTTTTTTTTAATATTTTTTTTTTTTTGAAATGCCAATGGCATTTTCGTTATTAAAAAGAAAAAAGAGGTTTAAAAGTCTTTTACCAACTTTTGAGCAAACTCATTTTCTCCCAAAGTTATTTTAGTAATTATGGGACTTTCCAAAGTTGTTTGAGTAATTAATCTTTTAATTTATCAAGTTTTCCAAATATACAAATTAATTTTCCAACTACAATTTAAATTTCCAAATTGATGTTGACTATGTAAAATTATATTTCAAAAAGTCAATATTAAATAAAAAATGCAGACGTTAACATTGATTTTTTCAAAATCCAATTTTACGAAATCAACGCAAATTTGATGAATTAATGCTGCGGTCTAGTGGTATTCATAGATTCCCCCAATATCGGTATCACCTCATCTGGGATCTATCTCCTCTCCTACAAGTGTATGAATTAATTAGGCTAATGGACCGGCCTGTTGTAATCTAAATGGTAGCCATGTTCGGCACAGAGTCGCTGCGATGACTTCCGGCGCCAAAAATAAAACATAGAGAATTAAAAAAATTGTCGCTGCGATTACTTTCGTAGATGTCGTCAGTGTCCCAGGTATCGCTGAAAAAACAAGCGACAGTTAAATAGTCGATGCGACTACTTTTACGGCAACGCTTTCCACATGTTTGGATCTCAAGTTACTTATAATTTTGTGTCATCAATCGCTGCCGCAGCAATTTTAAAAAGAACATGGCCGATGTCAAAATAAAAAAAATCGGTAAAATTGCAAAAGTTGGAAAATTAAATCATCATTTTCCTTACTAGAGAAATTAAATAATCATTTCTGTACATCACGAAAATATCACTTGTAGAATACATCAAATACATTTTTAAAATATATCATTTTGTTATATTCTGTATATCCAAAATTTAGTATGTTTTTATCATCGTTGTCTCTTATAATATGTGGGTTACAAGCGAAAAAAAGATAGTGGGCCTACCATTTACTAAATTAAAGGAATTTTTTTAAAAGGTTAAATGGGAGGTGTGGAAGCTCGAACATAACAACTCTTATTTTCCGTTTGAGTTTTCAACCAATTTTTTATTTTGTCGTCTTGATTTATGATTTATTACAAATTATGATGACTGTTACAAAGATGATTCTACCACAGTCAATTCAATCCGATCTTTATAGATCTACGATAGATGGTACTTTCTGCTCCATGCTAATGATGGACACCCTTTTACCTTTAATGCGTAAAATCATGGCGAACGACTCTACTTGCAAAATATTGGAGATTTCCTATAAACTTTGCCTTCATTAATCTACATAATTATCAATAAATCGCATTATCTAGGAATCAAACCACATACATTCTGGTGTAAAAATATTAATTAACCTTTGGTCAACCACTGGATTAAGGAGGCTTCCACAATTTCCAATCAATACATATTTATGAAAAAAATATTACTTATTGAATTGAGGGCCGGAAACACGTGCTTGGGTTGTTTGTCCTCAAGGCCGACACTGATTTTTATAGAAATTGATGTTAATTTTAAAATATACACATAAATTATTATGGTTTATTCATAATAATTTTAAAAAATTTCTCGTGACACTAAGAACTATTGAATTTGGAAAAATCAAATAAACTATATACAGCTATAAACACTACTAACTCTACTAACTCGATAAAATTATCATTATTTTTTTTATCTTTGCCCAATTTTAAAATTTGAAATTTGGAAAAAAAACCTAGAAGAGAATTATGAAATCGAGTTATTAGGAGATTTGGTAAAATATGAAAGAAAATGTAAACGTTTATATATTGTTTGCTATGAATTGAACGAATGTTGTCTAATTCTCATTTAAGGTTTAACATTCTTGATTTTTCAAATGTATATATTCTTTTAATTTGCATATATGATATTTTTAATGTTTATTTTTGATATTCATAACATTTCTTTTGAAATTTTGTATAATTTGAATTTTGAATCTATTTATGGTTTAACATTTGTGAACTATGGTATATTAAAAAATATATCTAATATATATATATATATATATATATATATATTAGTTTATCATGTATTAAAAAAATGATCATTTAATTCTTTTCAAGTTTTGCAATTTCGTTTATTAATTTTCTAATTTTTAAGTTGGCAAATTAATTCATCAAATTTACGTTAACTTTGTAAAATTGAATTCATAAAAATCAACGTTAACATCTGCGCTTTCTTATTTAACATTTTTCAAACATAAATTTGCATAGTCAACGTCCATATTCAATAGCTGGGGAATTAATTGACATATTTAGAAAATTTGAGATATTAAATGACCAGGAAAACCAAAAAATCCAAATTAGCTTTTTTGGTTTTTGTAAAACAAATTCCAAATTAAGCATTGACACACAGTATGATTTACTTGTGTTGTGTGTTCTACGTCTTTACTTTTTCTTGTTTTCAAACTTTTAAATTTTATGTTTATTTCGTGTTTGCGTTTACAAAATCATTAAAATTATTCTATTTTTTAAAATTGTGAAAATAGTATTGTAACCTTTCGTTGAAACAATGAGACCTCGATATGAATCAAAACAAAGTGAGAAATGGAGAAATTGTAGATGCGACTCAATTTTCTCATCTCAGGATCAATGTGAACTAAAACAATGCTGACTCTCATAGTCATAGAGCTTGATGAACAGCTTCTGAAACAGAACCCAACTCTTCATCATCTTCTATCTTCTTCGTCATAATCCGCGGCTTCGATTTCCACTCCATCCAACCTCTCCTTACATTTTCCAATTCCTCATCAATCAAACCATCGTTCTTCTCCAAATGCTCAACCCACTCTTTCCATGGAGATTTCTCAGAATCCAAGAACCTACTCACCTCTGGAATCATCACCGCTCTGTAAAACTCCTCCACTTCCTTCTCCACTTCTTGTGAGTCACCCATTGCTACAATCTCCGGCCTCTGGATTTTACCGTGATATTTAGGCACTTCGAAACTGTTTCCTCTCAGGATCAGTACTTCAGATGGAGCCAGAGGCAAAACGATTCTTGTGAACTTGTTCAGAGATAGTCTTATGATGTCTCTAGGAAGCAGCTCTCTCTTCACTGCCACGGCTGTTCCTATCATCTTCCGTATCTAACTTCCAAACATTTTACAGAAACACTGCTTTAGTTTACGCTACTATAACCAATCCAAGTTTTTGCAGATACAGAGTTTTTTTTCTTCTAAATTATATTACCTGATGTAACATGAATGATTCTCCCCATATGGAGATCTCGACAAAGCCGAATCCAAGTGAATTCTCCAGCTTTCCAGAACAACAGCGGAACACTTTTCTGAAATGAGCTGCGCTCAACTTATCTGTCTCATCTGGCTCGTGTAGCCATCTTGCACGAATGTACGCCTGAGAATTATCAGAATCAGGAACATATTCATTAGATTCACCCTCTGTAATCTCTGGTTCTGATGCTTCTTCTTCGTTTTCTTCAACTTCTTCTTCGTTTTCTTCAACTTCTTCTTCATTTTCTCTCCGATTTTCCTCTGTAATCTCTGATTCTGATGCTTTGATTGATTTTGGTTTCTTTGGAGGGCGTCCGTTTCTTTGGGATAATTTTTGTTGGGCTTTCTTTCTGTACTTTGACCGCTGAGTGTAGTTGTGGAAAGGATAGTCACCCTACAAGAAAAAACCAGTGCCAATGAAGCAAAAACCGTAACAAGCTTTGCTTGAAGTCTCTGAAACTAAAGAAACAATGCAAAACTCTAACCTCAAATTGGTTTAAAATTTCATTGAAATCCGAAATGTGATGGTCAATCTCATCCGAAGTAAAGCTATTCTTGATCCCGATAACATCAACAGGAAGGAGGTAAGAATACATCCGAAGTGTACACTCCCTTCGAGGATCGAATCTCCTATGAAGATGCAAAGCTTTTAATTGTAAATGAGAAGAGTAAAGAGTGACGAGCATAAGTGTCCAATCTTTGAAATCAAAATATCATTCGACTTTTAAAACATTAGAATCATATTGCACCCCAAGCTCAAGACATGATAAAAGTTCTCACTCACCTTTGTGACGGTAAAACGCTGAAAACTCTGATATTCTCAGGAAGATGTTTGCTAATGCACTTAGCAAGAACCGTGCCGTGAGGATCATCTTTCCACGCCATCTCAGGGATCTCCATTTTCAACGATATTGTGGTTGCCAGAGAATGAACCTAAAACAAGTTAAATAAACGAGAATCAAGGACAAACATTCAAAGAGTATCATCAGGTGTGGATGGAAAAGAGAAAAATGCTTACTCCTTTATCGGTTCGGCTACTTCTGGCCCAACCAATCTTATGAAGATCACCAAAATTACTGTCTCGAATTCCACCTGCCTTGTATATAGCAACCTCCAATTCACCCTCAATAGCTGCAATTCAAAATTATCTGAGCTCAATTCAACAGAAAAAACATAATCTTACAGAGATTTCTAAAGTCCCTTAATCACACATATTGGATTTTGCAGGAACTAGTAGAAGAATTAGGGTTTAGGGTTTAAGCTGAGATTCAATGTCGAGAGTAGAAATTTGCAACTTTATATAGGAAAAACCCAAACTTTTTTTTTAAGACGGAGACAAAGAGAGAACTAAAAACTTACTTTTCAGAGCAGGTTCGTCTCTTTGAATCTGCAGACCTGAATACGGAGAGAGCAAGATCACGAACAGGGTATAGAGAAGAATGCTACAATCCAAAATCAATCGGTAACTAAAAACAATCATACCTCTGTAATCGGTACCCACGTAGCCAATCCGAATGACGACCTTCTTCTTCCGATACGATTCCCATTTATCGGCGAGAATGTGGTCGGACTTATCTGAAGAAGACGGTGCGAGTGAAGTATACGGCTGAAATGCGGAGGAAGAAGATAATCGTGCGAACGCCGGTGTGACCCAAATTAGTCGGGTCGGATACCAAAGGACCCGCGAAGGAATTGGAAATCGTAGGAACGAAACTGCCATGAGAAATGGGTTCTGTTCTAGAAACCGGAGCGCACATGAAAAAGCTAAAGCCCCGGCGATTTCATCTTTCAACTGTGGCGCCGTTTTTCATAAAGTTAAACAACGCGCAGTTTTTGAATAAATATTGAAACCATCACGACGTCAGAGAAACTGCCATGTCTATTTGCTAGCAAGGGCTGTGAGTCTGTAACCGAGTACGAGTATCACACACTATATACTTTACTTTTCCTTGTTTATAACAACTTCTTATTAGAACTGATGACAAAACCTTAAAAGAACAAACTTTCTTTATTATAAAAATCAATGATTTTCTCACTTACAGACTCTCCTTAAAAATATATCAAAGAAAAAAAAAAGTTTTTAATGAAAAATCTTTAAAATATGTTATAAAGGACATTAGCTGGTGTCTCTTTATTAGAGATCGTACAGAGACTCTTATCCTTTGAACAGAGAGCCGTTAGAGGGAAATGTGTTAGTTAGGATTGAAGCTTTCGTTTTGGGCATTTTCTTAATTTCTATTTATTGGCCCAATGTTGTGTAGAAGCCTAATTTCTCTTCTTCTTCAATTGCATCATCGTAGCTTCTTCTACTTCTAATTTCCTCTGCTTCAGTGTTGTTGATTCCTCTGTTTTCCTTGATTATATTTACATCCCCCGCAAATTGGTGGTGGGAGGTGGCCCAACACCCAGTTTGAATCTCATTGTGAAGAACGGACGACGGGGAAGAGATTTCGCGTAGACGGGATGTGTTTGGTTTCGATTAAACCGAGTGCAACCCTCTCTTTGATACAATGGTGGTTTACTTCAATGTGTTTGGATCGTTCGTGTAAACCTGGGTTTGCTGTGAGATGAACGGCGTAGAGATTGTCGCATTGAAGAAGAGCAGGTTAAGCTTGAGGAATGTCCATGTGGAGAAGAAGTCCAAAGATCCATGTTAGTTCGCGAACCAAGAGATGAGATTGGAACCGAGAAAAGTGCAAAAAACCGGTTGTTGATCGTCTTGCATCTCTGCATCCTACCCAATCGTTGTCGTTAAAGGCATGAAGATCAAGATTATTGTCTTTGAATAGGTTGAGACCCAATGTTGATGTTCCTCGGAGATAGCGAAGTATCCTCTTAAGCAATGTGAAATCAGAGACTGTTGGTTGGTGCATTCCTTGGCAGATGAATTTTAATGCGAATTGAATATCCGGTCGTGTAAATGTTAGGTATTGCAATTTTTTGGTAGAGGAGTTGGAATAGGATTGCAGGTTGTCATGTTGGCTTGGTGTAGGATTTCTTCAGTGTATTTGGTTTGGTGAAGAAAGAGAGCCACTGGTCACGAAATTGTGCATGTATCCCGAAAAAGTAATGCAGATTCCGAAGGTCTTTCATGGCAAACTTGTCACTTAGGGTTTCAATCAATTTCTAAAACAGTTTCGGAGAATTACTAGTAAGAAGAATATTGTCGACATATAGCAATAAAACTAGAGTGTTCCCATTGTGATGATTGACGAAGAGGGATGGATCTTCTATGCTGCAATTGAAGCCGAATTCAAGAAGAAAACCACTGAACTTGTCAAATTTAGCTCGTGGAGCTTGCTTGAGACCGTAGAGTGCCTTCTTTAAGCAACAAACATGCGAGGGATCAGCATGATCCTCAAATCCAGGCGGTTGAATCATAAACACATTTTCTTGTAAATCTCCATGTAAGAAAACATTTTTGACATCCAGTTGTGTAATTGACGTCTTTGGTGGTAGCAACGACAAGAACAAGTTGTATGGTGGCTAACCTGACGACGTGGTTGTATTTTTCAGTGAAATCAACACCTTCTTCTTGGTGAAAGCCTTTTGCAACTAGACGAGTTCTGAGTTTGTCGAGTGTCCCATCAGCCTTGTGTTTTACTCTAAACACCCAACTGCATTCGAGTATATCCATATCAGGTGTAGGAGGAACCAAAGAAAAGGTGTTAGCCTCGTATTGAGCTTCCATTTTCTCTCTCATTGCGTGTCTCAATCCTGGGTGATTCAAAGCTTCTGCAACAACTTTTGGTTCAGATGGTAGTTCCTTGGAAACAACCAGAATATACCTTGATTTGGTTTTGTAATGCCTTGTTGGGACCTTGTTGTCATAGTATGTGTGTGTTGAATAGGATCAAGCGTCACATTTTGTTCTGGAATGAGGAAGTCATCAAGGGCGTGTGTGGAGGTAGTTGATTCTATATTTTTCTCAATCTCAGTCTCTGAAGCTTGTTGTCTTAACAGATCTGTAGGTAGTGTAGGGAGACGTTGTGTTGGCAGAGGGGTTTGCTCCATGGTTGATTGACATGCTTGGAGTAGAGGTGTGGCGTATCGAGTAGTCAGATGAAGATACTTCTCGGCAAAGGAAAAGTTGGTTTCATATAATATGACATGCCGAGATATATAGTATTTAATTTCAATTTAAGTGGAAATAACCAAGAATACCGATAGAAGTTATCCACAAAAATAGCATAGTATTTAAACCCTTGAACTGTTACAATCGGAAAGGGTCCCAAAGATCACAATGTATTCGATCAAGTGGTTCCGTAATACTAGAAGAATAAACATAAAAAGGTAGTTTTGAACTCTTCCCATCTGGCAAGGCTCACAAATGAGGGTTGTGCTGCTCTTGTTGATTGAAATCTCTTGTTGTTCTTTAATTGTTACAAAATCTGAAAATTTGGATGACTTAGACATTGATGTCACACCTTGTTGCCCAATAAAGTAGAAGGTCATAAATTATGGATTCTCCAGCATATAAATCCCTTTACGACATGGTTCATTTGACACCACTTTCTGAGTGTTTAAGTCGATAATGTATACCCGATTAGCATTAAAAATTGTTGGAACTCAATTTTAAGACATGTTGTATCAGAGTATACTCATATGTCAAAATTAGAGTTTGTTTGAATGAGAAATATTTGTCCTAAATTTGTTGCTTGAAAGACACGAAATGGACATATAAAATATTGTGGAGAAGTCCTAACAAGGTAAAAAACCTTAGGACAATTGTAGAGAAGAGTGAAACCATACTAAACCATGCGCGCGCGCCAAACTGAACCAAGATGGACTCGGGCTTAGATTTGGATTTAGATGCGTGTTCGGGTATATGGACCTTGGTCCAATAACCTATCTTTTTGCATCAAATTTTTATTTGTGTAATTGATCACTACATAAATTTAGACTTGGTCGAAAAGTAAATAATTCTCAAAGAGAATTAATCTTGATCAAAATAAATAAATAATCATTTTAAAGAATTAAACTTGGTCAAAATTATACTCTCCTCTTCAAATGAAAAAAAATGATTATAATTAATCAATTACATAACATCCACTATCACCATAATGCCTTATATTAAATGTGTTTAATTGAGCTTTATGGAGAGCATATTTTGAGACTAAAAAAATGTCTCTTGCTCTTTTATAAGGAAAAAAAAACAACAACAATTCTCTACTTCTTCTTCTTGTTCTTTTCTTTTGATTTTTCTCCATAATAGTACAACATAGAAAAAGGTTTGAAAGCTTATGATCTTGAGTGATGCAAGTCATAAGAATCATGCAGTTGTATTATGGGATTCGGAACACCATGCAACCGCCACACTACGAGGCATTTTCAGAATTAAGGAAAGAGCGTCTCGCCTCTGAAAATCCGTTCTTTTCCAAATTCTTGTATTAGTATTTTTATTGTATTATCGATTTATTTATGTAATTTCTTCACAATTATTCAGTTTGCCCATATTGTAGAAATAGCGTTCTTACAATCTTAATTCTGAAAATTTTCGTTTTTGCATTATTGCACTAACGAAAACTGATTTTTTGTGAAGTATTTTTGTCATGAAAACAGGAATCAGAGATTCATTGTGTTCGATAATCAATCCATTTCCATCAATTTTTTCTCGTTCATTTTTTAATAATTCTGCAATTTTTCAATTAATTGTTGAATTATTGAGATTAATTCTTTGATTTTCTGCAATTTATTCTAATTATTTTGCAGATTTTTCTAAAAATTTTCTGTGTTAAAATTTTTTAAAATCGTTCATGTTTGGGACTAACGATTCTAATATTGTTAATGTTTCATAAGAACAGGTATTCATCATTCATTCTAATCTTTGATCGAAGTGAAAAAGGAGAACCCTTTGCATATTCGTTATTGCAATATTTAATTTCTGAATTTATTAATTCTGGAAATTTTATTTTTAATTATTTTTTGCAATTTATTCATATTTGTTTAAATTGCTTCATATATATTAGATTGAACTTCTAATTTAATGTACTAATTTGATCTTGTTTTTTTTTGAATAGATTTGATTTTAAGTACAACTATCAAAGAGTTAACAGTTTAAATCGGACATATGTATATGACTATACATTTCTGTTTCCGATTTCTAAAGACTGCCTAACAAAGAAAATGTTTAGATAAATGTTTGACATGGCAACGGGTATGGTGAGTCGACAACCCATATTGGGAATGGTCTGCCACCTATGACCTTATTGTTACAAGTCTAGTGAGTCGACGCGCCAAATTCAACTTGGTAGTGGTCTTCAACATGTGACTGTGCCAAATTCTGATTTCTATCAGATTGTCATGTTAGTGCCTAAAGTTATAAACATAGGACTAATACTAGACAAATTCGATGGAACTCTATTCATTACATGGCAGGATAAGATGTTTATTTTCCTGACCATGCTGAAACTAGTGAAGTAACTCAAAGAGGATAGTATATGCTTTCTCTTGAGAATACTAACGTTATAACTCTAGTCAGTGTTAAATTTTGTACCATTGAAAATGTTTTATGCTAGGTTTGATAAATGCCGCCTGGTCAACTGTTGTATAAATCTACAGTGAGTTTAATACTTCTAAGAAACTCATGTTTCTTGAGATAAAGTACAAGTCTATGAACACACGTTCTAAGAAATTCGCAATGACGAAATTTCTATACTTTAAAATTGGTGGGTTCTAAGTTCATCATCTAAAGTCAAAGAGCTGTGATTGATGATGCATGAGATAATGACCGCATGGATGTCAATTACTTTGACATACTAGGTATGTTGTTTAATTGAAATTTTTTTTCACTAGCTTGAAAATATTTCAAAAATTAACTCTGGCATAAGCGAAAGGCTGAGAGCCAATAAGACTTGATTGTCAGGCAGCGGATTGCGTCTACAAACCACAAAGAAAATGGTGTTCACATATGTGAACACAAGAACAAAGAGAAACATAAGGTTTCTATGAAAGCCTCCACTAGCTTCATCAAGCATAATGCTTAAAAGAAGTTCAATGGAAAAAATATCCCAATTGTGGCATTATGGGTGGTCAAAAGGCTTACGCATGTCATAGCAATTCTAATGAATGACGTACCACGATTGACCATGTAGAGACAATGGAAAATCCCAGACTAATCTGACTGAAACAGACACGTATAGTGTAGTTTCAAAAGTCAACCAGGTTGGGAACAATCGAATGGAATGGTGACATTACGCTGCTACCCCATTGATATATATTTTAATAGATGTGTATACTTGTTGAGAAGCAATAATATGGCTTTGAAAAAGTTCAAAGCATACAATATTGATATTCAAAACCAACTTGAGAAACTATGAAAATAGTTAAAGGAGGTGAGTTTAATGAGAATGAAATGCATTTCTTAGAGAAAATGGCATTATTCATCGGAAAAAACTGCTCCTTGTTCACTTGAATCAATTGGAGTTGTGAAAAAAAAAATTGAACTCTTAAAGAGATGATGAATGCAAAGTTGAATGATTCTGAGTTGCCTCAGAAAATGTGGGGGGAAGCGTTGCTTACCACATAAAGTCATTGGTAAGAAGCCATATGAACTTTTGAAGAGGTAAAGTAAATTCGTACAAATACCTAAAAGTATGGGGGTGCATGGAAATAGTAGCAGTGCCACCTCCGAAAAAGGTCACAATCAGATTAAAAAAATGGCAGATTGTATTTTATCGGATTTGCACATAAATAGTGCTTATCGGTTTCTGATTTATAAATTAGATGTAGCATATATCCATGTAAATACAATAATGGAATCAAAGAATGTATATTTATTTGAACACGTGTTTCAGTGTAAGGATAAACAAAATCCAAAACGAACTCGTGGAAAAAAAGATTTTTAATCTGTAAATCTTTTGGTAAAGATTTTTAATGGTTTTTTTCTCCGCGAGAATGCACCGTAAACTTTCACTAAAAGCCATGTCTACATTAGACAATCCTTCTTGGAAGAAAAATTAGTGAGATCGACTCCATTATGCAAACCATATCTAGGAGATGATCGATTTGTCACAAGGGCTTAAAGTCCTCAGGTGTAAATGGATTTTCAAAAATGAAAACTGATGGCTTAGTCGAAAAGGCACAAAGTCTGTAGACTTGTGAAGTCTCTGTTTGAGCTTACAAAAGCTCTGAAACAATAGCATAAAATATTTGACATTGTCAAATAGTTTTAGCATCAATGAATGTGATAGTTTATATACATCAAAAGTACTCCGCACGGATACATTTTTTTCTGTTTGTATGTAGATCACATCTTTGAAGCAATAAAGATATGGTCGAACAAACTAAGATTGTTCTTAGTGTGAAGTTTGACATGTAAGACTTGGATCGAATGGATGAGATTCTAGAGATTATGATCACTATATATTCCAAAGGAATAATCATATCAAGCTCATTATGCTAAAACGATACTTGAGAGATTTAAGATCTACTCAAGTGTGATCGGAAGTCTAAAATATTTAACCGATCGGCGGACTCAGTCCATGTACTAAGTCGCTACACGAGTAATACAGGTTGTAAACACTGGAAAGTAATAACTAGAGTATTGACCTAAGTGCAATATACTAAAAGTTATGGGTTGCATTATGGTAAAGAACCAATAGTTCTGGAAGGACACAATTATGTTAATTGGTTACCGGCTTCCAAAAACTAATAGTCCAGAAGTGGATATGTCTTTACATATTGTGGTGCAACAACATCATGGAAATCTTCCAAACTAACTTTGTTGATCAACTCTGATCATGAACCTAAGTATGTACCTTTAGATAAAGCTAATGAAGTTGAGTGGTTTCAGATCTTAGTGGAAGACATCCTGATGTGTGAAAAAACTAGTGCGAGCATTACGTGTACACTGTGATAGTCAATCGGCTATCGCACGGGCATTGAATACTCTCTACAATGGTAAATCTCGTCATATAAGACGACGACATAAAACAATTAGACATTTGATCTCAAGTGGTGTAATCACAGTAGATTATATTAAATCGGCTGATAACATAGCTGATCCATTTACTAAAGGTTTGCCAAGAGATCAAGTAGTTAAATCATCAAAAAGAATGGGTTTAAAGCCTATTAATTAAGAGGAGGTTTGATGGAAACCCCACCTACATGACTGGAGATCCCAAGATGTAGGTTCAAAGGGACAACTAAATCAAACTAAATCTGCTTAAGAGCACTGAAACTTACCCATTTCCTAAGATGATATACAGTGTTTCCTGTAAAAAAAGGATAAGCGTTGCTTTTGATGATATTCACCATAGCTTTGATATGTTCGTGGAGTATACAGGATACTTCATAAAATAAAGACTAATGGAATATCACCTGGTGAGTGTGAAATGAGACCGTTTCTAAGAGAATGAACGAAAGGCTAAATTCTCCAAATTCACTCATGACAAACCAGGCATGTTCAAGGCCACAATGAACACAATAGAGAACCTAGTTCTATGAAAAAATGATGATGTGTGATAGTTGTTGTCTCGGTTTACATCAAATCCCGGGTGGTTCAAGACATCATGTTCACCTCCTGGTCGAGTAAACCCGATAACTATTAACAATGACTGTTTCAAGGCTAAAAAATGCTACCAACTCATATACAGTGGATTTTTCGCTTGTACTCTCAAAAGTCCTTCTATCGAGGCTTCATTTGTTTAGAACCATTTCTATTCATGTGGGGATTGTTAGAACTCAATTTTAAGACATGTTGTATCAGAGTATACTCATATGTCAAAATTAGAGTTTGTTTGAATGAGAAATGTTTGTCCTAAGTTTGTTGCTTGTAAGGCACGAATGAACATATCAAATATTGTGGAGAAATCCTAACAAGGTTAAAAACCTTAGGACAATTGTAGAGAAGAGTGAACCCATACTAAACCATGCGTGCGCGCCAAGTTGAACCAAGATGGACTCGGGGTTAGGTTCGGGTTTAGATGCGTGTGGTATATGGACCTTGGTCTAATAACCTATCTTTTTGCATCAAATTTTTATTTGTGTAATTGATCACTACATAAATTTAGACTTGGTCAAAAAGTAAATAATTCTCTAAGAGAATTAATCTTGATCAAAATAAATAAATAATCATTTTAAAGAATTAAACTTGGTCAAAATTATATTCTCCTCTTCAAATGAAAAAAATGATTATAATTAATCAATTACATAACCTCCACTATCACCATAATGCCTTACATTAAATGTGTTTAATTGAGCTTTATTGAGAGC
Source organism: Pseudoturritis turrita (assembly GCA_900406555.1). NCBI lineage: Eukaryota > Viridiplantae > Streptophyta > Magnoliopsida > Brassicales > Brassicaceae > Pseudoturritis > Pseudoturritis turrita. Next base: position 172,690 of record OVBL01000343.1, read on the forward strand.
ATATTTTTGAAACTAAAAAAACGTCTCTTGCTCTTTTATAAAAAAAAAAAAATAACAGTTCTCTACTTCTTCTTCTTCTTATTCACTTTTCTTTTGATTTTTCTCCATGATAGTATAACATAGAAAAAGGTTCGAAAGCTAATGATTTTGAGTGATGCAATTCATAAGAATCATGCAGTTGTATCCTGGGATTCGGAACGCCATGCAACCGTCACACTACGGGGCGTTTTGAGAATTAAGGAGCGTCTCGCCTCTGCAAATACGTTTTTTTCCAAATTCTTGTATCGGTATTTTTATTATATTATCGATTTATTTATAAAATTTTTTTACTAGTATTCAGTTTTCTCATATTGTAGAAATAGCGTTCCTAAAAAAAAATACACCACAAGGGTAGTCTTCACATATCTTAGAGGCGGACATAAGAGATTTCTTAATTCCACGGCAACACAAGGATCTCATATAGTGGAATGTTTACATGCATAAGTGGTGAGAACAGAGGGCACGACGTGTGTTGTGGGAAGAAAGGCATTGTCCCCAACCATGACTGTTTAAGTTCCAGAGTAGGTGTAGAGGACTGTAGTTGAGTGGTTGAAGAGGTGATGTGTGCAGATGCACCAGAATCAGGGAACCATTCTCTGCCATATGCATCAAATATTTGAAGAGCTGACAGTGCGCGAGGAATGTCATCGCTCTGGTAGCCATTGTTAAAGCATTTGAGTGCAGAGTGACCTACTTTGCTACAGATTTGGCAAGTGTGACATGGTGTTTCAAATCTAGAAGAAGGTTGTGACTGATTCCATCTTGTGGTGTTTACTAATTGAGAGAAACTCATTCCCAGAATAGAAAATCCACCACGGCCTCTGTTACTTCCAAAACGAGGGTTGAAATTTCGACATCTCTGTCTTGTGTTTGAAGGAGATCGATGAGTCTGGAAAGCAAGATGTGGAGAGACATCAGATAGAGTCTTGTAGGAACGGAGTCGAGTATCAAACCCATAAATTTCCAGAACAACGTCGTTGAAGGTTGGTGTAGGGAGACGGGTCATTGAGTTTTGGATGATAGTGCAGATTGGGTCATATTATTGACCTAAAACGTTGATGAAGCTGCAATTTTCATAGATTTGCCGATGGAGCTGAGCTGGTCTCAGATTGACCGGAACTCTCTGCAGATTGTTGAAAAATCTTTGCCACGAATGGATGTGAGTTGCAGACGGCGGCAAAGCTCGAAATCACGGGCAATGGAGCTACGGTTGAAGCTGTTGGCTAAAGTAACCCAGACATAGCGAGAGTAGGAGATCTCGTGCACATAACCCATAATCCAAGATCTGACCAACTGATTTGTGCAGTTCCGAGCTTCATAGATCGGGTTTACTGCTTTAGTTGTTAAATCATCATTTGTGATGAGGATTATTTCTGGTGGAGCCGTGATGCTTCCATTGACAAAGCCGAGCAGGTTTTGACTGCTTAACAAGGTCTAGTTGTGTTTTCTAGAAGAGATAGTTACTATCATTGAGCTTGATAGTAACTGAGCTCGCTACATGGATGTGTGTAAGAAAAGGTTATGGATTGGGAGTCTCTGCCATTAATGACATGTTAGGTTTCTAGCAAAGCTCTGATACCATGATAAAATCTTAAAAGAACAAACTCTTTTTATTATAAAAATGATTTTCGTATGATTATATCATAGTATTACAATGCTTGCATATATAGAGCCTTAGGATCTTTCTAGGTGAAGAAAATTCTAGATTAATAAAGGATCTACTAACAAGTGTCATCACTAGGATGATTACACAATGATTATAGATGGTTAAATCTGTTAGAAATAACAGTAGCTGGCGTCTCTTTATCTGAGATCGTAGGGAGACTCTTATCCTTTGAACAGATAGCCGTTGGAGGGAAATATGCTGGTTTGGATTGAAGCTTTAGTTTTGAACATTTTCTTAATTTCTGTTTCTGGCCCACTGTTGTGTACAAGTCCAATTTCCCTTCTTCTTCAATTGCGTCATCGTAGCTTCTTCTACTTCCAATTTTGATACAAGGCTTTCAAAAACTATGTCAGACAAGCTAGACTGGCGGAGAACCGCACTGTGTCAGCCAAAAAAAAGCTAAGAAAGATGATCGCTTTTAAGATATTGGTCATGAGTCTATGGCCTGGGCATATATCACTTGAGGAATTGGGATGAATTAATGAAAAATAATTTAATCCAATACCAATTGTTCCAGAAGAATTTGAAGGAATTGAAATGAATTAAACAATTTTTGTTACTTATTTTTAATGCATCTTTTTTTTTAGTTAGTTAATATGGTTAATTTAATTTGTAAAATACACATACAACTATATATATAAACAAATAAAAATTTAGATTGTGAAAACATAATTGATAAAAAATCAATTATGTGATGCTTATTATTAGTTAGTTATTAATATATATTTAAGAATAATGTATTTTTAATTCGTAATATTTTTTACTTTAAATTTGTTAAGTTTAAATATTTATTTTTTTTCTTTTTTAATATTTTACTAATTTTATAAATAAATAAATTTTGAAACTTCTTACTAATTTTAGTGGTAAATTATAAAAAATACTTGTAAATTTTGCTAAACAAAAATAAAAAACGAAAAAATGTTGATGAAATAAGTTAATTAGGTTTATGAGATAATCAGTAAAATATTATTATTTTTGTAATCTTTATTATATTTATAAACATAAATATTTAATTTCGACAAAAACAATATTTAATTAATATTTTCATAAATTTATTTAATTAAAAAATTTCAAAAATTCAGCTATATTCAGTCCTTACCATTTAAGTTTTAAATTATTCAGCCAGATTCAGCAAGAAATCACCAAAAATTCAGTCAGATTCAACAATTCAGCCAGATTCAACAAGACCATTTAGACCATATATCTTATGTATAAAAAACAGTAAATCCAATTATAAAATCGTTCAAAAACATGTATTAATTTTGATAGAAAAAAGAGTCTAGTTGATCGACATTCTACCTCTAAAGCAAACAATTATTTATGCAAGCCAGAGATGATGAAATTTTTTTAATTTAATGTAAATAAATATATGATGCTTAATCCATATTCACATTTGTATATTTTTCTTATTTTCTCAATATTAATGAAAGTTATATTATTATTATTATTATTATTTTTCAGTTTCACGCGGTTCCAAAACATGAAAAAGATATAAACTATTATTTTGGCTTACAAAGGAACCTTTTTCTATCTTTTATAATTTGTTCTTATTGTTTTGTAACCACAAATATATATATATATATATATATATATATGTTATGAATATATATTTTATATATTATGAATCTATTATATGGATATCCATTATCGATCCATCTTCTAAAATATTCTAGAATACTTGTTCCCTAAACTAAACCATAATATTGTATTTCTATATATATTTTTCATTACTTATGGAATAATACAATTACAATTCTTTCTATCTTTCTTTGTTCATAACACATTATCAGCACGAAACCCTAGCCGACTGAACAAACATAAACCTTCGCCGAAATCTGATCGAAGTTAGTATCCTCATGCTTTTATAATCGATCATCTCATATGTTTTGTTTATCGGTTTGTTCGATCGTTATGGATTATTGAATCATGCCTTAATATTCGATCTATTTGTTATTACAGAATTACTTAATGATTTATGGTTCGTCTATTAATATGCTAAATTATTCGATCTGTTTGGTTACTGTTTGTTCGTTTATCGATTCATGCTTTCCGTTAATTTGATTACTTGATCATGCATATATTAATTAATTCATTCATGATCACGTTCATAAGTTGGCTTCACAATTTAGTAATTATATTCAATATGGCATATCTCATATATAATATTATTTTATCATTGATTGTTTAGTAGTAAGCATGATAGTTTTGACTTATGACTTCGTTGATCTGTTAATTGTTAATATGAATTGACTATTCAGTAGTAAGCATCGATTCAATATGAATTTCATGCTTCTCTGTTAGAAATATATACATTATTGTTTATTATTTAAATTGGCTAAAATCGACGCATATTTTATTAGTTGGAGTTAATATCATTGATTTACCGTAGGACCGTAACCAACACCACATACTTTATTGAGTTTTTTATATGCTTGTTCGATCCATTGTTGATGTATCTCGTATATAATGTCGTAGTATAAGAAACTGTTGGTAATTATTATGTTAAAACATCATGATGATTTATTGTAATAATAATTTTGTGACATGGATATATTTTGTGACTGGTTAGAAATTGACAGAAAATCATCAGTATTTGTTGATTTTGTTGTTTGGTATTTGCTGTTTTGTTTGTTGTTGATTATCTACTCATGCCTTAATATATTCATGACATAATTATATGATTAGATCGGCTTAATTATTTTATTGGCCATATAACTAGTTTGTTCTATACTGACACATTTGATTAGGAATCAAACGTGTGTATAATATTGTTCCATTATTTTATTGATTTATTTGATTTAAAATCATTACTTTTTCATTATAAAATTTTTTTTGATCATGCTTTATCTTTCATTGTAATTGATGTGTGCTTATAAGATATATCAGAAACATGATGGTTGAAAACAAAACAAAAACAAATCAGATTTGGTTTGATGAGTTAAGATAATCAGATTTTTTTTTTATCATAATTGAAATATAACCATATATTTGTTTTCTTCTTGAGAATCGCAACCATCATCATAGAGATCTATATGTTTGAGGTAATACTTTGGTGATTAAACAAATATTACTGAGATTTTTCTCACTTTATTTGGTGTATTTGGTGAATTGATTGAGAATCTGGTATAACGATAGCATAGTTAAAAACTATTGAATTGTAATGTTGTTAATAATATTATTATTTAAGTCTTGATTTACTAAGATGATCATATATCTTATCGTGAGTTTCAATTCGAGATAAATAAATTTGAAATTTCATCATCTCGAGAGGGAGAATTAAAGAATCTCACGTAGACAATAAGTGACATATCCAGAAGATTATGTTCACTGCTTGGCCGTAAAAAATCTACAAGTTCTTCAGAGCAATTCTAAAAAGAAAGATGTGATCACTAGAATGTGATATTACCTAGAACTAGTCATGACTGGTTATATCTAAGAGTACAAGACTTGAGATTTCTAAGTGAATATAACTCAATTATGTTCAGAATTACTTGCAAATTGATATTTTGTTGAGAGAATATCTCTAATGCAGAGATGGTAAAGCAGGCATACTTAAACTTTCACGCAAGTAATGTTGTCCAGTAGACACAATGTCGTGAACGAGAATTTAAGAAGTGTCCTGAACTTATATATTGTGTCTCCTTAAGGCTGAGAAACATAATGAGCTATTGGTGAGAAATCATGACTATGTCTTACTAGTATTGATATATTCCCTGAAGTGAATATGATATAAACATATAAAAGAAAAGGACCAGACAAATAAAATTCGCGGAGGAAATGGCTACTAAAGTGATATCCCCAATCTCCGTTCTCTGACAACTCCCATCGCTGGCTTCAGATTTTTCGGGTACGCTCGATTTCTAAGCTTTTGATCTCGTACCATGTTTATATGTTTTTAGTCAAATTATCTCTAAAATTTTCGATACTAGATTATAGAATTTCTATCATTATCTCGTTTATTACTTTATCGACACATTATTCATTATCAAAATCTATGCTTGATTATCATGGACTAAAGAAAGTAATTTTGATTATGATATCCCCTAAAGGGAGTAAGTGATTAACAATAAAGAGTAAACCAGAAGTTCACTAAGAATTTAAATGTTTGGCTTAACCGGATTGGTCATCCTGGTTTAATGATGATGCAAAAAACAATGAAAGATTATGTGGACATTTAGTGAAGAATTAGAAGATTCTTCCTAATGATTTAACATATGTTACTTCCTCAGAAGGCAATCTGATAATGTGGCTTTCACCAGTCAAAATAATTTGGTCTATGTCAATTTGTGAAATATATACAAGGAGAGGGTTAAGCGTTGATCACCCACTAGGTGAAAATTTAGATACCTTATGTTATAATAGACGCATCGATTCAATGGACGCATTGACTCGATGGACGCATTGACTAGATATTCACATTTATCCTTGTCATCAAACCGTAACCTGAAGTTTGCGAGGTTATTTGATCCATATTTCATTTAAAGAAAATTCGATTTGATAGTGATCGTGAATTCATGCCTAAAGTATTTGATGATTATTGTATATCCATTGAGACAAGCGTTGAACATCCTCAAACTTATGTTTATACACAAAGTGGTTTAGCACTATGAAGTCGCATCATGCCAACGAGTAATCATCAGTTCTTCCCATCATTATTGGTTTAGGGTCAGAAACCAAATAGTTCCCATCTGAAAAAAAATCTTTGAATGTGAAAAGTGCTCCACCACAGAACACTAATATGGGACCTCAAAGGAGGAAAAGAATATATGTTGGATATGATTGATAACTAAGTATCTAGAGTCATCCAAAAAGGATTTATTTAAGGCTCGATTTGCAGACTCTCATTTTAATGAGTCAGTTTTTCCAACATTAGGGGGAGAAAGTAAATAGCTGGAGAAATAGATAAGTAAGAATGAATTATCAATTATCCTCGGACTAAAGAATGTATATTAGAAGTCCAAAATATAATTTAGCATATTAATTGTCAGACGCATTTGCTGACCCAAATAGAGTGATGAAGTCACCGATACCAGCTGCATATGCTCCAATAAGAATTGATGTCCTAGAAGGATAATATCAAACTGCCATTGAGTCTAAAGATCGCATGAAGCGTGATATACCTATTTGGTTCCAAATATAAGAATCCTCGGAAAAGAAAAGGAGCATAAATTGAGAATGACCAGATCGAGGAAAGAAAATATTTTTGAAAAAGATTTCCAGAAGAGACTGAATGATCTCTAGAAGAGACATAAACATGACAAATGAAAAAATTCAAGTACTTGACAATGAAGAGATCTAGCTAGCTATGTCATGAGTGGAATAAAATGGAACCGAAAAGAAAATCGACGTCGTAATATTTTCGCATGCAGTGAGCAGTTGATATTATGAATAAGAAAGAGGATCATAAAGAAAGTCTATTGAGAGTGTACACAAAGTAATGATTGGCTAAAATGGAAAAGAAGAAATAGACGTATAATTATAATCTCTTGCAGAGAAATATCTGGACCAGTAGTCCGTGCACCTGAAGTGTAAATCCAGTTGAAGATAAATGAGTTTTTGTGTGAAAAAATAGTGAAAATAGTGAAATTGTGAGATATAAAGCACATTTGGTTGAACAAAGATTATCACAAAGACAATGAATGTATTATGAAGAGATATATTATCTTGTGGTGGATGCAATTACTTTTAGATATTTTATAAGTCTGGCAATAAAAGATGGAACATTGAATAATATTATTATGTAATCCTTGAAGGATATAAATATGAAGGATTAATGATATCAGAGTTTTGATCCCTAAAGCATGGGGCATTCATGTCAATGTGTACCTATTAAAAGATATTTGATCAAATGGATTCTTAATTTGAATATTATCGAAACTCGGGTAGAGTTATCACAAGTGGTACGATGACAATAATATATGATAAAAGACCACATTATAATGATATTTATGTGAACGTTCCAAAAGGATTTAAACTGCCAGAAGCAAACTCATTTCGTACAAATTTCGAGTATCACCAGATTTTGTGAGAAACCCAATTTAGGTGAGAATCAGGGCGTATGTGGTATAATCTATTCAGTGAGTATTTGCTAAGAGAAGGTTATAAGAATGACCCTATCAATTCATTCTTATAAGGAGATTTTAAGGAAAAAAAATTGGTTATAATTGCAGTGTATGGTAATAATTTGAACATCATTATAACTCCTGAAGAGATTTATATACAGTGAAATATCTGAAGAAAAGATTTGGGAAAATACCTTGGAAAGATAAAATTATCTTCAGATATTACAAATTTAACATCTGGAGAAATAAATGTTATATTGAAAGATCCTTGCAGATTTTATATAAGAATGCTCACATATATTTTGTCCTGAAGTACCATACATAAAATGCAATTAGAGCAATTTACTGATATATTTGGTAAATTGAAATATGTGTATGACAAGAAGAGCATGAACAACATGTACAAGACGAATGTTTAGAAGATTGTACATAAAAGGATGAAGTTTAAATAGACCAAGATATGAAATGAGAAAGGATGCTATGGACTAGAAGTCTATATAACAATCATACGAATTTGTTCATTAAGGCTATGTTTATAATAATTTCATAAAGGAAAGATAGTACATATGATCGGAATTCATCTCCTGAAGAAGATATTTCTGAGGGGAAGAAATATAATGATGTGTGTGGATGTACTCTTTTTCCCTTATCATAGTTTTTATCCCATAAGGTTTTTCTATGACTAGGTTTTTAATGAGACATCAAAGAGCACGCAAATGATAGACACTTAAGGAGGAATGTTATAATTACAATGATATATGAAGGTCTATCAATCTTCCAAAATAATATCATACATTAATGATATCGAGAGAAACAAAGAGAATGATCAAGATGAATCATCTGGAAGACCCATGAGTTGCAGAAGAATGGCCATGTACATGTTCTACATATTCGTTCAAGTAAAACTTTGGTGGACTTATTTTCAAGACACTTCCAACTGCTACTTTCAAGAAACAAGTTCATCATTTGGGTGCATCGTCACAAAGATCTCAACTTATGCACTCATCAAGGGGAGTAAAAGCGCGTTGCACTCTTTTTCCCTTAACCATGGTTTTGTCCCAATTGGGTTTTCCTTGTAAGAGTTTTAATGAGGCAACATCATATGCGCATTAGGGAGTACTTTATTATAATGGACATCCAAGGGAGGTGTTATGAATCTATTATGTGGATGTCTATTATCGGCCCATCTTAACCCATCTTCTAGAATATTCTAGAATACTTGTTCTCTAAGCTAAACATTTTATTGTATTCCTATATGTATTTCTCATTACTTATGGAATAATACAACTACAATCCTCCCTATCTCTCTCTTTGTTCATAACATTATAATATTATTTAGGAAATCAATTTTTAAAATAGAGCTCCCACGTTGAAAGTTGGGACATAGAATTACTAAAATACCCATAATAAACTTTTTTGTGTTTCGACCTTGACATCGATTTTTTTTTTCGAAAAAGGAAAGCTTCTCGAGTATGAAGAGAATCTCTATGCCGAAAAGTAATAGTCTCTGCATTTTGAATTTTCAGAAATACTCTTTCGTATATTTTTAAAATTTGATCCTTATCTTTTCCAAATAAAAAGAAATTTTATCTATTTTCTTATTCGATAAATCTAGATTTTAAAACCGCCTCTTATAATCTTATAAATAGTGGCTTTAGATTTTTATATGAGTTCATGTCGATCCCCTCGCTTGTAAAAAACTATCGTCGAGTAAGAAAATCGTAGATATTATTTATACATACGATCGAGTGTTTGGTGTGTAGAAACATCGTTTATAATTCGATGAGCATGTATTTTTATATATTTTGGCAACCTATGATATGTTATTCTAATCGATGTAAAATTTATGTTGGGGTTATAATGTTTTCGTAACTTATCAGGAGTTAGAAATGATGTATACGATTTCGTCTTTTAACCAAGTAAACTCGCATAAAAAAGAATTGTTTTTAGTGGTTTCGTAGCTTTCTTCAAATTAGTCATCAATTCAGTTGTTCAAAATTAAGGAATTAAAAACTCGAGGGTTAGATTTACTTAAAGAATATTTATATTTAAAATTCAAAATGAATACTCAAGTCACACTACTAATTCCTAATATTCAAAAATTAATTTTTCAGATTTTGGAAATATTTTTTATATTTTTGTTGATTAATAAATATCACAATTCAACCCAAAAAAAATTATTTTTGTATTATTTACGCAAAAACCATGGCCCGTAAATGTTATTTTTTATCCAAAAAATAGTTAATGCTCCAATTGATCTCATATCCAAATTCTCAAATCCTCCCACTTTTTCGTATTCCTCTTCTGATGATGTTGCTTTTCCTCTATCTCTTTGATTTTGTGATTGGTTTACCTTCAATCAATCCATCCTTGGTCCTACTCCGCCGAAATTTTTTTCTATTTGCTTCAATCAATCGGCCTTGATCCGATCAGCTGGTGAAGAATCCCAAAAGAAATTTAGAGAATTTGCTTATGAGTCTTCGTGATCGGCCTCAGACCTTGAGCCAACATTATACTTAGGAGAAGAACAACAACAATAACAACTTGTAGATGGAAGCCTGCCACATGAGAAAAATAATTTAGCGTATTTTTAGAAGAGGCATGTGGGATCCGTTTGGATTCCCATGAGTCTATCCACCAGTTGTTAATGACCAGCCAGGTCAGGATAAAATGCTTTTGGTATTCCTCTTTTGATCCACATTGTCTTATGCCACCTAACAGTCGGCCTGCTGTCCCTTAATTTCATTGGATATTAGGCTTGAACATAAGTCTCACTTATCTAGGTCATTGATTCCCCAAGTAGGTGTGTCCTCTGTATCCGTAAGGATCACAACAGTAAGGTGCAGCAGAACCTATTCAAACTCATTGGTTCTCGTTGTTGGAAGCCTCTAAGTGTCTTGTTTATGAATGAATGATAATGTGGCCGAGAGAGGAATGCATGTCTCGGCCACAATATCCTCCATCTGGAAAGAAATACATGAAGGGAAGAAACACAACTCTTCTACATCAATTTCAATACCCGACATGTTATGAAAGTCATTCGACACAGACAAGATACCTTAGACAGAGGAAGCAGACCCATCCGTGAACATGAGCAGATCATTCAGCACAAACATCAGACATCTTCTCAGATGCTTGTAGTTCTGATCCCCGAAATCAATTGTTTTAGAGATCATTTGTGTTTTTGATAAACTAATGTGGAAAAATATTAATAGAGCGTGTATATCACTAACTAATTCTTGTTGTTTTAACCTGGAATTTTAAAATGATTTTCCATTACATTTCTAATCACATTTATTTTGATTCTGTCAATTGGAATGCGCATATGTTGTTTTAGTGAGTGTATAGAAATAACAATTTCATATTTATTGTATGTATGTTTGTCTTTGATAATGTAGGATCTAGCCATTATGGATTTCAGCTATGCTTGTCTCAGGAACGTGTTTTTCTTTCGTACAAATCTTCAATGTGCCAAATTTTTGGTAAACTTATTGTATCATAATATAAAATTATATTATCCTCCGATAGCGTTTGTCTGTACATGACCCTGATAACCATAAATACAAGTCTGGTCTGACATAACAGTTTTTTTTTTTTTTTTTTTGCTTTCTTATATTTTCAAATGAACAAAAGAACAACAATATGTGAGAATACAAGAGTCTATCAACATAATATCAAATTAACGAAAGAGCAATATGTAAAAATATATTTATTTTTAATAGAACAAAATACATATAGAAATTATACACCTTCATATATAAATGGAACATGCATGCATTATTTTTAATATGCATGGATTTATTTAATATATCCATGTGTAGATATTTCAAATAAATGGAATAAAAAAAATTAAACAAAAAAGCATGTCCAATAAAACCAAAAAAAAAATTTCCAAAATAAAATTTATGCAAGTCAACGTAAATAAAAGTTAATTTTTTTTGTTTTGACTTAATTGATGAAAAATATTCAAATTTACAAGTTAACAGTCTGCAAACTGACACTCGTTTTCATTTTACTTTCTAGGTTTTATACAAAAGTCTTAGTAAGTTAAGAAGACAAAAAAAAAAAACAAAGCAGCGGAGAAGAGAAAAAGAAGAGGAAACCAAGAAAAAAAAGAAACGAAAAAAAGAAGAAGATGTTGAGAGCCTTCACAAAAGCAGTCCATTTGATCTTGCACCAAGCATCAAGAGGAAGACCAAGAGCTTCACTTCAATCATGTACCATCTCTTTAATTTAAAATTCGATGCAGAGAGAGCGTACTAGCAAAAGAGGCTAAAAAGGCCAATGATGAGATAATACAGAATAACTTGAAGGGGAAGAAGACTAATGTGGAGTTGGACAAAATGAAGAAGACTATGGAGGAAGACTACAAAAACTTTAAGGAAAAAAACTCTCAAACTTTGCTTAATTGACATATTAACTTTGGACATCTTCATAGGAACGGATAGATTTAAGCAGAATCTTAACTTATATGTGTTGGCTTTGTGTCAAGACATATATAGCTTCATTGTTTTGTGTAACTTATATGTGTTGGCTTTTTTATTTTATTGAAAATTTAGGAAATGTTGAGACATGATTTTGATAGTAATGTTTTATCTTTGTATCAAAAGTCTCAAGACATGTGTTGATCTGGTTTTAACAGATGTAATTTTGTTTGTGATATCTTCATAGAAATGGGTAGATTCAGGCATGCTTAGGATATGTTGTATCTTTTGTGTTAAGATATATGTTCAGTGTCTGTGTCAAGAGTCTCAAGATATGTGTTTGGTGTGTTGATATGGTTTTAAGACAGGTCTTGAGATATTGTTTATTAGGATATGTTCTGTCTTTGTGTCAAGACATATATAACTTCATTATTTTCGTGTAATTTATGCTTCTTTTACATTTTATTGAAAATATGAGAGATTTTTGAGACATAGTTTTAATAGCAATGTTCTGTCTTTGTGTGAAAAGTCACAAGATATGTGTTTGATGTGTTGATCTGATTTTAAGAAATGGAATTCTGCTTAAGATATCTTCATAGAAACAGGTAGATTTAGGGATGCTTAGGATATGTTCTGTCTTTTGTGTTAGGACATATGTTCAGTCTCTGTGTCAAAAGTCTCGAGACATGTGTTTGGTGTGTTAATCTGGTTTTAAGGCATATCTTAACATAATTTTTAGGATATGTTCTATCTTTGTGTCAAGACATATATAACTTCATTGTTTAGTGTAATTTTTGCTTCTTTTTAATTTTATTGAAATTTGGGAGATGTTTGAGACATGATTTTATTAGTAATGTTTTGTCTTTGTGTCAAAAGTCTCAAGATATGTGCTTTATGTGTTATCTGGTTCTAAGAGAGAGAATTATGATTAAGATATCTTCATAGAAACGAGTGGATTTAGGCATGCTTATGATATGTCTTTTGTGTGAAGACATATGTTCAATCTCTGTGTCAAGAGTCTCAACTCATGTATTTGGTGTGTTAATCTGGTTTTAAGGCAAGATCTTAACTTGTTGTTTAGGATGTTCTGTCTTTGTATCAAGACATATATAACTTCATTTTTCGTGTAATTTATGTTTCTTTTTCATTTTATTGAAAATTTGGGAGATGCTGGAAACATGATTTTAATAGCAATATTCTGTCTTTGTGTAAAAAGTCTTAAGACATGTATTTGATGTGTTGATCTAGTTTTAAGAGATCAAATTCTTCTTAAGATATGTTCATAGAAACAAGTAGATTTAGGCATGCTTAGGATATGTTCTGTATTTTGTGTTAAAATATTTGTTCAGTCAATGTGTTAAGTGTCTCAAGACATGTGCTTAGTGTGTTGATTTGGTTTTAAGACATGATCTTAACTTGTTGTTTAGAATATGTTATGTCTTTGTGTCAAGATATATATAACTTCATTGTTTTCGTGTAATTTCTGCTTATTTTTTTATTTTATTGAAAATTTAGGAGATATTTGAGACACAATTTGATAGCAAAATCTCTCATTCCTATGTTATGTCTTTGTGTCAAAAGTCTCGAGACATGTGCTTGATGTGTTGATATGGTTTTAAGAGATGAAATTCTGCTTAAATCTTTTGTCTTAAGACATATGTTTAGTATTTGTGTCAATAGTCTCAAGACATGTGCTTGGTGTGTTGATCTGGTTTTTAAGAGATGAAATTATGTTTAGGATATTTAGTAAATTTAGGCAGAATCTCTTTGCATCTTTTGAAACAACATGTTTAGTATGACTCCACTTGTTGTTACTAAACTATGGGGTTTGTTATTTTGTTATACATGGAGATCGGTTTGTCCCCAAAATTATAGTTCTTGATAATGAAGTGAGAAAATGTGTGTAACTAGTGGCACATAAAGAAAGAATGAATTGATTTCTGCATTAGGTTAACATATAATAGATAAAATTAATGATGTGCATAACCATGGTAGTGAGGATGAATATGTCAAAGGTGCATTGAAAATAATCAATGTAGTTAATAGTTTAATTTCACGCACAGTTGAGATCGCTAAGGTTAATTTACTTAAACTAATTCATTTTAAAAACAACATTCTCATGCAATATTAATTCATTGGGAAAATCGCATAAAAACCTTCAAAGTGACACGCACTGACACTTTAAACTTTGTAACTATTTAACTAGTATTTTAAACCTTCAACTTGAAACTATTAATACAAAAAACTTCCAAAGTGATTTTTCCGTATGCCCCGTCATAAAATTTAATGGAACTCTTCATTTTCCGTTAGAAAGTGATGACATGGCTTTATTTTATATTTTTAATAAATAAAAATATTTATTATTATTATTTTAATACTTTAATTTAGACACATGTATTTTTAATAAAAATTAGAAAAATTGCACTATATATTAATCTTTACACCTATAATTATCTATCTAACATCATATAAAATATAATATAGTAACTAGCATTTAGCCCACTTAAAATTCCGATTTTACCCTTAATGAAAAACAACAAAGACTCATAAAAAGAAAAATCCTAATTCATCACCTCTTCTTTTTCTTCTTCCATCGTTTCTTCTTCTTCTTCCATAGCTTCTGGGTTTTTTCTTCCTTCATCGTTTGTTTCTTCTTCTTCTTCCATCGTTTTTTTTTCTTCTTCTTCTTCTTCCTCTTCCATCGTTTCTTCTTCTTCCTCCATCGTTTATTTCTTCTTCCTCTTCTTCTTCGTCTGACACAAGCATCATAATCAATCTCGTCTCTCTCTGGTGATCCACAAAACCAACTCTCAATCACTTTGTCTTATCTCATTGCCATGGATTGAAAATCTCCAATCGTGGATTAAGATGGAAATCGATATAGTTAACTATGTTCGGAAATTAATAGGTAACTATGTTTCTGATAATAATTAACTATGTATGTTATTTTTTCCATTATGCAAACTATAATAGGTAACTACGTTCTGAACGTAGTTAACTATGTTTGTTTAAATAAGTAACTATTACAATAATATTTTTATGTAGTCAACTATGTCATGAAATTAGATAACTATGCTCTGAAAATAGTTAACTATGTTTTTAAATTGGTAACTATTTTCTGAAAATAGTTAACTATGTTTTTAGATAGTTACAAATAATGTGATGTAGTAACTATGTTATGAGATTAATTGAATAGGTAGTTTCGATGAAAATAGTTAACTATGTTTTTAGATAGTTACAAATAATGTGATATAGTTAACTATATTCTGAGATCAATTGAATAGGTAGTTTCGAAAATAGTTATATGTGTTATTAAATAGTCAATATTTGTTTTTTTTGTCATCTTCTGATTCTTTTTTTTTTCAGATCTACTTTTTGCAGAGATACAACTGTAGGAGCAATTTTTTTTTTCAGAGATAGATCAAGAGAAGATTTTTAGGAATTTCTTTTATTTACTTATTACCTAAAACATATCTACATGGATAATTTTGTCCAATTTTGTTTCTCTCTGCTATTTACCTAATTCCGAAAATAGAACTGCTACTTTCTCAATTATCTCTCTCAAAAGTAATATTCCACTAATTAACCCTAAAAATTATTACAATTAATTAATAAATAAATAAAAATAAAAAATAAAAGACGAATATATTTTCTTCTTCCTCATTCCATCCTCGCAACCATGGCAGAGAACCTTCCAGAGATCCTTTCTGAACAAATCAAGCCAGCTTCCTTGTGACGAAACGATGTCTTCTTCTTCTTCTTCCTCGTTCTCATTGCTTCCTCCTGACAATTTTACCGACGAAGAACTCTCTGATAACTCCTCCGTAGTCTAACACATCTCCTTAATCAGATCCGGCTTTCTCCGCCGCAGCTAGATTCCTCCATCAGAAAACAAAGCCGCCGGTACAGCCTTATCCTGCGTCGCCGTACTAATTCCAAAAGTCGAGCCAACCAGAACCTCATTTTTCCGGTAGATTTCTCAATTTTTCTAGCCTTCGCCTCTTCGACCTCGATTCTTCATGTTTATTCACCAATCGGGCTCAGATGTCATCAGTCAGCGATGCGCGCATGTTGAGAGCTCCGGTCATTAATATATCTGATTTGAAGATGCTAAACTGGGTTTTCTTATTGTAAATCTCGGAACTTTTCTTTGTTTTATGCTTTAATTGTTGATTTTTTCCGGGATTTAGGATTATTATATCTCTTGTTTGAGATTAGTCTTCTGTTGCCAAGTCTTGGAAATTGTTTTCTTTGCCATTAATGATGACGGTGGAAGAGGGAGAAAAGCCGGTATTGGTGGTGGTCGGACCAATCTCGGGTGAAGATGGTTCTCGTGAAAGGAAAAAAGAAGAAGAATAATGAATTTTTATTTTTATTTTATTTTAAATGGTTTAACATTTTAATAATTGTGATATAAAAAATAATTGATTTTATTAATTAAAAATATATTTTAATCTACAGTTAACGATGTTAACTATTCTGTTAAATTTTATGACGGCGCATACGGAAAGCCACTTTGGAAGTTTTTGTGTTAATAGTTTCAAGTTGAAGGTTTAAAATGCTAGTTAAATAGTTACATGGTTAAAGTGTCAGTGCATGTCACTTTGAAGATTTTTTATGCGATTTTTTCTTAATTCATTAGTTAAGTAAATAAGTTTAAGTAGCATGGGTTTGTTGGTTGTTTTTGAAATGAATTAGTTTAAGTAAATTAAACTTAGCAATCTGAACTGTATATGGAATTAAACCATTAACTACATTGATTATCTTCAATGCACATTTGACATATTCATTCTTATCACCATGGTTATGCACATCTTTAATTTTATTTATCATCTGTTCACCTAATATAGAAAATTAACTGATTCTTTTCTTTTGTGACAATGAATTCCACACACTTTCTCACTGCATTATCAAGAACAATAGCCTTGGGGATAAACCGATCTTCCTGTATAACAAACTAACTAAATTCATAGTTTAGCAGCAACAAGAGGAGTCATACTAAACACGTTGTTTCAAAATATGCAAAGAGATTCTACCTAATTCTGCCGGATATCTTAAACATAATTTCATCTCTTAAAAATCAAAGCAACATGCCAAGCACATGTCGTGAGATTCTTGACACAGAGACTGGACATATTTCTTAACACAAAAGACAAAACATATCCTAAGCATGCATAAAGCTACCAATTTATATGAAGATATCACAAACATATATTAAGACTTTTGACACAAAGACAGAACATAGGAATGATAGATTTTACTATTTAAATCATGTCTCAAACATCTCCTGAATATTCAATAAAATGAAAAAGAAGCATAAACTACACGAAAACCATGAAGTTATATATGTCTTGACACAAAGACAGAACATATCCTAAACAGAAAATTAAGATCTTGCCTTAAAACCAGATCAACATACCAAACACATGGATTGAGACTCTTGACACAAATACTGAACATATGTCTTAATACAAAAGATATAACGTATCCTAAGCATGCCTAAATCTACCCATGCCTAAATACTGAACATATGTGTTTGATCTCTTAAACCCAGGTAAGACATCAAACACATGTCTTGAGACTTTTGACACAAATGACAAAACATTGCTATTAAAATCATGTCTCAAACATCTCCCAAATTTACAATAAAATGAAAAAGAAACAGAAATTACACTAAAACAATGAAGTTATATATGTCTTGACACAAAGATAAAACATATAAGTCAAGATTCTACTTAAATCTATCTGTTTCTATGAAGATATCCAAAGTTAATATGCCAATTAAGCAAAGTTTGAGAGTTTTTTTACCTTTAGGCATTTGTAGTCTTCCTCCATAATCTTCTTCACTTTGTCCAACTCCAACTCCACATTAGTCTTCTTCCCTTGTCTTTCTGAAGCTAATTTTGTTTACGCCTCTCTCTGCATCGGTTTTTGAACGGAAGATATGGTTCAGACATGGCTGAATTGAAGCTCTTGGTCTTCCTCTTGATGCTTGGCACAAGACCAAATGAGATACTTTTGTAAAGGCTCTCAACATCTTCTTCTTCTTCGTTTCATCTCCTTCTTGGTCTTCTTCTTCTTCTTCTCTGCTCCACCTCTTTGTTTTTTTGTCTTCTTAACTTACTAAATATTTTTGTATAAAACCTATAAAGTAAAATGAAAACGAATGTCTGTTTACAGACCGTTAACTTGTAAATTTGAACTTTTTTTTTCATCAATTAAGTCCAAACAAAAAGATTTAACTTTTATTTACGTTGACTTACATAAATTTTATTTTGGGTTTTATTGGACAGACTTTTTTTGTTTAAAATTTTTTTGAATAGTTCATGCATATTCCATTTATATTGAAATATCTACACATGGATATATGAAATAAATATATATGAAGGTGTATAATTTCTATATGTATTTTGTTCTATTAAAAATAAATATATTTTTACATATTGCTCTTTTGTTAATTTGAAAATATGTTGATAGAGTCTTGTATTCTCACATATTGCTACTCTTTTGTTCATTTGAAAATACAATAAAGCAAAAAGAAGAAAATGAATTGTTATGTCAGACCATACTTGTATTATTGGTTATCAGGGTCATATACAGACAAAAGTTATTGGAGGATTATATAATTTTATATTATGATACAACATTATCAATGAAATAAAGGGATGCCGGAGGACGTGCATTGACGATTGTTGTTGCACTGCATTTGCCATAACTGATATTCTACAAAATGGCAGCTCAAGTTGTGTTATTTGGAGAAAAGATCTTGTAGATATTCGTCGTTACTACTCTTATGATGTTGGTCCAGATCTTTATATAAAACAAAATGGTTGGTTCTCATCTCTTTCATACAGTCATTTCAATAGTTTTGTATCTTGTTACATATACGACTATGTTCACTTTTTTTTCTTCAGGGAAGGAGACAACAAATGGAGGAGTAATCATAGGTTTGAGTGTTGCAGGATCCATCGTTGCCGTGATGGTGTCATCTTTAGTTGTTTTTTGGTTTTGGAAAATAAAACAAAAGAGAGCGAGAGAGAGAGCAACCACAACATCAATTGGTAAGTACTGAGCAATTTTTGTTTTGTTTTTATGTTTGATGGTTATTGATTAATGCATGTTTTAACTGTTTCCATCTCTAATTTGAAGCAACAGAGGCAATAATACAAAGGAAAAGAGAAATGTTTGGAGCATACATCATAGAAAATCGTCAACCTGCACATATGGACTTTGGAGCAATTCTGAAAGCCACATAAAATTTTTCTACAGAGTTAGGACAAAGTGGATTTGGTAAAGTGTACAAGATAAAAAAAATGAAACACTTAAATAAACAGATGCAAACATATACTTTTAATATCGATTGGGTCTTCATAGTAGTTACAAAATTTAGAAACATTTAATCAGTTATTTTTAAATTTCAGGTAAAAACAACAAGAATCAGTTAGTGAAATATACGCTTTATTAATTTTTCTCCACGTGAATTTATCAAAAACACAAATTATATCTGAAACAACTAAATTGGGGATCATAACTACAAGCATATGCTATTAACAAATATTACCAGTTTAGAGCATCTCCAAAGAGGACTCTAAATCTTAAAATTTGAAGTTTTTTTTACTCCAATGGAAACTTCAAAACTTCAAATATTGAAGTTTTGAATATTGGAACTTCATATCTAAAGTTTTACTATTCAAATTTGAAGTTTCAATCTTTTTATTTGCATTTGAGTCTTTGTAATTTATATATCTCACAATTAATTTTACTAATTTTGTTGTTTATCATTTTAGTTCCTACAATTTTATATCTTATAAGTATTTGACATATACGACATATGGTTATCGCATGCCTATTTTGATATACCAGGAAGCAAAAACGACATTAATGTTTTGAATTCATTTAATTTATTTTCAAAGTTTGTTCAAGGTACCCCTCATCCGGCTAATTGCATTATTCATGAAAAAGAGTATAACATGGGTTATTATTTACCTGATGGTGTTTACCTGAAATTGTCAACTATTGTTCAAACTATAAGCAATCCCCAAGGTCCAAAGAAAAAATTGGTTGCAGCAAAACAAGAAGCATGTCGAAAAGATGTTGAACGTGCATTTGAAGTTCTACAATCCAAGTTTTGCTATCATAGCAAGATCATCATGTTATTGGAAGAAATATGTTTTGCATGATATGATGACATCGTGCATCATAATGCATAACATGCTAATTGAGGATGAACATGATATCAACGCACCGGTTATAGATGCAAGATTAGCGCCAGAGGTGATTTCAACAATTTTTATCTCGTAATCTACATATAAAAATAAAGAGACTCATTTATCACTTTGAAACGCATTGATTGATCATATATGGGAGCATTACAGAAATAGTTATATCGAGTAATTTGATATTTTACTTGTAATTTATCATTTAGTTTGTGTGTTTTTTTATTATTATATATATATGTAATTTTACATTATAATATAATGTTTTATTAATTAGTATTGGTTGTAATATTTTTTTAATGTATGTTTTATAATTATTTATAAAAAAATTATGATCTTAATTAAGTATGATCAATAGTGATGAGTATAATGCAAAATACAAATTTTTTGAAGTTGCATTTGAAATTTTACCATTGTAGAGAAACACTCACAAACTTCAAATATGAAGTTTGTAAAACTTCAAAAATGAAGTCCCTTTGGAGATGCTCTCAGAAAATCAATTCCAGAAAGATCAGAACTGCAAGCATATGAGAAGATGTATGTATTGAATGATATGCTTATATTCACGGATGGATCTGCTTCCGGTCTAAGGTATCTTGTCTGTGTTGATTGACTTTCATAACCTGTCGAGTCTTGCAATTGGTGTAGAGAAGTCATGTTTCTTCCCTTCAGGTCTTTCTCTCCAAATGGAGGATATTGTGGCCGAGACATGCATCCCTCTCTCGGCCACGTTATCATTCATTCAAAGACAAAACACTTGGAGGCTTCCAACAGCGAGAACCAATGAGTTTGAACAGCTTCTGATGCACCTTACTACTGGGATCCTTACGAATACAGAGGACACACCTACTTGGGGAATCAACGGCCTAGATAAGTGGGACTTATGTTCAAGCCTAATCTAAAATGAATTGAGAGACATCAGGCCAACTGTTAGGTGGCATAAGACAGTGTGAATCAAAAGAGGAATACCAAAGCATAGTATCCTTACATGGCTGGTCATTCACAACCGTTGGATAGACTCAACACTTAGGAAATCCAAATGGGTCCCATATGCCTCTTCTGAAAACACGCTAAATTATTCTTCTCTTGTGGCAGGCTTCCATCTACAAGTTGTTGTTTCTCCTAAGTACAATGGTGGGTCAAGGTTTGAGGCCGATCACGAAAACCCATCAACAAATTCTCCAAATTTCTTATGGGATTCTTCACCGGCTGATCGGATCAAGGCGGGTTGATTGAAGAGATAGAAGAAAATTTAAACGGAGTAAGACCAATAATGGATTGACTGAAGTTATGGCCGATCATGAAATCGAAGAGATATAAGAAAAGCAACGTCATCATTAGAGGAAGACGAAAAAGTGGGAGAGGATTTGATAATTTGGATATGGGATCAATTTTGTTGGAGTATTAACTATTTTTTTAATAAAAAAATAACATTTATGGGCCATGTTTTTGAGTAAATAATAGATAAATAAAAAATCATGTAACTTTCATTTATAATGAGAAGATAAGAAAAACATAGAAATGTGAATATGGATTAAACTGTTATGAACCCATTAGATGGATGCCCATTATAGGCCCATATTCTGGAATATTCTAGATGACTTGGTGACCAAGCTAAAACCCTATATTGTATCCCTATATATACTCTTAGTTATTCATGGAATAAGACACACCTCATATTCTCTCTTATCTCTCTTCTTTGTTTATAACACGTTATCAGCACGAAACCCTAACCGACTGAGCAAACACAAAAACCTAGCCGCCTGGGATAAGAAAAATCTTCGTCGTTTTCTTTCCAATCTCTCTGTCTTTGTTACCGATCGAAGTAAGTAATCTCATGCTTTATAACTCATCGGCTCATGCTACTTAATATATTCATGACATAATTACGGTATGGTTGTCGGGGCTTTATATTTGTCGACTTATGTTGATCTATAACGGATTGAATTTTTGCTTAATCTGTTTGCATGTTTCATTGTTTTATTAATTTACAACTATCGAGACTGCTTTAAATTACGATCCATGCTTTATTATTTTCATTGGTTTATTACTTGATATTCGTTAGTCTGGTTAAACTATCTATGGATCGACACATCCATTATTGTTTTGTTATTGAAATTTTATTACTTTATGTCATATCTCCGTAAGCACATTACATGATTTCTTATTATTCGTTGGCTTGATCTATTAATTTTGAATATGACAATTGAATATACTATGATTATAGAAATTGTCTATAAAGGATTGAGCATGATAAGAGAATCGTTGGTTGTTGATTGTAAATTGATAATTAACATCATATATATCATATTGAGACACATGTTTTCTAATTGTTTGGTTTGGTAAATAGTTTGGTTAGTTTTAGTTAATCGTTGGTTTGAGCTTTGTTGCTTTATACTTCTTTTGACTTGAAATTCAGTTTTGATCATGCTTAATGGTTCTTTAGCTTTACAAGTTAACAGTTTAATTACTTGTATTTAGGAACTGTCTAATAGTATATATATTATTTTATCGAACGATTGCTTTGAGTTCCTTAGATGTAACTTGTAAGGCCATCGAATTAGTTTGACATAATTCATGCTTTTTAGTTATTGTCTCTCTTTGTTGCTTTAGAAAGAAAAAGAAAAAAAAAATCGGTTTGATAATTACATTCTTGAATACGATAGATGAAGATATCATACATAATTATAAAAGAAAAAAAAAAGAAAAAAGCATAGCATTGGCTATGGGCTAGAGAACCTAGTATGTCTAGAAATTATTTATTTTATCTCGTTTCTCGAATTTAATATGATATTCGTTGACTTGATAATGCCCATAATAACTTAACTGTTAATTTGTTACTGAAAAATCGTGATCTTGATAATGTCACTGACTTTAATTTGTGGCATATGCTATTTTTCATGCTTCATTATTAACAGATCAATACATGTCTTATTTGTTTGATCCAAAACAATTAATCCGGTGTTATAGTTAGATTCTGTTTTGTCTTGTGTTGATTGCAATTTAATGTGTGTTAAACTCACTCTAGAGGATCATGTGAATGTGAAATAAGGCATATAAGAAACTTATTATAATAAGGCATAACGTTTACATCATGTTTGTTTGTTTTTGTGAACACCAAAATTGCACATATTTGCCATTTGTTCTCGTTTGGTAAATTGATTGATTGATTAAGAACCTAGTTTAATGGCATGATAGAAAAGCTAGTGAATTGTGAATGTGTTAATAGAATTATTACTCTATCACGATTTAATAAGATGATCATAATAATATCTTGTTCATTGTGCGATTCAATCCGAGATGGATGAACTTGAGGTTTCATCATCTCGAGGGTGAGAATTAAAGAATCTCACGTAGACAATAAATGACATATCCTAAAGATTATGCTCACTGCTTGGCCGTAAAAGATCCACAAGTTCTTTGGAACAATCTTAGAGAAAAAAGTATGATCACCAGAATGTGATACTACCTAAAACTAGTTATGATTGGTTATATCTAAGACTACAAGACTTGAAGTCTGTAAGTTAATATAACTCAGCCATGGTCAGAATTACTTGCAAATTGATATTATGTTGAAATAATATGCAGAGATGGTAAAGCAGGCATGCTTATACTTTCACGCAAGTAATGTTGTCCTGTGGACACATTATCGTGAAAAGAATTAAAGAAGTGTTATGAAATTATATATCTCTGAAAAATAATAATGAGCTATTGACAAGAAATCATGACTCATGTCTGGCTAGTTTTAGTCTATTCCCTGAAGTGAATATGATATCTTGCATATATAAGAAAAAGACTAGACAAATAAAATTTGCCGAGGAAGTGGTTACTAAAGTGATTGTCTCGGTCTCCGTTCTCTGACAACTCCTATCGATGGCTTTAGATTTTCCAGGTACTCGATTTCTAAGCTCTTGACCTCGTACCATGTCTTTATGGTTTTAGTCAAATTAATCTCTAGGATTTTCTATACTAGATTACAGATTTTATATCATTATCTTGTTTATTGCTTTATCGACATAAGCTTCATCATGAAAATCCATGCTTGATTGTCATGGACTAAAGAAAGTAATTTTGATAATGATATCCCCTGAAGGGAGTAAGTGATTAATAGTGAAAGTAAACCAGAAGTTTACTAAGAAATTAAATGTTTGGCTTAACCGGATTGGTCATCTTGGTTTAATGATGATGCAAAAAATAATGTGGACATTCAGTGAAGAACCAGAAGATTCTTCCTAATGATTTATTATATGTTGCTTGCTCAGAAGGCAATATGATAATATGGCTTTCACCAGTTTAAATAATTTGCATTCTATCAATTTTCTGGAACGGATACAAGGAGATGGTTATGGACTGATCACCCACCATGTAAATTTTTAGATACCTTATGGTTCTAATAGACGCATCGAGCTGATGGACGCATTGACTCGATGGACGCATAAAGTCGATGGATACATCGACTATATTGCCACATTTATCCTTGTTATCAATCCGCAACTTGGAGTTTGCGAGGTTACTTGCTTAATTGATTAAAGTACGAGAGCATTCCAGATTTTTATCTAAAGGCAAGTGGATTTGATAATGCTGGTGAAATTATGTTTAAAGCATGATTATTACATGTCCATTGGAATGAGTGTTGAACATCCAGAAGATCATGTTCATACACAAAATATTTTAGAAGCATTGATTCGTATCAAACCAATGAGTAAATGATAGTTCTCCCCATCATAATTGGTTTTGGGTTAGAAACCAAATATTTCCCATATGAAAATCTTTGAATGTCCAAAATTCTCCACCACGGTGTTCTAAGATGGGACCTCAAAAGAGGATAAGAATATATGTTAGATATGAATGACGACTAAGTATCTAGAGCCATCCCAGAAGGATTTATTTAAGGCTCGATTTGCAGACTCTCATTGTAATGAGTCAGTTTTTCCAACATTAGGGGGAGAAAGTAAACAGCTGGAGAAAGAAATAAGTTGGAATGAATTATCGATGATCCTCGGACTAAAGATTGTATATTAGAAGTCCAAAGGATAATTCATTTACAGAGTTTAAATTAGCGTATTAATTTCCAGACGCTTTTGCTGACCCAAATAGAGTGATGAAGTCACCTATACCAGCTGTATATGCTCCAATTAGAATTTATGTCCCAAAAGGACAATATCAAACTGCTATTGAGCCTAAAGATTGCATGAAGCGTGATAGATCTATTTGGTTCCAACTATAAGAATCCTCGGAAAAGAAAAGGAGCAGAAATTGAGAATGACCAGATCGAGGAAAGAAAAGATTTTTGAAAGGTCTCCAGAAGAGACTGAATGATCTCTAGAAGAGACATAAACATGACAAATGAAAAATTCAAGTACTTGACAATGAAGAGATCTAGCTAGCTATGTCATGAATGGAATAAAACGGAACCGAAAAGAAAATCGACGTCGTAATATTTTCGCATGCAGTGAGCAGTTGATATTATGAATAAGAAAGAGGATCATGAAAGAAAGTCTATTGAAAAGTGTACACAAAGTAATGATTGGCCAAAAATGGAAGGAAGAAATAGACGTATAACTATAATCTCTTGCAGAGAAATATTTGGACCATTAGTCCGTGCACCTGAAGTGTAAAACCAGTGGAAGACATATGAGTCCTTGTGTGAAAGAATAGTGAAAATAGTGAAATTGTGAGATATAAATCACATTTGGTTGAACAAAGATTATCACAAAGACAAGGAATGTATTATGAAGAGATGTATTCTCTTGTGGTGGATGCAATACTTTTAGCTATCTTATAAGTCTGGCAATAAGAGATGGAACACTGGATAATGACATTTACATGCAATCCTCGAAGGATATAAATATAAAGGATATCCTTTACATGCAATCTTTGAAGGATTAATGATATCAGAGTTATGTTCCCCGGAACTCTACTCGATCGAATGAAAAGAAAATATGTAGCATGGGGTGTAATCATGTAAATTTGTATCCATGAAGATTTATGAAAAGATATTGATCAAATGGGATTCTTATATTGAACATCATCGAAACTCCGGCAGAGTTATCACGAGTAGTACGATGACAATATCATACGATAAAGATCATTGTATAATGATATTTATATGAACGTCCCAGAAGAATTTAAACTGCCAGAAGCACACTCATTTCGTACAAATTTCGGGCATCATCATATTTCTATGAAAATCTTGTTTTATGTGAAAAATCTGATTCGCACGAATCTCAGGCAGAATCAGTTCGTGCGAATTTCGGGCAGAATCAGTTCGTGCGAATTTCGGGCATAATCAGTTCGTGCGAATTTCGGGCAGAATCCGTTTTCGTGCGAATTTCGGGCAAAACCTGAATATCACTGCATAATATTAAATCAATCTCTTTATGGATTGAAATAATAATGGCGTATGTGGTATAATCGCCTCAGTGAGTACTTAATAAAGAGAAAGCTATAAGAATGTTCTTATTAATCCATGCATATTTATAAGGAGATTTGAGAAATGATTTGATGATTTGAACATCATTGGAACTCCTGAAGAGATTTTGTATACAGTAAAATATTTGAAGAAAGAATCCAAGATGAAAGATCTTGGAAAAACAAAGTTTTGTTTGGGATTACAAATTTAACATCTAGTGAAAGAGATGTTATATTGAAAGATCCTTGCAGGATTTTATATAAGAATACTCACATATATTTGGTCTTGTAGTACCACACTTAAACTGATGTTTAAGCAATTTATCGATCTTTTCATGATTTAAAGATGAGATTTTGTATGATAAGAAGGAAAGGATGCTATAAACCAGAAGTCCAAATGATCCGAGAGATAATATGACAATTATACGAGTTTGTTCATTAAGGTTATGCTTATATTAATTCCCAAAAAATGATATATATGTTCGGAATACATCTCTTGAAGAAGATGCTTCCAGGGGAGGAAATTAAAGTTTTTATACATAGGGTATAACTCGTGACTGAATTGGTAGCTGACATTAAGGGAGAATCGTCTGATAAGGCACCTGATGAGTCTATCTGGCTAAAGAACAAGCCCATGAAGATGACAAGTATGAAGTGGGGAATGGGAATCTCTTGAATCACTCAAAAAGAGACAAAGCCAGAGAAGGAAGTCGCTGAGAAAATTGGAAAGCCAGGCCAGAGATCACTATCAGAGATGATCTTCCCTACGAAACGTGCTTGCTCTATTGTCTAACCGGAGAGAAGTAATGAAGATCCCATTTGGTACCCAGATCACAACTAAGAGAGCGCGAGCAAGCATTCAGACAAGAAGCTGATGGGCAACTGACAAAAGCTAGAGTAGAGCATTTAAACGAGTTGTAGAAACATGTTTGGTTGCCTCAACAGCGATTGAAACCGCAGTTATCCAAGGGAGACTGAACATAAAACAGATACAAAGAGCTCAAGGAAGTGTCGGCTTGGAACAACATGATCTCTGTGCGTTTAAGAGAGAACCTGTTCAATACCCAAGTTTGTATTTTGTTTACGGGATTTGCTTTGGAAATTTTATCATCCCTGCAAAAAAATATGTATCAGAACCCAAACTTTCATCCCAAAGTCTATCAACAAGTGAATGAAATACAACAGATATGTTCTTAGTGATCTTCGTGAATGTTGCGAATTGCAGCAGTGATTTTCTTGCAATCAAATTCCATCGTCTTCATCCAATTCTCAAAATCTCCAATTTCCTGGTTGAATCATACCACAAAAACAGAGATCCAACATGAACAAACAAACAAAAACTCAAAGAAGACGAAACGAGATTGTTTTTTGTTTCTTTCAAGAAAGTAGCAGAGAAGACGAGAAACCTTCACGGCGCTATTAACGGCGTGAGTTGCAGAAAGCCATTGATCCGTCTGTTTGCCGAATCGCGCCACCGTAACCGCCAGATTCCTTATCTCCGCCTCAATCCGTTTCTCGTTAACGAAACATTCCTCCACTCCTCCGTTCACCGCCTTCACAAGCAGATCCGCCGTTCTCGCCGCGTGTCTGATCGCCTCCTTCCTCGATCTCTCTGTTTCCATTTGTTTCTCTGTGAATCTCACTTTCTATTCTCGATTACAATCGGAAAATCCTAGGAATTTACTCGATTTACGTACCGGTCTTTTCCCGGAGCTGTAACGACGATCGACGGTTGTCATCGATTAGCTGCAGGAGACTCGATTCCAGTGTTCCGGTCTCCTCTTCCGTTCTATCCTTCTCAGAAAACGGTAGCACGCGCCCACGCGCCGCCGAGATCGACATCGGCGTTCGCATTCTCTCTCCGGTTAGCTGGTTGGTAACAATTTAATCAATTACGAGTATTTCGTGTTATCGAGTACTCCTCGTCTTGACTACGCGCCGTCTAGGTCGCAAGGAAACGTCACGCAGGCTAGATGGTTACAATCTGGTAATTCCTTTTTTTTTTTTTTTAATCTGATAATTCTATTACTTTAAAACAGGCGTATATTTAACAAATTCGATGAATGTAAGCGAAAAAAAAGTTTTCTCATGATATCACTTACACAAAAATGACAAATTTTCTTTTATATTTGCCGTTAGTGGAAAGAGAATTCGACTTGCCGTTTGGTTCAAAAAAATAATTTTATTTTAAAATTTTTTTTTGAAAAATGCCACTTTTAAAAGGTTCTTTACAAAAATATCATCCTTCTAAATTTTTTTCAAAACTACCATAAAATTATATTATTTATTCAAAATATCATTAATTTTTGAATTAACTATTTTATGTTAGAGTTTAGTTTTTAGGTTTTATGGTTTGTTAGGGGTCAAAAACCTTTTTTAAGGTTAGGATTTTAGGATTTAGGTTTAAAAAATCTTTAATAATTGGCAAATTTGAAAATGAATAACCCATG
The DNA here is from genome assembly GCA_900406555.1 of Pseudoturritis turrita. Taxonomy (NCBI): domain Eukaryota; kingdom Viridiplantae; phylum Streptophyta; class Magnoliopsida; order Brassicales; family Brassicaceae; genus Pseudoturritis; species Pseudoturritis turrita. The sequence continues at coordinate 201,958 of OVBL01000343.1, forward strand.
AAGATATCAATTTATTAATTATATGTAATATAAAAGTTAGGTTCGGTTTACTGTATATTGACACATGTCCTTTTTCTTTTTAGGAAAAAAAGCCAGAGGGTTACGATTTTCGGATTTACATTTTCATATCTTTTGGCCAAAAGTTGTATTATTGGGAAGATGCATGTATTCTACGTTTTTAAGGTTTTAAACAAAATTTTCTCTTTCTGCATCTTCTCAATTTCATATTGTTGACTCGAAAAAGCATTCTATGCAGCAATGATGAAGATTCGATCCTCTCCCAAATTATGCATCATGAATCTTACCAAGGTTCTTTTTCTCTTTTTTGGGCAATTAGTTTTTTTCATTTTTTCTCGGATGGGTTTGTTGTTTGGGTTTAACACAAAAGTTAGGTTAGTTGTTGACCAATCGATGTAAAAAAGTTGTCCATTTCAGTTTAATTTCTGTAAAATTTTATCACTTAACATCATATTTGTGAACCATATAATTTTACTCTGGTAAATTAGATTTATTTTTTTATAGGTTTTCTATTGACGTTGAATGTTGAAGGAGTTGGTGACATGCTCATGGAAACAACCCGATGATTCTCCTGTTACTTACTAGTTTGTTATGGTGATTGTGAAGATGTTGCAAAAAATAATAATTTAAAAGCCAAAATGACCGGGATGAGAACGATCTGTCAACTTGGTTTATGGGCGACGACAAACCAACGAGTAAGGGTATGACAAGGTTATATGGATTCGAGCCATCTGAAGTGCAAAAAAAATTTTGGTTCACCGAATGATCCAAGACGGAAGACCGAGAATTTGTTCGAGTAATCAAATTTCATTTATTTTTTGTAAACCTTATAGGACGAAGAAGTCTTTTAGAAATATTTTTGGTGATGGAGAGGAAATTATCAAAATGAATCTACTATTGGCTAGCGTTTCAGATTTTAAAGATGTAATGTGTATAATTCAAATTTAAAAACGTAGTTGATTACTATGAAATACAAAAAATGGGTTTCTCATTTTTGAGTATTGGAGGAAGAAACACAAGTATTGTTCTTCTCTTTGATGATTTTTTTTTTCCCTATAGTTTAAGGTATTTCATTATATATACTCGAAAGAAAAATATATAATCGATCTTTTACTAAAATTAGTTTATCCATTGAAATTTTTGAATTGTTATATACATGGTAAAAGTTCCAATTAGTTTGAACAAGAGAAAAAAGTTTTTTTATCATGTTTTTTTTCTTTGCCGTAAAAATTCCAATTAGTTTGAACAAGAGTAAAAAGTTTTTTTTTTAATCATGTTTATAATTTATATTAATTGAGGTTGTGTAAATTTCATCAATTAGTGAAAAATGTTATTTAGTATATGATTGAAATTGAATTTTGAAGTTATTTTAAATATTGCTTTGTATAATCATTTTTATTCACTTGACACAATCAAATCTTTCTTCTACTTGAACGGATTATTGGTCATAGACATGTTGATCAAGTGGTTAACCCACTTACATTGTTTTCAAGACATCGGGTTCGATCCTTATAGTTATCTCCTCCTAAAAGTGGGTAAAATGAGACATAAAACGGTTTATATATTGGAATATTACCAAGAACACAATACAAGTATCGGACCATATAAATTAAAAGGAAATATGTTTCGGTAAATTTGTATATTTTTCAAACATAAAAATATATTATGATTTGGTTTACCAATTTATGAATAAAGCATTCATATTCTTATGATTGCACAAAATCATGTGCATAATTCTTTTTTTTTTATTAAAACCATATGCGAAAATGCCGACAGAACAACCGAGTAATACCAACACTGGTGAAGCCTCCAAATCACAAATGAGACTAAAGAGGAACATTGACTCATGTAAGGCTGGGAATTTTGGTTTGCAATATTTACCAAATCACTACTATTTTCAGTAAAATTTCCAAGATTTCTTCTAACCACTCTAATTAACATAGAGCAACAAACGGCTTTTAAAAAGAGACATAAAATAATATAAAAATACACCATGAATTTTGTTTTGATCTGGTGACATGAAGGATCTGTAACCATAGGTCATATGTATAATTAGTTCATGTCGTGGCTTTAAGGGTTTCCATCTTCTTTTTGGTTTCATTTGTAAGAGAAACGACTATTTGTATTATGTAGTATTTTTGTTATTGGTTGATTTATTTTTGGTTAAATAGTAAATGATGTTTTTAATGTAAAAAAATTATAATTTATTTGATTCTTAAACTTCACTCTTTTAATTAAAAAATTTTATATAATGAAACAGACGGAATAATAGATTATGATAAATTGTCTTTCTTTCATAATTTTTTTCTCTTTTCTCGCATGTTTTTTTTTTAACACATGTGTATGCTTGTTTTATTTTATTTTTATATCAATGCTTTAAAAGTTTATTATTATTCAACTCTCTTTTCCTTTTCTTCATATTATTAATCGTTCGTTTTCAAGATAAAATTTTTATTTTTGCTTTTCAATATATATTTTTATATTTTTGATATCCATTTTAATTTATTTTATTTATACGTAGAAATGAAAATAGTGGTGTACATGTAATCTTAGACCAAGGTATGTAGCATACATAACGTATGTGGTGGTGTGTAGTACTGTCAATTCGGATTAATCCGCGGATTATCAATCCGCACCATGGCGGTTTTTTGTTTTTGCGGATTAGTCCGCGGCGAACTGCGGTACTAAAAATTAAAATCCTAATCCAAACCGCTTAAGATTTGCGGATATTCTGATCAATCTGCGGACTAATATTTTAATCGGAACGAAAAACTTTTTGTTTTCAATTGATCTTAGGAGCCATAATTATAACTTAATGTCCATAACCATAAATAAAAACCAACTAATAATTTGAAGATTAAAAGAGAAACTTCAGAAGTTAGAGAACTAGAAAAGTATCAAGTAATGAAAATTGAAGAAGTAACTTTATAAGCAAGAGAACTAGAAAAGTATCAAGTAACAGACTGAGAAATAACTTCGTGAATTTGAAAATAAGAGAAGTAACTAAGATGTTCTTCTTCCACACTTCATAAGTCAAAATCCTAGAAGTGAAACGGTTGCAAAAAAATTATTTTAATTTTAATTTTTAAGTTTTTTTATGAATCCGCAGTAAAGTCCGTAAACCGCATGTACCAATCCGCTACAGACCGCGAACCGTGGCGATCTCAATCCGCTAGACTACGGATAGGGAAAAAAATTCCTAAACCGCTTTACTACAGGACGGACCGGATTATGATCCGCGGATTTTAGTCCGAATTGACAGCTCTAGTGGTGTGTATAGTGAAATCGATATTCGACGTATGTAATGATTGTTGGTAGACATACATGACTTGGTAGTGTTGTGCGTGTGATATCATAATTACGTACATGAATTATTTATATGTCCACGTGATACATTGACACAAAAAGACAGAAAACAATCAAACTTTAGCCAAAAAGATATTGTCATCATCCTATTAGACAAAGTTTGTATGTACATGCATCGATTCAATTACACAAAATTATTATATATATACACTATAATTTTAAGAAATTTACCCAAACATGAAAATAGTGAATACGTACATATCGTAGTAACGTACATACATAAATAATATTTATACATCTATTTATACGTACATATTATATTAATGTACATACATGAAAGTCTGAAGTGTCTTTCTACTCTTATATGCTTCCATCAATACAATATTTACGATTTTTGATAAATTTTATAACTGTGCAATCACTATTTTCTGTATAAATTCTGAATAAAAAGTCTTTACGCAAAGTCGGTCATTAGTCTAAGCATACTAAATATGGGTTTGCAATTTTCTAAAAATCACCGCCGTTTTAAAACTCAAGACCGGTTCTGACTTTACATACAAAATATAATATTTATATTTTGTACAAGGGACGTAGGGAAAAACCTTTTTTATTTTGTCATATGAGGTGGGAAATGACTTTTAACTAAACTGCATTTTTTTATTAAAAAATAAATGTGAGATATTGACACGATTAAACGACTCTAAAAACAAATTTAATTTTGGTTAGAAGAAGACATTGGTCTCTGTGAGCGTGCATGCACGACCAAAAACCTTGAGAAGTGGACATACGACTGTGTACGACCAATACCCTATAATTAGACTATGAGGTAGACTTCATAAATTTCTTATTAAAACGCATTTCTTCGCACGAGCATGGTGTAAGACCATGAATTAATTATTGTTAATCATGTAATAAGTTTTCTTTACAGATTTTATTTGGCTGTATAAAACATTGATGTATCTTGAGTTTTGAATTATAAATAGAATTTTACAGTGTGACTTTTTTGAATTCAGTACTAAGATTCTAAATGGTAACATAAAAAAAAAAAATTCGCAAGCGGCTAGATTCAGCAATTTTGCCAACACTATTTATTATCTAAAAAAATTCTGCCAAATTCAGCAATTCTGTAAAACAAATTCAGCAGATTCAGTTATATTCAGCAATGCAGCAAAAAATATATCGCTAGATTTAACAATTCTTTCATCACCAATATATGTTTATTTTGAATTAAAAAATCGAATAATAACGAATATAGGAGTTGGATAACAATATTTAGAATATTAAAAATCACATCTGAAATTTTTAAAATAGATCGAATATCTGTAATATTATAAATTAATATGGGAGTTGGGTAACAATATTTAGGATATTGTATGCTACATATATGTAATATTATAAATTAATTTTTCATTACATTTTTCTAAGTTTGCATGATAATTCTTAAAAAATGTTGTTACTCTAGATAAATTTGTAATATTTTTAAAAACGAGTGTACTAAAAAATATTTTAATTTTAGTAGCAAAATATTATATAATAAATTATGTATATTAATTTATTTTATCAATCTATTAATTAACTAGTAAGATTCACTTAATTAATTTGGAAGAAACTTATTTAGATAATATTTTAGGAAATAAAAATTAATTTATAAGTAATAGAATGAGTATTTATTAAAAATGCCACTTAATATTTTCATAATTTTATTTAGTTAATTACTTTTTCAAAAATTCAACAGATTCAGCAATATTCAGCAGTTACCATTTAAGTTTGATGTTATTCCGCCAGATTTCGCAAGAAATCACTAAAAATTCAGTTAGATTCTGCAATTCAGCAAAATTCAATCGGTATCATTTAGACTTTATAACTATAAAACATTGATTATCATGAAGAATGGTCCCACTTGACAATTCTTTGACGAACAATTCTCTCCATAATACACAAATCTACAATAAATTTACAGCCTTTTAATTTTTTTTCTTTAAAACTTTCGGGCCCCTTAATTTTTTTTTTTTCAAAATATGGCCCCCTTATGGAGCGTCACACTGTTGCCCACCACACTTGGACCGAGACTGGTTTTATTTACATGTTAGAATTTCCAATAAAGTTTACATCTAGGGAAATTCTAAAAAATACTACAAAAATAAGTTTTTGTTACAAATATACCATCACTTAAATTTTTTCCAAAAATACCACTAAAAAATTTCTTTTTTAAAAAATACCACAAAATTAAAACTAAACTTTAAAACCTTCAAAATTAAACCATAAATTCTAAAAGTTAAACCCTAATCTCTAAAAACTAAACCATAACTCCTAAAAACTAAACCTTAAACCCAAAATACTAAACCCAAACCCAAAAATTTAAATTATAAATACTTAAAACTTATTTTTAATATTTGTGGTATTTTTGGAAAAACAAAATTTTTAATGGTATTTTTGGAAAAAAAATTAAGTGATGGTATGTTTAGAACAAAAACATATTCTAATGGTATTTAGTAATGCCTCTTACATCCAATGTTCAAGAAAGCGCTAGGCGCTAAGCGGACGGCGATCCTCAGCCTAGCGCCTAGAACGCTTAGTCGGGGCCTATGCGATTTTGTAGGCGGGTTAGACAGTTTTATAATAAAACAATATATATATATTTATAATCTAATTATATATATTATAAAATATAACATAATGAAATAATCTTCAGAAACATGATTCATGAAAGCTAAAATAAACGTAAATGTAGATTAAAGAATTAAAAAATTGAGTTTTTAAAAATGAATAAACTCTCATGATGATTCTACTCGCACTTCTCTTCACCTTATTCCCTCTAAACATGTTCATCATCTGACTCAAATATCAAAACGGTGCTGTTTTGAATTTAAAAAAAAAAAAAAACAGGCGGATTTAACCCGCCCAGCCCGCCTAGTGACCGCCCAGCCCGCCTAGTGGCTGCCCAGTCCGCCTAGTGGCCGCCCAAGCCGCCAAATGACTCCTTCCGCCTAATACCACCGATTACTGTAAAATCCAAGCGGTCTAAGGGCGCCTAGCGCCTAAGCGACGCCTAGGCGGCCGTCTAGGCCGCTTTCTTGAACACTGCTTACATCTATTATCGACAAACAATTGCACTTTATGTAGATTTAACTTCGAACTTGGTGTAAAAGTATTAAACTTTTTGTCAAGCATTTGGAATAAGAAACTTCCCCAGTTTGTTGAGTTTTAGATGGAGAACTATACATTGTTTATTTTTGTTCTGGCAAAAAGATTGAACACATATTTGATATTAGTGTTTTGATATATCTATACTCTTCTTATAGTATATTGTTAACAGTTTGATAAAAGAAACATAATAGAGCTCACATAAATAAATCTTGAGAAGAAAACCAACAAAAAATTAAAGATAAATATCGCTCCATACGCTAATAGAGTTATGAATAGAGCTAATGCTTTTAACGCCAATTCTTCAAATTAATGCCATCGAACATTAGTTATGTTTTTTTTTTTTTTTGAGAAATACATTAGTTATGTTAGTAATTTTTTGTTTCTTTTTAATGCAAGAAACAAAAAGAGGGTTATAATCAAGTAGTAGTGTAATGACAAAAAAATTTAGGAAAATGAGTAAATTTTTCCAACATGAGTTTAACTTTTCTTGAGAATATTTTCATTTTTATTTGGCCGGTCGAAATGGTATCCCGTTTTAAACTCATTAGAAAACTCGGTCAATGGACTACTCGACAACTACACTCACTTTGGAGATTAGTCCAGCGATCTAGAATCATCCCCTAATTATAAAAAAAGAAAAGGAAAAAAAGAGCGATAATGGCATCAACGCACTTAACGTCTCTTTTTTACCACTATTATGCTACTACCTTGAACTGTGCTATTACCATTACTGTTTTAATATATTTTATTGTATTACTTTCTCAGTTATATAAATTTTTTTGTAAATACCTAAAAATATACAAATATATGCATTTTTTCTTTATGGAATTTTTTGAAAAATATCCTATTTAAATTTATAATTTTGAAAAATACTCTAGGTTTAGATTTTTTGAAAACTAGCTCTTTTTTAATGTGATAAAATATTTTTATCCATACTTGAATTTAAAAATGACATCTTTAATAAATAAATTTTAAATTTTAAAATTACAAATATATGATTATTATTGTTTGAGATAAATATGTATTATTGATGTAATATTTTTACAATATTGAGATAAATATGTATTATTGATTCTAATATTTTTATCCTATCTTTTATGCATTCTTTTGTTTCAATTTCAAGTTTTCATGAACAATTTTTTGCTTTTTTTTTTTTACTTTTTAGATTTGGCTTTTTATTTATTTGTTGGATTTGACCTTTTTAGATCTGAGTTATCTTTATTGTTATATGCCGGTATTTTTGGACTTAAATTTTAAATTTGGATTTTGGATTTTGGATTTTGGATTTATAGCTAGCCATTTGATCTTCTAATTGCTTTGAGAATTTTACAATGTAACTGTAATTATAGCACCATCAGACATGAAGAAACATATCTCGACATGTAAATCCTTCCTAACCTTAGAAATACTCACTATAATAACTATTTTAAAACCAGCCACTGTTAATTATGGGGAAAAGTATATCGAAACCTTGAGACAACGAGGCTGGCGAAGATAGTATCACAACTCACAAAACATAGTGTCAGATACCTTACACTTAACAACGAGATTCTAAGATACAGTCAAAAGCTGATTATTGCTATTAGTTACATCCGTAAATCTGAAACCAAGTTAGAAATTGGAACATAAGACTATGACGGAAGATGTGGAAGAGAACTGGTCTTGTAGAATTGCCGAATTCTATTTTAAAAACAAATAAAAACAAATTTTATTTACACGATACCTTGTAATTTTAATTTAGATATTAAATTAATTATAAATTGTTAATAAGGATGATATAGTAAATTAATTTAGTGAAAAGTGTAGTTTTAAAAATAAATAAAAAGATGTAGTTTTCAAATTTTAATCCTATTTCAGGATACTTTTCCAATTTCCTCTTTACTCTATATACTAATTAATTGGCGATAATGTAAATTCATAATTTATTAACTTTGGATAAATGATAAACTATAAATTTGGTTTGAAAAATTCATTGGAAATATGAAATGATAATTTTTCAAAAAAAAAAAAAACAACTCTACCACTATACTCCTTACAAAAGGGTAGAGAACCATACAAATTATGTATGTTAACAGCCAAAAAAACATGAGCTGTAGCCTTTAGGCAATGCCCTGAATTATGAAAAACATTAATGTAATTATTAAGAGCTTGTGGGACTCTGTAATCAAGAAATCAAACAGTAGTAGTACTATATTACTAGTATATGTAATTGCATCATGTGATGACTCTGGAACTCTGTTAGGGATATAAATAGATTCTTGTTCGGTTATCATTAATTAATTGATCAATTAATCCCCTTAGCTAAATAACATTAAAAACTTACTAATAAATTAGTTTTAAACTAATACAATAGAATCTCTATAAATTAATAATCACTATAAATTAATAAAAAAATTTGATTCTGAATTGGATCAATGTAAAAAATAGCAAATTCGATAAGATAATAATTATAAATTTTATGCGTACATATATATATATATATATATATATATATATCTTAGAAAATTTAGTAAAATGTGATTATAGTGTTGTATATTTATATTTAAAGTTGAAATTCCGTTGGAACTAATCTCTAATTTTTCTTATTGCATCAAAAATTTGGTGTTGTCATCTAGAGTTCCTTCCAAAAATTATGAAAAGTTTTAAATGTGATAATTTTTTATTACGCATAAATATTTTGGATAGTGTTATCTCGTCTTCAACATCATCAACGTAATTTTTCTAAACTCTGAATTTTTTAATATGTATCATTTTTAACCGGATAGTCTAGTGGGCTATTAACGTCATTTTATTACGATAACCAAGATTATTAACATAAATACATAATGTGGAAAGTATACAAAAATTTAAATAAATAAAGTTTTAGAAGAATTTGTACAAATTTTAAAGTAAATTACTTATTTTATATAAAAAATATTTTACAAAAATTATAGACTAGAAAAATTTCTCTATAAATTAATAAATATTAATTTATCGATTAATTAATAAATTTTTAAAATCCCAACATTATTAATTTATAAAAGTTTTACATGTGCTCGTTGCCAAATTGATATGTTAGTCAACGCTTTCATTTAATGTTAAATCTAACTTAATTTAATTATGTAATACGCTATAACTTAATTAGTCGAATCTCTTACTTCACCAACTCCGTTTATGTTTTGTGTGAATGCATGAAAATTAAAAAATTACATCAATTATTATTATTATTTGTTTTCTACATAAAAACATCAATCCGTTCATTTTTTAACTAAAAAGGATTCAAGTGGTTAACTGTCCTTTCTTTGGTTTATGTTTCTAAGTTCTAAGCTTTTGCTTCTATTAGGCAGCATATCACTTTTTTATTTTTCACTGAAAATATTAGATTCAACCTTGAAAGATATATAGATGGGATATATGATAAGATTCTAGAACCAAGTTTTTCCGGAGACAAAAACCCTATCAAAAGAAAACTGATGAAACAAAAGTACAACAACCGAAATAACAATAAAAGAAAGCTGATACCGCAACTAAAGCAAAAAAACAACGACTTAAATATGAAATTAGATGTTCATTCCGAATCAACAAAACAATCTAGCTCCTTGTGAATCTTTGAGAGAAAGTTACCAAAGCCTCTTTGATAACAGAAACCTCCGATAGTAAATAAGCCCATCCAATCAAGCAGAAAATCCTTAGCTTCATAACCCGGTAAGACAGAACTAAGAGAAGTTCTTTGACCATTCTTTCGGATACGGCGAGGTCGGCAAAAAAGCGACTGTTAAACGCCTAGATAGAAGCAATACGAAGAGGCGAGATCTCGAACATATCTCTTGAGAAGAGACAAGGAGCGAGTCGATCCAAAATTGGACAAAGCTAATCTCAAAAATTCAAGACTAGAAAGGGGTCGAAACCGGATCGAATCCAAAGGTACCAACAAGGAAGAATAGGAGCTTGTAACCCAGAAGATAAACCACCCAAAGACGGACAACGCTATAAAACTGCTAGAGCCGAAACCAACCTAGACAGGGCAAAATGCTAGTTGATGAGACAGAGAAACCCATCTCGAACCGAAGAGAAATAGCCAGATCGGATTTCTCATAACCGACCAAAAAAACCGAACCGCCTAACAGATCTAGAGCTAGATCTACAAACCAGAGGCGATTGTGGGCGAGCCACATCGTCGATCTAGGATATCTGGTACCTCTACCTGCAAAGAAATCTAGATCCCGATCAGATCTAGGATTTTAGGCCCCTCCGATCAGATTTCGTCTATGAACCTTCAACCATCGAGCCGCCGTAAACGCTGCACAAACCAACCTATATATAACAAAACTTGAATAAACAAGAAAACTAAAGGGAGAGACTGGCTCCGGTGCTAAGGAAGCCACCGGAACCGTTCACCGGAAATTTAACAAGGGCTAGAGAAAGTTAGAGAGAAGGGCTAGAGAAAGTTTGAACAAACAAGGAAACCTTCCTTGTTGTAATCACTTACTGGTGATGTTTTTTTTTTTTGCGTTATGGAATAAGAACCCCAATTAGATGTTTTTTGTTTTTCAATAATTAAAAAATAAAAATAATGAAAAAGTAAGAGAGAGAAGAAGAGACGGTTTTCTCACAATATTTGAAAAAACTCATTTGACACATACTTATATGTGATTGGTTCAATATTTTTTTATAATTTAAAATTTAAATAGATGATTAAATTATATTAGAATTATTAATATAATATATATGAGACTCCCCCAATTGCATGTTTTTTGTTTGTCAATAATTAAAAAATAAAAAATAATAAAAATGTAAGAGAGAAGAAAAAACGGTTCTCATTTCAGAACTTCTCACAAATTTTGGAGAAACTCATTTGACACATGTTTCTATGTGATTAGTTTTTTTTTATATAATTTAAAATTTAAATAGATGATTAAATTATATTAAAATTATTAATATAATATATATGAGAGATTCTTTGAGTCTCTAAGTACCTTCAGAGTTAAATTTTTTAAAAAACTAAAAACGATTCATCCGATAAAAAAAACATTGTGTAGTACAAATTGTCAGAAAATATCAAATACAACTGAATTTTCTATAAAACTTGAAAAAATATCAAATAAAATAAAATAGTAACTTTTAAAAATGATAATTTTCAAAAATATCAAAAAATAAGTTTTTGTTTCAAATATACCATCACTTAGTTTTTTCCAAAAATATCACTAAAAATTTTCTTTTTCCAAAAGTACCATAAAATTAAAACTAAACTTTAAACCCTCAAAATTAAACCATAAACCCTAACCCCTAAAAACTAAACCCTAAACCCAAAATACTAAACCCAAACCCAAAAATTTAAATTATAAACCCTTAAAATTCATATTTAGTATTTGTGGTATTTTTGGAAAAACAAAATTTTTAGTGGTATTTTTTGAAAAAAAAAAAGAAGTGATGGTATGTTTAGAACAAAAACATATTTTAGTGGTATTTTAAGGAATTCTTCTTTTAAAATTTCTAATAAAATGGAATGACGTGAGTATATTCTTTAATTTTCAAGGACTATATTCTTTGATTCTTATCAAATGTCATGCATATATGTTGAGATATGATGGTAATAAATTCCAATTTTCTTGTTAAAAAAAAAAAAAAAAATTCTTGAATCTACATTGTTGTCACGTAATTTCATTAATTCAAAAGAAGAATAGTTTTGGACGGTTTAAAATACAACTTTTGAACAAAAAAAATATAACTGTATTTAAAAATGATAACTATTTGCCGCTAGATTAAAAATATGTCTATGTAAATATTGGTTGAGATTTATGAATTATGAGAATTAAGTGTTGGTTATTAAATATCGATACTATATATTTGTAGTGGTTTAGTATCGTATGTGTGGTACCTCCGAATATAGCCAAACAATTAATTTATTTTTCATTACGATTTTAATATGATTAACTACTATAAATAATATACAAATCCAGAGATTAGCGTGGAATTTTTGGTTTGAGGTTTTCCTTTTTTTTTGGGTAATTTCAAAAATGCAATTTTTGATGTGTCAATTTTTAAAAATGTCACCATGAGTTGTCCATTTATAAAAATGTCATTTATTAAGGATTTTTAAAGTAGAATTCCTTAAAATACCACTAAAATATGTTTTTGTTCCAATCATACAATCACGTTTTTTTTTCCAAAAATACCACTAAAAGTTTTGTTTTTCCAAAAATACCACAAACACTAAAAATAAAGAATTTCAAAAAAGCCACTTTTGAAATATCATTTTGTAAAAATGCCACCATGAATTGTCTATTTCAAAAATATAATAAATTAATGATTTTTAACACTTCAATTATAAATTTTTATACTATAAAAAGGGTTTTGACCCTAACATAACATAGTTAACTCAAACATAAAGATATTTTGAATAAATAATATAATATTAATGGCATTTTTGAAATTTTTTTGAAAAAATGACATTTTTGAAAAGTGGCATTTCAAAAGTGGTATTTCTCAAAATTACTCCACTAAAAATGAGTTTTAAGGGTTTATAATTTAAATTTTTGGGTTTGGATTTAGTATTTTGGATTTAGGGTTTAGTTTACGGGTTAGTATTTAGTTTTTAGGGTTTAGGATTTAATTTTGAAGGTTTAAAGTTTAGTTTTAATTTTGTGGTATTTTTGGAAAAAGAAAATTTTTAGTGGTATTTTTGAAAAAAAAACTAAGTGATGGTATATTTGGAACAATAACTTATTTTTATGGTATTTTTTAGAATTTCCTTTTTCAAACCCTAAAATTTTAAACCGTAAAAAAGGTTTTGACCCCTAACATACCATAAACCATAAACCCTAAAAACTAAACTCTAACATAAAATAGTTAAACCCAAATATAAATGATATTTTGAATAAATGATATAATTTTAGTGGTATTTTTGAAAAGATTTTAGAAGAGTGACATTTTTAAAAAAATTTGTTTTTTTTAAGTGATATAAAATGTAAGTTTAGCGTGTTAGGATTGACTTTTTCTGTTGGAGGCGATTGTTTGTAATGGATATTATAATATAACTAGATTACGATTCACGTATTATGTGTATAAAAAATATAAAAAAATATGTTATCGTAAATAATTAGATTTTGAAATTGATAACCGTGTAATTATGATATGTGTATTGAATTCTAGATTACATCCGCATATATAAAAATATATTAAATTATGTAAATATTTAAATTCTAATTGGTAACCTATTATATTTCTATTAATAAAAAATTTTAAATATTTTTGAGAGTTAAAATTTTGTACATAATTATTATTTTAATATGTAGATCAAAACTCAAAAACATAAAAAAAATAATGAATTATTATTCTTTGTTTAAAGAATTGATGTTAGCCACTCATAATGTTCTTTTAATGTTGATAAAACTTTATCTGAAAAATATTATATTACAACAACTAATCTTAAATTAAAAACACTGTCAATAATATGTAATTTTTTGGGTGAATTTAAAAACTAGCTATAGATAAGTGAAAAATTAAGAAAATAGCAGTGATAAAATAAAAATTTTAAAACTAACAAAGAAATTTTTTTTAAGACCATAAATATCTTTTAGATTTAGCTTAATTACGAAAAATGCCATTAATCGCTAACACTGTTCATCCGCCGTCGACACTGTTTATCCGCCGCCACCGACAGTGTTCATTCAAAACCATCGCCGATACTGTTCATCACCGAATACATAAAATAGACTGTGATTGTTAGTAGATAACAAATTAATTAACATGCTAAGTAATATGATATCGCGATAAGTTTACGTTTATCGGATTAACTTAGTTGTCATATTTTTCAAAATATGAAAATTCAAATTAAGATTGTGGATTCTCTTATAAAATTAACATGATAACAAGTATAGTAATATGTTGTATCGAATGTTAACATGATAACAATAATATCATATGGGTGTTAGCATGTTACAAATGACATATATTATTGTCAGTATGTCAAAGTCTTGTAATTCTCTTAATTTTTTTATCGTAAGCATGGCAAAGTCTTGTAAGTCTCTTGCATCACAATTTCTTGTAGTTTTCAAAGAATTTGCATGATATATATATCAATGATGTTATCTCCCGACGCAAAATGTAGGTTGTGGCTAATTAGTTGTAGAACTAGAACAATTGAACAGTGAAATATTGATAGATGACAGCAAACCATTTTTTTTGTTGTCAAAGTTTTTCTTTTAAGGGATAATTGGGAAAATACACTATATATAATTTTAAATTTAAAAAATACACTTTTTCACTTTTGGAAAACTACCCTTTTTTATATGTGATAAGAAAATTTAATCCTGATTTTAATGAGAAATTATATTTTTTACTAACTAAAAAATCAAATTCGAAAATATTATTATTAATAATGTTATTATTTATGTTTGAGATAAATATATGTTATTTATTTAATATTCTAAAATAACAATTTGATAAATCTTATAAAAGTATTTTAATTTTGATAAATATTTTAATTTTTATGAACCTTATATAAATAGCGATTTTGCGTAACAACGATGCAAGCAATAATCTCGTTCGGCGGTGAAAGAGAAAGACACGATATGAAAGTTCGGTGATTTGAGAAAAACTGGAGCACGAGAAAAATGAATTTTGGTGAAGATAAATTTGTTATTATTATTATTTTTTATTTATTTAAATGTAAGCATATTCTAGTAGAACAATAGAATATTATATAAATAACTTTAAAATTAAGAATATTATTAAAAAAAGAAAACAAGTTAAAGTGCGATAGTTGTTGAATTTGTTTTTCAAACAAATAAATGTTTTTACACAAATTTTTTATTTTTCATTAAAATCTTCAATTTAATTATTAAAGTAATTATAAATATTTAATATGGATAATTTAGTCAATTCACTTATATAAAAGTGTGGTTTTCAAAAAAAAATAAACGAAAATGTAGTTTTCAAAATAAAATCTCCTTGTAGAGTATTTTTTCAAATTTTCTCTTCTTTTAATAGTGTGATTAAACGAGAATTACGGAAACAACACTGGTTTTTTAGTTTAAAAAAAAAAAAAACTCTGTCACTTTTTAAAAATGTCACCTTTCTAAAATGCAACTAAAATTATATCATTTATTCAAGATATCATTTATGTTAGGGTTTAGTTTTTAGGGTTTAGGATTTGTTAGGAGTCAAAATCATTTTTAAAATTTAGGATTTTAGGGTTTAAGATTTAAAAAATCATTAATCAGTGGCATTTTTGAAAATAGACAACTCATGGTAGCATTTTTAAAAATTGACACACCAAAAATGACATGTTTAAAAGGGCAATAACACTTATAGACACTTTTTGGATTTCTTCTTTCAAAATAGACACTTTGTAAGAAGGGCACACTTTTTCAACTGTTCAAAAATTTTTAATACCATAGTGCCTTTCGGTAAAAGTAACGAAAGAGTTGGGATAAAGAAATAAAGAGAAATACATGAAGAAAGATCTGAGACGTTCAATGAGTATCTTGTGGCTGAAATTATACAATTAGATTCTAATTATCTTCTCTTATATGTGTTTCTCTTTTTCGTTAATTTCAGTTCATCTTCTTCTTCATCCATACGAAAACTGAAGAGAAGATTTATGAGATCAGAATTTCAGTTCATCTTCTTCCTCCTCATCTCCTCCGCAGCGACATCATCTTCAACAGCTAAAAAAAGGGAAATAGCTGTCCGTGAAGCCACCGATCAAGCTCTGCCCATTTCCTCGTGGCTTTGGTTCTGGTTTGAAGACCTCCTCCGTCTTTTGCCTCCGACGCGTCTGCCTCCACCCATATCGCTTCTCTCGTGACTGTTTTAAGATCTTTGATTTGAAACTTGCTTCTCCGATAAAGATCCATTCGCCGGAGACAACGTTGTTTCGACATCGGTGTAGCTTTCTTCTTCTTCACTGCCGTCGGACTCCATTGCTCTGCTCTTCTTCTTCTCCTCTTGTTTATACATCTTAAAAAAGTTCACGCTTTCTTCTTCCTCGCCGCCGTCGGACTCCATTGCTCTGATTCTTCTTCTTCTTCTTCTTCTTCTTTCAGATTTCATTCTCAAAATATAAATTGACGAATTCAAAGGATGATATTGACAAAAAATTGTTTTTTGATATGGATATGTCTTGATGAAATTGTGCATTACGGATGGTCATTTGTGCGATGGATTATGTATTATGGATGGACATAGATGGATGAAGTTGTATGGATGATACTTGTGTGAACTGAATGATTAAATATGGACTCGATGATGTATCCATTTAGAGTTGACAATGTAAATTAAACCAAACTCTCTCGTCTAAACAGATGAGAAATATTGTCATTCTGACACAGTATACATAAGAAAGAGCAAGTAAGTCTTTCGAGGATCAAAAAAAAATTCAGAGACTGCTTTAGCTCCTCTTCCTTTAGCCATGTATATGGCTGATGGAAAATGTACATAAAGACAGAGAAACAAGTATCTAAAGACAGAGGAGATGTTAAAGAAGTTGACAAGTATCCATTATAATATATCCACATAAACTAATCCATGAGACAATGTCCATATATGATAATATATCCACACAAACTTGTCCATGAGACAACATCTATAGAAAAATCCCCACTTTGTCAAGAACGTATCCACATTTATTTATCCACGAGATCTTGTCCAAACAAAAATGCCCATGCTATCATGTCCACGAACGCATATATGCACGTGTTATCTGATATATCAGTTTTTAAATTTTTGTTTTTTTACTATGAATTCTTTTGTGTCCACTCGGCATCGATCAAGTGTTTAAATATAAATGGACAGTGTACATGATTGAGTTATATTGTCGTCGATAGTACATTTTGGATAACTAACTCGGACAATGCTTAAACCCGAATATTACAAGTATATACCTAGCCTTATCAGAAAGAGCTTCAAAAATATGTCATGTTGTATTATGGTGTCAAAATTATTTTCATTTCTGTTACCTTATAGCAGTGACGATTACCTCAAAGCAAATACGATAAAATCTCTTGAAACAACTCACAAAACCATAGAATAGTTTCATGAATAGATTTTTTTCCAAAACACAGAGGCACTACAACACAACAAAGTAGAGCCAATGGATTTCAGAACATTCATCGAATGACCTTCAAGTCTCCCGTAAAGATAATTAAATCAAATAGCTTAATCAAACAACAAAACAATTTCTCTAAACGAAACCAAAACAAAAACTTCCCTTTTACTGAGAAGACACCTCACCCAACCAAAACTTCTTGAGAGATCATGGATATTCAGTCGTGGATCATGCATTTTGGATATATTTTCGTGGATAATGCTTCAAACTATCCATGTAAACATGTCCATGTAACACTGTCCATTATGATGTGCATCGAAATCTCCATGTCCATGTAACATATGAAACACATAATCAATCCATCAATAAGAGTTATGATGGGCAGGTTCCGATGGACATGAAAGTGTGGGCATGGTTGAAAGAAATAAAACAATAAGAAGAAAAAAAAACTTATGAATCCTCTTCAAAGAAGAAAACAAAACAAATCCTAGAGATCTTACATCTGAATAAGTTTTTAAACAATTTACAATATATGGATTATGTAAAACCAATTTGATTCAACAATAAAATGAATTTAACTTATGAATCAATAATAATGTGGTGAACAAAACGTGAACAAGTAGTTGTGGACTAATTGGCGCAAACAAGTATCGTGGACAACGTATGATGGACAAGGGGCCTGAACAAAATATCATGAACAACGTATGATGGATACGTTGTTCACAAGACCAACAAAAGAAACTAAGAATCCACTGTCCATTCTATATTGACCATTTATTTGGTGGTGAATGGACACTCCAACCATTCCATGTTGATCATTAATGAAAAGTTTCTAGAACAGTGATCTCTTGGTTCTTATATTGTTTGCTTCCATGGTTCTCAAAAACAATATGAGCAATTCAAAGATCCGACACAAAGATTAAGGAAACCCACAAAATAAATTCAATTTTCAACTAATTCAAGTACCAAATCAAGGGGTAAAACTTCATTACCATCTGCAATCAAACACGAATATACAGTAATTTGTTCCAATATCTCTTATTAGATCCAAATGACTGCGCACCTTTCTGCAGAAACCACGACAAATTCTCGTTCAATATCTGAGGCGACAAGCTCTATTTTCATCTTCTTAACACATCTGTTCCAGATTGACCCAACAAACAAAGATAAACACATCAATACAAACACATATTCGTCTAATTAGATTACTATGGAAACTTATGTATGCATTAGTGCTTCAGACCCGTCGACAAAAATGGTGACACAAGGTTCGTCCCTGAAGAACTCTTGTACGGATATGAGATTGATAATGAGATTCGTGGAATTGAAATCTTTGCAAGCCTTGTTAGCTTTGATGTAATGGCTCTTCTCATCCGGAGACTTTGCTATCTCCGTCTATGCCTTAACTTTTCTCTTCTTCAGTCATAATCGAACGATTCGCCTGTCAAAGAAAAATAGAAGCCAATCGGATTGAAATCGAAGTTTTGGAGATTATGAAAAGGGTAAATAACACTAGGGATCAATGCTATGAACTTGACACAAATTGATGAAGTTGAGAAACATCTCAATGAGGAGTTCTGAATTCTCGGATTTGGGGTTTTCTTCTTTTTTGATGGGGAGCATCCTGGCAACGATTGCCTCAATGGAAGCTTTGCTCACTCAAAGCAGCTCAATGGGTGATTTCTCTGCATCGCGAGGTTGAGTCACCATGTATCTCGCTATCTCCGATCTCAATCAGTGATTTCTCCGCATTGCGAGGCTGAGTCACTAGAACGCAACACTGTCTCTGATTTATCTGAATAAACATGGTTCGTGAGGATGTACATGGCAAACGAAGTGGTGATTGACGAAGATGGCAAGAGACACCACCGACGCGGAACGGCGGAGAAGATTCCGACATTAAAATGAGAAGACAGATCGGTGGGAACGGCTTATATAATAATTTCTCCCAAACTAATCATTAGAAAAATCAAAGGTTGTGGAAAACTGATCATCGAAGGAGAGAGAGAGGGAGAAGAGATGATGGGATGAATAAGACGGTAGAAAACAAGGGAGAAAAAATAGATTTTTCTTTCTTTTTTTTATGTAATTTTTTTTAATAGGATTAAGTTTGGTTCAGAGGTAAATGCGTTGGAAAGTCTAGTGATATAATAGATATTAAGGGTGGAATTATTATTCGGGATCCGATATCCGATCCGTTATTTGTTCCTATCCGCTCCAGAAATACGGATATCCGGGACATCCGGATCCGGATCCGGGCGCATTAAATATATTAAAAACATATAATTTTACATATATTAAGTTATTTTTATATACATATATATTGATTTTAGTTCTTTTTCTAATATATCATATTTATTTAGAAAAAAAATATTCCAAAATTTAATTTATAGTTTAAATTTATAATTTTTTTAAAAAATTTTAGTGTTTTAATTTAATTATTTAATTATTTTTTCGGATCCGGATCCGGATATCCGCGGATATCTTAATTTTTTGTCGGATACCCGAAGTCCAGATATCCGGAAGTTACGGATCCGGATCCTGATACTTTTTCCACGGATCCGACGGATCCGGATCCGGATACTCTTAAATTTCCGGATATCCGGATCCGTCCCACCCCTAATGGATATTAACCATAAGAAAAGTGTGCTCTTCTTTGCAAAGTGTCTATACACATAAAAACTTCTTAAAAGTATTAGGAGTAAATAACTTTTTAAAATTCACTTTTTAATAATTTTGTAACTTTTATATCACGAATAAAATTTTACCATATAATTGGTAATTCATTTATGAAATCGTGTTACAAACTAATTCTATCATTTTCCAAATTGCCAATAAAATTAAAAATCTAAACTATTTATGGATTATGAAAGCAAAATATACTGTAAAAATAGTAGAATTTGCTGAGTTGTGAAATCTAATCTCTCGGACTTGATGTTTAATCTGGTGATCAAACACACTGATCGACATGAGTAATCAAGTCAACGTGGGGTTGGAAGGGGTAGCAGACCTCCCCAGGGGTTGGAGCGAATGGACGCTAATTTATTGTTGATTATTTTTTTCCTTTCGGTAAACACCTTTATTGTAAGTCGTCCTTTCAAGGACGAGATAAAATTAGCATGGTTATTGCGTAAGGTGGATACACATAAATCAAGAAATAATCTCTTACATACGCATAAATCAAGAAATAATATCTTACATATTCTGTGTCGCAGTTTTCTTTGATTGTAGAGCAAAAAGAGAGAAAAACTTGTAACTTTCAAACTTGGATCATAGTAATAAAATTAATAAATATATGAAAAATAAACAAAACAACACATTTCACGCCCTATCCTTAATATGGATCAACATTCAACTTCTAGCTTAGGGACAAGGGCTAACTAATAGTAACAAGGAAAAAAAAACACATAATTCTGATTTAATCAAAGTAATGAACATTATTATCAGTAGACAGAGAATTACTGTATCCAGCCGCCGAAGACGGAGGAGGATTATACATAGAATTGGTAGCAGATGAATTAGATGACGATGAGGACGACACCACCATCGACGGAGACGGCAGCGAAGCCGGTGGCGTAGGCGGCTGAGCTGGCTGAGATGACAACAACAACCTCGGTGGTCGTGGTGGAGGAGGAGGCGGTGGTGGTGGTGGTGGGAGCAGAATGGCCGCCGCGAGAGAAGCATGATCGGTCACTGATGTTGTTGTATTGTTGCTGAAGTTGTTGTTGTTGTTTTGAAGGGAAGTGATAGTGGCGGCTTCTCGGTATTTGTGGCGGAGGATGTCTGTACGGACGGTGGTGAGCTCCGATTGAAGAGATTGAATGTGGTGTTGAAGAGCGGAGATTGCGCCCATGCAACCGTAGATTGGATCTCTCAGTCTTAGGTTTGCTTCGTATACTAAACTGTTCGCTGCGTCTCCTCTTTGGCTCTCTCCAACTTCCTGCAACATTTAATATAATAATATTTTAGAAATTAAATTAGAGTGTCCTTTTTATAAAATGTTATGCAACTCTCGAAAAGGAGTTATTTCCATGTAATGTGATTTAAAAAAAAAATTAAAAATAATGAAATCCTAGTAAAAGTTTTACGAGTGAATTTATTTCTATGCAAAATCGCCATTTCCTTCTTCTTTTTTTTGTTTAATGTTTATTTCATTAATAAGCAAATTTATTACAACAAAACAACTGATTAGCTCTGTTTTACTGTTTACAACAGTTGTAAACGTCTAATTCATATTAGAAAGCCAAATGCGCATTATATCGACAAAAGATGGTTGAGAGAAGTTAGATGGAAATTATGCAAAATTGCAAGTTGATAGCTAAACTAAAAATTATTCTGTTAATGAAATTACCATATTCCTCTAAGAGAAAACTGAATTTAGGAAATTTTTCATTTTGATATGATTAGCTCAATATTTTAGTTGCGACAAAAAAAGGAATTCCCTTATAATCTAAATATGTGCATCTAATGACAATGAATGTATACCTCTACCAATTAGATAAACCACCTGGACTATATGACAAATCGATCAGAATGGAAAATATTGTTTTGAATAGATTTGGAAATTAAGATAGAGTCAAACAAAAAAGTGGTAGATCCGTTCAACTATATCCCCATATTAATCAAATATGATATGGATCCAAAGAGTAATTAAGGAATAAGAAAACCTTAAATAGATGTATATATTATGTAAATACCAGAAGCATCTTGGAGACGTTACTGGCCCCGAAGACTTTGTGAACAGCGGCGAATTTGTGTGGTTCGTGCGGCGAGAAATACGGCGAGAAAGGACACTCCTCCGCACAACGACGGCGGAGAAGTTTACAAGCGGCGCATGGAGTCACGGTGTTCAACGTTGTCCCCGGAGGCACCGCCACGTGTCTCCTGATACCCATCACAGCATGATCCGTCGTCGTTTCAAAGGTTGGATCTTTCTTTATCTTCTTCACGATCTCGTAGTACTCACCAAATCCTTCCCTGTTTGTTACCAATCAATCGATTATCATCGAAACTCCATCAACATAATTAAAAAAGATTTATGTTTGATTAAATTTACCTTTCTCTGGTCATTCAAGCATACTAATTAATTATAAATTTGTTTTTGAGAGCATCAATGGTGGAAGAAGAAGAAGGAGAAATAGAAGAAATAGAGTTTGTTTTAAAAAGGAGAGTCATTAAGGTGAATGAGAGGTTGGGTTAATTAATTAAATGGTCTTTCTTTATTTAAGTGATAATAACATAGAATTCTAGACGATATAAGAAAAATCTTTAATGTCTTAGTACTCTTGTACGTTAAGATATTAATTATCAATATTCCGAGTATGCTCGAGATTTGCAAGAGATTATTTTAAAAAAAAATTGAAAAATATTATTTTTGAAATGTCTTTTTCAAAAATACCACATTTATAAAAAAAATTAAAAAATACTAATAAAATTATATCATTTATTCAAAATATCATTTATGTTTGGGTTAACTATATTATGTTAGGGTTTAGTTTTTAAGATTTAAAATTTGTTAGAGGTCAAAACCCTTTTTAAGATTTAAGGTTTAACTTTTTTAATAAGTGGCATTTTTAAAAATGGACAACTTATGTTGACATTATTGAAAATTGACACATCAAAATGGCATTTTTGAAATTCTCAATTTTATTTTATTCTGATAGATCTATCATATGTGTTAACCTTTTCCACACAAAAAAAAAAAAAAAAATCATATGTATTATCAAATACTGAAAGATATAAGGCCGAAGGCCATTTGAAAATTAGGTTGATATATTTTGGTGGTTTAAATTTTAGTATGTTCGATAAAATATGTTTTTTTTACCATAAGATATGTAATCTATTCTAAATTTAAGTAAATTAAATTCCAATAAGATCAAGACCCAACGATCAAAAGAATTCATAAAATATTTAGACCTTGTTGTTTGTTAATAAACTTAAAGAAAGTTAGTTGAAGAAGAAAAAATATGGCGTTTGTATCGATCCGTGTATTTGGGATCAACTCAATAGTCAATACTAAGCACCAGTCTTTTTCAAACCGGACAATAACAACACGATCTGATTCAACCGAAAAAAAAAACCAATCTACAAAAGAATAAAAATTGTCGTCAAAAGAATAAATTTTAATTTGGTTAAAATGTTTTTTTATGTTTTTAAATTTCGAAAAATCAAACCCAGCAAGAAAAACACAAAACTTCAATTTTTATGAAAATTAAAAATATGTTCGATTAAAAACCGAATCCAAGTCAAAACCGTATAAATTGATATATATATAATAAATTTAAAGTTTTACATTGCTCAATAATTTTCTTAAAACCAAAAATCTTAAACAAGAAAAGCTCGAGTTTAAATCATATGTTAAAATGACAAATAAGAGATATTCAAATCATTTAATCCAAGAGAAATTCTTTAAAATATTACTAAAATATGTTTTTATTCCAAACATATCATCACTTGAATTTTATAATAAAAAAAGCAGACCATCAGTTTTTTTTTCCAAAAATACCACTAAAAATTATGTTTTTCCAAAAATACCACAAACACTAAAAATAAGTTTTAAGGGTTTATAATTTAAATTTTTGGGTTTGTGTTTAGTATTTTGGATTTAGGATTTAGTTTTAGGGGTTAGAGTTTAGTTTTTAGGGTTTATGGTTTATTTTTGAAAGTTTAAAGTTTAGTTTTAATTTTGTGGTATTTTTGAAAAAAGAAAATTTTTAGTGATATTTTTGAAAAAAAAACTAAGTGATGATATATTTAGAACAAAAATTTATCTTTGTGGTATTTTTGAAAATTGTCTTTAATCAAATGCTTAAACTTCTAAAAACACTTCGGTTTATTTTGGATCTAAGCTTGAATCTCAGTTTTTTCATATATATACTGTAGAGACCTCTGAAGAAACAAAATATCTCTTAAAAATAATATTTTCATAGGAGCTCAATAAAAAGAGATTTTTTTTGGTAATATTGTACAAATTAAAGTCATTTCGTTTGTTCAAGAATTACTTATAATTGATTTAATGGGAGAAACCGAACCTTTTTCATTGTTTTTTCTTCAGTCAACCTCTTCACGTGTGATTTGCTAGACTGTGAAATATGTCAACTGTAAAAAGAAAATCTAATACTCCGATATTCGATATATGCGAAAGAAGAAAGAGAGGCATAATATTGGACATGTGACTGCACGTGAAGGTTGTTTCCATCTGATAACCCAAATTAAATGCTTAATTTGAAAAAAATAAACCATTTTAATTATTGTTTAAATCATTTGACCTTAATTACAAAATTATTGTTCAGTGTTTTTCGTTTTCTCCAAGACTCACGTCTTCTTAACATGCATTACTGCACTACAAAGATAAGTCAAGATCAAGAACATGTGGGCACTGCCTGATCATTTCGATCTCATCAATTTCACACTCTTGGGAAATCTAAATACTATAGTGTAAACATATTTTTTTCCTTTCTGAAATGTAAATATGTTTACACTACATATAGGTATGTTTCTTCAGAACAAAACTATGTTCTATATTAATTTTTAGGTACAACTATAATTTTGAGTCCGAATTGCGGAATAATGATTTTGTTTTGAAATAACAGAATCACAATTTTGTAGTAGAATTGCGAAATCGTAAAATCATAATTTTGGTTCAAAATCGTAGAATTGCGATTTTGCATATATTACATATGCAGAATTTGGGTCGTATAATCAAAATTTTCCAGTAGGAAGATGAGAGCTTCAGATTCAAAATGTTTGAAATTGTTTTATTACATAATAGAAATTTACAAACAACGCTGATTTTGATTTGCACACAACTCTTTATGTATTACATATGCTTACAACTCTATGAAATTAGGAGACTTTGTCAAATCTATAAACTCAGAAACTCTTCGCCTCTTCATCGACGATCCAACTCTGCAGCTCGATGACGGAGTCAACAGATCAATCACCTCAACCTCAACCTCTGAGGTTGAGGTGATAAGGTTGCTTCCTCTCCAACAATCTTTCTCCATAGCTACAATGCTATGTGATGCTTCATCTTCAACAGTCTCTTCTAATAAGCCAAAACCAGTGAAATTTGCTAATCTGTCATCATCGAATACAGTTTCGGGTTCTTTCGCTTTTTCAAAATGTCGGTCTTGAAGTTCTTTTTCACCCGGATACAAGTCGTTCGATGAGCTTGTACTTGAATTCTCAGGCTGGCTCTGGTTGCTACTATCATCATCATCCTTCTCTTCATTACCATCGGGACTCTCTTCATCTTCGGGTTGAGAATTGTTGTCTAGTTTTGTGAGACACGGAAGATCATCCATAGCACAAACTTGGACTTTCATGTGTAAGGGCAAACTTGGAGAAAGACCGCCGTGGTGTGCATATTTTGTCGAGAAATAATTGACAGTCAGGTTTAAACTGGTTCCCAAGACACAGAGAGATATATAAAGCTATGTCGGTAAGTAAATGGATATTGCATCGCGTAGCAAAGTAGAACAAACAACCATAAGCTTGCTTACCTATTCCAAGCTGGAAGATTTAACATTGTGTATGCAAGCTTGATCTTGCTTGCAAGTCCTGAGAAGGATTTGAAAGCAGCGGCAGCTTCTCTCACTGCCAGCGATTCTCTCGGATGCTGCCAAGCCCACTCAAACTGCAACGAGTTTCCCAACACATCAGCATGACTTTAACAGCAAAAGAACATTCAAGCTATTACCACCCATTTCAAATCGATGATGTAAAGAGGTAACATAATGAGAGGTCGCAACTTTGAGAACAAATGGAAGTAAAAGCAAAAATCTTTTGCCAGGAATCGGAAAGTAATATCTTAAGCGTGAATCTTAAATTCGGTATATCAGCGAAGGAAAACAAAGGACCTGAAGGGCAGAGACGTTGGTAGGGAAACCATAGATACAGAGAACCATTTCCCATGGACGTTTTTTCTTTGTCCTCCATGCACCACTAGTAATCTCTCCATTGTGCTGTCTTATTCTTCGCCTCGGGTTAACCGTGAACCTTCAAAACCAGATTGCGTAATCCTTTATTGCCATGATAAAGCACTAATTTTTAAGCAGTAAAACCAACAGCTACAAGTCAAACAAAACCTACCAAGAATGTAACAATCGAATAAAACCCAGAAATGTGAAATCCTTTCGAATCATTCACCAATCCAAATTTTCAAATTACACAATAGAGAGAGAGAGAGAGAGAGTAAACCAATTTTGAATTAAACAAACATCAACAACATCGGTAAAACCCAATCATTCCAACCAGATCGATTACTTCATAAATAGAGCAGGATCTTCAGTTTCAAGGGTACGGATCATCAAATCAACAGAGAAATGTGAACGAATTGGAGAAAAAACGAAACCCAGAAAAAAAAGGACAGAGATGGTGAGAGCGAAATCAGAGATGAGAAAAGCTTAATAACCCGATATAGGTGTGACCCTTGTGACGAGGGCTAAGAGAGGTCAAGATGTAGCAGGCGAAGAAGCCTCTACCATCTTTACCGGTGACTCCACGAGTCTCATCATCAACCTCAGCGACGGGATCTAGGGTTTTCGGATTTTCCTTTCTCCCCCTTTTCTCTCTCATCTCTCTCTCTCTTCTCCGTGTCAATTCGACCGTTGGAAGAGACGAGGGGGGTGCAAGAGTTATGTCCGTTATCCGTAAGGACTCTAATGGGCCTATTGGTTGGCCATTATCATTAAGGCCCAAAATTGAAAACGGAAAGGCCCAGTTTGGGAACTAGAATTTGCTTCTTGCGTATTAAAAAAAACTTGAAAGATTGATCTTTTGACTTTTTACCGGTCCTATTGGTAACACAATTCCTAACCGTAAAATATTAAAATAAATTTTGTAAAATCGAAGATGAAGAATTCGATTGGTAAGGAGCGGCTGTGAACTTTTATTTTAAATTTTAACCGTAAAAACTTTGACGGATGTGACTTTTTTTTTGTTAAAGCCATATTTTTATGCTTCTAAAAAAATAGTACTGATTATGAAAGAAAAATAAGGGGTTTTATCACTTTTAAGATTTTAAAATTATTAAAGTCTAATTGGATAAAATATGGTTTTAAATTTTTTTATAATTTTTAACATTCCCACGGTTTTCAAAATGAATTTGCCAATCATGCTCGAAGAATAAAGAAGAATCGAATTTGTAAGAGATTGACACGCTCTAATTTTATCCTCATTAGAGAGTAAAGATCCAATTAGGCGAGTGAAGCTTTACATTTACAAAGCCTCAAATAATCTACAAGTGCATGGAACACTGATGAGTACCTAAGAGTCGATCACAATGGACTACTAAAGCTTGCACACTAGAGATGCGAGAAACAAACTAAGGTATAGCAAATAATTTTGTGTTTTTTTAAAGCTAAGTAATGCAAGAAGGTCAAATGCAAAAAGAAAAACAAGAGAAAAGCGTTGGACCATGGGTTTAACTATGATAAGAATGGATTAACAATCAAATAATGATGTAAGAGGTTGAATCAAACACTATTCTAGAACATGGAGCACTTAATTAGGACTAATCGACTTTCGTGGCACTAATCAACTTTGTTAATTATCCAATTAAGCTAAACTTTCATTTTAAAATTAAATTATTAGCAAGCATTAAGTTCACTAATCACCCTAACATCAACTTTCATTGGCTAGGGCGCTCATAAAAAGTTTTGTTCAATCATTTTCACAAATACCTTTCGGGAATGAAATACCTAATATCTAGATTTTGATTGATCAAGTCAAAACTAGCATTAAGAACAACCTAAATGAAGGATCTAACAAGGATCAACCTAAATCATCATCATCTAACCATCGAAGCATCCTAATCTAGCTTAACTCATGATCCAACAAAAGAGAAAGCATAGATTATGGGCAAAGGTAAATGATTCGGGATAACCAATGACTAATTAAGGATGCTAGAACAAACAAGCATGTTCAATTCCATGAAAAAGATCACACACAATAGACTAATTCATTTTCATGAGACTAATCTATTTACTAATCGCTCAATTAGGCTAATCTTTCAATTGCAATTAAGAGATTAATAATCAATGAGACTAATCTATTTACTAATCGCTCAATTAGGCTAATTTTTCAATTGCAATTAAGAGATTAATAATCAGTAAGTATAAGTCCATAAGTCAACTAATCACCTTAAGCATCAATTTCCATTGGTTAAGCATGGAAAACAAATTTAAGATTGGTCTAGACATTTCATCGAACACATTCAGGGCATGAATGTCCATATTCTAGAATTTGATTAGCAATGTCAAATCTAGCATTAAGCACCTCTTAAACATTAGAAATCACATGAATCTAATCATAAGCATCATTATTCAATCATCAATCAACCTAATCTACCTAGCCCACAATCCATAAAAAGACTAGTTCCTAAACATTAAGAAAAGTAAAAGAAGTGCATAAATATAAAGATAAACGATAGAGATGAAGAAATATTCTCTACAGTGGCATGAGGAGGTGAAGATCTTGTCCAAAACATCAAGAAAAGAGTTTGGATCTAATCCAACTCTAGAAGAAAGAAAATTTAGGTTTTTACAAAACTAAAATTGTATAAATAAAGTGTTTGGTCGGATCGGGTCGACCCGGTTTGCTTCAGGTCGGATCATGTAAACAAGGGATGCTAACTGGCCATACCGAACCTCCACCCTCGGTATGGGGTCACTGTATGGCTCATGTTTTTGGGATTAATTTTTTCACTTTACAGTGAGCCATACCGACCCTCCATCCTTGGTATGAAGCCATGTTATGATCTCTGCTCGATGACCTTCTTCTGCGTGCCAAAATGATATTTATTCACTAAAGCGGTCGTATCTCTTGAACCGCTGACCATAATGAGTTGAAACCACCGCCAAAGTGAAGCTAACTCAATTTTATACGTTGTTTAAAAGTTTGAGGTTGATCCAAGAATCGAAAGGCCTCCATCAGATATGATATTTAAGACGCTTAGGACTGATTCTACATTGTCGTTCCACTTGTTTGCTTTCAAAAGTGTGTCTTCCATTACCCTAACCTGTAATGACCCAAAAAAATACAAAACACACCAAAAGAGACACAAATACATCCTAGGAATCTAAAATGCAACAAGACTCAAATGGACTCTAAATGCAACAAAAACGCAATGGAAAAACAAGATAAACACAAATAAATGATGAAAATATGAGGGTCAAAACGGTTAAAAACCAAGAACATCAACTATCCCAGACTTGTATTTTGCTTATCCTCAAGCAAATAAAGCAAGAATAATCCGAGAAAGAGGTTTGAAGGTGGGAACTCAAATAAAAAAAAAGTTCAACAAAAGAATTCAACTCAAGTTCCTTGAAAGCGGTTAGACAATGCACAAACAAACTCTACTCAAAAAGAGATAGCCATACTCGTCGCTACTTGAATCTTTTACTCTAGGACCTAAGACTTAGCATCCACAAGCATTCCTATCATCCAACTATTTAACATTCATTAGCTTTGTGTTAAGTTCGGTCTCGCAAAAGGGGTTTCAATCGTTCTCAATCGGTTTGGAGTGAAAATGGCTAGAAAAGCGAAATGCAAAACAAAGTACAAAAGCAAGGAAACAATGGAACAAAGATGCGATTAAAGAATACATTCCATTCTACCCAATCTTTATGGATTTACTTCACTCTCTACCGATGTTTCACACTCTTACCTCTCTCAAAGTAAACTCCAAGCTCTTATTAGCTATATATCAACATCATGACCCAAAATCTCACTTTCTTTTCTTCTTGATCAAACACTCTAGGAAAAAATATTTGTCCCAAACTCTCCTCTTCTTTTGTTTTTCACCACCATTTTTTTTTTCATTCTTTGTTTCTTTCTTTGATAACTTGATGGGGCTATCATTCATAGCATTTTTTTTTTAATTCTAACTTAGAGCTATCTTTTATTTCTTTCCCTAGAATACTTATTTTCCTTTTTTTCTTATTTTCTTTTCATAGCCTTTTTCGACTCAATCAATCTTTTCTCGCTTCTTCAATTCACAATCACTCACCAAAACCCAATGATTAATTAGATACAACACTCAAGTAACAAGCTTAGAGAGGAATATAGTCTTTGTCGTCCCTTTCTTTCAAGATTTTGCATATGTATGCATTTTCAAGAAACAAGGCCTCGCAACAAGCAACAAGGGTTTGAAAAGAAAATGGTAAGGTGATAGGTGGGGTACCATCCTAAAAATGAGAATGGTCACTCGAGTTAGCATTAGAGTGGTAAAAGAGGATAAGAAAACTCGAGTGTACTTAATTAAGACCACGAGATCGATTTCAAGCCCCTAAACGAGAGAATTAAGATTCAATTAATATCTAATTAGGCATAGAGTTGGAATCAATTCAAAACAAGTTTCAACCAAGACAAAGGCATTCAAGCCGAGAGGTCAAAGCATGGTTCATCTTTTATTTCATGATCGTTTAAATGCATCAAAGAACTACTAACAAGGACATTGAATTAAGCGCTTGAGTTGAAATTTTTCAAGGAAAAATCATCATCGTTCCCTATTCATATGCAATGAAATCCTAGAATGAACTAGACTCAATCCTAAAATGAAAATGCAAACTACATGAAATTTTTTTTTTTACAAAATTTTTGAATGCATAAGGTTATTCACAACACATGACTCAAGAAAAACAAAAAAAAACAATTAAAATGTTCATTAGCAATGATTCCCTCCCCCGGACTTACTTCTCACCGTCTCGGCGAGAGAGTAAAATGGAAGGAGAGAATGAAACATAACAAACTCAAAGAAGAAAAATAAAAGGTATTTACAAAAGAAAAAGAAATGGTACCTTGGAGCTAAGGATTGAAGGAGCTTGGTCCTCTTTATTCATGCTTATTTTTTGTCACTAGCTTAACAACGGATAGGCTTGGAAGAGTTCCCAAAATCGCGTTTAACGTCGCTAGCTTGACGGTTGTTTCCTCTTATTAACTCCTTCCTTGTATATTTCTTTTACTCTTAGTTGTACACCTAAGAGATCACGATCAGAAGAAAAAGAAAAAATATTAGCAACAAAAGAAAGTAAAAAGGATATAATCTCAATTTGAATCCTAACCTAGGTTGCATGGAATCGGAAACGGGTACGCAGAAGCGAAACGTTTGGAAACGCGGAAACGATTTTTTCAAAAAAATTAGGAAACGAATACATTTTGGAAACGCATATATATATATATACACACACACAAGTAATAAAAAAATCGTTCTCTAATTTTACCCTCATTAGAGAGCGAAGATCCAATTAGGCGAGCAAAAATACACATTTATAAAGCCTCAAATAATCTACAAGTGCATGGAACACTGAGGAGTACTTAAGGGTCGATCCCAAGGGAGTAAAGCTTGCACATTAGATATGCGAGAAATAAACTAAGCTATAGCAAATGATTTTTGTGTTTTTAAATGGTTTTGAAAGCTAAGTAATGCAAGAAGGTCAAATGCAAAAAGAAAAACAAGGGAAAAGCGTTGGACCATTGGTTTAACTATGATAAGAATGGATTAACAATCAAATAATGATGTAAGAGGTTGAATCAAACACCATCCTAGAACATATAACACTTAATTAGGACTAATCCACTTTTGTGGCCCTAATCAACTTTGTTAATTATCTAATTAAGCTAAACTTTCATTTGCAAATTAAATAATTAACAAGCATTATTATTAGGTCCATTAAGTTTACTAATTACCCTAACATCAACTTTCATTGGCTAGGGAAGAAAAGCTCATAAAAAGTTTGGTTCAAGCATTTTCACAAACACCTTCCGGGCATGAAATGCCTAGCATCTAGATTTTGATTGATCAAGTAAAAACTAGCATTAAGAACAACCTAAATGAAAGATCTAACAAGGATCAACCTTAATCATCATCATCTAACCATCAAAGCATCCTAATCTAGCTTAACTCATGATCCAACAAAAGTGAAAACATGGATTATGGGCAAAAGTAAATGATTCGGGATGACCAATGACTAATTAAGGATGTTAGAACAAACAAGCATGTTCAATTCCACGACAAGGATCACACACAATAGACTAATTCATTTCTATGAGACTAATCCGTGTACTAATCGCTTAATTAGGCTAATTTTTCAATTGCAATTAAGAAATTTATAATCATTAAGTATAAGTCCATAAGTCAACGAATTACCTTAAATATCAATTTCCATTGGTTAAAAATGAAAAGCAAGCTTAAGATTGGTCTAGAAATTTCATCGAACACCTTCCGGACATGATATGTCTATGTTCTAGAATTCGATTAGCAAGGTCAAATCTAGCCTTAAACACCTCTTAAACATTTGAAATCACATGAATATAATCATAATCATCATTATTCAATTATCAATCAACCTAATATACCTAGCCCACAATCCATAAGAAGGCTAGTTCCTAAACATTAAGAAAAATAAAACAAAGTGCATAAACATAAAGATAAAAGAAGGAGATGAAGAAATCTTCTCTAAAGTGGCATGAGGAGGTGAAGATTTTGTCCAAAATATCAAAAAAGAGTTTGGAACTAATCTAACTCTAGAGGAAAGAAAACTTAGGTTTTTACAAAGCTAAAAATGTATATATAGAGTTTTTGGTTCAGATCGGGTCGACCCGGTTTGCTCTGGGTCGTATCATGTAAACAAGGGATGCTAACTGGCCATACCGACCCTCCACCTTCGGTATAGGGTCACAGTATGACTCCTGTTTTTGGGCTTCATTTCTTCACTTTTCAGCGAGCCATACCGACCCTCCACCCTCGGTATGAAGCCACGTTATGGTCTCTGCTCGATGACCTTCTTTTGCGTGCCATAATGATATGTCTTCACTAAAACGGTCGTATCTCTTGAACCGCTGATCATAATAAGTTGAAACCACCGCCAAAGTGAAGCTAACTCAATTTTCTACGTTGTATAAAAATTAAGGTTGATCCAAGAATCAAAAGGCCTCCATTGGATACGATATTTAAGACGCCTTGGATTGATTATGCATTGTCATTCCACTTGTTTGCTTCTAAAAGTGTGTATTTCATTATCCTAACATTTGATGACCCAAAAAAAAATACAAAACACACCAAAAGAGACACAAATACATCCTAGGAAACTAAAATGCAACAAGATTCAAATGGACTCTAAATGCAACAAAAAGACAATGAAAAACAAGATAAATACAAAGAAATGATGAAAATATGAGGATCGAAACGGTTAAAAACCAAGAACATCAGAGATTAAATATAAAGCTTTATGGAGGTGAATATCCTTTTGTGTAGTGATTACGGGTGATTGGTTAGGGTTGTAGTTATAGGCTTTTATTTTAAAGTGTAACTGTAAAAAAATTAACTTTTAAATAATAGTTGTGACTTTAAAAAAAATGAAAGCCATATTTTTTTGGCTTTAAAAAAAGAGTGTCGATCATGAAGAAAAAATAGAGAAAATGGCTTTGAGAAAATTTAGGAGAATTTTTAGGACATTTAAGACTTTAAAATTATTAAAGTCTGATTGGTTAAAATGTGACTTTAAAGACTTTAATTTTTTTTTAAAGTCCTAACAGCCTTTAAAGTCATTTTGCCAATTACCCCTACAATTCTTGGCCCATATATGTAAGCTATAAAATCCGATACAACAAGGAATATGAATAGAGAAATATTTTTAATCCTAAGATGTATCAAAATCTCTCACCCCATTTTCTCTCAGGTGATCATCTCATATACTCCAATCCGTGTATACTATATTCTGTCATACTCCTTTTTAATCTGTAATACTCCTCTCTTTTAATGAAATGTGTTATGCCGATTTTTCATTTTCTCCATTTTTTAAATTGATTATAATTTTAATAATAATAATTAAAAATTCAATTTTTCATCCGATATAATGAAAAAATTGTACAACTAGGTATTATTTGGTACAATTGCAAAAACATGGTACAACTTCTCATCATTTGGTACAACTGCAAAAATGTGGTACAACTTAGTATTATTTGGTACAATTGCAATATACACGGTACAACTAGATATTATTTGGTACAACTGGAAAAAATACATGGTACAACTCGGTATTATTGGGTACAACTATTCATTAAAACTTTGTAACCCTCTTTAAACTGCCTCTTATCTCCGACTGAAAATCTACTTTTTAAGATGTCCACCGTCTTATTAAGAGCACACATCGAAATTTTCATCGGTATCATGAAATCAAAACATAGTTCAATATACTAAATATCTTACAGTTGTACTAAACAAAACTTAGTTGTACACAATCGTGTCATACCCAGTTATACCAGTTATACTTGGACAGTATTACTATACTACACGGTTGAACACACACAATAACATACTTTTTGCATTTGTTTTTATGACGAATTTTCCACAAATTGTAGACAATTCCGAGTTGAAAAACAAAACTCATATAGAAATTTTACATTTTACAAACCAATTTGGAAAATAAGAGTCTTACCTTCTATACATCCGCGTTCGAACCCATATTCAAGATGAGGAGATGAAGGGGAAAGGCGAAGGAGAATAAATGAATAGATCTGAAAGCGATAAAAGGGATTTGGGAGAAGGCGAATGAGAATAGATGAATACATCTGAAAGCGATAAAGGGGAATTGGGAGAAATCAAACCCTAGATTCAAGCCCAGATTCGAGATGAGAAGATGAATGAGAAAGGCGAAAGAGAATAGATGAATAGATCCGAAAGCGATAAAAGGGATTTGGGAGAAGGCGAGGAGAATAGATGAATAGATCCGAAAGCGATAAAGGGGATTTGGTAGAAATCAAACCCTAGATTCGAGCCCATATTCGAGATGAGAAGATGAATGAGAAAGGCGAAAGAGAATAGCATAATAGATCTGAAATAGACAAAGGAAATTTAAGAGAGATCTGGGTTCATTAGACTACAAAAATCGGTAATTTGGGAGAGATCTGAGATATGAGAGAAATCGACAAAAGAAGAAGAAAAATAAGAAGAAAAAAGAACGTGGAGGCTATAAAAAATGAAGTTTATTAGGTTTAGATATGGGTTTGGGTTGTAATTTCTATAATTTATGAGAATAAAAAGGCAAAGTTTACATTTTTCTATTTAAAATAAATGAAAAAGAAATTAGTTTTTATAACGAGAGTATTTGAGTCAATTTTGGTCCAAAGAGGAGTATATGAGCTATTGATCCTTTTCTCTTTTACGATAAATTGTTAAATTTTAAATCACCAAAATACTAGAAAAATGGCTATACATTTAAAAATGAAAAGAAGTAACAGTATAATAATAAGAGATGACAGTTCAAACCCATTTACAGAATATAGCCAATTAGCTAGTAAACAAAGAAATATGGTAAAATTGGCAAAACAACAATAATGTGACATAATGACTAAGTTACTGTTTGTGTTAGTGGTAGATTTTACGTTCTTATCCTTGATTTAATGTCTGCCTAAGATTTCTCTTTCGTTGTTGTAAAATACATATATACTTCATATTAACGAATTACGTAGAAAAATACATGTCTATATATATATATATATATATATATATATAAATAACACGTTATATGTTTTTGTTACATGTTTAGATATTTATTGTACCATATAAATATTTTGATGTGCATGGCAAATTATATATTAACTTTTAGATTAGCGTATCTATGTAATTGAGAGAAACACTTCTTCTTAGTTTATATTTTATGTGGGTTAATAATTTGTTTAACCCGTTATAAATAAATATAACTCGTTATCAGAATATATATATTATGCTAAAAAATAATTTATAGTGTTAAAATTATGTTTATAATAAATCATAATAATTACCGCGTAACATTTTTTTTAAACAAATTTGACTAATCTATGACGTTCTCAGTCGCAATTTGGTCAAGCAGGAGATTTGGCGCCAAATAGAGATGTCAATACAGGCCGTAACCCGCGGGCCAAGTCCAAGTAAGAGTGCAACGGGGCGGGTCTGGACATATTTTTAAATATCCATGAATTTGTGGGTCTAGCGGTCCATACCTATAGCGGATCACGGTTTATGCGGATCAACTCGTCACGGGTTTACGGGTTTGCGGTCTAAACCGCAAAAGAAGAACATTTTTTTAAATCTGATTGAGCAAATGCGATTTCGAAGGACATTCCGAAAAAAAAAATTGGCTATAGATGAAGATTCAAATTTCTCTCAATAAAAATAAAATAAAAAGTAAAATCATCCAAATTCAAAAAATAATTAGATATATTCGTAAATATTAAATTCATCAACTTGTTTTTGTCACTCAGCAGTCAGAATTCACATAACGGTTGTAAATATAGAGTTATGCGATTAAAAAAATAGAAGTAATTAACTTCATGAACCACATTTGCCCTTTATCTACTTTCCTAATTCACACCAAACAACCTAATTTTCCAAATTATTTCCCTTTGCGTCTAAAACGAAAAGGTGGGCAGGTATTGTTCTTTAAGCTTTTCAATGATCATATGAAATAAAATAGTGTTATTAAAAAAAAAAATCGGCCAAAAGAAATGATGAGTTGAATGAGAAAGGCTGGTGCTTATGATGATGCTTTAATAATGATAATGATTCCTTAACCTTCACTCGTTTTGAGTTGTAAATTTGTGTAATCAAGTGGACAATAATAGCTTTCCCTCACCAAAAAAAAAAAAGCTGCATCGTTTTAATTTTTAAGTTTTGTAAGGAACTGTACAAACCTTTTTTAACCTTTTCATCACTGGATGTGGAACTCCCATTCAATCATTTCATATGTTCAATAATAGAAAATACAATATTAAATTGAAAAACCCAAATCGGATAAATTAATATGGATATAGGTGGTGGAGTGGTTGAAGATCCGGATTTCAGGACGTAAATTTATAAATGTTTTGGGCTCAATTCCATTCTAAACAAATTTATTGTACGTGTGATCACTTGGATTATCTGAAGTGGGTATGCAGAAACTCATGTTGAGAGATCTGTTCACCCCAAATTAATCGGATTTGGTATAGACAGCGGTGCAAATAAAGAAACGGATAAGCTGAAATCTGAAATCGTCAACGGCAAAGCTCAATAACCCAATTGTGGTTAAGTATCTGAGAAAATTTGGAAACCCAAATTATAAAGAGAAGATCGTTTTCTATATTATACAAAAGAGTAAGTATCTACAAATGCAATTTAGACTTGTGGTACATAGTAGTAGTAATACATTTTTTTTTTAATCAAAATAGCACAAAATAGATACCTACAATTTGGTACAGTATTAAAATACATATGTTAATTTTATTTTTTTCAATTTTCGGTGATAATTCTAAAAAAAAACGTTATAGAACGCAAATCAACCAAGCCTCCACGACTTGCGTTTGATTTTAAAAGCACAGGACACGAAAAAATCGTAGCGTTTTTTCAAATAGTTGCAATTTGCGTTTGATCGCAAACGCGAATAAGTTGAAGCTTGAGTTTGTTGTTCCACATCTCCTTGTAACAATCGGCGTCGCCACCTCTCCGCCTTGCCTCCACCACCACGAGCAGATCGTTCAGCCGCGAAATGCATATTCCGATTATGAATTTACCGTTCTGCCCTTCCATTTCAAACCCATATTCTTCTGCCTTCTTCTTCTTCATCCTCAGTTTCTCTGCTCTCACGAATTCCTCCACTTCCTCCGCAAGTTTCTCCGGCGACTTCTCCGAGAGAAATATCTCCGATTCTCCCACCGAATTGCTGCCACCGTCGAACAAACCGGAGAGATCTAATCCCGACGAGAAAGAAATCAGATCAAACGCGTTTAGACTCTTCATCACCGATTCCGATTCTCCTCCTCCTCCTCCTCCTAGTTTCTGATTTTCAGAATCATCTTCGCCCTTGGCCAAATCGGAATCATGATCGATCTCGTCGTGGAATTTGATCTGTTTAACACCTCCTTTGACAAACCAAGGATCTTTCAGAATCTCATCAATGGTGATTCTGGTTTCTGGATTGATATCGAGGAGACGAGAAATAAACCGTTTCAGATCTGGAGAAATCCATCTAGGGCATCGATATTCCCCTTTGTAAATCTTCTTATACATACTCATCAGATTCGGATCGTTAAACGGCAAATAACCGGCGGCGAGAACGAACAAGACGATGCCACAAGACCATACATCGACCTTCGCGCCTTCGTATCCCTTTTTCGAGAGAATCTCCGGTGCCACGTAAGCAGGTGTACCGCACAAGGTGTGCAAGAGTCCGTCGGGTCGGATCTGTTCCGTCAAAGCGCTGAGACCGAAATCGGAGACCTTGAGGTTTCCGTTCTCGTCGATCAAGAGATTCTCCGGTTTGAGATCGCGGTGGTAAACGCCGCGTGCGTGGCAATAACCAACGGCGGAGATCAATTGCTGGAAATATCTGCGGCTGAGATCTTCGCTGAGACGGCCGTGTTTAGAGATTTTGTTGAATAGCTCTCCTCCTTTAACAAACTCCATAGCGAAGAAGATCTTCGCCTTCGTCGCCATGACTTCGTGGAGCCTGACGATGTTTGGGTGAGACAAACGCCTCATGATCGAGATCTCGCGTTTGATGTTGTTGGCTAAGGCTGGGTTTGCGAGGAGTTTCTTCTTGTTCAGGATTTTAACGGCGACGCTTTGGCCGGAACGGCGATCGCGAGCGTGGAAGACTTTTGCGAAAGCTCCGCATCCGAGAAGCTTCCCGAGCTCGTATTTGCCGAATAAGGCGTTGTCGCCGCCGGCGACAATCTCGATCTCCGGCATGATTTTAGAAGCCAGAGATCGATTGAGAGATGAAGATTTGATCAATAGAAGAAGAAAAGAAGATAAAATCTCACCGGAGAATTTGAAATTTCCTTTTGATTTGCGCGTAAATCAGATAGGAACAAAACAATCGTGTGAACACGTAATGTTTTTTTTTTTTTTTTGGGGTTTGTTTGTTTGTTTACTTTTTATGGAATTGGGAATAAGAATTTTAAAAGGGAGTGGTTATGTATTTAAGAGGAGGAGATTTATGGTGAAACGCGGAGACTATTTTTTTTTCGGTCTTAAAGATTTTTTTTTTTTTTTAAACAAAAGATAAGTTCAATAGAATAAAGGGAAAAAGGATTATTGATGCCTAAATGGATAAGTTTTTTTTTAATTATATGAATGTAACCGTTAAACAATTTTTTTTTTCTGCCAGCCAACAAAAGAAAAAAACAAATTAAAGGTTTTGAATACCTTTGATAGAGTAAAAAAATCTAGAAAATTTCAAAAATGCCATGTGTCAATTTTTAAAAATGTCATTATAAGTTTGTCCATTTTTAAAAATGCTAATTATCAAGGATTTTTTAAACCTTAAACCCTAAAATCATAAACCTTAAAAAGATTTTGACCCCTAGAAGCCCTAAATCATAAAAGCTAAACTATAACATAAAATAGTTAACCCAAACATAAATGATATAAATTTAATGACATTTATGAAAATTTTTTAGAAAAGTGGCATTTTTGAAAAATGGTATTTAAAAAAAAAATTCGAAATAGTATTTCAAAAATAGCATTTTTCAAAAAATTTCAAAATGACTATTTCACCTCATTTCAATTTTGATCTGTTTTATAACTTAAAAAAAAGTTACGGCCAGAAGAAAATGAGAATTCAATAAACTCCAATGGGTGGGTACAAATCATCCTCTATATATTAATTGAGAAGACATAAGTACTAAAAATCCTACGTGTCGATCAAAGAAAAATTTAAGAAACACATCAATTAAATTAACCAATCAAAACATTTTAATTAATTCTACATAATATGGTAAAAATCTCTACATATTTTCATTAATTTTTTAACACAAACCCACAAATACATGTGTTACAAATTTAAACCCAATTAAAATGTAACATTTTAATATTTTAAAATATTATATAACATAATGATTTAACGATGAATCATTTTGCCGATGTCAATTTAAATTTACTTTATAAAAATTGTATTAATGTTCATTTGGATACCATATTTGAAATATGATTGATTATACAATTATTTTCTTTAATATCGCTTAATTATATACATATTACTTTAGTTAAAATTGAGATTTTTTTATAAACGTAAAAACTTTACAAATTTAATATTTGTATAATTTTTACAGAAAACACAATAAGTTTATCGATAGAAATATATATATATATATATATATATATGTGTGTGTGTGTGTATGTATCTAAAGGTTTTGATAATTTTTATTATAAAAAGACACAAGAATTATTGCTATGTTTGTTATCAATCAAACTGTTCGGACTTATAAAACTATCAACCATATGTATAAGTTGTCAATATTGGCGAAATTCAAACAGTTCATACAAAATAAATTGAAAAAAAATTGTCTGAATTTCGAAAAATCATCAGTTTTCGTATTTTTACTATTTTTTTATTTTTAATTTTAAAAGATTTGTACATACTAACGAGTTATTTTTTGTTCTGGTGAACTCAAATAAGTTTGAGATAATCCATAATCTCAAACGTATTCGATTTATACCAAAAATGTTTACATCCAAACCAAGTATCATGCAAATTAAATTTTATAAGATAAAATATACTTATCTATATGGAATATATACCACATAATCTTGCTATTTATAATTTCTCCAATATATTTACAAAAATTCATGATTTTTTTTCTTTCAAATATTTTAATCCCGCGTGTGACGCGAATCAAATTTAATATTATATTATTGTAAAATTTTTTTGTTCAATTATAGATTAATACAAAAATAATGAAATTTTAAATAGTCCAAGTGTGGTACATAATTTTCAGGGTTACTGAAAATTGTAACTGATGTTTCCTAGCTGTCGTATTCTATTTCAGTTATGATAACATTAACCCAAATAAATTTATATTTAAATCACAATGACTTCAGATTTTTTTTTTTTTTTTTTGGGAACTTAATTCATTACTAAAAAAAAAAATCTTGCAAGAAATTACAACCTGGGGTGCCTTAATCTAAAGACCCAATATAAGGTAACTCAGCTATACTCTCAGGAAAATAGTACTATAGCCCGAACTAACCTGCACTAATCTTCGACGATGTGGATGATAGATTCCGTCTGAGTTGTTGTTTTTCCTGAGATCCCGTTAACGTGAAAAAACAGAAAATTAGGTTTTTGTTCTCTTGTTTGACTGTGAGGAAGGATGCCTCCTCTTCATTAAGCACTTGAATCTCCATCTCGACCCCAAAATAGTTCCGGTGAGAGAACGTTGGTTCATATTTGTCACCAAATGGCAAAAACCATCCTTCTTCTCCACTTTCAGATCTTCTTACACTTTTTGGATCCATCAACATCCAGATCTTCTCCTGCTTTCTATATTTGCGCAGGTGGAATACTTCTTCTTCCTAGCTGAGAGCATCAACACCAATTCGGAAGCTTGCCTTATTGATTAAAACAAAATTACAATAAAAAGTACCAACGATGTTGATGCCGAGAGGCGCCAGACATCACCGGCCAAAAAGTACAATTGATGATTTAAGTTGAACTACGCCGGAAAAGAGCGGCACAATCGACGAAGATAATCCCGAAAGTCGAGAGAGAATTTCTCTCTCTAAGGAGTTAGAGAGAGTTTTTAAAGAAATGATTTCAGATTTAAATTATACAGGTTGAGATGAAAATTATACATATTTAAATTTAGTTTTTTCTTTCGAATATAGTACTTTTTACGTTAATGCATTTGAAAAAAAACGTTTATTGAATTTTTGTGTTTTATAATTTACAATTTTTAAATATTTAAAATTGGATTATAACACACCAACGGTATTCATTCATTTAAACCCGATCAAGTTTTTGTTGAGTTTAGAAAACTTTAAAAATAAAAACGAGCATTTAATTTCAAACAAACGAAAGAGCATTTCAAACAAACAATTTACTGGTACATTGACTTTTTGGACGGTATGAGATGGAATATATGCGAAACAATCCGGAATATGTGAACGGTTTAAATAGTAACAAAAAAATATATATACACATATATAAATATATATTTTTGAAATTATTCAGTGCAGGACAGTGCATGACGTACCATCCCATTCGAAGCCTAAAGACTAGGGATAGGTTAGCTTGTTTGGGTGGATATGAAATTGATAAATTAGATTGATTATTTATAAAAGTTGAAGAATATTTTTTACTTCTCATAAATAACAATTCTACCTTTTATAGATCAATCGTGTAAATAAATATATAGATTTCAATAGTCATTTAAAAAATATATAAAATTCAACAGCTGAAAATCTATTTAAAAATTTTTATATCTATTTTAAAATCATGATTTTTGTCATACATCTATAACCGATGTATATATCCAATTCTTTGAATCATATCAAGATGGTATATCTGTTTTAAAATCAATTATTTTCGTTCTATATATTTTATTTTTGTTTGTTAATTCGTTCTATATTTTTTTTACAATCGATATACATATATAAAACAAATTGGACCAATTTTACAAATTATGGTGTGGTGACTGTGGTCTTTTATATCACTCACTTATTAAGTTGTCGACGGTTTCTGCTTCTTTTACTCTTCCTACGCGTGATTATTTCACGTAATTAACACTTTTCGTAACTACTTTCGTACTTTTTACATCTAGAACTATTCAGAATCGTGTGTATATGGTTAAAATAAAACGTACATCAATTAATAGGTATTTCGTATATGCGTGTCTCATGATCTCATGTGGTTTTTTTAATTTATTTTTTACGTAATGAAAATAGCGACTTGGTTAGTGAATTAATCTAAGACAAAACATGTTCCACGAGATGGTGGCAGTTGTCATTAACAAAACAAGTCGTCGCCGGTTTCCAGCTGGACGGTTGAGGATGTGGGCCGGTTGAGTTGAAAAAATCAGTGCTGATATATGCTTCTATTATTTAATCTTATTTGAGTATTATTTAATGTTGATTAGAGACTAATTATTTCTCTGTTTATCGTCTATATGGAAACTTATTACAAGAAAAGAGTATTATTCTTTGGTCCAGAAGGAAGGACCGATATTAAAGAAAATACAAAAGACTTTGGTTCCGGTCGGTAATCTGTTTATTTTTAAATAGAATAAAATAGAACATGGGCCATATATATTCATATCGGGATTAGAATTTTACATAAAAAGGCCTCTTATTTTCAACAGTAAGAAAGAATCAGTCAGCCAATAGCTACGACTTTGAAATCTTTAAAAAATATTATATGGGTATGTCCGTATGTGTGACTGATAGAAGCTGTATGCATGTAAAACATGTGTTGTATTAGCATATTCTTTCTTGAATATTATTGGTATATATATGAATAGATTATTCGAGTGAGTTGTTAATATGATTACAGAATGTAAATGAAATTAACGAGTCCCGGAAATAGATATTTATAGTTTACTTGGATACATGATCGATTATATATGTGCCAAGGGATAATGTTATTGGACTTTTTGCTTATTAGTCCATAATCTTACGAGCCTAAAACTATGTGACATTAGGAGGCCCGTTTTGAAAAAGAATCCCGATTGTTTGAGAAGAATCTTATTAAATAAAGCTTCATGCGTTAAACTTTATAATTAACACGATTGCGACA
The DNA here is from genome assembly GCA_900406555.1 of Pseudoturritis turrita. NCBI lineage: Eukaryota > Viridiplantae > Streptophyta > Magnoliopsida > Brassicales > Brassicaceae > Pseudoturritis > Pseudoturritis turrita. The sequence continues at coordinate 245,989 of OVBL01000343.1, forward strand.
CATGTCAATTAGTCGATCAAATTTTAACACATATAAAAAACTTTTCCAATTATATTTTGCAATGTGTCAAAATAGTCTTATCTATTTAAAAAAAAACATAATACCATTATAAATTTGAATTACATTATAAACAAGAATACAAATTTTCTTTTCATTAACTTTTTCAAAAAATTGTTTCATAAATTTTTCTTTTGCTAATTATTAGATCTAAATATATAAATGAATAACTAAATAATAAAAAGTAAACATAATTCAAATAGGAATAGTAAAAACATAAATATTAAGAAATATGATAAAATTTAATTAAAGCTAAATAATAATAATAAAAGAATCCAACTAAATAAATAACTGTTTAGACTACTCTGTCCGTGGTTTCACATCGGCATTCTAAATCTTATTTATTACTTTTATGAGTGATCTGATTTTGTTTTCTTCAGTTTTTTTTTTAATTTTGAAATAATTTTTCTATTAAAAAAACGTAATACCATTATATTTTTAATTAAATTACAAAATTAAATTATTTTTTAATAATTTTGTTGCTAATAATTTAGATTCCGAATAAGATTTTATTATAAAAAACCCGATGCGTCAATTTTGTAACTAACATGATTGCGACATGTGTCAACCAGTCGATCAAATTTGACATATGTAAAAAAAATTCTAATTAGATTTTGACATATATCAAAAAAATTTAATCTATTTTAAAAAATCTAATAACACAAACCTAATACAATTATAAATTGTAATATATTGTGAGTTTTTTTTTTGCCTTACCATTATGCGGACGCGGTAAAATTTACAAAATTAATGTTTAAGGAAAAAATTATATTGAAAGTTTTCCATTGTGAAAATAATAGAAAATAAAAAATTAAGTGATGAAATACTTATAATTCGTTTTTCATCAAAAAAAAAAATAACATGTCGATTTTAAAAAGGAAAATAAAACTCAAATATGATTGAAAATTAATAGGTCTAATTTAAATATCTATATAGGAATCAATTCGTCAAGATTTTGAAATAATATTTGTAACTACAAATAAAAAGTAAATCTAATTCAAATAGGAATAGATAAAATTAATTATTTAGAAAGAAAATTTCCAAAATATTATAAAATAAAATAATGTAAGAAAAAATATGAAAACAAAATGAATAACTAAGTGTTAAGCTTTTTTATCAGTGGTTTCACATCAATTTTTCAATCTTATTTTATTTATTTTCACGGGTGATCATATTTTTTCTACTTTTTCGTGTTTGGTTTTTTGTGTTTTCACGGGTTATAAAATATTGAAAGAGTAACAATGATTCAAATACAAATATAATAATCAATTCATCAAAAATTTGCAAAAATAGATGCCTGAGTTGAAAATAGTAAAAACTAAACATAATTCAAATGGTAATATGAAAAACTAATTATTTTAAAATATGTTGTATAATTAAATTGGAAATAAAATAATAAAAATAAATAAATAAGTGTTAGATGGTCTGATTTTGTTTACTATTTTTTGTGTTTAGTTTCTTTTTCATAGATTATAAAATAATAAATTATAAACCCGCATATATGCGGGTCCTAAATCTAGTATCATAATATTTTTCCATGCTCATGAATTTTTTATTTACCATATGTACATATAATATATTCTATGCTAAAACGAATATAGTATATACGGACACGAGCATCGTTAATTTACGGTTGACTTTGCTAAACCATCTCACTATAGTAGTCCAAATTTGTTTTCTCCCAAACTTTTTGGCTCATTACTACACTACCCAAACTAATAAATTTAATCGCTAAACTATCCAAACTATTTAATTCTAAATATTTTCATATATGCAATTAAACGTGTTACTCGTGTTTTGTAATTGCGATTATAAGATCCCAATTTGAATATGAAACTCGATTTTAAACAAACAAAAAACCGACAAACAAAATCTAACTCACTAATCAAACACACTTAATCGAAAAGAGGGTTTCAAAATTGAACTGGAAAAAAAAATTAGAACCCTATATATGAATATGAATCTTTTTTTTTGTCAACAGCTTAATAAACTTACTTACCACATATCAGTTATCTAATCTGGTGGTGACGAGTTTACATATGAACATGAATCATATGCATGCAATTCGATTTTCTTCAGCCAAAGAGGTCCACCTTCAAAAATCCATGGCAATTATAGAAAAAAGGAGTTGAGAACAATTCATTATCTAGTAAAACAAACTAAAAACATGAAGCCTCATAAACCTGCTAACGAATTCCCAGGGATGTAGAATCACTTGACAAAGAAGAAGAAAAATAAAATGAAGATATAGAGACTGATATAAAGACTTATTGGAGAGATTGAAGAGAGAAGTGAATGTAGAAGGAGATGAAGTTAGTTAATGCCATTGTTGTTGCTGGTGGTGGAAAGAAACTTTGGTCATGGAGATTCTTCGTTGGTTTTAAGCTTAGGATAAATTCACATAAGCAAAACAATATTCAATTTGTACAAAAAGTAAGGTTTGTTAGACAGAGCTTCGTCTTTCAAATCAGAGGAAGATTTGTTCGACAAACCCTAATTTTTTCCAATTCAATTTTGAAACCCTCTTTTCGATGATTCAGTTTGTTTGATTAGTGAGTTGGGTTTTGTTTGTTGGGTTTTTTTGGTTTAAAATCGAGTTTTAGATTCAAAATCGGATCTTATAATCGCAATTACAAAATGTGAGTAACACATTTAATTGCATATGTGAAAATACTTAGAATTAAATAGTTTGGATAGTTTAATGATTAAATTTATTAATTGGGGTAGTGTAGCGATGAGTCAAAAAATTTAGGGGAAAATAGTTTGGACTACTACAGTGGGGGGGTGGTCTAGCAAAGTCAACCCTCAATTTATCATCAAAAGTTTCACGTAGAGATTTATCACACACAAAAAAAAAAGGGTTTCACTTAGGGAATTAATTGTCTCAATAACTTGTTTAATAAATATGGGGGCTTATTGAGAGTTGGATTCTCATAGAGTTGATTGATTTTAAAAATTGAAAGATTTATTAAATTTGTAAAGAGTTGTGTGTATTTAAAAAGTCTTGTTATAAGTTTTTATTTGTTAGAAATCATATCCTCTCCCACAAAACCATCTTATGCAACTCCTCTTTAATAACCGTTTCAGGCCGGTCACCAGTGACTATTTAGCGCCGGCGCCATGCTTCTATCCTATTATATATTATTATTATTTTCCCTTTTATTAGTATTATTAGGGTTTTCAATTTCTTTGTGTTTCGAATGCTTCGAGTACAAGACCGTTCTCTCATTTATGTGGAGAGTGTTTCTTCGATAGATAACCGTTACATAATCATAGCATTTATCATCGGTTATCTCCTGAACTCAACGATTTCCGGCGAATTTCAGGCTGCTTCTTTAGTTTTGGGTTTGATACGAACGAAACTTCCATGGATCTCTCTATTTTTTAATCATGTTTATTGATTTCATCGGATTTCCATGGGATCCGGGTTTGTGGATTGTAGAAGAATGGTTGATTTTCGATTATGGATCTCTTATGTTCAAACTGCAGAACATAAACAGAGCAACATATGGATCTCTTTCGTATTGCGTTAGTGATCATTTCTATATATGGGATCTCGAAATTAAGATGGTTGAAACAATGGATCCCATGTATCTCAATGTTGGAGGGGGAAGAAGGAACTTTAATCATCACCAACTTGAATGCTTTTGAAGAATCGATGAAAGAGGAAACCATAGTCAACAACGTCCGATAATTTTGTAATAGGCGAATACGGCATGTTCTATCGAGTTTCAAAGACAGAATTCAGAAACATCTCCAATGATAATTCAATTAATTCTTATAGTCAAAGTAATGCGATGTGCATTTTGGAATTTCATCAGCAAGATGATAGCCAACAACAAGTGTATGAAAATGAGACATAACAGATTTCATTTGGTAGCCTATAAGACTTCCGAAAGAATAGATTAGTTACTCTCCACTCTTTCATTGAAATTGATTTCAATTTCCTTTATTTGTGTTAACAGTTGTATTGATGTTTAAATATTTTGTAAACTCTTTGTAATATAATAATATATTCGATTTGCCGAAAAAAGTTTTGTTATAATTTTTTTAAGAATCCAATGGTTTTTCAAAGTATTCTGAAAGTTTTGTTTAATGAGTAAAATTATAAGAAATCCATCTCCCAATAACACTAGATTTTAATACAATTATTGAATCAATGATAACTAAAATTTTTGAATAACAAGGGATTTTGAATGGAATTTAAAATTCATCAAACCAATTACAATGGATTTTATTAAGAATGTCATAATCCTTAAACTAATAACAATGAAATCTAAATTTTTTAAAATCTTTAAAAATCCATCAACCAAATGAACCCCATAATAAATATTTGAGTATGCACCGATAATTCTTCTTCCAGTAGCTTAATACAATTCATTTCACGCTTACTAGATTAATAAAACTTATTAAAATTTTATAATAATTATAGTTTTGAAATTTTGTTTTATTATTATTAAAAATACTTTTTTATTAGTATGGAAATACATACCGAATAATCTTAAAAAATATATAATTTTAGTTTTGAAATTTATTTGTTTGTAAATAAGTGATTAAAACTCAAATATTAGAAAAAAATAATTAAAAAGTATGAAAACATGTAACTGGTGTAAGATTATGAATTCCTGTAGAGAGTTATGTTATTAACATAAGCCTTATATAGGCATAGGAGGAGTGCTCTACAAGTATATCTTTACATATTTTTTATTATCGGAAATAAAGAAATATTTTATATTCCTATATTCCAACACCCTCCCGCAGTCGGAGCTGGAGGTTTCCGGATGCTCAGACTTGAGCGAAAATCTTCAAAAGTGAGACAAAAAGTCCTTTTGTGAAAATGTATGCATATTGTAGAGCGGATGGTACGTGAATAACCTTAGCTTGACCAAGGGTGACCTTTTCTCGAACAAAGTGAATGTCGATCTCCACATGTTTGGTATGCTGATTGAACAGGATTAGATGAGAGATAAACAGCACTGATGTTATCACAAAAGACGATGGAGGCCCGAGGAAGTGGCAAACCGAGTTCAAGGAAGAGATTACGGAGCCACGTTAGTTCAGTTACTACATTGGCAATACCACGGTACTCGGCTTCAGAACTAGAGCGGGAGATAATTTGTTGTCTTTTGGATGACCAGGAGATTAGATTGTCACCGAAAAAGATGCAGTAACCTGAGGTAGAGCATCTGGTCGTAGGACATCCTGTCCAATCTGCATCAGAGTATGCGACAAGGCCCGTAAGAGAGCAGCGATGGAGCTGGAGGCCATGAGAGATTTTGCCCTTGACGTATCGAAAAATGCATTTTAACGCACTAAAGTGAGAGTCACATGGATCATGCATGTAGAGACAGATTTGCTGGACTGCGTATGAGATATCCCGTCGTGTGAATGTGAAATATTATAGAGCACCATCTAAACTGCAGTATAATGTCGGATCAGACATTGGAGGGCTGTCATCAGCATCTAATTTGGATTTGATATCCACTGGAGTTAAACAAGGCTTGCATTCGGTCATATTGGCGCAGTGGACGGTGGAGAAGGTCAGCATCGTAGTTTTGTTGATGGAGAAAGAGACCCTTATCATTATGGATGATTGTAATACCGAGAAAGTGATTAAGTGGACCAAGGTCTATCATCGAGAATTCAGAGCCGAGAGAAGAAATGATCGAGTTGAGTAGCCCTGAGGTAGATGCTGTGAGAGAAATGTCATCAACGTACAACAACATATAAACCATCTCCTTGCCACGTGTAAGTATAAAGAGAGACGGATCAGAGATGCTCTGAGGAAAGCCAATGCTACGAGCAAAAATAGCAAAATGTGTGTACAAAGCTCGGGGTGCTTGTTTGAGTCCATACAAAGAACGATGAAGAAGACAAACATGATCTGGTTTAGAAGGGTCCTGAAAACCAAATGGTTGATGCATGTATACCGTCTCTTTAAGATCTCCATGTAAGAACGCATTTTTGACATCCAATTAGTGTAACAGCCAATCACGCGAAGTAGCGACCCCAAGAACTGCATGAATCATGGCTGGTTTGACAACAGGGCTGAACATTTCTTCACAGTCAATGCCCGGTTGCTGAGACTTGCCATTGGCAACAAGACGTGCTTTGTATTGATCAAGTTTCCCATCTGCATTGAATTTATGCCTGAACAACCACATAGAGCGAACAATATTAATATTCTTGGACCGTGGTACATGTAACCATGTCCCCGTTTTAATAAAATCATAATACTCTACACCCATTGCACCGTTCCAGTTAGGGTCTTTTACCGCTTGGATATGAGAGGTGGGTAGTTGTGAGACGGTGGTGGTATGGAGGCAAAGACGCTGGACTGGTTTTTGAATCCCTTGTTTCCCTCGTGTGATGATGGGGTGAGTGTTCATTGTTGAAACCGGTAGTGCTGGTAGAAACGGAGGTACAGGAGGGTCGATTGTGGGTGGTGGTGCAAGAGGCGGCGGAGCAGGGAGCTCAGTCATGTGATGTGACAAAGGTAGAGCTGGCTTTGTTATAGAAAAATGTACTACATGTGTTGGTTCAACAGATTGTATAGCCGAGAAGGAAAATACGGTTTCGTCAAATATCACACGACGATACATGATGATCTTGTTGGTGCCAAGCTCAAGACAGCGGTATCCTCGATGATCGATTAGGTATCCAAGAAAGACACACGGTATGGAACGTGGAGCAAGTTTGTGGGCTGAGGTTGGTAGCAGATTTGGATAACACAGAGAGCCGAAAACGCGGAGGTGTGTGTATGTGACAGGCTGCCTAAAGAGCTTGGTGTACGGTACCATGTTCTGGATGGCTGCAGATGGTAAGATGTTGAGTAGGTGAGCAACTACGTGAAGAGCTTCAACCCAATAATGTAGTGGCGTAGATGCTTGAGTGAGAAGGGTACGAATCATATTGTTGATCGTACAAAGCATTCTATCGGCTTTACCGTTCTGTTGAGATGTGCACGGGCAAGAGAAGCGTAGCATTGTTCTGGTTAATGCCAAGTAGTCACGAAGAAGCTTGTTGTTGTATTCACCACCGTTATCACACTGGAGAGACTTGATCTTGGTGTCGAAGTGAGTACAAACATACGCTACAAGGTGAACATATTTCCCAAGAATATCACTTTTGCGATAAAGTGGGTATACCCAGACAAATTGACTAAAGTCATCAAGAAAAATGACATAATATTTAAAACCGTTAATATTGGGAATTGGAGATGTCCAAATATCATATAATGGATAATCTCAAAAGGTTTAAAAAGAACCGAAGAAAGAAGACATAAAGGCAGTCTAACATGTTTGCCCAATTGATACGCATGACACAAATTTGTCATGTTTGTCTTATTAAAACCAATAACACCAGAAGAAGCAAGAGAGGAGATGATAGATTTTCCCGGATGGCCAAGACATAGGTGCCACAACGTGTGAGTAGAGGCTGTAGTGGTGAGAGAAAGTGGAGCATAGGATGGTGGATGTATTGTGACCGAGTAAAGCGGACCAGGACTATTGCAGCGAAGGAGCCTGGACCATGTGAGTAGATCCTTTACACAGTAACCAAATGGGTCAAACTCAATGGTGCAGTTGCTGTCAGTGACAAAACAACGGACTGAAACCAAAATTTTGATCATAGAGGGGCACACAAGAACATTGCAAAGATGAAGCGGACGGTTTGGTAAGTGTGATGGAATGATGCCGTGACCAATGGTGGTGGTGCGAGCAAAAGATCCATTACCGACAGTTATAGTAGGTAGATTACTTTTATTAAAAAGGAACGTAGTGTCACAAAGACACCCAAACCGCAAAACATCTCTATGCGATGCCCATAACATGATGGAGCACTGGGTTATCCTGTCAGGTAACACTCGGCCAAGATAGCTAACCCAGTACCATCCGAGTCTTCCCACCATCGCAAAACCCGGGGGTTTCCCGAATCCGCTTAGGTGAGGTCTTTAGGAAGCACTGAATACGCCAATTATATGCTCTTGGATGTACGAGTTTCGTACTTCGCATATTCATGCAGCAAGCAATCTAGCCATTATGAATCTTTCGATCACATAAGGCTACATGCAACACGCAATAACAACCTGATATTTTACTAAGTATATATGGACTATAAATCACATATATATATAAGTAGCAAACATATCAAAAATCACACAAGTATAATAATCATTGCAGTTTTACTTAGTAAAATCAAAGAAAATTACTTGGAACCTCGACCAAAATTATTTATAATAATTCACATAATAATCACTTTAAATGACTTAGTCGATTTATTTAAAGCCTATATGCACCCCAAAATATTTATACTTAACCATTTTATAAGCCTTTATCCGGATTAAATTTATGCATAAAATTTCCACCCATTTTATCAACATGCAATAATTTTTATTCGTTTTAATTTAAGCTTACAAACCCTACCCGAATTGTCCACATGCAATTTAATCTATCCATATTACTTTTATGCATAATTTCTTAACCATTTTATTCACATGCATTTTTAATTCTAACCGCGCGTCGTAATTTTACTAACCACAGATCGTAATTTTACTAACCACGGGTCGTGCATAGTATACTACCCATATTTAAATATGCAACATTTCTATCTGTGGGTTGTAATATTACTAATCGTGGGTCATGTTTAGTACTCAACCGCATGTCGTATTTTACTAACCGCGGATCGTATAACATGGACCCAAATTTAAACATGCATCAATTTAAAGCTTAACCGAAAATTAACATGCAATGATTCGAAACTTTAACATGCATCCATTTTTACCCGTCATTAAAAACATGCAACCATTTTTAACATGCATTAGCATGCAACCATTATCTACCTGAAACCATGCCATCCATCAGTTTTCTGGAATTTATCTTAGTGAAAACATGCATGCTAACAATAGTTCACATTCTCTAGATTAAGTAACAACTATCCCGAAACTCACCCTTCCCGGTTCATTATCATGCAACGAATGAAATCATGTGCAATTTCACATACTCCGAAACTCACCCTTCAACCGATGACAGATTAGGCTAAGGCTCAGCTTCCCTCGATCTGACTCTATCTCCTGAACGCTTGGACTGATCATGAGGTTATGGTAGGTTTTACTTAAATTTAAACCGACAGAAAACTCAAAGGAAACTTAATGGAATCACTAAGCTTACCGATTAGTTTAACTCCGAGACCATCCTTAACCTTATGATCCTCCTAACTCTCTGATTTCTCACTAAACATTTACCCACCACTTACCCGAAACCATCCATTGCTTTTGCGTACATGTTTCGGTTAGGTTCAAAGGGTTACTCTCGAATTTGGCTAGATTTTCTAAGGGTTTGGGACAGGAATTGAGTTGCGGATGGAGCAGAGCTTCGCTTGGGTGAAGAGTGATGCGAAAAATTCATCCCTTGGTATGTTTTTATAGCCAAAAATCGATCATGCATGCTTGGTGACAAGTGTTAATTGTCTTCAACAAATGGCACCTGAATTTGGGACAAATGGTGGACTGAATTTTATAAGTTTGACACCTCAAATCCCACTTTCCAGCAACCCATCAGAAATTTTGGAGGCATGTTTGGCATTGTTTTTGTGAATAAAAACTTAGTATGGATAGATTATGGTTCGACGCAGATTGTGTCACATGCCCCATGTACTGTTTTCCTGACCCCAGACTGTAAGATGGGTCCCGCCTCTATGATTTTCTCGATGAAAATTGCTGCAACTATTTTGCAGTTCTGATACTCCAAAAAAAGTTAAAGTATGACTATCGTGGACCCGGGTGACTGTTGTTCTTGTTTAAAAATTCTTGTTCATGACCCAAGATTCCTCTCCCTCGGTGGTATCGGCAATAATCAACCTGTAGGGTCCATGTTCTGATTAAACAGTAGTCATGTATAACCGTGGTCTAAATTCTCGACCAAAATAATACTTTTGATGCCTGCTACTGTTCACGGGTTCCACTGTATTGTTGGGTCAGACTTTTGTCGACCATCTTCCTTTGAAGATCTTAAACTGAGTTTTCCTTATCTTAAAAAAAACATGTCTGCCCTATCCGAATATTCCTTGGTCCCATAAGTCGTACTGTTCCATTTAGCTGGTTCTTGATCTCGATCCAACTTGAGATTTACTTAATCCTTTTGAAATATTCTTGGACTATAACTTCTTTCTAAGTCTTCCTTGCCTTTGTACAATTTTCTTCTGCTTAGATCGCTACCTTGATTAAATATCCATTTCAGCTCTTTTGATCCTCCCGAGCCATAGTCTAATTCTCTTTGATCCAAATGTGTTTTGTTCGAGCCAAACTTCTTATCTTATCTTCCTTAAGTCCTCCCAAGCTTAAGTTGATCCATCCCTAATACTTGATTCTTCGGTCATATTCCTGGTTCTCGACCGGGTTATTACAACCACGGCCAGAGTTGTTGCGATAGCCATGACCCGAGTTGATGTTGTTGTGGTATTGTTGTTATTGCTGATGCAGTTGGTCTTGTAGCTGATCCGAGGAAGAGAAGAGCACGTTAGGAGATGATGAATTATATGTCTGTCCTGGAGAGATCCGAACGTGTTTCTTGAGACGATCTTCCTCCATGAGTAACATCGACCGAGCTTCGGAGAAAGAGAGGAACATCGTCTTGTGCATGATGACATTGACAATATTGTCAAATTTCTCAGAGAGAGCGTTCAACATGTGCACGACCAAAGCACGCTCAGGAATCGGTGAATCAATGTTGGAGAGAAGATCCGATAGGGTTTTTAATTTCTGACAGTATTCATGAATACACAAGTCACCGATTACCAATGTTCGTAGATCGTTTCGAGTTGGAGAGCACGACCTTCCTTATTGTCATGAAATAGGTTTTCGATGGATAGCCACAGTTCGCGTGCGGAGTACTTATTCTTTAGGACCGAATCAAGAAGGGATTCAGAGATGGTGCCGTAGATCCACATCTTGACAAGTCCATCACGTTCTCTCCACTTGGAGGCATCAACTTCGGTAGGGTAGAGGTGCCATCGAGATGTCCTAAAACACCAAAGCAGAGACAGTGCGTCTCAAAGAGCTCGTGCCAGAGGTCATAGTTGAGTTTGTCCATATTAAGCACGATAGGGACATATGCTCTGATCTGAGCGATACTAACAGAGCTTGTCGCTATTGTTAGAGGCAACAGTTTCGTTAGTCAGCGTGTTTTAGAGAGAAGATGCTAATGAAAAAGAGAAGAGAAAGAGAAAGAGGAGAAAGATCAAGAGAGAAAGAGAGCGGAGGCTGGATCGAGACTAGCAGCCGAAAATTAGAGTTTTCGATTTATGTTAGGATTTGCTCTGATACCATGTAAGAGTAAGAATCTCCGTAGAGAATTATGTTATTAACATAAGTCTTATATAGACATAGGAGGAGTGCTCTGCAAGTATATCTTACATATTTGTCATTATCGGGAATAAGAAAATAGTCTATATTCCTATATTCTAACAACTGAGTCATAATTTGTAACATTCTTTTAGTAGTATTCATTTTTATTCGACAAAACTTCTTTCACTATTTTTACACAAAATTAATAAGTTTGGTTCACCAGACAATGCGCAAATCTATCAGAATATCCAAAAGTTATGACTAATTAAAGCCATCAAAAACAGTCTTTATTTAGCAAAAAATAAATAAAAATCTACACTATAAAATCACACGAATGTTCATTAGAGAAGGTAAATTATCCAGAAGATCTTTCTCAAAAAAAAAAAAAAAATTTATCCAGAAGAAGAAAAAATGGTTATATCCAAGAAAACAATTGTTCTATCACTGGCTCTTATAGTTATTATATGTATTGTCATGAGCACAACTGAAGCCACCAGAATAACGCTTCCAGTTATGGGAAGAGATGGAAACGGTTGTACCACGCCAAATTGCATGGTGGAACCGGTTGATCCATACAAACCGGGTTGTCCTCCAAACCAAATATGCCCTCAAGGTTGAGATTATGAGATCTCATATTTTTCCTGGGAAGTACAATAAGAATTAATTTCACAAAACAATAAAATACATAACTATTGTAACTATGTTTTAAGATTTTTTTTTGAAGCAGTAGCCAGATATTACTATTGTAAGCTAATATCGGCTAACTTAGAATAAAAGCAATTTGTATAGTTATTATACCAACTATTTCTTATATGTTTTTTTTGTATCCAATAAGTTTATATAAATGATTTTTATTGTTTGTTTTCTATATAATCCTATATAATAATTGAGAAGTAATTATGGTTCAAAATTGTTCTCACAGTGGTTGATTACTACGCTACCTTTAGTGAAATTCAATTGATATTATATGCCATTATAATATTATAAATTTGAAATAAAATAGTTGACAAAAAAAAATTGAAATAAAATAAAAAGAAATATTTGATTTTGAAAAATATCAAATTAAAATTAAAAAAAAAGTAAATATTTGTTGAAACTTAAAAAGCTCGAATTCAAAATGTATTTTTGAAAAATAATTAAGTCGGCCGCCGATGTGAAAAAGCCTAATAACAGTTAAAAATATAATCGATCGACTAAACATAATCCAAAAGAAAACTTAACAGAAAAAGTGGCTGATGGAAATCACATATTTGGTAAGCATCACTAATTATTCATTTCATCGATTCAATGGTTCAACTCTTTAGCAATGAACATTGATAAAACAAATTCTTTTTGTTTCTATGTTTTTCTGTTTGGATTGTGGGGAAAAAGTTTATTTAACTAACAAAAGTTGTTTCAGTTTTATTAGATATTTCATGGTTGTTGCTAGATTCATGTTTTGATTGATATTAAATTTTGTTTTGAATTATTCTAGATTAGGATTTCAAGAAGAATAAAAACAACAAATTAAGAAGAATGAAGCCGCTCCGAAAATCTGACTGAGGCAAGCTCTTCACCTCTCCGTTTTTGTCTCTCCGCCGCTCTAAGCTCCTCTATTCGAAAAGCCCTATCTCCTCTACTGCTTCCTCCGTTGTATCTCATGTTCTTGCCTTCCATCCTCACCCCGGGACGCTAGGTCCCTTTCTCTCTCGCAGATTCTCTCTTTTTTATGCTGGTCCAAATGGTTGTCAATAGTGAAATAAATATAAGTTGAATATAATTGAGTGGAATAAAAAAAACAAGTTCATCCAATTCAGCCAACCAATTCTACTGCAAAATAGTAGAGGAATGTTTTTCTCCCAATTTGTTCATTTTTAAAAAATTTTAGTGAAATAAGTTGAATCATTTTTTAATATTTTTCAACCCAAATGGTGAATTTCTAGAGGAATGCTTAATTCCACTAATTTTTATTCAACTCAATTGGTAACACTTTAGAGGAATGCTTAATTCCACCAAATTTTGTTCCTCTAAATGTACAACCATATGCACCCTGTAGCGCTGTTGCGGCCTCTTACTGCTGTGTGCAGCATTTTCTCCTCTTGGATCTCTTTTCCTCGGTTTTCCCGGACTGTTTCTCTAAATCTGTTTCTCCGGATCTGATTTTCCAGATCTATTTCCCCATTTCTTTTCTCGGTTCTTTTCAAAAGTATGCTTTGTTGTCAACTTGTTGCCGCTTCTTTCTTCTCTCTGGAGTGTCCATTACCAAATTCCTCTTTTATGGAGTTTCCTTTATCGAATATTTCCTCTGTTATGGAGTGTTCGGTTCCATCTTCGAGGTTGTCTGAAACAACCTCATGCTTATTGTTGGAATGCAGGTTTTCCTTACGAGTATGGATTCGGATCTCGTTATTTCTCATTTTATTGAGACCAACCTCAACTCTCATGTTCCCATGGCTTCTGCTCATGTTTCTTCGTGTTACACGGCTAATATCCATATTGGAAGGGTTACAGAGGCTTTGCTTTCTGTTCTGTTCAAAGGCTCAGGATATTGGGTTTTCGTCTCCTTTGCTTGTGTAGCCGAAATTATGGTTGTTAAATGTGCACTAGTTGCTGATTCAATCTCGGACATTAGATCATTTAAGGTATTCGTTAATTCCCAAAGGCATCGTTTTACATCTGAGTACTAATGGCGTCGAGTTAAGAGGACTTCTCCACGACTTTAACTGCTTAAATATTATGTTTGTTTCTATCCATTTATCTTTTGCTATTCGCTTTGCTATTGTTGCAGCAGATTTGTTGGCCATGTTTGCTTCGTTGTTATGTTCTTTGAACAATTCCTCGTTCAGTGGAGAGTAGTTAATCGATATATAAAATCTTGTTTGACCAAAAAAAAAAAACATCTAATGTTTTATAGATTAGAGGTATGTGTGTGCAACACCCAAAATTAAAATTAAATAGATGTTTAAGAAAATTATTTCATAAAACATTATAGAATTTTTTCGAAATTAATACCCCTTCCGTTTCAATTTAAGTGTAGTTTTGTGATTCCAATGCAAATTTTCTGCAGATTATCTCTTTTGCCTTTAATTAAAGGAAAATTGCACTCTATATTAGTTTTTAAACCTATAATTAACTATCTAAAATCATATAAAACATAATATAGTAACTAGCATTTAGCCCACCTAAAATTCCAATTTTACCCTTAATGGAAAACAACAAAGACTCATAAACGTAGTTAACTATGTTCGGAAATCGATATAGTTAACTATGTTCGGAAATTAATAGGTAACTATGTTTCTAATAATAGTTAACTATGTATGTTATTTTTCCATTATGCAAACTATAATAGGTAACTACATTCTGAACGTAGTTAACTATGTTTGTTTAAATAAGTAACTATTACAACAATATTTTTATGTAGTCAACTATGTCATGAAATTAGATAACTATGCTCTGAAAATAGTTAACTATGTTTTTAAATTGGTAACTATTTTATGAAAATAGTTAACTATGTTTTTAGATAGTTACATGGGTAATTTCGTCAAGTTTTGTTTCTCTCTGCTATTTACCTAATTCCGAAAATGGAACTGCTACTTTCCCAATTATCTCTCTCAAAAGTAATATTCAACTAATTAACCCTTAATTAAATTGATAAAAATATTAAATACTTAAGAATTCCAACGGTCAAATAATGATATAACCGAACATTTAACTATTTTCTTAATTCGTGTAAAAACTGTCAAAACGACACTTAATTTAAAACGGAGAAATAATATATTAACTTGCCATCGAAAAATGTGGTTAATGTAATAAAAAAACCTAATTACACATTTGTACTTGTTTAGTCAATTAGATTACATAAACTAATTAATTAATTTTAGATATTGTTTTTCAACAACTCACACACATGTTTTACTGGTTTGAATCCAGATAATGATACAATAGTGTTCTAGTACAAACCACCAAATTACATGTCATATCATTTTAGATCAGTTAAAATATATCATTTATACCTATATTTTAACAAATACAAATGAACTAAGCAAAAGGGACAATGTCGTCACAAGAGGGAGACATTTTTTGTTATCATTTTATGTTTTAAGTTCCCATTAATTTTTGTTTTATCGGTAAATTCCCATTATAATTCATGTTCTCATAATTAATTATATTTACTAGATAATATTATTGTTCTTATTAATGTTATTATTTTATGTTCTATGTTGTCAACTATGGTTAGTATTTATAACTATAATCCTGTCATGTATGCAAAACTGAACGTTCTAAAAATATAATGGTGCCTAATTTTTTTTAAGAATGTAAATTACATTGTAAAAAAAAAACCGATTTTATTCATCTTTTGTTTTTTTTTTTCTAAGAAACCGTGGAAATTCCAGATATTTAGCCAATAACCTCCTTCGATATTCAGAATTAGTCGTTGATAATATCGCATTTAAGACATTAATCACTTCTCTCAAATAGAGTTGAACTAGTGACATTGAGTATTCATTCTCAAAACCACTAGTTCACCACCCACTTGGTGAATTCATCTTTTGTTTTTCTTATAAACTAAGGATCCAAATGATAGTCCCTAATAAAATTTGTAGAATAAATATGAATAAAATAAATATAAATGGAATATAATTGAATGGAATGAAAAAAAAAAAATTTCTAGTTTATTTTTTTAATTTTAAGGCAAAATAGTAGATGAATATTTTTTCTCTCATATTTGTTCATTTTTTTAGTTTTATAAGTGGAATGAATTGAATTTTTTTTTCTTCAATGCATTATGTGAGTTTGTATATGCGTGGTAACAAGGTTTAAAAAAAAGCAGTGTGATAATACAATATAAAAATACTAATATATAAATACTAGATTAAATTTCCTCGTTAATTTCAATTATATATAAATGTGATGATAAAATGTAGAGAAAGTTTCAAGTATTGTGTTAAGTCATAGCTATTGACATGTAGTTATACAATAGAGTTGAATATACAATCAAATCTCTATAAATTTATAATATTGGGATTTTGAAAATTTATTAATTTATGGAGATATTAATTAATCTATAAATTAATATAGAAAGAGATTTGTTTTAGTCTATAATCTTCTAATTTTTTCCTTCAAATGATGTTTTATTAAATAATTTAAATGAATCTATTTGTGAAATGATATGCATAAACTTGAAATTATGATTAATAATCTGCACAATAAAATGACATGAATAAACCTAGATAGTCGAGTTGCTATTAACATCAAGGTGAAACTTATTTCTGTTAGTTCAAAATTTAGAAAAAATTATGACAATTATCTTTAATGTTGGTGATGAAGTTGAAGACGATACCACGTTACATTTGAAAGCATTTATGTGTAAATAATAAATCATCACGTCTATAACTCTACATAAATTTAGGATGCAAATCGAGAAGACAACACTAAATTTTTTTGATGCAATAAATAAAATTAGAGATAACCTCCAACGATATTTCAACTATAAGTAAAACCAAACAACACTAAAGTCATACTTTTAAAGTCATATTTTAGTACATGATTTTAGTTATTTATGCATATATTTATATAATTATTAATTTATAATATTATTGGGACCTATATTTACATATATATGAGTTTCTAAAAATTTATTATCTTATTATTTTATCGAATTTTGACTCAACTTAAAACTGATAAAATTTATTATTTTATCGTATTTATTAATTTATAGAAATTTTACTGTAATCCTATTTATTACAAAAAAAGGAAAATATAATATCATTCTTTGGAACTTCAGAACCAAAAGAAAATCTGTGGTCTCCATCAGTAATCTGTTTATTTTTAAATAGAATAAGATAGAACATGGACCGTCTCATATCCGCGTTGTGATAAAAAAAAAATTTACTCAAAAGAGCCTCTTATCTGCGATAGGAAAAAAGAAAGGACAATTAGCTAGATAACTATATTGGACCTAATAACTAAGAATATACCTATCTCTTTCTATAATTAATCAAGTAACTAGGTAGAGGTGGAATTATTATCCGGGATCCAAGATCCGATCCGGTATCCGTTCCTATCTGCTCCGTAAATTAAGATATCCGGAACGTCCGGATCCGGATCCGGATAGTAAAATCTTGGATCCGTGAAAAGAGAATCCGAATCCGGATAGTAAAATTTTAAGGTCTGGATATTCGGATCCGGATCCGGACTCATTAAATTTATTAAAAACATATTTTTTTTACATATATTAAGTTATTTTATATAATATATATATATATATATATATATTGATTTTAGTTTTTTTCTAAAATATCATATTTTTTGAAAAATATTATTCTAATTTTTATATATTTGTTTTTAAAATTAATTTTTAATATTTTATTTTGGTTATTTTAATTATTTAATTATTATTTTCGGATCCGGATATCCGCGGATATCCTGAGTTTTGGCCGGATACTTGAAGTCTGAATATCCGGAAGCCACAGATCCGGATCCAGATAGTTTTGTCACGGATCCGACGGATCCGGATACTCTGAAATTCCAGGATATCTGGATTCGTCCCACCCCTATATCTAGGTGGTGGATAGTAGGAGAGAGATGCATTTCTCTTTCTTAAAAAAATTCCCACCTTTCTCATTTTACTTAGTTTTGATCTCTTAAAAAAAATATATTCAAGTTTACAATCGTGCCAAAAAATTCCTACTTTTTCATACATATGATATAGTTTAAATTTTTTCAAACGAAAAAAACTATTAAAAAAAAATATGTGATTTTGATTTAGAATATTTAGTATATATAAAACACATAAGATTAGACAAAAATAATATTTTATTATATGCATTTTTTACCTTGAAAATCTTATCTATTCAATATATATATATAGCAAAGATGAACTAGGAATGATATTTTTTTTTTTGTTACTAGTGAAATGAATTGATATATACACCATATTTTAGGATTTAAAAAAAACAAATATGAATTATACTGTATGAAGTCATAAAATAGTATAGACTTGAAACACAATTAAACAAATAGTTAATAACTAATAAGTGACTATATATGTATAAATAATAGAATTAGGAATAAAAAAAAAATTATTTGTAAAATAAATTGGTATATACAACCATATCGCAAGGTTTATAGAGAGTTTGAATTATACTATATGAATGTATAAAATAATATAAATATACAAGACATTTATTTACTTCACAATATTTACCTGTTTTTGAGAAATTTATATCTGTTTCAAAAAATTTCAATCGTGACATACGGAAAAAAAATCTATATTTTTTTAGTGAAATCGTAAAGTTGAATCAATTTTTCTTAAACAATCAAAAACAAATTAAATAGAAAGGGGACAAAACATTTAGCACTAAAGAAGAGAGAGAAAAAAATAAAAGAAAAAAAAAAGAAAATGAGAAAAAAGAAGAAGCATACGTGGGTGTGTGTGTCTGCACTCTCTCATTTCTCTTTCAGCAAGGGAAATTTTGTCGTAAATATAAATTTTTTATCTCATATCATAACCATCACTTTACTATTGTCATCTATCTAATTATAAAATTTTTGGTGGTCATTTCTGTCAATTCCCCAAAAAAGAAGAGAACCAGTCAGCCAATAATTACTACTTTTCTTTTTATAAAAAAAATAAACTCTGAAGGTTTTTTTTGCGACTGATATATATCCACGTAAAAATAATTATTTGTCTAAGTGCGACTGATATATATATATATATATATATATATATATATAAATCCTGTATATATCGATCCATGTAAAATATGTTTTTTTTATATAATGATATAATCTTGTCATGTATACAAAACTCAAGGTTTTAAACATATAACGGCGTCTAATTTTTATTTCCCATTGTAAAATATGTTGTATTAGTATGTGGATATGTTAGAGCGTATATATGCTCTCTCGAATGTTATCAGTATATATGAATAGTATTTTGGTTTTAGTGTTAAGCACATATGAATAGTTTATGAGAGTGAGTTGCTAATATGATTACAAAATGTATATGAAATCAACGAGTCCCAGAAATAGGTGTTTATATATTACTTGGATGCATGATGATAGTGTATATATATATGTGCCAAGGAAATAAAGGGATAATGTTATTGGGCTCCTTGCTTCTTATAATATATGAGCCTAAACCTATGTGACATTAGGAAGCCCGTATGGAAGAAGACAATAAATAATTATTTATCCATTTGAATATTAATTTTAATTACCCAAATTATTTGTATATATCCGCACTACCAACTCGTTTTTAAAAGTATTCTTCATATAGTAAT
Source organism: Pseudoturritis turrita (assembly GCA_900406555.1). Lineage (NCBI taxonomy): Eukaryota > Viridiplantae > Streptophyta > Magnoliopsida > Brassicales > Brassicaceae > Pseudoturritis > Pseudoturritis turrita. The sequence goes on from OVBL01000343.1 coordinate 265,651, forward strand.
TTTCGATATTTTAAATACTCTTATCCTCTATCATCTATTATCCGATCTTTTATCTAACATGAATAGACCTACTTAATAGCATGCCATGCTCACAAATTATATTTACTATATGATATAAGTATCGTATATACGAGCATCATCAATTTATCATCAAAAGTTTCACGTAGGGGTTTGTCCTAACAACATGTTTAATATATATAATAAATATTTGAGTAGAGACATAAGACATGACCATAAACCTCCATATAAATCATAATGTATATATGTGAGTATATATATATTTATATAAGATCATGGCATGTACAACTTGTTGCCGCACTTGCACCTCCAAGCTTCAGGGTAGTATTCGGCGGTGACAGGTGTGCCCGGAGGCACCGGCACGTGCACTGGCTTGCACGGCGTACATCTTCCACACTTGGAGGAGCACCGTGGCGGAGATGACCCGAGCCCCCTGAGAATCCTCCGTAGCTCCGCCTCTTTGCTCCGGCCACCACCGCTCTTCCTCATCTTCTTTATCACTACTGTACTCTCCTGAACACATACTCAAAACCAAAGATATAGTACTGTCATACTTTTAATAAACTAAAATTATATCAAACGTATACAAAACCTAGTTGATCATTTTTTCAACCTTTAGAGAACACACAAAACCAAACCATTTGGTTAATCAAAAAAAATTATATTGTTTTTGAAAATGAAATTATTACTTTAAGAAGTTTTTTATTTTATTTGAACTCAGCTCCAGTTACCATCACTGTAAGAAAGCTAGTGAACTGAGTTACTAGAGTACACAAATTTGCTAAAATGCGCATAAGATTGCTAAAATGCGCAGTTTAGGTAAGAAACATTTTTAAGACAGGGATAGGGGTGTGAGACAAGAACCGGGAATACCGCTCCGGAAAAAGCGCTACGCACATTACCAAAAAAGGGCAGAGAGATTGAGAAGTTCCAAGAGTCTGTCATACGTTAACGTGCGCCGTGGGGGCGACTGACTTGCTAAAATTACCACTCGATCGAGATCGAAACACAGACAAAAGCAAAGAAGGGTCCCGCAAGTGGTGAGCGGACCAAAGTCGCGTACTGTCCTTGTCCTCGTGTGCTGAACGAATCGGACGGCTGAGATTCTTTTGAGGAGTACATGGCTTCTCTGCTACCCAGTCAGTCTCGACATGCCGTCACAGTCGCTGACTGTTCCAGCGCATTTTAGCCACACACCCTTTTGTTTGTGTAGTCCTTTTAGAGATCCCCACATTATAAGCTTATTTAAATGTTCTTTAATGATGAATCAACATCAATCTTGTCCTCCAAAGATACTTGAATCAGGAGAAATATAAATTGAGTTTTTTTTTTGGATTTTATAGGGTTATAACTTATATGTACTAGATAACAATGTATTTGTGCCCTATTTCCTAATTAATTATTGACTCGACAGCGAAAAAAAGAGAGTAAATTTTTTATATTTATTGGATCACGCAAGAGATTAAGAGGTAAAGAAAACGTACGAACCTGTGCATAGAAGTTCCCTAGCTTCGCAGAGTTAGAGTTCCTAATATCTGCATTTTACAACAATAATATATATAAATGGTACTGTAATGACTCTATGTTACGTACAAACCAAATATTTAAAGATATTTTATGTTGAGGAAAAATAAATAATTTATGAAAAGGGAAAAACGAAAAAGGGCTTACATGGAGAAGAAAGTGAAGAGGGAGTAAAGGAAGTGGTAATTATCACACAGAGGACGAAGCAGAGTAGGAATATATAAATGAGACAGAACTTGACTCTCCAGATTTCTGATGATGGTAATGATGATGGTCTTATGTTGCTTCTCTCGAAACCCATGATTCCGAAATTTTCTGAAAACCCCACCAAAGAAGAAGCTAGCAGAGATTAGTTATGAACTATTCTCCTCAAGGATCGTTTCATGCAAAAAAAAAAAAAAAAAACTTGGTGGGTTTATAAAAACCAGAGATGAAAATGGAAATCAAGAATTTTTAAATGTGTTTTGGTTTCTTATGATTTGGGTTTTCTCAAAAAAGAGAGGGAGTAGTGGGAGTGGTTGTGAGAGGGAGAAAGAACAAAAGGAGTAGATTATGAGAGAACAAGGAGGGGTTTACTGCAAAATGCGCAATTAAATTTGGAAATTTTAATATAAAAAAAAAAAAACAAGATAGAAAGAAGAGAAAGAGTGTAGGAAGAGAGAAGTAATTAAGAAAGGTACCTAAGCATTGCTAAGTTTGGGAGTTAGATTCTCCTGCACCCTATTTTCTCTGTCATTGTACCCTTCCTTTCCCCAGAAATTGCTTTTAGCAATCTTCCAAGCTATACATATATACACATTACATGTTTATCTATTTTATATTTTTTTTTTTATGTTTCTTAATTAAGTTCTTTTATATGCATGTGTGTAGTATACACATTTGTGGTGTGTGTCACATCACATGTTAATAGGGTATGATTTCACGTGATCATTGTAATAATACTATATAATCTTGATTTTTTTTCTTAGGGTTTAACAGAGATACACACGATTAGGGTTTTAGATAGCTTAGTATTATTGTTGGCAAAAAAATGATTTGTTTATTAATAATTGTTAAATATACGGTAGAGAGTTGAGAGGTGACTACTGATTTGAAGAGGAGATGAATTAAGGAGGGCCGTAGGATGAAAGATGAGTGAGATTCCAAAGGCAAGGAGGTATGGACAAAACATCGCAACAAATGTGTAAGAAAGGTTCATGTTCATTCCTCATTTACACATTTATATCTACAGTCTTATCAATAATTATCTACTCATATTAATTCACACACAAATGTCATATACCAAGGATTCTTAATAGTAGAAATGGCAAAAACAATATTCGGTTGAAACAGTACATTCATAGTAGAAATGGCAAACATATTGTTTACATAAAAGTTTAACAAATGCAAACTAGACATATAATCTAGTAATTTGTGATAATACCGTTGTTACTGCACCTTCATAATTCAAACCCGTTTAATGCATGTTGATAAAAAAAATATTAACAATGGAATATCATCTAATTAGTTAGATGATTAATAATGGTTGTCTAAAAAATCATATATATGAAAGGAGGTAAATCCTCTTCATATTGTGCCACGTTATCGCATGAAGGATTAATATGTGTTCTTACATTAATTGTAAGTATAAATTTAAATAAATTTAAATTTAAATTAAAAATTATAAACACATAATAATAAATAATATGGTACCATAAAAACATAAGTTTAATACAATTAAATAATATGAAGTTTGAATTTAGTTTACCTATTCATTTTCCTCTTTTGTGAAATTTATTCTCCAATTGGTCATATTTTCTTATATTTATATGCAAATTACTTTTCTACATTCAATAATTTTTTTTTATTCATTAGTATATATTAACTATCAAGTTTATATTATTTATAAATATTTTTTTTGATATTTTTATAGAGGTAAGAAACATGAATTCGGGACGGAATTTTGAGGGAATGGAAACGTGACGAAAATTAGAGAAACAAAATAATTGTTCCATTTATGTCCCATTTAAAGTTCGGTACAAAAATAGGATGAGACAAGACGAAACGATAATTCTCAAAAATATAAACAAATATGATAATCATAAAATTCATATAAATTAATTATTATTTTACATAATATAAAATAGAAAAATAACTTTGTTACATTTAATGAAAATAGCAAATAAAGATGGGGGAATTTCAAAAATGTCATTTTTGGTGTGTCAATTTTAAAAAGTGCCACTATGAGTTGTCCATTTTTAAAAATGCCACTTATTAAGGATTTTTTAAACCCTAAACCCTAAAATCTTAAACCTTAAAAAGGGTTTTGACTCCTAACAAATCTTAAACCCTAATATAAAATAGTTAACTCAAACATAAATTATATTTTGAATAAATGATATAATTTTAGTGCCATTTTTGAAAAGATTTTAGAAATGTAGCATTTTTGAAAAGTGACATTTTTCAAAATTTCTCTAAAGATAAAGTTTTTGTGTAATATTTAGTCTTTTCTATTTTATGAGATACATATTTAATTTTATTCGACCACTTCTTGGATGGGTAAAATATAATTTCGACACAACTTTAAATTTTGCAATACAGCACGTCGTTGCTGGAAGGATTGTCCAAAATTATGATGGGATATCAAAATATAGGGGATCAACGAATTTGAGCTCTACAATATCGTCTTTAGAGGCAAAAGGGAAGACTATATTGATGACTATACAAAGTGTATATATTTCATGGTATTCCATAAGTGATTTTTGAAGAAGATTGATAAGTTCTGATAAATATTATACATGGCTCTTTTTGGGATATAAGTATTGAAATCATATGTCAAGATATTAGTTTTTGGTCAGAAAAATTCAGAGTTTGTTAATTTATCTTGTAAAGATGTGTTAAAATATCAATGCACATACCACTTGCAAAACATAGCGTTTGGAACGTTTATTTCTACTCAAATTGTATTAATCCTCCGCATTGGCTAATTGGTATTTTGTTTCGTGACTATGTAATTTTCCAATTTGCATAATGTAATGACTTGACGAAAACAAAATGAGATACATGTTCAATTATTTATATAATATTACTTATAAAATTTGTCCCAAATGAGATTTTGAGAATTTTGTTTTCCGTTCTGTTTCCAAATAAGAATCAAAAATTTTATTTATATGGGAATGCATTTCTGTATGGAATGGAAATTCAAGATAAGAATGAGACGAAACGCGATGAACCAAGACAGGACAAATTTTTTGTTCAACTTTAAATTTTTATAAAAAACTTCCACGCGTATGCGCGGATATTGGTCTAGTTAACAATAAAAAATGATGATTTTTTTAAGCATTGAACATGAATGAACAAATTAATTTTCTAAAAATAATTATAGGATTGAATAAAAATGATAAAACGTTAACTTTTTATTGTGGATATGTTTGACAATACTTTTTATTGCGATATTACTGAAAGTTTCCCACTAATATAATATTATTATTTTTAATATAATTTAATTATGTCAATAATTTTTATGTTAAAAAAAAAAATCGAACCAATCAAATAGTGATGAGTGTGATATGATTTCTAGTCAATATCTCATTTAAGAAACTCTTTTTCCATAAGTTTTTCATTCTTTTTTTTTTTAAATTATTATTTTAGTATGGATACTCATTGAAATACCCATTAAAAATACTCTAATCATTCCAATATAAAAATATTATTTTTATAGATCTTTGAACGGTATGACCTCTAAGATGTTATTACTGCTAATTAATGAGAATAAAGGTGCGTTGAATGCAATAAAGTATGATACAATTTCACGGACAGCTCCTACCATTGGCAACTCTAGTTTGTGATGTTTTGTAATTCAACGCCATCTTTTTTCTAGGTCAATTATAGTGTTTGTAGAATGTGTCTGAACTCTGAATACAAGCGAACGGCCGTTGGGAGTTTTAAACATAAAAGGCTAAAACATACATAGAAGTGTTGAACGTTTTTTTTTTTTTTTCACAAATGGTTTATATCTTTTTTCCATATAGTATTTTATATTATCTAACAAATTTTTTTTTTAAAGGTTAGGACTAAGAGGCCACTTTCATTATTTCTGTTACATATTTTGAGAAATATTGATTCTCACGTGGGCCAGGAGCTTTTTATTTATTTATTATTTTTAAAATATAATATTTTATTCAATAATAACGGTTATAAGCTATGACATGAGGTCATACAGTTCTTGAAAGAAATTAGAAAAAGAGGAATAACTTGAATTGCAAAAAATGTAGTAGATACAATCGAATCTTCTGCTTCGATTGAATTAAACAACAATGAAAAGGAGATATCTAGCCATGCCCACCCTGATTCCCACGTCTTCGGTTTCTACGTCCACCGGCTTTGAAAAATGATTGCATCTCTTTTTCACCGGTCCGAGCCTCTAACCGGAGGGGGTCATAAGATCCAACATGTCAGAATCTATATCTGGATCATGTAACTCTTCAGCCATCTCCGAAGAACCCAAGGCGGTGTACCGGTTATTATTAAAGATATTCCCAACCGATGATGTGTTAAAAGACTCCTTGCACACAATAGGATCATATATGAAAATAGTGTTAGAAATTATTCCATCATTTGGAGTAATGTCTGTAGCAACATGGACTTCTTCAAGGTCACTGGAAGTGGGAATAGCGTCCACAATGGAAGCATGAACTATGGCTTGGTTTTGGGTAGCCTTACGGCTAGGGATTTTTTCTGTAACATCTTGAGCCTCTGAGATTAAGGCAACACCATAGGTAGAAGAATGAGATATTGGTATGACATGTGGGATCAAAACAGTATCCGCTAATGGATTCAGTTCACAAGAAAAACTGTTGTTTGGCTGAGAGATTCTTTGTGGATGATAATTGGGATGGTGTAAGTTGTTGCAAACAGCGAGATATATTGTGCCTCAACTGTCCACATTTACTACATTTAATGGGATCCATGCATACTCTACATCTACCATCCATATACAACATGTTTTATCCACAACCGCAATCCTTGGAGGAAAAGCCTTACTTAACTCCACTTCAACCAAATTTTTTGCCCCACCCATGAGTAAAAGGTCAAGTCGGTTTGTAAGTAGCCATAGGAACACCTAAACCAGAGACAATATGGTTTATTCCAAGAATTGAGTATAATAAGTTTGGGATATTTTTCAATGTTACCCAAACATGGACAGTTGCTCTATACATATTTCTTAAAGAAGGATCCATTTAGGCATCCCAAGGAAACCTGATGGCCTCTTTCTTATCTGCTTCCGGTTGAGAAGCTACAAACTGTGCAGCAATAATACCTACACTTGATGATTTTTCTGGAGGGATATGCCTGATTGAAGTGGAGAGAGAAAGGCACTGTTCAGGAGCATTAAGCTTGGCTGCTGGTGTCACGGGCAGAGATTGGTTGGTGAAGGTTGAGCGGTACAGACCAAGCTCCTTTAGGAGTATGTGATACGGCCCAAACTTCACCTAACTCTTTGGCCTTCGACAGAGATGTAGAGAGAGAAGGCTGAGTCGGTTCGGTTGCAGACACAACTGTCGATGCCTCTGTTGCCGGCAGTTTAGATCCCTTCGTCGGTGTGTCTTCAAACACGAAAGGTTTTGCTGCTAGTGGAGGAGTAGGAGGAGCATTGCTCTCCGTCCAACGATTCAAGTAAGGCCAACGAGGATCCTGCGAGACGGACATGGTCACACCAGAAGAAGCTCCAGTGGCGGCATCATCTTGATTTTCTTCAAGAGCTTTTCCTTGATTTGTTGATTTTGGACTGAGCAAATCCAGGGATGAAGAAGAAGACAAGTGAGAGAAGGAGAAATCTCGTCGTAGAGGCGCTTGGAGAAGCTAGTCGGTGACATTAGAAACATTATCTGGTGAATCTGAGACAACGAAGCTGCGATCGGCAACACAAACCATTTCCGCGATGGCGGATTCTTCAATGGAAATCATGGCTACTAGGTTTCGCCTTTGGAGAGAGGAAATTTGGGGGCACGTGTATTTAACGCAAAGTGGTGTTGATCTTTTGTCTAATTTTATATTTGAGTATTTTTCTAAATAGTTGTTTTTGCTTTGTAATATGCTCTCTATGGCCAAAAGCTTTTTTGTTTTGTACTTTTAATATTATGTGTTATTTCATTGGAAAATAATATTTCCTTTTAAATTTTGGTTAGGATCTCTAAAACCCCAAAATATAGCTAATAGTCCTGAAGACTTGGGTATTTTCATCAAATCAACTAAACCTTAGCTACAATCTACTATTTGATCTTACAATTTATATGCTATACTTCATAGCACAAACGAAGGAAACATAATTCCAACGAGAAAAACAAACAACAAGATCATACTACACGAAAAACAAGGCCAAACGAAGAAGACACTGAACGAAATCAAAATGATTGAAGAGTTGGAAGTACTTAGGCATCTTGTTTGCCTGATTCTTTTTATGGTTCGATATCAGATAAAAAATCATTATACTGCTCCCACCACACTCATTTAGAGATCGGGTAAAGTCACAAGTGAACATAACCGATCCAAAACCAACTCTAGGAAGCCGATATAGATGAACTGTCTTTAGAATTGGTCTCTGACGGCATGATAGATTGCCTGAAACTCAAAACATCGATTCTGAAACAAGGTCTTAGCCATTAAAATCGAAAAGGAAAAGACTAGAGACCGCATACAAAACCGAAAGGCAGCATATCGGAAAGAGGAGGCGCACAACAACGAGACACGGTGACTCTCTTGAGACTATGATCGCGACCAGGGAAGATACATCGCCGCCTTAAGTCGAGGGATCTTCAAAGAGAAAATATATATGGGAACCTAAGGCGAGGGGAAAGTTTCTGGTTGCTTGACCTCAGACTCGCCAGTCACGTCCACAGAAGACGCAAAACCCGTTGCCTGACTCCATATCCGTTGTTGACTTTGTTTCATAATTTAAATTTATGAGAATATCAAAAATGACACTGTTATACAAACATTATTGATTTTAGCATCAGCCAGCTGAGAAAAAATAAATTAATTGAATGGAATTGAATAACTGAATTTGGATCACTTTACTTTAAAAAATAAAACTATTTATCTAAATGAACTTTAACTCAAAAGATATAATTTTTAAATTAAGTACAATCATCCAATTCCAATGTTCAAAAAATTGCTAGGCGTTAATCGGACGGTGAGGGTGAGCCTAGCGTCTAATCAACTAATCGAAGAATTATCAGGAATTAGTTTTAGGATTTTTATATATTATTGTATATATACTAAATATATTAAGAAAATAGTCATAAAGATTGGTTGGTGTAGTGGCTGGGACGCTTAAGTTGACCTTAATGTCACAAGTTTGAATCTAGCAGGGGTGATTTTGGTCATAATTTTAACTTTTAAACTTTAATGAAGGGTAAAATATATTTTTCCCTCTTTCATCTTTTTCCCTAGGTCGCGGGTTCTGAACCTTAGAACGGCGTCTGGTTGTTTTTTTCTTCATTGTTCATGTTTTTTTTCGTTTTTTGTATATAGGGTTCTGATTTTTTTTTCCAATTCAATTTTGAAACCTTCTTTTCGATGATTCAGTGTGTTTGATTAGTGAGTTGGATTTTGTTTTTCAGGTTTTTTTGTTTAAAATTGGGTTTCAGATTCAAAATCGGATCTTATAATCGCAATTACAAAACGTGAGTAACACATTTAATTGCATATGTGGAAATACTTAGAATTAAATAGTTTGGGTAGTTTAATGATTAAATTTATTAATTTGGATAGTGTAGCGATGAGCCAAAAAATTTATAGGAAGAAATAGTTTGGACTAATACAGTAGAAGTGGTCTAGCGAAGTCAATCCTTAAATAAATTTATGAAACCATAATCTATCAAAATTAATTATTAACTGTTTACTTTTTTTATAAAATAAAATAATTTTTATTTTTAATTTATTAATTTTTGTACTAAACAACTTTTAAATTCTAATAGTAAACCAACTTTAACGAAAACAACTTTTAAAGTAAAAACTATGATTTTTTTGGATCAAAAAGTCAAAATATGACTTTAAGAAAGATTTTAGAAAACCAATAACTCAAGTTTTAATAAGAAAAAATATGAATGGCAAGAAATGTGTTCTAAATTTGTTTATCATCAGTTATGTTGATGGATATTTGAAGCCTCCCATACCCCAAACCTGAAGGCTCAGAAAAATCTTTGGACGAATGGCCCTATTTTATCTTTGTAAATAATTTATTTGCTATTTAAGTTTATTGTTTTTGAACTATTTTACTTTACTACCAGGTGGTTGGTCCACACCGTGGGTATGCAATTTTTTAGAAGAATATGTTAATTTTAGTATTTTATAACTCAGTTTTATTATTTATACAAATTAAATATGCATGATTTTTAGTCTTTAAATTTATATGCTTGTAGAAAATTAATATTCGTAAAATCATATTTTTAAAATTTTGAGTGTTACTTTGAAAATTAGAAATTTTTCAGTTTTGTAACTTTTATATTTGTGTTGAAATAAAACGCAATGAAAGAATGTTGAAATATTAGAAAAATTAGATATGGCGAGAAATAGAGAAGACACACAACCGCAATATTTCCACAAAAAACACTAAACCAAATAAAATAATTCTTTTTTGTTCTTCCTAGATGATTCACTAGTGTTATGCGCATGCATAAAAAATTTGTAAACTTCGTTAATGATAGTAATTATCCACGTTTCATTACCATTCATTAATATTTTTTTTGGTTTTGACATTTATCTAAACTCTATTAATTGAAATAACGATCTATGTTTGTTTTATTTCGTCTTCTCGATCTTCTTCTTCTTCTTCTTTTCTTTGTTCTCTTCCTCATCATCATCATCTTCTTCTTCTTCTTCTTCTTCTTGTTTTCTTTGTCCTCTTCCTCGTCTTCTTCTTCTTCTTCTTGTTTTCTTTGTCCTATTCCTCGTCTTCGTGGTCTTCTTTGATTTCTTCTTCGTTCTTCTTTGTTCTTCTTTGTTATTGTTCTTCTTTGTTATTGTTCTTCTACTGATTCTTCTAGAATTGTTACTGCGGCCGAAATTACTAGTTTTTTTTCCCTTTGTTGTTTCTTTGTTCTTCTCCGACTTCTTCTTCATTTTTTCCGGTTTTTTCTTCGTCTTTTCTTCCTTCTTCTTCCAATTTTATGCTTCCTCTTCTTATCCTTATTCGTCTTCTCCTTCCGATTTTCTTCGTCTTCTTCTTTTGGTTTTTCTTCTTCCTTTTCTTTCCTTCATCTGATTCATCGTCTTTATCTTCTTTGTCTTATCCGAATTTTTTTTTTCTTCTTCTTCTGGTTTTTTTTTTTGTCTTTGTCTTTGTTCTCTTCCTCGTTTTCGTGCTCCTCTTCAGTTTTTTTTCGCCTTCTTCTTATTCTTCTGTTTCTTCTAAGATTGTTACTTGCAGCCGAAGTCGCTATTTTTTTTGTTGGTTTCTTTGTTCTTCTCCGACTTCTTCTTCATCTTCTTCTTTCCGTTTTGTCTTCGTCTTTGTATTCTCTTCTTTCTTCTTCCAATTTTTATTATTCCTCTTCTTTTCCTTTTTCTTCTTTACTGTCTTCGTCTTCTTTGACTTCTTCTTTTCCTTCCCGTTTTTATTCGTTTTTATGTTTTCTTCCGATTTTTTTCTTCTTCCTCTTCCTTCTTCTTCATTGTCTTTATCTTATATGACTTTTTTTTTGTTTCTTTTTCTTGGTTTTCTTTATTTTTGTCTTCATATTCTCCTTCTTTTTCAACATCTTCTTCTTCTTTCTCTTCTTCATCTTCCGATTTTTCTTCTTTCTCGTCTTCTCTTACTTCTTCATCGTTTTCGTCGTCTTCTTCTTCTACATCTTCTTCTTTCTATTCTCCGGCTTATTCTTCTTTTTTACTCGAGGTATAATTTTAATATGAGGAATACTGCTCTAATATTTATAAAAGTTTAAAAAGAGGTAAAATGATTTAGGAATCTATTATTGTAATTGAAATGTGTTTGGTGATTCTTTTATACTTTGAATGTGTTAGAAAGTGTAGTTGTTATCCGTTCAAGCACATACATAGTTTCCATCCAATGTTCTAATCATCCCACATATGATTGTAAATTTTCCAAAAATCATGTTTGAGTTTTTCATTTGGTAGATACCAAACCGGCTTAGTAGTCTTCGATAACAAAGTTGTAATCATATAACCAAGAACATTTATATGGTCTTTTCCGGTTACTAATTTCTCACAGAAAAAAATCTTCAAGTCTTTTTCGAATAAGACTATCAGTATGCGACTCTTTGGATTTGTAAAAAAAAAGAATATTTGTATATATATTTGTTTTTTTTCATAAACTGGAACAATGAGCAAAACTCACTTGAGATTTTCAGTTTTAATTTGTGAAACTTCAGTATCTATAAGAGCCACTGTTTCAGTAGATATAGGTTTATTTGAATCTTTGGAAGCAACCTATAAGAAAATAGAGTAATGTGTTTTCTATGAATTCAAGTTTTGGCCGAGACATTGTCGCTTCAAATATATACATGATTCAAGAAAATTAGGGTACTGGCCGATTATGTGCCCTTAAACTTCCGATTTTTAAACCAAAATATAGGAAAAATATTATTACAAAAGAGAATTAGTATTGACGATTTTAATTGGATAAATATCTTAGAAAATAATAATTTGGAAAGGAAAATAAGAATATATTCATCAATATCTTTGAACTAAAGAATTTAGAAATGGGATTAAATATCTTCGTTGAAGCAATTTCATGAAGGATTAGTCAATTCAAAATCTTTATGTTTTTTAATATTCATTGATTTAGATCTACTAACTTTCTCAAATTTCTCAAACATAGACATAACAAATATTCTTTTAATAAGTTGAACAAATATTAAATTATTATTAGGTGGTAAAAAATAACCAAGTTTGAGACACAACATAAATATCCAAACAATAGAAACTTAAAATTAAGAGACATAATATAACTTTAAAATCAAGAAACATAGCACTTGGAAACCAAAAACCATGGATGCACTTAAAAACTAAATCGCTACTTCGATCGATTCACATAAATGAATCACTAAGCATCCTTCTCCTTCTTGGCTTTAGTTGAAGATTTCTTAATTAGTTAATGAGTTGTGTTTTTGACTTTGATCCTTGTGTTTTGAAGATGCTTTAAGAGGTTCGAATCAAATTAAAATTACTTAGCAATTTTCCTTTAAACAACTTTTCGAATAATATATAGTAGATAATAATTTTCTTAGATTTATGATGATTAAAATAACTGAGGAAGATATATATGGTTGTCTAAAAATGAAGATAAAAAGATTGCAAATTTTGTTTTTTTTTATTCGTGAGGATACAAAGATTGTATCCGGATCACCCATTATTCTTTTAAATACAAATTTGTGCCTATTGTGCTACGATATATTTTTCACAAATGCAGGAGGTATCGACTTTTTTTGGGTTTAATTTGTATGTTATTTTTAAAATTATTAAAATCAAGAATAATTTAATATATTTGGTATTAATTCAACACAATAAAGCTAACGGTAAAATGTTTTAAAAAAAATTGATTGAATTAAAATTAAAATATAGTTATTATACAATTTAAGATACGTAAATATTATTAATTCAATATATTAATATAATATAAATATATTTATTTTTTCTATAGAATTTAATATATCATATGTCGTTGCAGTAAAGGAAATTTAGAAATTCAAACTAAATAAGTTTTATTTTTAATTATTTTCCGAAATTGGTAATAGATATGTAAATATTTTTTATTTTTTAAAAATATTATTATTTTAATTTTTCAAAAATAGTTTATTGTTGAGATTAGTTAGAGATTGATGTCTTGTCATCTTTTTGTCAAAGATATGTCATCATTTATACTTGTCATGTCATAGTTTTTTGGTATATAAGCGAATGAAATTAAAACAAATAAGCGATTTCAATAATTGCATTTCGCAAATAATAGCAAGAGGATTCAATATTTTGACTCCATCAATTTTGTAAACTGTGATTGCATTGGAATTTATAATTTTTTGTACTAGTACTAGGCCTATCAATTTGGGCCAAAGCCCGCGGACCCTGCCCCGACCGCCCCGTCTCGGGGCGGGTGCGGGTCAAAAAATTTCAGCCTATTTACAAACGGGTCTCACTGGACATAGTATTTTAAATACGAATTTGCGGGTAAACTTCGCGGGTTTGCGGATTATCCGCGAACTTAAAAAAAAAAAATATATTAATTTTAAATATTTATCCAACTAATATTATTAAATTATTGAAATATTATTTAGTATATATAAATTAAGTAATAAAATTTTAGGTTTTCAAAGAAAATTATGTATTTATTTTTATAATATTTAAAATTTATTATTAAATTAATTAAAATATGTATAAATTATTTTTTTTGTTTATTTAAAATATTTGTGGATTACCCGCGGGACCCGAAAAATTAAGCGGGCGGATCTGAGTTTAATATTTTTGTCCCGTAGATTTTGCGGGACGGGTCGGGACGGATAAAAAAAAATTCAATCCGTCGCGGAGCGGGTCTAGTGGGACGGGTTGACCCGCTTGACAGGCCTAACTAGTACCATCACTATCTATGTAGTAGTTTTATTAAATTTGTAATTACGATTATAACTTAAATGTGTTTGATTAGTGAGTTAGGTTTTGTTTATCGGGTTTTTTTATTTAAAATCGGGGTTCATATTCAAAATCGGATCTTATAATCGCAATTACAAAAAGTGAGTAACACATTTAATTGCAACTATGGAAATATTTAAAATTAAATAATTTGGGTAGTTTAATGATTAAATTTATTAGTTTGGCTAGTGTAGCGATGAACCAAAAAGTTTGGGAGCAAATATTTTGAACTACTATAGTGGGAGTGAAACCAACCCTTAAATAAATTTATGAAACCATAATCTATTAGTACAAAATACTATATAGTGATGGTACTAGTACAAACATGAAAGTATATGTATTTAAGGGCATCTCTAATTCATATTTATTTTCTACTCTAAAATAAAATAAAAATAGCATTTATCTATTTTTCTCTTCATCTCTAAAATAGAGAATGCTATTTTTTTGCTCTATATTTGAAGGAAGAAATAGAAGAATATTTTGTTTTACTTTAAAATAGAGGAAGAAATAGTATTCCTCTAAAATAGAGGAATACATTGAAAAGAAAATAGAAGAATATTATTTCTTACTTTAAAATAGAGGAAGAAAAGAAATACACTGAAAATGGTCTTAAATACAATTTTTTTTTTTGGAATTGAAACATAAATCGCACAGAAACAAAAAAAAACATTAAACAAAGAACTATGAAATGTTTTTATAATACATAGACTCATATTAGTACTACACTACTAGTTTTAAAAATTATTTAAAATTTAAAACATGATTTCGGAAGTTGATATTTTACATAGACTCATATTGATACTAAACGTAGAATGGTAATAGAATATTGTTTATCATCTTTTTACATATATTATATGGTTGAATTTCCTTGACTCTCAATCACAACCATAATAGTCGACGAAGATAGAATACAGAAATATTCGTGTATAGGAAAATATTGAGAAGGTCACATGCTAAGGTGTATCTCTATCTCTGACACACCACTTCTCCATTATTTTTATAATAAGGTTTTAATACAAACATCTGACACACTGTATCCTTTTTTCATTTTATCATGTTATAGTTATTTGAAATTTCATTTTGTTTCTTGATTGAGACAGATGGGACTTGCATTGTTTCCTATCTATTATGTACGCTTCAAAGATGTCAATGATCATGCAGAAAGAAACACACTGTTTTTTCTTACGCCAATAATATAAAAAGAAAACAAATATCAGTCTTAGAATCTGAATGATCATGCATTCGCCCATTCAAATGCAGACTTGTGTTTCAAAAACCATAATGTGAAAGATATGCCCAGCATAGAATAAAAAATGGCATATTTTGGCCACGGTTAATTAATTTATGGTAGTTTAGTGGTTGAAAGATTCATCTTAAAATTCGAGTTATTCAACTGTGATTTTAATAGGTTTGTCAAACAGGTCAACTCCATTCTACGACAGTTTGATTTTATTTGACCCGCGAAGACCCGCCTTGCGAGGCCCGCATGACGAAGATAATGTGTCCGTACCCATCTCCTTTGAGTTGTGAATCCCCCAGGTTACACACATGCATTTTGATAAATTACTTTAAATTTATAAAATACTTTTGAAACTAAAAAAAAAATTAATATAATTGATAATAAATATTATAAAACAAAAATACACATACTGTTCAAAATTTATTAATAGTTTAAAATTATAATACTATTAACTAAATAAAAATATCTAAAATTAAATAAATTTTATTTATAAAAATCCCACATATAACCGACATGTTTACCCACAAAAATTTGCATTTTGCAATTGTCCATCCTGGATGATCCATTTTTTGCAGGCTGGAATTTTTTTATCCCAAACATGTCGCACAGCGAGTGGGTGAGTCGAGGTCGGCATGCTCTAACTCAAATTAACAGCTATAGATTTTAATTGACTACTATAGATGTTTTATATGGCAAAAATATTCATCACTCTACAAATTCCGATGATTAGAATGAATTTCAACCTAAGATCCCGGTTATTAAAAAAGAATTCCACATTCGGTGTGTTATCGCAACTCGTAAGAATTTGCAAGATGCATAATTTACAACTTTTTTTGGCATTTAGAATGTTCGTTAAAAATTAGTAAAAAATTGCTAATTGCTTGTTATTTACCACTAATTTGAGACGAAATATTCGATTGCAAAACCTCCGTAGCTAAACAAAAACGTTACAATTACAACCAATCCATTTTTTGTTTGTCACTAATTTTGAGACAGATGTAAAACATTATTTTTAAATTTTCAATCTTTTATAAAAAAAATATAGATGACGGGTCCCGGTCGAGGAGGATATGGAGTTTATGGGCCGAATGGTGATGGATCCGACGAGTCAATGTAATTTTATTCATTCAAATTCTTGTAAGCTTACAAAATATACCAAAATTTTGATAATTTTCACCATTACTATATATAATTTCATCATCAGCACAATTGTAATATAAGCTACGTACGTATCTTGATAGTAGATAGCCTTCTTCGTATCTCATATGATATCTAGAGAATATCTCTTTATGATATCTAGAAAAGATCTCTTGTCACACCATATATATTTTACAAAAATGTAAACCAAAACCGATTGAGTACTACTGATAAAACAGGTCCGAGGAGAAGAAATATGAGAAGATGGAGTATGGTAAGTGGAGGGAAGCCAAGAGAGAGAGAGAAAGAGACAAGAGATGCACGAGTGTCTTGAATTCATGCCTTAAGCGTTTTCAGCATTTGGACCATCTCTTCTCTTTTCTTGTTTTTTTCCTTCTTCTCCTTCATTTATCATCAAGATATATAGAGTGTAGTACACGATTTACAAATTTTCCTTCACTTGGGTTTGTTATTGGTAATCGTATTCGGTTATATATATATGGATGGATTACTAAAAAGTGTGTTTCTTGACACAAAAACATCACAAAAGTTTTACGAAAAGTGTGTGCATGGGAAATCAAACGAATGATACAATTCCCTTTCAATCGTTACAAATAAAATTTTTGCAAATTGAATTTGTCTCACTGTTTTATCATTTCACTATTAACCGAATCAATTACCAATCAAAATCTTAAAGTTGTAAAACTCAATCCACACATTTTAGTGTGTGTGTATATATATGAATAATATGATAATATCCATTTATAGATAACTTTTAAATGCTTGATAAAGTTCTTTCATGTGGATATGGTTATTCATTAAACAATCTCACAACATATTTTTTTTATAGCCAAATATATCATACAACTCTAAACTAATCTCTCAATATTAATAACTACGTGAAATCTATAGTATCAACAAAATACGTATGGTGAAATTAGTCTCGAACAACAAAATGATGGTCAGTGGACTAACATCACTCGGTTCACAAAATAATATTTATAAACAATGAGTTAATCTAATATGAATTAATTAATTTTCGAGCGGTCAATTATTTCAATTGCTTCGAAAATCGCTCATCTTCTTTCTGCGATTTGAGATTTTTTTCTCCACGAAGTTCTCTTCTCCAATAGCTCAACAAGATTTGCACGGTATAAATTTCTTTGAATTTGTTGTGTTTATATGACAAAACAACTCGATTCTAAAAACGATTTACAAATTTCGTTGAAAGATATAGAGTATTCGTGAAACAATTTGAGGTAGAATTTTTAGCTATGGTGAAACTCAAATTTCAGAGAAAATTAAGGTAATCTTCTACTGAATTTAATCTTGTTTTGATCTCTCTCCCTCTTTGACGATCTTGGATGATGACTCTTAAATTTTTGTGTGAATTCTAAAACTTCCTCTAGTTATGCCTCCCTGTTAGCTTTAACTTCTAATCTCACATTTGTATGGTTAAGCTTTAATCTTGTAACGTCCCGACCGCCACCGTTCGTGGGCCTCCATGCCCCCTCTCGGCCCGTGGGCCCACTTTCGTCCGACGGCCGGTGTGTTAGTCCGGGAGGCTCGAAAGACTTGTTTACTGACCCTGCAAATCACCACGTGATATTTCTCCGTGTTTTGTCCTCACTCACACGGTACTGGAAATGACTTCCCAGTAGGTCACCCATCCTTAAATTGCTCCAGTTCAAGCACGCTTAACTCTGGAGTTCTCTCAGGATGTGTGACGGAAAAGATAAGTGCACTTTGGTGACATAGGTAGCCAAATCAATTCTTATAAGCCTCTCCGCATGCACCACATATTTCCAGAAATCGGGGTGTTACAATCACCCCACTAACAGATCGCAACGTCCTCGTTGCGTACCAAGATCGTCACCCATGACAGTGTGAGTCTCACACTCGTCAGGGTTCGGCTCTGATACCAGATCTCAAATCAATCTTAGAGAACCAGCTTGCTCCCTGAAGTTGATCCAATAAATCATCAATCCTAGGCAGGGGATACTTGTTCTTTATAGTCACCTGGTTCAACTGTCGGTAGTCAATGCACAGTCTCATACTACCATCCTTCTTCTTTACAAACAACACAGGTGCACCCCAAGGAGATGAACTAGGGCGGATAAAACCTTTCTCTAATAAATCCATAAGCTGCTTCTTTAGCTCTGCCATCTCTGATGGAGCCATCCTATAAGGTGCTTTAAAGATTGGTGATGTCCCTCGAGTAAGTTCAATTTCGAAGTTAACATCACGAGTCGGTGGCAATCCTGGTATATCCTCTGGAAAGACCTCAGCAAATTTTGATACAACCGGAATTTCCTCGAACTTAGGTGACTGCTTCTCTTCACCCACTAACACGGCTAAGAACCCCAAACAACCTTCAATCAACAATTTCTTCGCCTTCAGAAATGAGATAATTGGTAACTGGGGAGTTACTTTCGAACCACATAACTCTATCACTGAAGAACTTGGAGCTACAAAAGTGATCTTCCTTCGACGACAGTCGAGATTTGCGAAATGGCGAGACAACTAGTCAAAGCCCAAAATAACATCATACCTTTTCAAAGGTAGCACAATGAGATCAGCTGGGAGAGATATCTCTCCCACTAGCACACTACACTCCCTAACTATCCCATGAGACTGATATATTTCCCCTCCAGGGGTATGAATAGGCAAGCACAAAGGAACAGTTTCTACCGTAAACAATTTTTCACACCAAGCAATAAACATGAAAGAATGGGTGGCACCAGTATCAAAAAGCACAAAAGCAAAATTGCCAAGAATAGATAACATACCCTCGATAGCATCTCCCTCCTCAGTCTCACCCTGACCACCTAATGAATAAACTCGACCTGCACCTGCTTGGCGCCCAGGCGGTGGAACTAGTGGGCGAGGTCCACGCGGTGGAGCACAAGGCATCTGTGCAGGATTAGCTGAAGAATTTTTAGGGTAATTCTGTATGTAATGCCCAGACTGACCACAACGGAAACATACATCTCTTGCTCGGTTACAATTTTCACTTGTGTGGTTAGGCCGACCACAATAAGTACAACCCTGGTTGCTTCGTTGCACTGGTGTCTGGTGATTAGAAGATTTACCATACAGTGTTGCACGCACCTCTGGACGCTTGTGCCTATCCACACGGTTACTGCCTCCTGATAAATCTTTTCCAGCAAATGGTTGTACTCTTTGCTCATTCCTCTCCACAATGAGAGCACACTCTACAACTCCTGCATATGTTGGGAGAATCTGCGGTTCCACCTAAATTTATACCCAAGAGCTATCAAAAAGATGGTACAAAAACAAATAGGCATTTGATAAATTCAAATGTGTGTTTACTAACCACAACTCTGATGGAGTCTCGAAGTCCATGCTCAAAATCTCCTAGCTCTGGATCGGTCATCTGGAACAATGTGGGCACCATACCGAGATAAGCGATCAAACTCAGCTTGGTAACGTCTCACTATCATATCTTTCTGCTTAAGCTCCTCAAACTCCATCCTCAAGTTGGACCTGACAGACTCTGGAAAGTACAGATCCATGAATGCCGTCTGAAAATCGTCCCAAATTAACTCCACACCAGGACGAGACGTAACAATGCTTCTCCACCAATGCTGAGCCTCTCCTGCAAGCTGATGAGTAACCATGCGCAACTTAAAAGCCTATGGAACTCCCAAATACACTAATGCTTCTTTCACTAGATCAAGCCATTTCTCTGCCTCCATCGGATCAGAAGAGCCTTCGAATTTCTGCAATCCAACTTCTTTCTTGAACCTATCCTGCAATACCCAGTAGTCAGCTTGAGGGTTTGCCTGTGGCACATGTGGCGGGACAGCTACCTGAGGTAACTGCTGCAGTAAAGCCTGCTGGAACGCCGCATTTTGAGCAAACATCTGACCCATAGACTGAAATATTTGTCGCATATCATCCATTGGTGCAAAATTTGGCGGAGGAGGTGGTGGAAACTGGGGATCTGCGGGAACATAAGGAGGAGTTCCCGGACCAGCTGGAGCACCTCTACCAAGGGGAGCAGCAAGTCCTGGTTCCTGAGCAACACCTCGAGCGCGTCCACGTCTAGCCATCTAAACAAGATTACCCATATAATCAAATACTTATAGTTAGATAAATTCCCACGCTAATAACTTGAAACAAAAAAAATTCAAACTCAGAGTCCTATAGCGAGAAAAAGTATAATCTTTCCTTAACACTATGAATTTCGAAAAAAAAAAAAAAAAAAAAAACTATTTTAAAGATAATTAATTAATTTTTTTTTTTTTTTTTTTTTTTAAGGCCCAAAATCCTTTAATGAAAACAACGGGAAACGTTTTCGAGTACCAGGGTTTTGTAAAACCATGCTCTGATACCACCTGTAACGCCCCGACCCCCATCGTTCGTGGGCCCCCACGCCCTCTCTCGGCCCGTGGGCCCCACCTTCATCCGACGGTCGGTGCGTTAGTCCGGGAGGCTCGAAAGACTTGTTTACTGACCCTGCAAATCACCACGTGATCTTTCCCCGTGTTTTTTCCTCACTCACACGGTACTGGAAATGACTTCCCAGTAGGTCACCCATCCTTAAATTGCTCCAGCTCAAACACGCTTAACTCTGGAGTTCTCTCAGGATGTGTGACGGAAAAGATAAGTGCACTTTGGTGACATAGGTAGCCAAATCAATTCTTATAAGCCTCTCCGCATGCACCACATATTTTCAGAAATCGGCTTGTTACAAAAAAAAAACACGAAAAGTGCAAAACCACTAATAGAAAAGCCTCACCGCTATTAAGTTTTTTTTACTCTTTTTATTATATTATTTTCTTTTCAATTAAATTTGTCACATATTTCCAAATAATTAGTTTTATTTTCTATTTCTAATTAAATTAGGTTTATTTTTATTATGTAACTACTCATATATCTATTTTTCCAAAATTTTGACGAATTGAATCTCATATTTTTAGTTCTAAACTAAAATTGCAAATTTCAATAAGATTTCCTTCAAATAATTGATTCCCAAATTTTGCAAGAAGCAAATGATGCACAAAGCATTGAATAGTATTTTTCTGCGTTAAAATAAAATCAAAATTGTAGTTAGACATTAATCAAGTAATTAATAATACATTAACACTCTTATTGATATAAAATAAAAATAAGCTAATTTTTTCATCAAGTAATAGAATGTCCATTCCTATAAACTCATTACTTTTCTTAAAAAAATTTTGCCTCCCACTTTCTGATAAGAAGTATTACAATACGACGATAAACACGTTTTTTATTTAATTGCTCTAATGTTAAGTAATTGATGTTTTTCTTGGGTTGAGAGTCATTGATGTGATGATATTTATGCTGTAAACAATAAAATAAAATAAAATTGAGTTAGAATTTTTTTTATTAATCTCACAAACTAAAATAGATCACCGTAATCTATTTCACCTATCGAATAAGAGAGTAATCGATGTTATTTTTCTAATGAAAAAGCTGAAATAAAAATTGTGGAAGAGATTATCGAAGTTTAAAATTGTTTGGCGAGAAGATTGAGAGAGCACAAAATCTTATTATATAGAAGAAAAATATTATAATCCATGAAGATTTGGGTATGTAAACCTAAGTTTATTTGAACTCAAATTTTTTTTACACGTGTATTAATTAATATTCTTATGAAAAAATCTTAAAACATATTTCATGTAATACACGTAAAGAAAAAGAGAAAAAAAAAGAATGGTTGTACGAAAAAAAAAAAAACTAAACCGAAACATATAATGAAGATAAAATTTAAAAGAATAAACCATGCTTATCAACTAATTATTTTAATGATTATTTATTAGAGGTTAATTGAAAATTTTGATATATGTTGATTTTTATAATCTACTTGATAAATTCAAATATATAAATTAAAAAAAAATGTATGATATATGTGGCTAAATCTAATTGGAATTTTTTTTAACACGTATCAAAATCTGATCGACCGGCTGACACGTGTCACGATCGTGTTAATTACGAAGTTTGATGCATCAAGTTTTATATAATAAGATTAGCTAATTATCATAAACACTACACACTTAATTAGCGGCGACCAAATCTGTCGTTGGTTCGTCGTTAGTAGGATATAACGAAGATTAATGGCGATCTGAAATCCTCATCACACTCATATTCTGTTGGTAACTAGAGAAGATAAAATCCTATCTCAATTCTTAAACACAAGACACAACGAGACTTCAAAAGTTCGCTCTAAAATATTTTTTCCCAGGCTCATTTTCCAAAGCGTTGTCCCCCAAAACTTCTTTTTTGATCACATCGCCTCCGGTTTGACGCAGCCTCTTTAACTTCCTCCTCCAGTCACCCGCCTCTCGCTTGGTGTTGAGTCGAACTTTTCTCCGGCCTTAGGCCGTGAGAGAAGCTTTGGTGAGTTCATCTCCATCTTCCTCGTCGTTCCCTCTTTGGCTTTTGTTGTAATCTTTCGAGACTTGATGTCGTTGGTCTGGTTGTCTCGTCGGACCATCATCTCTCCTTGCTCGTCATTCGCCGTGTCCTCTCTGTCGCTTGTCTTTGCCTCGCCATCCCTCGCCGCTGCTCCTCTCCGTCAAAAATAAACAAAAGCTCTCCTCCATCCGAACCTCGCCATGGCTGCTTTTGAGGTCGAATCTCCTCTTTTGGAGATGTTGGATCTGTCAAATCCCAATACTTCGACTCTCTGCCGTGTGCTCTGCAAATTCTGCATCGATCGGACCCTCAGTTCTGATCCCATTTCTTGTCCGGTGGCTGGGTCAAGCCTCTCCCAACCATATTATCCGTTAACTTCTCATTCTACTCCTCTCAGAAGACACATCCATCTGCTCTGTTGGATGTTTCTCTCACTTCTTCCTGTATGGAGAGATCTATTGCTCCTTTCTCCTCCTTGGATTTGAAGACTTGCACTTTGACATTCTCCTCTCTGATGGCGAGATTGCCTCTACAAACCTACTCCTTTATGGAGATGTTGTTGCAACTTATTTTCCTTAGGGGTTACCTTTGTTCCCTCAACTCCTTTTTCATGGCTCCTCGCTCCAACAACCGTGTCCTTTGAGCTAGAAACTCTCGTCGTTATGCGTTTGAGTCACAATCATTATTTGGCTTGGAACACACTCGGGTAATGACTTACAGTCTTGGATGGTTTATTGATGAAGGAATGATTACTCTTGTAGTTGTAGGGATAGAACCTGAGAGTGTATATTCCCCTAGATTGTTGTCTGTGTTGTTGCTTGTGGCGTTCTCTTATCGCAACCTATGTGTTTCGATCTTACCTCGTATTGAGGTCTTTACTAGCGTGTGTCTAGTCCCTATGGTTGCTTTTGCTTTTGTGCGACCTCTTACTGCTAAATGCAGGCTCGTTTCTCTGGTTTTTGGTATTATGAAGTTCTTTTCTCTTCCTTTGTGGCAGGATAAAAAGAAATTCTCGATATGGCTATTTTTCCAGTGAATTTGGATCGTTGGGGGCATATATTGCCTTGATTTCTCCATCATGGAGTATGTATTTCTTCCAATGTTTCCTTTCTTTTGAAAGGTCTCGGTGCATGGAGTATTATGGCGAAGTTTACAGAAACTTCAATTGCCATTATGTTTAAAGGCTCATCAAATCAGTGTTCTTCTGCGTTTGTAGCCAAAATCTTGATTGTTAATGTTGCCCTAATTGCAGTGTCAATCCTGGGCATTAGATCACCTAGTGTGTTCTTTGAATCCCATGGCGTCGCCTCTCCTCTTAGCAACAATGGCGTTGAGCTCCTCCACGATTTTAGTTGCTTAAGTATTAGACTCGCATCTATCTATTTTTTCTCTAATTTATGCTTTGCTTTTGTAGCAGTGTTCTTGTTGTCCTTTGTAGCTATGTTTTCATGGTTTGTAAACATTTTATCATTTGATGGAAAGTAGCTAATCTAAGAAAATCTTTGTGATAAAAAAACAAAAAAACATTATAAATCCTAAACAATGAACTGCATATAACTATGTGTTTTTTAGTAAGAATTTAACTATGTGTTTTTATTATATACATATATATATATATATATATATATATATATTGAATATGCCGACACTAATGGTGATTTTTGTTAATTAGTTAGATCATAAAAAAACATATAAGGAAAAAATTATAAATAAAATTAGTATATATATTCAAAATAGAAAATTTAGAATTTAAATTAGTAAATGTAAACAAGAAGTGTAAAAAGAATAGTAAAATAAAAATTTATATGTCGTTAAATTTATATCCAAAGAAAAAATATTTCTATTTCAATAATTCTAAGTAAAAAGAAAATTTAATACACGTTTCAAATAATTTTTAGTAGAATATATGCATTTTTACTAGATATATATTCTTGCTATATAATGGCATAAAACATAATAAATTTGTGATATGTGACAACCTAAAAGCTAAAATATATTATATCATACGTGTGTGTAAGCTAACTAGGTTTCAATGATTTGTAACAATTACAATCGATGTCATGTGTTTTTAAAAGGTGAAAAATTCCATCGAAATTTTATAATTTCAAAATTTATAATTCGTATTAGTTTCATGGTTCTTTATTATTTTGTGTTAAGTTCTAGATCTATTTCTTGGTTAAATAGTATTTGCCAATTTTACATAAATTTTTATTCAAATTCAAAGTATTTTAATCCTTGATGCTCAAAGATGATTGAGGAATTATATATTTTTATTGTGGGTTTATATTTTCACATATGAAAAATATATTTACATCTTATTGACAGTATTTTGATTTGAGATTAGTTGATGTAATATAAAATTTGCATATCAGATTTTATTAAAAAAACAAGTGTCAACAACGTATAATAATTTATTATTTTTCTGATGTGTTTGGATTTGATCTATAAAAAAAATCAATTCACTAAAATCTTTGAGAGTTTTTTATTGATAGAAAATATAATTGATTACTAATTAGAATTTGAATATTTACATAATTTAATATATTTTATATAGAGTCGTATTCTAGTTACCAATTACATATGTCATAATTATACGGATTATCAATTTCAAAATCTAAATATTAATAGCAATAACATTTTTTATTGTTATCCGTATATCACTCTCGTCTTCCAAGACAAATACAAGGAGAATTGGGTAAGATATCCTGCTCCTTGCTTCCCCATGTGTCGCGTCCTTCTTTTTTTTTTTTTTAACTCAAACTTCTATTTCATTAATTCAAAATATTACAACTTCAAATCTGGTTGTTGATTCCTGATGACATGTCACAGCTAGTTGTTAGAATACAACCGTATTTTGGTTTAGTTCTATTGGTACAGGAGCTGATTGGAGATAACCGGTGTGGTTATTAGATCTGGTCAACTCAGGGTGTACCGGCTTCTGATATATATATGAGGAAGAGGAGAGTTTGTTAAGAAAACCCTAATCGATTAGAAGAGAACAAAAACGTGAGAGAGACGTTTTGTTCGACAAGACCTAGGGTTTTAGGTCTGAGAGAGAGAAAGAGAGATCTAGAGAGAGTCCTTAATGCGTTGTTGAGTTCTGTTGAACTAGATCTTGGTGTATTCTTTCTATTCTAGTGGATTATTTGCTTGTGCCGTCAAGCCCCAAACGTAACGACCTCACGCCGAGGCGTGAACTGGGTAAACAATCTCTGTGTGCAAATCTCTATCTCTATCTTTGCATGTTCAATCGATTGTTAGATTTCTAGGGTTTGTGAAGCAATCAATCGACTGCTTAAGGATAGATTCACGTGTTAACATAACAAAGTGGTATCAGAGCTTCGGGTTGAGTGAATCTCTGACGAACATTTGAATCGAGGTGGAGCAATTCGATGGAGAAGGCGATTTCTCGCTGTGGAAGAAGCGCATGCTCGGGCATCTATCTGTTTTGGGACTGAAGGATGTTCTGGTCGAAGCAGTTCAGGAAGCTGTAGCAGTTAAGAAAGATGAGGATCTGCTGCAGCAAAGCTTCGGGTTGAGAAGGAAGAAGCAGATCGGCTCGAAAGATCTGAGAGGGCGATGAATCTGATTTTCTTGAATGTTGGAGATCGAGTACTGCACAAACTCGATGAATTCACAACTGCTGCATCTACATGGTCAACATTGGAAAGGTTGTATCTCTCTAAGTCACTTCCTAATCATATTTACTTACAAAATAAGTTCTATACATTTAAGATGAATGATCAGAAAACTGTTGATGCAAACACTTATGATTTTTTGAAGGTTGTATCGAGTTGGCGAGTGTGAAGGGCTCTGTATCAGAGGAGGTGCAAGCTATCTTGCTGTTGAACTCACTGCCAAGTATGGTAGGAAGACTCTTACCTTGGAAGAAGTCATATCAGATGCTAGATCAAAGGAGAGAGAGAGAGATAAAAGAAAATCCAAGCTCACAAAGAAGTGGGAAAGCTTTCGTAGTTCGAGGAAGACCTGAAAACAGAGAGCTGTACAACAAGAAGTACAAGAACAACTCTAGGTCAAGATATGGTTCAGGCTCAAGAATCACTTGCTGGTATTGCAAGAAGGAGAGTCACGTGAAAAAGGACTGTTTCTCCAGGAAGAAAATAATGGAGAATGAAGGACGTGGTGAAGTAGCTGTGGTGATAGACAAGCTACAGGAGATTGATGCATTGTCTATATCAGACAGAAATCATAATGATCGGTGGATAATTGATCTGGATGTTCATACCATATGACATCTATAAGGGACTGGTTTGATGAGTTCTCAGAAGTTACAGGGGGCCAAGTATTACTAGCCGATGACAGATCAGTGGTAGTATAGAGGATTGGTTCAGTCAGGATAAGTGCTACAGGTGGATCAGTAACCAAGCTCACCAATGTTAGATATATTCCTAATCTTGCTCGTAATCTAATATATGTTGGTACTCTTGATGTGCAAGGGTTCTTACAGGAAGGTGGGAATGGTAAGACAAGATTCTACAAGAATAACAAGTTGGCTCTACAGGGAACATTGACTGGTACATGGGGTCTGTATCTTCTGGATGGTGAGACTTGGTAGCTCAGTCTAACACTACAAGAAAACAAGGGATGAGTTACTTCCAAAAAGATCACAAAATGGTCGCAAAATCGTAATTTGCGACTACTTAGAGACTAAAATAAGTAGTTGCAAATTTTTGGTTGTAAAATACAATAGTCACAAAGTAGTCACTTATTTCAGACTATTTTGTGACTACTAAACTTAGTCGTACATAAGCGACTACTTTGTGACAACATTTAGTAGTCATATATTAAAGACTAAATTGTGACAACGTAAATTTAGTTACAAAACCGTCACGTATTTGTAACTGCCTTTGTAGTTATAAATGTGCGACTTTTTTAGACTAATAAGTTATAAGCTAATTAGCAACTTGTTTGCAACCACCTTAATTAATATATATATATATATATATATATATTTTGTTTTTTTTTCAAATTTGAAAAGCTGGAATTAAAAAGAAAAATAGAATGTTGCAACTGTTAAATCACATATAAGATCCATAACTTATGTTCCATAGTACTACAAACATGGAATAAAAGATAACATAAGTTCATGTTCTAACAGAAAAAACATTTAAAAGAAGGGAGAGGATGATGTCTACTAGGGTTTGTTCTTCCTTCTGCTCCCATTCTGTCTAAACTCAATAGACGATGAAGTTTTCGTCGAATCATCTGTGCTTGATTTCGATCCTAACACATTCTCTTCTTTGGTTATATTGCTCTCTTTAGACTTCACTGATTTCTTCTTCTTCCTCCCATTCTCTGTCACATCTTCTTTACTTATTACTGAACCATCTGTATCGTCATCCTTCTCTTCTGCAGACTCAAGAATAAAGTAGCTAAGTCAAAGATAAAAGAAGAAAGAAGCATACAAGTTTGGAGAGCATCCTGAGGGAATTGTGTGATTGTGTGAAAGTAAATTGTTTACATAAAATGAAATTACCTGCTGAAAGTAAGCAAATTGTGTGATTTCAATACCATCCATCCTAAACCCCAAGCACCAAGCACCTGTAAGTCATTAAAATGAATCTCTCTCTGAGAGTATAGCGAAAAAACTAAAAGAGAAGGAAAACCCACAAAACTTTAATTTTACGAATTTTACACATTATCGGGCTCTCCCAAATGTCTTCCACAAATTGTATATCGTGTTCAGTCACATCAATACCTATAAAGGCCAAATAAGAAATAGTAAGGGGAAAGATTATCTGAATCCTTCGAGACAGCCTCTTGTACCATATAGATGACCTTCACATAATCAGATCTCGAGCAAAATCAATATAAAAAAATACCGACAGTCCACAAAATCACCAAGGGCTTATAGAGATGCTATTTACCTGATAAAGATTTATGTTAGAGACTTTCGGATGCTTGGCCTTTACTTTCTCTGAAACAAGAAACCAACATTTAGATATCAAAGGAAAACCGCAAACAAAATTTAGAGCAAAAGACATCTACGGGAGTTTAGCACATGCATATTTGTGCAAGAGAGATCTACAAGAGTGGAGTGACGGTGTTGGTGAGAGAGAGAGAAAGAGAGAAAGAGAAAGACGGTGAGTCGGTGAGTGAGAGAGAGGGTCCGACGGTGGTGAGAGAGAGAGGAAGACGGTGAGTCAGTGAGCGAGAGAGGGGTTCCGGTGGTGGTGGTGAGAGAAAGGGTCAAACGGTGGTGGTGTGAGAAAGGGTCCAACGGTGGTGAGAGAGAAGAGAGGATCCGAGTGTGAGTCGGCAAGAGAGTGAAATAAGTTTTGTATTTGTAAGATGTGAAGAAAACCCTTAAGTCTTTTGATGATTTTT
Source organism: Pseudoturritis turrita (assembly GCA_900406555.1). Classification (NCBI taxonomy): domain Eukaryota; kingdom Viridiplantae; phylum Streptophyta; class Magnoliopsida; order Brassicales; family Brassicaceae; genus Pseudoturritis; species Pseudoturritis turrita. The sequence continues at coordinate 294,944 of OVBL01000343.1, forward strand.
GTTTGGGCCACCATATTAGCCACTTGTATTTGGTGGCCCATAAATTTTAAAATTTAATTGCGTGGGAAATTTCCCGGTTCTATCAAATTTAGGTGGCAAAATGAATTTTTGGTAAATTTTAATTTGTGATTTAGCCACCGAAAGTATAAATTTTTGCCACCAATTTAATTTGCTTCTGGGAGTCACCAATATATTTTGGCTATATCAAATCCGAGAAATTTCTAAGTGTCAATTTTTTTTTAGCCACTGAAAAATATCATTTAGCCACTAAAACTCGGTGGCTACAGCGATACCCTAAATCCCAAAACTTGTTTCTTTTTCAATCATACATTTACACTCTTTATCTGATCAAATTATGAATATATTTTGTTAAAAGTTTTAAAAATCAAAGTTTTGTTGTAAATATGATTATGAAACTAATAGTAACATAAAAATATAAATTATAATCCTCCAAAATAAAACTAACATTAAAACCCATTTAAATGTAAAATTGACAATGTTGATACAAAGAAATGAGATGTACAATTAAAGATAAATAGCTTATCACTCTGAATCAGTCGAACCATAGAAAACATATGTAATATATGTTAAGATATTTTGTAAGATGCAAAGCTGTTTCATCAAATCCAAAGTCTTAAATATATGCTTCAGTATGTAATGTTAACTTATACTAATTAAGTAAATTTTGAAATAAAATAAAATTTAACAAACATAAGATTGCAAACACATGTAGTTTATCTTAAGACATATTATGGATGATACAAAGATTAATTCATCAAATTGAAAGTGTAACAAGTAGTTAAAATCTATGTAGATACTTAAAACTAATATATTTACCATTATCTTTTGTTGAATTTTAAAAAATCATACGGATGAGTTGGTAATCAGAAGTAAAGCAGTCACACTTTCAAAATACCGTCGCAAATTAGTCACAATTTTGGGACTATTTTGCTACTACGTTTTCTGACTAATACAAGAGTCGCAATTTTGGGACTATTTTGCTACTACGTTTTCTCATAACAGTAGCAAAATAGTCACAAAATGTAACTATTTTATGACATTATTTTGTGAGTCACAAATCTATACCCTAAACCCTAACCATTTCGAGCAAAAAACTTATACATATGCCTTTGCAATCAATCTTTGTTTTATTTCTTAAGTGTATGTTTCAGTATATAGACTAAACTAATAGAAATTAAATACAATTTTGAAAAATATTCTTCTTTAACAAACATTAGATTGAAAACTTATGTAATATATCTAAAAACATGTTATGTAAGATGCAACAATAGTTCACCAAATTGAAAATTCAAAGATTTCACTATTATATAATATATTTAGTGTTAAAAGTTTTTCAAATCAGTCTACATACTTAAAACTAATCTTTTTACAACTATCTTTGTTGAATTTCCAAAAATCATATGGATAAGTTGGTAAACGGTAGCAAAACAGTCATAATTTTGGGACTGATTTGCGACTACATTTACTGACTAAAAATAGAGTCGCAAAAGAATCTCACTTTGCGACTATATTTAAACACTCGAATAATAGTTTCCATTCAGTCGCTAATTTAGGACTACTAAACGACTGAACAATTCGGTCGTAAATATGCGACTGATTTGCTTCTCTATCTTTGGTATTCATTCATTAGTTGCAAAGTGGTCCCAAAACAGTCGCAAAATTTTGCGACCGAAAAACAGTCACAAAAAGTAGTCACTCATTAGCTGTTTTCTTGTAGTATAACCAGGTTGTGTCAAAGGATGACACAGCCCTATGGCACAGTAGAATGGGTCATACAAGTATGAGGAAACTGAAGGTTTTGGTTGAGAAAGACATTCTGAACAAGAAGAAGATTGGTGATCTGAATTTCTGCGAAAACTGTATAATGGGCAAGAACAAGAGGTTATGTTTCAGTGTTGGGAAGCACAACAGTGAAGAGATCATGAAGTATGTTCATACTGATCTATGAGGATCATCTAATGTTACATTTTCCATGTCAAAGAAGCAGTACTTCATGTCTATAATAGATGACAGCTCAAGGAAAGTGTGGGTTCAGTTTCTGGCAACAAAGAATGAAGCCTTTGGTAAGTTTGCCAGGTGGAAGATTCTGGTGGAGAATCAGGTGAACAAGAAGGTAAAGTACCTCAGGACAGATAATGTTCTTGAGTTCTGCAATCAAGAGTTTGATGAGTTCTGCAGGAAGCACGGTATTGAGAGGCACATGACGTGTGCTTACACATCTCAGTAGAATGGTGTGGCTGAGAGAATGAACAGGACCATCATGGAAAATGTCAGATGTTTGCTAAATGAACCAGGACTTGAAGAGAAGTTCTGGGCAGAGGTTGTGGCTACAGCTGTATACATCATCAACAGGACACCATCATCAGCAAATGACTTCAACATTCCTGAAGAAATTTAGTTGAAGAAGACACCAGGGTATGAACACATGAGGAGGTTTGGCTCAGTGGTTTATGTTCACACGGATCAAGGAAAGCTGAAGCCAAGAGCACTCAAAGGAGTGTTCATTGGATATCCTGAAGGAGTCAATGGATACAAGATGTGGCTGATAGAAGACAAGAATGTTGTTATCAGCAGGAACGCTATGTTTCATGAAGACACAATCTACAAGGATCTGTTACAGGATAAGGATTCAGGAAAAGTGTCAGCTGGTATAAAGAATAAAAGTAGTACAGTGCTGATAGAAGCTTCAGGGTCTGGGAATCAGGGTAACATCAGGGTGCTGAATGATTCAGAAGATGAAGCTGAAGAGACTTCACATGAAGGTGGAGCTGCTGCAGCAGTTCCTGATAGTGAAAATGAGTCAAACAAGGAAGAGAGAAACTTTGACAATTTTCAGTTAGCCAGAGACAGGGTTAGGAGAGAAATAAGGAAACCAAAAAGGTACACTGACAATGAAGAAGAAGAGGTAGTTGCGTTTGCACTGAGTGTAGGCGAAGTATTAGATTCTGAGGAACCAAAAGACTACACGGAAGCTTTACAAAGTAAAGAATGGAAGAAGTGGAACTCTGGTATGGACGAAGAGATGAATTCTCTCATGAAGAATGGTACTTGGATTTTGGTGGATTTACCAAAAGGACAGAAGACCATTGGTTGCAAATGGATTTTCAGATTGAAACCTGGTATTGTATGAGTTTAGCAGCCTAGACACAAAGCCAGGCTGGTAGCCAAAGGGTATGCTCAAAGAGAGTGCATTGATTATCAAGAGATATTTTCACCAGTCGTGAAACACGTATCAATCAGGTTCATGTTGTCTGTTATAGTGAATCTGTACTTGGAGCTGGAGCAGCTTGATGTAAGGATTAGCCTTTCTTCATGGGAATATTGATGAAGACATCTACATGGATCAACCAGAAGGGTATGTAGTAAAGGGCAAAGAGGACATGGTATGTTATCTGAAGAAGTCTCTATACGGACTGAAGCAAGCGCCTAGACAGTGGAACAAGTGTTTTGATCAGGTCATGATCAAACATGGGTTCATCAGGAATGAATATGATCACTGTGTCTACTTCAAGGAGTATAAAAAGGAAGTATTCATCTACTTACTCTTATATGTGGATGATATGTTGATTGCTTGCAAGAGTATGTCAGAGATAGACAAGGTCAAGAAGTTGTTGAGTAGTGAATTTGAGATGAAAGACTTAGGAGCAGCTAAGAAAGTCCTGGGAATGGATATTGAAAGAGATAGAGTTGTTGGTACGCTTACTCTGTCTCAGTCTAGCTACATCAGGAAGATTCTACAGGTATTTAGAATGGATGAAGCTAAGTCTGTTGCTACGCCTCTAGGTAGTCATTTCAAGTTGTCATCTGCTACTGAAGAAGATGAAACAGCTGGTACAAGTGAATTTCCGTATTCAAATACTGTTGGGAGTCTCATGTATGCTATGATTGGCACCAAGCCTGATTTAGCATATGCAGTGGAAATGGTCAGCAGGTTTATGAGTAATCCAGGCCATATGTACTAGTCAGCAGTTCAGTGGATTCTCAGGTATTTGAAGGGCACTCAGAACAGAGGGCTGATATTCAGAAAGCATGAAGATTTTAGAGTTGAAGGATACTCTGATTCAGACTATGCAGCAGAATTGGACATGAGAAGGTCAATTTCTAGGTATGTGTTTACTACATGAGATAATATAGTGAGTTGGAAGTCAAGTCTACAGGGTATTGTGGCTTTATCTACAACAGAGGCTGAGTACATTGCCTTAACAGAGGCTGCAAAGGAAGGTGTTTGGCTGAAAGGATTAGCTGAAGAATTGGGATCAAGCAAGGAGTGATAAGCTTGCATTGTGATTCACATAGTACGATTTGTCTCACAAAGAACAACATGTTTCATGGAAGAACAAAGCATATGGTTGTGAAGTTCAACTTCATCAGGGACTTAAGTGAAGATAGAGAGGTTGCAGTGAAGAAGATTCATACTTCGAAGAATCCTGCAGACATGCTTACAAAAGCAATTCCAGTTCAAAAGTTTGAGCAGGCTTTGACTATGCTCAGAGTAGCTAAGTGTTAAGGCACTGGCTATGTTTGATGGCGACAAGGGACAAACTCAATCTGTGAATGTCAAGGTGGAGATTTGTTGATTCCTGATGACATGTCACAGCTAGTTGTTAGAACACAACTGTGTTTTGGTTTAGTTCTATTGGTACATGAGCTGATTGGAGATAACCAGTGTGGTTATTAGATCTGGTCAACTCAGGGTGTACCGGCTTCTGATATATATATGAGGAAGAGGAGAGTTTGTCAAGAAAACCCTAATCGATTAGAAGAGAACAAAAACGTGAGAGAGGCGTTTTGTTCGACAAGACCTAGGGTTTTAGGTCCGAGAGAGAGAAAGAGAGAAGAGAGATCTAGAGAGAGTCCTTAATGCCTTGTTCAGTTCTCTTGAACTAGATCTTGGTGTATTCTTTCTATTCTAGTGGATTATTTGCTTGTGTCGTCAAGCCCCATACGTAGCGACCTCACACCGAGGCGTGAACTGGATAAACAATATTTGTGTGCAAATCTCTATCTCTATCTTTGCATGTTCAACCGATTGTTAGATTTCTAGGGTTCGTGAAACAATCAATCGACTGCTTAAGGATAGATTCACGTGTTGAAGCATAACACTGGTATATTAGCCTCTACTATGGGTTGTAACAACACATGCACATTAGTACTTACTGATATAACAAAGGGGCTGTGAAGAATAGTGAACTCGGGCGGGAAAATTATTCGTTAGATTCGTTCCGATTCGATATTCGTTTTGATCCGATCCAAAAAATTTGGATATCCGTTATGAACCAGAGCGGAGCAAATAGTAAAATCTAGTATCCGTCTAAAGCGGAGCAAATCACAAATACTAATTATAAAAATCCGCATATCCGCTCCGATCCGCATATTACTAATATATACATATAATATGATAGATTTATAACGTAGATTTACATTTTTTAGACTTTTTAAATACATTTGGCTCAAATATTTATAGTGAGAACCTAGATACTAGCTTTTTAATTGAAAATATGTTTTATTTCTTATTTTTTCTTAAATAAAAACACATGTTTTATTTTTCACTATTTTAATCTTCCACTTTTCATTTTTCTTTAATTATATGGAGTAAAATTATGTAATTTAATTTATTTATTCACTAGTTAGTTTAAATATTATACTAAAACAAAAAAAAAATATGGTGTTTTGATTATTATTATTTTTTTTTTAAACGGATATTCGCGAATATCCGCAAATATCTGGAAAAATTCGGATATCCGTAATTTCGGATATCCAAAATTTTCCGAAACAAAATAAATTGGAAAATTAGATATCTGACAAAAATAAATCAGATCACAAATACTGTATTTTTCCGGATATCCGCTCCGTGCCCGGCCCTATAGTGAACTATAGGATTCACTGCTTTGTTGCACATTCTCGGGGATCGAATTGAAGGATAATGTTCGAGAAGCTTTTGTGACAAGGTAAGTATGTCATGTTAGAAGGGTTGGAGTAATAGGCCAGACCATTGCACTCAATATAACAGTAATGAGATTTTAGACATTTATCTCATACATAACTTGCTGATAGCCTAGGTTTCGAACACTCATGTTTGCCCATCTCATTTCTTCTGCCTTTGTTTGGAGGGCCGAGTTGATTCGAGGCAAGGATCGCCTTCCAAACCATCTTATATCATAACTTCTTCTCTCGAAATAAGTAGGAAAAATAAATCAGTACAAAGGGCCTGATATGGGCTAACAGCTTACAAAAATAACTGAGCCTTAAAATGAGGCACTCTTAAGTAATACATTTTCCTTGAAACAAACACTTCATTTTCAGTTTTCAGTTGCAGCTTTAACCTCTTTTGTGTTTTATTTATTTTAAATTAACTCTTTGTACTTTGCCTTAAAAGTTTGAACATTTGAAGAAACAATAAACAAGCTAGAGATTTACAATTGAACAAAGGAAATATTTAATTAAGCTATGATTATTTATTAATAAACAAGAAAATGATTTTTGTTTTTTAAATATTAAGAGACACTCGAAGAAAGAAACAAATAAAAAGGGGGTGGGGGTGGGGGGGGGGAAAGATTTTTGTTTCTCCGCGACGGTGCCTGTGGGAGATTCCCGACTGGTTTCTTTCTCAGGGTTTATTCAAAATACAATACAATAAAATAGTAAAATATATATATTTTTGAAAACTGGTGAAGAGCAAAAGCTTCTCAGTAGTTCCAAACACGCTCTGTTTTCGATATTCGGGAGAAAAAAATAAAAGAAAAGGGAACAAAACGCCAATTATAGTAGATTTATGGTTTAGGAATCCCAGAATCATCACCGTTAACGAGGCTACATATAATTTTTTTTTAATTATATAGTTCGTCTTCTTGATTAGGACTTAGGAGCAAGATCTAAAAAAGAAGAATATTAATGAACCTCATTCCCATGTTAAGCAACAAGCATTTTCTGTGAATTAGAGAGAGAGAGAGAAGCACAAAGGCTCCAACTTTGGCCTTCCTCGTGCTTAGCTTTGCTTTGGCTGCTGCTAGTGTACACAAAAGAAAACAAACAGGTGATTCAGTTTTGGTCTTTCTTCTGTTCTTCTTCTGTGTTTTGATCATTTTGAGATAATAAAACCAATGTATGCTTTGTTGATTTGAAGTACAGTCTTTGTGCTTTGTTTTGTGCTCTGTTGCAACTGTTCCTCTGCATCTCTGATTGATATAATCATACACAAAAACCCTTTTGGTTCGTTAGAAATTTTAAAAGTTTTGGGGGGGGGTTTCATCTGAATCGAAGACGACTCATTTGTAAACACTTAAAACCCTAGTCTCATTTCGGTAACAAGGTTGTTCCTTTTTCTAATTGCTTCTCGATTAGGGTTTCTACTTCGATTCATGGAGAATGCCGCCGTTAAAACATCGAGCCCCTCTTCAAATCTATCAGAAATCATCTCAAGATTCGCTAAAGTCTGCAAATTCAGATCCATTGGTGTGTTCCCTGACCAGAAGCCGGATTCGAATGACCCTTGTGATGAAGTTAAAATCTTCTTGGAGGATAGAGCCAACGAAACTGAAATTGGCGATATCAATTACAAACGCTCGAGAAAGATTCGAAGTTTTCGTTGGGATGATGATGAGATTTCGAAGCTGTTCGACATTGTTTCAGCGCTTAAGCTCGCGTATCTTGAGTTTCAACAAGCTCATCTTCCTTATGATCCAGACAAGATCATAGAAGCAGACAACCTCGTCGTGTCTCAGCTCGAGGCTTTACGCAGAATCAAGCGTCTCTACCTCAAAACGAAGCAACTCAATGCGAAGACCGAGCTTGTTGCTGATGCCTCTTCTTGTTTGGACCGATTGAGAGATGAAATCGAAGTGAATGAGAAGCATTTGGAGAAACTCAAGGCACAAGTTAAAACAAAGGAGAGTGAGAGTCACTCTCTGGAGGAGAAACTAGACTGTTTGGTTGCAGAGAATAAGAAACTCGAAGAGAGGATTGTGAGTTTTTCTTCGTTTGAATTCGCGTTTAGAGCTGCTTCTAAGTCGATTCACGACTTTGCGAAGCCATTAATCACTCTGATGAAAGCAACAGATTGGAATTTGGACAAAGCAGTGGATTCTATTGTGGGAAATGTAACATATGCTAAAAACTCAGATAAGAAATACGCTTTTGAGTCATACATTGTTCGGAGAATGTTTCACGGCATAAAGCTTAATCCGTGTGATGTGACAGAACTAATGAGTTTTGATGATCCATTGGACGCATTAACAGCGTTTCCAGATTCTGCGTTTTCAAGATTCTGCGGTCAGAAGTATCTTTTAGTTGTTCATCCGTCAATGGAGGCTTCCTTCTTTGGGAATTTGGATATGAGGGATCTTGTTTTGCTGGGTAAGCATCCAAGAACGATGTTTTATCGAATCTTTGCGAAAATGGCAAAGTGGGTTTGGATTCTTGGATCTTTTGCAGCTTCCTTGGATCTAAAAGCAAAGATCTTTGTGGTCAGAAGAGGAACCAGGTTCTCAGGTGTCAACATGGAATCTGTAGTGGGTGATGAAAAAGAAGAAAGACAAGGCGATTTAAGCGTTGAGTTCGTCACAATGCCGGGGTTTAAAATCAGAGATTCAGTGGTTAAATCTCAGGTTTATCTTTCGAAAACAAAAGTGTAAAAGAAGCGCTCTACAGATTCGATTATTTCGGAAGTTTCAGGTAAAGATCTCTGCTTTTTTTTAAGTTTTATAGTTTAAGGAAAATAACATTTATCCAAGGATCATTTGCTTTGTATCTTTGTTCACATTCAAGTTTCCGTCTATAGTTGATAAATCCAAGTTTCTTCGTTATGTAAAACCCGGAAAAATACAATCTTTATAGTCTTCACACATTTCAGTTTCCATTTGGAACTTAGAAACCTTAAGATGGTGTATTCAATGATTGCCAAAGCCGTAAATAGTTTTTTTCGGTTGAAAAAAGAAAGATAAAAACTTTTTGTTTCGATCTGTTCATTCACCTGAAAACAGGTCTCTGCAGAGCTCTCCATAGAATCTGGAGACAAGTTCAATGAAGACAGGACTTTTAAGATTCTTCCAACAGAAGAGAAGCTCCTCTATGTCCATTAAGTCATCCACTTTCCCTTCTTCAACAATCAGATGTATCAGATAGTTTTCAAAGCTTCTGCAAGCATCTTCCACAACATTGTCTTCAAACGCATCTCTTTGATTCAGCGATTTCTTGGTCCGTGCAGCGTAAGCAGGGGTCGTGATGGGCGAAGTGAACAGCTTCTTGGCTGCTGCTGGCGTAAGAGGCGATTGCATAAACTTCAAAGAATCATCATCCTTCACACTAACTGGAGAATAAAGAGATCGAAAAGCTTATCAATTTCCATGTTAAACTCGCAATAGAACATTTTTTATTCGAAAGCGAACTGATAATTGTAGAAAAAATTGTCTTACAAGAGGATTTTCTGGGTTTGGTTTGGCTCATCTTCTGGTCTTTGTTTGTGCTGAGAAAACAGAGACAAGACAGCAAAGAGGAAGAAGAAGAACAGATTGGCTTCTTGGGATGATGATGATGGTGTCTAGGTTTGACATTGCCATGACGAGCACGACGAAGAGGTCTAATAAAGACAGGTCTTTTAACTCTGAAGCGGAAGAGAGAGACAAATCTGTTGCATGATTTGGAAAGCTTTGATTTGAAGTTAATCAAAGTTGCTTTCACTCTCATTGTCTTGAATCTTTTTTGATGTTGTTGTTGGTGTGGTGACCCTCTTTGGCTTCTTGTTTTGTCTTGTTTTGGTGTGGTATAAGGTTAGAGGATTGGCTTGTGTTGCGTGGCGTTCACGTCTTTGGGGTGTGAAAGTCATGATGGTGGAGTACCATGAAGTTTTTAAAACGGTGGAGAATAAATTGTTTTGTATTACAAGAGTTTGGTGGCTCTTGCTTATGAACAAAATCCAAGATGATGCAATTTGGTTTTTGTTTTTGTATATTGAAAAGGTCAATGTTGAACATAAACCGGTCCCACCATCTAGTGAAAATGAAATTTTGTTTTGTTTGTTCCGATATCGAATTTAGATGCAATTGTTATGTATCCAAAATATACTACAATTGATTTAGAGTGCCCATGGTGAACATTTAACCAATCATTTTGTAGGATATAGATACTATTTTCTTTTGTTTTTATTTTATTTTATTTTTGTTTTAAAAACATTTACATTCTTCTCTCCTGTGTTATTTAGGATGATTGTGAAGCACCAAGAGAAGAGGAACAACTTTGTGACATATATCTTATGTACATTGAACGAGATCTCTTCTACCTTGTAGAATAAAATGAGCCTTAATTAGTTTGATCATGCTTTCATCTCTAAAAAATGTAATACAACTTCTCTTTATCTGAGGTCATGCTTCTAAATCCTCTCAATTTGTTCATATCATATTTCTCTCGAATTATTGGTTTTTCGTGTGTGTGTGTGTGTGACTTAAGGCAGGGATATTATGTTGCAAATATATTTGTTGTTGAATCCACTTCATAAACAACAATCACCACCAAGATATCAAGTCTGTTTTCAGTCCCTGGTTCACATTCATAGCTCTCACTAATCATTTGTGTTGTGCCTGTTTAAAGTAAGGTTCCTTATGGAAAATGTTTTTATTTTTGATAATCATCTCTTATTTTGTTGAAGAAAGATTAAAATAGATGACAAAAATGTTGATCTGGAAAAGGAATGTACATGGTTGTCCTTCAAAGTGTTCGGCGTTAGTGGACATATTGGACCAATATTTTCTCAAAATCATCATTATGACTAAAAAGTTGGTCCATTTATTCAAAAATCTTCAAAATGGAACATATTTGATTATCCTACTCTCATCATTTGTATACCTGTATCACTTTAGTATAATTATATAAAGTTCCCCAAAAGACAATACTAAATTATTTCTACCTAAAAACATAAGATAAGGCTGAGACTTTACCAAATTCAAAGAAGCACAGAAAGGAAAGCATATAATTTCATTATTATGTGTACTATAACCAAGATGGACTCACATACGTATAAGAATTTAATTGAAAGTTTAAATATTTTTCAATTATAAAATTGGATTTATCCATTTAAGACTAAGGCTGCAAGCCTGCAAATGGTGCAGAACGTTTTAACGTTTTTAGTCAAAAAGCTTATTTAGAAGGACAAAAAAGCTGCGATTTTTTCTTCTGCCATTGCCATTTGGTCATAATATTTTTGTTTTGAACTTTTTAGTGGATTCCCTGAAAAAAACGGAAACTTCAGTTGAGGAAATAGTGTTTTAATGATCTAAGTTTAGCGTGATAAATTAGAAAAAGTCAACAAATATTTTTTAATCAACTGTTTTACAGTGTTTTTTTTTAAAATAAGTTTTTCAGTTATTTTTTTTTTCTTTTTTTGAAAGAAAAAAAAAGTTATCTTGTTAATCTGATGAATTGGAAAATTATCAACTGAAATCCTTAAAAACCGTTGATTCACTTTTTCATAAATTTTTTACTATCCCACTTCTGATAACTTTTAGTTATTTCACCATATAAATTTTAGTTTTTCCATCAAATAATGTTTGGATAATTTAAGTTAGAAAAAACCAACAAACATATTTTAATCAACGGGTTTACTTCGTTTGCTAGTGTTTTTCTTTCTTTTTAATTCGATAATAAGTTTGTCAGTTATCTTGTTAATGTGATGAATTGGAAAATCGTCAAGTGCAATCCGTTAAAAATCGTTGATTCATTTTTTTCATAAATTTTTACTTCCGATAACCCTTTTAGTTATTTCGCCGTATAAATTTTAATTTTTCCATCGAATAGTTTTTCAATCAGTCCTTTATTGAGCCAATTTTAAAATCCATCATAAATCAGTTATGTGGTCATATTCACCGGATCCTAAGTGAACTCAACTCAAGCGTGTAAATGTGATGTTAATTAATTTCAAGTAGTTCATGCTGATGTTGGACTCTCATGATGATGATACAAACAAAAGTCATATTTCTTTAAGCTTTCTCTAAAAAATGGGCCCCTCAATTTCCTCTGACTACATACATTCTTCTTTATCTGTTACATAGAGAAAGAGACTCAGCACTTTCAAAAATTCCCAATTTTCTAAGGAAGCAAAAACAGAGTTTTCTTAAGAGAACATCACAAAAATCTTGTGAAGAGATGGGGAATTACAAGTTCAAAATTTCAGATATGATCCCAAATTCATGGTTTCACAAGCTCAAAGACATGACTAAACAGTCTAAACCCAAAACCAAACCTCCTTCTTCTTCTTCCTCAAACACTTGCAAAAAGAAGAAACCTTCTTCAGATTCTCTTCCTCATCACTCTTCAACCTCTCATTTCTCCATCAGCTTAGTAGCTAATAACCCTCACCATAACTCACCAAGAAACTCTCTTCACACAAGAAGGATGAATAAAAGAAAGACCCTTTACAAGCCATCTCTTGTATCTGCAGATTTCGACAAGAGTAAGATCAAAGGTCAAGATTCCTCTGACTTCTTGTTTCCAGCTCTTGAAACCTCCCCTGAGTCTTTTGTGTTCAGTTTCTACGAAGATGAGGATGATGAGTTCGTTGACCCTTCCAAGAACAGAGCTTTCACCAAGCACAAGGTCAAAGAGTCTGATTCGATAGAGAAAGCTTTTCCTGCAAGTAACTCAACTGAGAAACCGCGGAAAAGCCGTCTTTACGTGAAGATTAACAAAGAGAAAGATGAAGACGAATGTAGAGCGGAGAAGCAAGTTACTAGTGGAAGAAAATCCTCTACAGGGATAAACCTCAAAAGAGTAAATTCACCAAGAATTCAACTCTCAGGTACGCGTAGAAGCACGTCGAGATCAGAGAGCAAACAAGCTGTTCTCGAGAGTTTCGCAGTGATGAAGCGTTCCGTTGATCCGAAGAAAGATTTCAGGGAATCAATGTTGGAGATGATAGAAGAGAACAACATCAGAGCTTCAAAAGACTTGGAGGATCTTCTTGCTTGTTACCTTTCCTTGAATCCAAAGGAGTATCATGATCTTATCATCAAGGTTTTCGAGCAAATCTGGCGTCAACTTACAAAAACCAATTAGTTAAAAAACCCTCTTAAATGTTAGTTTAAATTCTGGTAAAATTAGTATCATATCTTGTGAAATTGTAGTTGTTGTTGCTTAATGTTGATAAGAAGTAAGATGTAAACTGTGGACATTCTGTTTGAAGCCCAGTTTTAATGTTTTTAATGTTCTTTCTCTTTTATCAGTGGAAGCAAATAATAAAAGTTGTTATCATATTGTCGTTATAATCAAAACATGATCACTAAGGGCGTGGAAGCACACTACACTAATGAAGACAGAATTGATCACTAAGCAAATTCTTGTTTTGTCTTTGATTATGAAAATATAAAGAGAGTTAAATCACTCACAAATGATGTTTCAAGATTTACTAGTGTTTAAACCGATCAATTCGTGAGATTATTTCTTAGAATTTAAGGATGGATTGTGCCATCATTATCCATTGAATATTTTGAAATGATAAAGTTGAAAATGGCGGCAAAACAGCGACAAACGAAACCAGAAAAAGGCAACAGTGAAGAGACAGGAACAATTTGAAACCCAACAAGTACGGAGTATAAGAAATGAAGAGCATAATCGCTGGAGATAGAGAGGACCACTGACACATAAACTGAGATGTGATTAAAGCAAAAAGAAACAGAGATGAGATTTAATCCTAAGGTTTTGTTTTTGTTTTCTGTGAAGAAGAAGAAAAAGAAGAAGAAGAAGAAGTGTAGAGGACCACTGTTGTTTGCAGATGTTGCTCAGATCCAATCTCCTAACTCTGTTGGCTTATGAAGTTCCAGCAAAAAGACATGTGGTTACGGTATGGTTCTCAGAGAATTTTCTCGATTAATGAGCAACAAATATTCAAAATGTTATCATCTTCGTATGCACAAGTCTTAAAACATTCAAGGGATTTGCATTTTACCATGTCTCCGCATTTCGTTGATGAAAACTATTCATTCATTGTTAATTGATTTTGAATTTGAAATCTATAAACTTAGACAAATAAAAGTATAACCTTGGTGAAACGTAGAGTAAACCGGGAAGTGATGGAAATTTACATTGATAATTTTATGTATATATTTGACGTCACATATATGTATTTACTAGTTGATGGCCCGCACCGTGTGCGGGCATGAGAATTTTCAGAAGAATAAGTTAACATTTGTATTTAATATTTGATTTTATTATTTATAAAAATTAAATATGCATGATTGTTAGTTTTTAAACTTAAACATGTAAAAATGAATATGGATTGGATAATATTTTTAATATTTCGAGTGTCATCTTGAAAATTAAGGGTTTTCGTTTTGTAACTTTAATATTTGTGTTGAAATAAAACGCAAATGATAGGAAAAAAATTAATTCACATACTATTGTTATCTATCCAAAAAAATAATAATTAATTAATATTGATTCATAAAAACCGATATTAGTTTCCATAGTCTAAAATTTTATGAATTAGATGCAGATGAACCTCCTGAAAAAGAAATAGATCACATTCGCTAATATTTACTTAGATCCTGCGCGGGGATAAATCTTTTGAAATTAAAACATAAATCAATTACAATAAGTAAATCCAAATCATATTCGTATACATCTATTAGTGTAAAATTACAGTATAAATGTCTCACGTAACTTATAAATATGAATTATTTTGAATAACACGTCTAATAGTCAAATTCAAGTGAACAAAAATATAACTATTACGTAGCGCACAATTTACCATACTAATAAATTAAATCAAAACTCACAAAAGATTAAACCAAGGGAACCACTTTAAATGATAATAAGATAGTCATTTAATCAAACGGAATTAATCTAAAATAATCTAAAATGTAAAACTTTAAAAACAATACAACACTAAAAGTTGAAATCAAATATTTTGGCAGATTTCAATGTAAAACTTCACAGTTCTGTTTTGAAGTTTTCATTCTTATCTGTAATCAAAATGTTCAAACCAGATCTTGATGTTATCTTCAATACAACATACAATTACTTATGCGGTTACAAAAAGAATTTAAAAAAATAACACAAGAATTTGGTGGAAAGTTTTGTAAATATTTTATGTGATTTTAATGTTAGTCTGTTATTGTACACCATCATCGTTCGTATGTTTGGATATTTGGATTAAACCAATCTGTGTTTTCGTATTTTGTAGCGAACACTTTTTCTCGATTTTAATGTAAATCTTTCGTAGTATTTGATTGTTGTTTGGTTACTATTTTTCATTGATCATTTCTTTTAACTATACAATATTTATGTCGGTTCTTTCTATTTTTATAGTAAATGTGAAGAAAAAATATCAATGCGTAGAAACAAACAAACGATCAAAAGAAGCTTGATCGGAGTTTAGACCAATCAAAACATGTTCTTTTGCTAACTTCAGAGACAACAAAGATGAATTATGATTGGTTTGACATGATCTTAGTACCGCTGGCCTCCGGCTCTCGTCGTTGTTTCCTTTTTCTGAAAAATTACAAATCAAAGAAAAACTAAAATCACTACGTAAACAACACAAACATAAAGAGATTAATGTGAATAAACAAACAATAATGACTAGTTCATGGTGTCATCAATAAAAAAGAAAGACTCGATCATGGATAACATAGATAACAAAATGAAAATATTTTCTAAAAGGCATGGCAGATTACCTAGGGTTTTTAAGTCTGCCCCTTTTTCTTCTAAATAAACCAAAACATTTTTTAAAAAGATTTCAGAGTCGTAATGAAACCAAATGGTTTCACATCAACGAAGACATCATCGACCCCGAAGTAATCATTGCAATTAATAGACAAATCATCTCTAAAACCATCAGAGTAGAACTCAGTCAACATCAAAAAGATTTGTTGAATCTTTCTGCCTTTTAAAAAAGAGTCTTGAAGTAATATGTCTAACTACAAAAGAGAGCCTTACTAAATTCGCTTTCAAATTAAAAAAAAAAAAAATCTACAAAACCAAAAAGAAAAACCATTAAAAAGACTTTCCAGTGGATTCTTCTCCTGCTTCAAATAAGTCATTAAGTAAATCTTGTACCTATGAACAAAGACTCGATTTATCCGAATTCAAAACCAACTAACTAAAAAGAGAAATAAAGAAAAAGCATAACAAAATCCATACCATTTTTTACGATGGAATCTTATTCTTCTCTTTGTTGAAATAAAGAGTGTACCTACAAAACAAATTTTCGCAATTCAACTAACAAAACAAACAACAGAAGACTAAAACAAAGAAAGAACATAAAAACAAAAAGAAAAGAATTAGAAATTTTACTCAAGAATCGAGTGAAACAAAAAAAGGGAACAAACCAAAAGAAAATCAATTAATGAAACAAAAGGAAATCGATCGCTCTTTTTATTAGGGAAAAAGAAAACAACCTTCTTGATTGTGTTGTTGCTGTTCTTCGTGGCTATCTTCTTCTTCTTCTTCTTCTTTTAGATTTGTTTCTTTAGATTGTGTAATATATGCTGGTTTCGAATCGGCATGGTGTACTATATCATCAATGCATTAATCTTATATATAATAATACAATTGTAAGAACAAAAAACACGACATATTAAACAAAACCAAACGATTAAATGATTTGTGAAGATAGGTAAAGAAAGTTAGGTTTAGGGTTATAGTTAAAGAGTTTAAGATCAAACCTTGAAAAGCACGCCGTCACCGACACAACCGTTGTTTTTCTTAATCACATAGCTAGTGAAGAGAAGTAAAAGAGATTTAGGGTTAGGATTAGAGTTTAAAGATTCTAAGATCAAACCTTGAAAAGCACGGTGACGGATGTTCTTTTTATCTCCACCATCTAGTTTCGTCTTGTTCTCTCTTTCATATTTTATGTTCATAAAAAAAAGAAAGTAAACAAATATATGAAATCCATAATATATGCAGAAACGAAGAACATATAGAATCCATATATGGGAGAGGATATCAATTCAAAGGTTTGTTATTTATATAGGTTCTAGAAGGTAGGGTTCTGAATAGTTTTTTGTAATTCCCATTTAATTTAAAGATCGATTAATACTATGATAGTCCTATCAATTTTTCGGAGGATATTCTTTGTATTTCATTAAGGCTAATTACGGACTTTCAAATTTTAAATATCGAATATATCCGTTAAAAATAAAATACACTTAAAGACAACATTAAAATACGATGTAATAAAAACTCAACTTTTATTCTGGTGCATAGTTACCTCTCTAATACCTAGCTAGAATCAATGCTTGTTGAATTGTGTGAACCATCTCTGGTAAATTGCTTAGTTTGTATTAAAAGAGGCAAGTGCATCTCTATGCAAGATTAAAACGTAAAAATTGAGAAAGAAAAACATAAAATAAGGTTCTAACTAAGAGATTGTTGCTTACGCGATAAACATATAAATCTATAACAAATACAATATACGAATCTTGGCATATAATTCATAACTTGATATATATGTTATTGGAAATTTATCATTTTTTTAAACAATGACAATTACAAATATAGAAAGAGAATTCAGAAGGTATGATAACTAATATATCTATATATAAAAGCTACGATGTTCAATAACTTTATTCTAGGACAACAAAACAAATATACAACCCTAAAAAGACTGCGGATAATATTTAGACATCATAATTTTGGCATACAATCGATATAATCAATAATATTGGTATAATCGGAATCAATAGATAAAAAATAATTATATTCGGGGAAGTTGATCATAAGTTTCTTTATTGCAGGTTGCAAAAATAGATAAAAAAAACTATCAATACGGTTGATGTAATTAATTTTTAAATATCAATTTATATATATTAATAATTCGTTTATAATAAAAAAAACTCTTAAAACTAAAAAACCCATCTTTCGTCTTCGTCACTCGAATTTGCTTCATCACTTCCATCGTGATAATCACTATCGATAATCCTCGTACTTTTCCTCACCGTCTTCTTCTTCACAGCCGCCATCGTCCTCCATATTGTCCTCTTCTTCATCATCTTTTCCTTGATCACCACAGTCTTCTTTTTTTTGTTGTTGTTGATCACCACAGTCTTCTTCTTCATCGTCATCATCTCCACCATTGTTTTCTTCCTCATCGTCACATCGATAATCCTCGTCGTTATCATCATCACCATCGGTGGAGAAATCATCATCATCATTAGATAATCATACATGTACATGACCGCAAAAAAAAGTTCAGGACATATCAAATCCCCATGCGATAGCTTCAATGACCTTGAAGCCATATCCCAAACAAAAGGAGAAGAAAAATCTTAAAAAATATAAGATTAAAACATGAACAAACAAAAAAGAAGTAAACGAATAGATAAAAACCAAATAAATTACTGTGGACATGAAGGAAGGTGAATGGGATATTCATGAGACAACACCACCGAATGAGATGTATGCTCTGTTTAAGAGTGATAAAACGCCATCAAAAGTGGCTGGAAAAAAAAGCATGCAAGATTAGAAATCTTTGCTGCTCGCTAGTGAGTTTTCAAACTTTTACATGGACAACATAAATAAAAAGACAACCCAAATTTGTTACTTGAATAAGCAAGATGAAATCGAATCTATTGCAAAGAGACTTACCAACGTTCTTAAGAGTCTTGGTGAACTGGGAGAGCTAAAAAGAACACACAAAATTAGAAATCTAGTTTGGTAGACAGATTAGTCAAGAACAGATTAGACTTTTATATGTACACCAAAAAAGAAAAAGAAATACAAACCATTAGTAACAGAAGAAACTTCCCATGTAAAAGCAACCCTGGTATGAAAGAGAAGTTGACAGACAGATGGATGATTAATGGAAAACAAACAAACCTAGACTGATGTTGAGAAGAAGGTAGCTAACTAAAATAGATCACTGCTATTATAAAAAAAATATTGACATTGAAGTCAAACTTCAGTACTATGAGTTCTCAGCTACTATACTATACTTTTCATTCATGTTAGTTATGAAAATGTGAGCTTCTTGCAAATTAACATTTTAAATCAATATGAAATATGGAACAATCATTGCGTTAAAAAAATTGAAGTTTTATGATTATATAATACCAGTTGATTGCAGAAGGAAACAAAGTCTCATGAGCGAACATTGTAGGTTTTTCCCACTGCATCACTCTTTCTGAAAGGACCGTATAAAATTACCAAACTGGGTGACACATCTTGAATGGATTGATAGGGTTAGAGAACCTGATTCCAAGAGAAGAAGCTGATCGACGCACATATTATTTCAGATGCATGCTGATACAATCATAGTGATCTCGCTCCATCATCTGATTGTAATCCATCCTCTTGACTGTAATTCATATTCATCTTCCTCTCACTCTAGATTAATAAATTCGAACTTCTTCTTCTTGTGCGTCTCCTCTTCTTCTTCTACGTTCTCATAAGCCACTGAAATAAGAAAAAGAAAAAAGTGAGTAACAAAATTTCTAGGGTTTATATGGTTCGCCGCCGAGAGGAATTGAAGACGGTGTCGATCTTTATCTCATATTTTTTTATAAAAGGTTAATCATGTGAATTAGGTTTTTAGTCACGTGAATCCTAGAATTCAAATAAGAAAAAGTGAATTGGATCAGATCCAAGAAGCAAGGGAGATTAAAAATCGAACAAAAAGGAGTGAATAACATTCATTACGACTTAATATAGATCAATATCAAAACCGAACAATAAGAAATCCATACCTCAAAAACGATGACGAAACCTGCAAACAAAAAACCAACAACAATAGAATCCAATCATACCATTAAAACAAAAACAATAAGAAAAGACATACACGACTTATTAAGACGAACATCAAAATCAAAACAATAAGATGACATACGCGACTAATTGACGAAACAAAAGTGAAGAATAAATGTAAAGGTTCGACTAAACCCTAACCTCAATATATATAAGAAAAGAAACAACGAAGACTCCACCTAGGATTTCATATAAACCGACTATATTGATCTACGATATTGTTATTATGAACAATTTAAATAATAAACTATTATAGATGGTTAGTTCGAAATTAAAGGGTTATAATTTTAAATATCTTTAAATAATAAATAAATATATAAATATATATATATATATATATATATCCATAATAAAAAAAATCATAAAACAATTATCGAATATATCCGTTAAAAAAAAAAATTTAAAGACAACATAAAAATACGATGTAATAAAAACTCAACTTTCATTATGATGCATAGTTACCTCTCTAATAATATAATAGATTAAGTTGAACCAAATATAAGGCTTTGATTGGAAACCGATTTGCGGTACGGTTTTTGGAGTGTTTTGTAGGTCCCATTTCATTGTCCCCAATAATAATATTTAGCATTTGCGGTGTGTTTTTGTTTTTCATTAAAAAAAAAAAAGAATATTGAAACTTTGCTTCACAAAGTGGTGATACATCCCGCAATAGTAATACGCATGTAGTTTAGTGTGTGTAGATGTGTTTTAAGTGCGTTTTTCTTATAATTTGTTTTTAAAAAAAATTGAAAATAATTAGGCATGCAAATTTTATTGAATCAAATTATTCAGTTTAAAAAAAAATATTTTGGTCATTTAAAATATTAGATAAAAGTATTCAAATATTAAATCCGCGTTGCATTTGTTATGTTCACTAATCAATTTTTGTTTTGTTTATTTCGCACCACTTATTTCATACAATCCGCTTATCCTACATAAAAAACCGCAGTTAAATCGCACCATCCCGCTAAACTATTTGATCCGTACCGGTAATCAATTAAATTTGATAAAGATAAACTTTATGAAAATATAAGAAATATATATTAAATCTTGTTGATGTAAATATTTAAATTTTGATTGGTTACTCGAACACTTATTTGGATGTTGATTAATAATTTTGTTTCATGCGTCACACTAATATTTTTAGAAATTGGAAATAATTTATCTTATTTTTCTTTTTAATATTTTTGATTTACTATTTTCTTATAATTTTTTAATAATGTCTTTTGTTTTAACTATTATTTCATTTTAGTTACACTACAATTAGAAATAATTTATGCAAATAGTAATAAAATTATTCAATTCTATGTAGTAAAATTATTATTTAAAATATCTATGTCAAACCGCTTTTATTGTTTTTTACCAATCAAACAATTGTCTTGTACCGCACATATTATTTTTTCACCAATCAAACATTGTTCCGTCCCGCTTTTTTCAGACAAACCGCACTTGTTCCGCAAATACATTTTTCCCGCATGATCCGCAGTTGTACCGTACCGCTCCGCATAATTTTTTTACCCGCACCGCTTAATTTGATGTTACCATTCGGACCCTAAATTTGAACATCTTTAGTTTTTTATTTTTTTTTCTCTTATTAGATTTCATTGAATGATAAATCTTACGGTATACAAAGCCGACAAAGGACATATCTTTTTTGGAGATAAAAGCCGGCGAATTCCATAAGAACTCCCAGAGCCAAATGCCCCACACCGAGGGAAACAAACAACGATATTGACACCTAATTAAGCATAAAAAAGACTGAATAGACATAACACAAACTAACAACAAGGACACAAGCCAAGTGAAGTCTAGTAAGGAATCATGAGCAAAGAGCGCCTTAACGCTTATACCAATCGATGTCCGAGGTCACTTTCTGAAGAAAAACCGAACAAACACAACTGATTGCCAAGCTCAAAGAGAAACAGACGTGGAGAGGAGAGCATTGCTTCAAACAGACCAAAACATGTTTCAAAACCACCAGTTATATATGGTTTTGAAGACATGGTTGCTTATGCGCTTCTGGTTGGTACGGATGATCCATCTAGTTTTCGGGAGGCTATGTCTAGTCCAGAAAGAGAGTGGTGGATAGGTGCTACAACAGAAAAGAATGAAAGTCTAGAGAAAAATCAGACTTGGGATCTTGTACCTCTACCAAAGGGCAAGAAAGCGATTGGTTGTAAGTGGGTTTTCAAGGTGAAACCAGGAGGGTCTGAGAAGGAAGCAGTGAAGTACAAAGCGAGGTTAGTAGCAAAAGGTTACTCACAAAAGAAGGTGATTGACTATGACGAGATTTTTTCCATGTGCTTAGACACACTTCCATACGAGTTGTGTTAGGACTAGTAGCTACCTAGGATTTTCACTTAGAACAAATGGACGTGAAAACAGCTTTTCTTCATGGAGATTTGAAAGAAGAGATATATATGGAGCAACCTGAAGGGTTTGTGATGCCAGGAGAGGAGAACCTTGTGTGCAGATTGAAGAAATCTCTATATGGGTTGAAGCAGGCTCCTCGGCAGTGGTACAAACGGTTTGACTCATATATGTTGAATATTGGCTATCAGAGGTGTGAGTATGACTGCTGCATTTATGTAAGGTATCTCGAAAACCATACACCCATATTCCTCTTATTGTACGTTGATGATATGCTCATTGCTGGGAGAAATATGGACGATATTATGTAGTTGAAAGGATTACTGGGAATAGAGTTTGAGATGAAGGATCTTGGTGCTGCAAAGAAGATTCTTGGGATTGATATTCGCAAGGATATAGGCTCTAAGAGATTATGGAATTCTCAAAAGATCTACATACAGAAGGTGCTAGAGAGGTTTGATATGGCAAATTCAAAACCAGTATCTACACCTTTGGCGACTCACTTCAAACTTTCAGCGGCTCAGTGTCCTAAGTCTGATGATGAGATCAGAGATATGGCACAAGTTCTTTATGTTAATGCAATTGGATGTCTAATGTATGGTATGGTTTGCACGAGACCTGATCTGGCTCAAGCTGTTAATCAAGTTAGCAAGTACATGTCAAATCCGGGAAAAGAGCATTGGAATATTGTTAAATGGATCTTCAGGTATTTGAAGGGTACAACTGATTATGGACTTATGTTCGGAGATCATAAGTGTGTGTCAGTTTTGGGGTATGTTGACTCATATTATGCAGGAGATTTGGATAATAGAAGATCTACTACAGGGTATGTGTTTACTCTTTTAGGAAGTACTATTTGTTGGAGATCTGTGTTACAATCTGTCGTGGCAATGTCTACCACGGAAGCTGAGTACATGGCAATGGGAGAGGCAGCCAATGAGGCATTATGGGTTCAAGGACTTGTAGCAGAGTTGACTGTTGAGCAAGGTGGAGTTCTGCTACACTGTGATAGTCATAGTGCAATTTATCTGGCTAAGAATCAAGTGTATCATGCTAGGACGAAGCACATTCAGGTAAGGTATCACAAGATCAGGGAATTGGTAGCTTCAGGTGATATCCTATTAGAGAAGGTGCACACGTCGAAGAATGCAGCATACATGTTGACCAAACCAGTCACTGCGGAGAAGTTCAAGCATTGTTTGGATTTGCTTCATGTCTTCCAGTGCTAGAGGAAGAAGAAGAAATCCCCCCCAGGAAGTGAACAAAGGGTCTGAAGGTGATGGTACATGAGATTTTTCGTCAAGGTGGAGTTTGTTATTCTAGGTGACTTAAAATCCCACTTGGACCATAGTATCACGGACCGGACTAGGGTTCACATGTGGAGGGTGCGACGGTATATCTTAGGAATAGAATATTTCCTATTCCTATTTGTATCGGATTTTGAGGCTTATATATAGGGTTCATAAGGGTTTGTAATTCATTATTCACATAATCAATAATAAACTCTAGACAAAGGGGTCTTCGCCTCAATTGTTTTTCTCTATTATTTTTCGTTTCTTCTTTGTTCTTTCTTGGCCAAATTCACAACACTATCTTATGTAATGATTTACATTAAGTACGTTGGGTCCGACCATCCCACTATTCTCGTGCCCGACTCGAATTATCTGAAAATTTGAATAAAAATAATATAAACAAATATCCATTTATTTCAAGATAATTTATTCAAACAATAAAAGTAAGGAATAAAAAACTATTAAAGGTATTCGAATTACCCATTTGAATAATTAAAAATTGAAAATATAGACTAAGTTTTAAAAAAAATCCCAAATCATCCAATTTGTTTCCAAATTATCCAATTTTTTCAAATTATCCAAAATTACTTGTAATTGTCAAAAATATCCGAACTTAAATATGATCCTTAGATGTTTGGATAGTGATTTTAAATATATGAATTACTTATATTTTCTCGTCATATATATTACCAAATTTTTGTTTTTGTAAAAATACAGTTCAAATAATAAATTTTAATATTTTAATTATCTCTACCCAATCTAAAACCGGTATTACCCGATCATTTATCCGAAATGAACATTCCTTCCTTTACATTATTGTTTAAGCTATAAATTATAATTAGGTGATTATCTGCACTATGTGCAGTGCAATATTATTATTAAAAAAAATATATAATTTTATTTACGTAATATGTTGTAAACGACGAAATGTGTAATGGTTAAAAAAAGTTATTAAAACTTTCAATTTTTTGTATATAAATACAATTGCAAATATGTGGTCTGCAAATCAATGCACTAATCATGCAATTTTAAATAATATTATTTTAAATTTTTTTTTATCAAGTTAAAATGTTTATAATTTTTTTTTATTCAATCTAACCATGCGGTTCAACTAAAAATTAGAGGAAACCGAATACAACTTTTTAAATTTGGATGTCTATTAAGTCATTAAAACATATATTTGATAATATTTTATAATATTGAACTTTTTATCAAGTAAAAGTATTTAAATATTTAAAATTTTTGATCAAGTTAATATAATTATAATATTTTAATCTTTTTATCAAGTTAAAATATTGATAATATTAAAAGTTTTTGATAAAACTAAAATATTTATAATATTAAAAGTTTTATCAAGTTGGAATATTTGTACTATTTTAGTTTTTATATCAAATTACAAAATTAAAATATTTTTACTTTTATTAAATTAAAATATTTATTTTATTCGATTTAATTATACGGTTCAACTACGGAACCGAAACAAACTTTCAAGTTGGGATGCCTATTAAGTTAGATTTCCTACTTTTTTTTTCAACAACTTTATAAACTTAAAACGGTTCAGAAACCCAAACCGGGGAACATAGTTTACATATATAATATCATGCGGAAGTAATCGGGCACTTCGTGCTAATTTTATTTTTTTGACTTCCTACTCTTACAGTTTCTCATCATTTTGGTTCTTTTTATAATGTGCTTATGGACTACTATTAATCATGATATCCGATGTGAAATTTTTGACACAATATTATTTTTCTTCATAGACTGAGTAATCTATGTTCGTTTTTAAAAATTCGAAGTAACATATATAAACAAAATCTATTTTTTTTTTATTATATGGATGACTTGATGATCCAATATATTACAAAAATCTAGTTTTTTTTATTATATGGATGATGTGATGATCAAATATATTACAAAAATAAGATCAAACAAGTTTTATATTTCTTAAAATATAATTCTTTAAAATATCACATTTTGAAGTTTTGTTTCCAAGAATACCACAATTTGTCTTATATTTTAAAGATACCACCAAAAATTTATGTTTCCAAAAAGACCACAACCACTAAAAGTGATTTTTAAAGGTTTAGAATTTAATTTTTTTAGTTTGGGTTAACTAATTTATGTTTAGGGTTTAGTTTTAGGGGCTAGGGTTTAGGTTTTAGGGTTTAGAGTTTTGTTTTGAAAGTTTAAAGTTTAATTTTAGTTTTGTGGTATTTTTGGAAAACATAAATTTTTGGTGGTATCTTTGGAATATAAAACAAATGGTGGTATTTTTGGAAACAAAACTTCAAAGTATGGTATTTTTTAGAATTGTCCATATTTATAACATATATAATTAAATAGACTAAAATGATAAACAAAAATATTAGTAAGACTATTTATGAGATATATAAAATATAAAGGATTAAAAAGTAAAGCAAAAAGTTTTTTGAGATTTTTAATAGTGAAACCTCAAATTTGAGGATCCACTATTCAAAACTTAAAAAAAAGAGGGTTTGAGGGATTATTGGAGACGCTCTAAGACTCGAATGCTCTTCTTTTTGTTTTCTTCTTTTTTGTCAACAACAAATTAATTAAAACGGTTTGGAAATCCAACCCGGGGGAGAAGAGTTTACATACGAAATATCATACGGATAACATCGAGCATTGTGCGCAAGGTTGTCAGCTTAGACATTGTTGGTCCTAGGGGTGTACGAAAGTGAGAAGTGAAAGAACGTCTCCTTTCTTTGTTTCAAGTCTTCCAACTGAACCGCAAACGCCGGCCAATCGTGTGGATGAGACACCATGTTGACCAAATCGATACAATCTATGAGGAAGTTGACCGTCGTCTTCTGATATGTGAGCAAACATTGCATGGCACAGATAAGGGCTTCTAATTTAGCATGTAGGGGAGAAAGGCTTCGTCTGAAATGTTTTGCATCCATTAAGAGATTTGCACCTGCAAGGGGGAGTAAATCTAACCTGCTCTAGAAAAGACCTATGTATCTTTCCAGGATCCATCAATGAAACACTGAGGTCCCACAACCACCACCATTGTTGGCTGAGAGGGAGGCGACATTAAATCTACCCCATCCTCATCAGGGTTGGCCGATTGAGCCGCTACCCAAAATTGTGCCTCAGTTTCCGCCATCCTCAGGATTCCATTGGGATCCCGATCTAAGTGTTTGAAAATTTTGTTGTTTTTTGCTTTCCATGTATACCAGATTATCTACGGGAATTATGGGCTATCTATCAGGAGCCGCCAGAAAGATAGTCCAAATTGGTAAATAATGATGTCTGGGGGAAGATTTCGGGAGCCGATGGAACCTGTGATAGTGTCCAAATTTGTAGAGCCGGGGGACATTCGAACAACACATGGTTGATAGTCTCCTCCAAACCGCATTTATCACACCTCGTATCACAATTGATTCCCCGTGCTCGCAGATTGTGTGTGACCGAGACACACCCCGATAGAACCTGCCATAAAAATATTTTAACTTTGGCGGGCATTTTAGTTTCCAAACGTGAGCCTTGAGTGGTCGAATATCTGGACCATAATAACTCATCTCCGAGACTGCACGAGAAAATTTGCGCTCGAGGTTGTACCCTGATTTAACCGTATACCTCCCTGATTTAGTATAGTGCCAACCTAAGGCATCCGATTGATAAGTATGACCTATCGGAATACTCCTGATCATTTTGATATCCTCCGGGACTATGATTTCATTTATCAGATACCAATTCCAAGTTTTTGTCATCGAGTCAATTAGATGATTGACCCTAAATGAAGGGTAATAATTAATACCCTTACAGGTGACTGGTCTCGGGTAAGAATCGGAAATCCATGGATCATTCCAAACCGAAATGGACTCATCTGACCCAACTCTTTTAATCAGTTTTTTTTAACCAGAGATGTAGCCGATACGATACTCTTCCACCCATAGGATAGAGAATACGACTTAATTTGTTCCAGGGGGTGTGAATTACGGTAATACCTACCCTGAAAAACTTTCGCAAATAGGGACTCTGGATGTTCCATCAAACGCCACAACTGCTTTGCAAGCAGTACAATATTGAAATTATCGATCATCCTGAAACCAAGTCCACCATCCGCTTTATCCCGACATAATTTCTGCCATGATTGCCAATGTATTCCTCTTTGAGACATTGCCAATGTATGAAGTGACAAAATCTTCGATTTTTCCCCTCCCAGACTTTCTGGAATGCCTAAATATGTCCCCATACCTCCGAGCGTTGAGATTCCTAAAGTCTGCTTTAGCTCTTCACTGACCAAATCCGGCACCAGGTTCCCAAATTAAACAGAGGATTTTGCAAAATTATATGCTGTCTTGATGCCAAATCATATTTTTTTAGAATTTTTAGAATTGTCTGACATTTCAAAGAGTTTGCCTTCCAGAAGAACAAACTATCGTCCGCAAAAAGTAAATACGATACCGGGGAACATGTCCTTGCAACCTTTATCCCAATTAGGCGGTTCTCTCGTTCGTCCTTCCGTATATTGGTGATCAATGTTTTTTTTGGTATATTAAAATTTTCGGTATAATCATGAAAATATGGTAAAATTTTACTTTCCAGAAAACAGAAAAAAAAAAAAAAAAAATGGGAAAGGGTTACGAGTCGTAAGTGTTGGATTCCTCCCTCTGAGCCGTTTGCCCTCTCTCTCTCAAATTCCATCATCCCAAGCAAGTTTCTTCTTCGATCCTCGTCTGGTTCGTTTCTAAACTCTACTTTTCATCCAATTTATGTTTTTGATTTCAATCGAAAGGTTTTGTGTCGATCTCAAAGTAGATCGGAGTCAAGTAAAGAGATCGACCCGATCTATTGTAATGCACGGCTCGTAGAAGCTTTACCTACATTATTCTGGATCTAATCGTCAGATTTTAGATTGGATTTCGAAGTTTAGTCTACAGGAATCGCAATTTTAGTTATGGAATCGTTCTTGTTCGTTGGTGATGTTATAAACCCTAATTTTTGTACTCACTGAGAAGTGGGTTTTTTTTGTTGAGGGGACAGGAATCACAATGGCAGCAACGATTAGAAACTTGAAGATAAAAACATCAACTTGTAAAAGGATTGTGAAAGAGCTTCACTCTTATGAGAAAGAGGTTGAGAGAGAAGCTGCTAAGACTGCTGATATGAAGGACAAAGGTGCTGACCCTTACGACCTTAAACAGCAGGTAATGATCTTCCTTCATTTTTATTCTCTGTGATGATGGGTTTCTGTTCTTAGCTTGTTTCATTGAATCTTCTTGTCATTACTCATTAGCTATTTGTATCATGTAAGCTAAATGTTATGGAATTTAGATTCCGGTTGTGATAAAAACTCAGAGCTTCTTATTATTGTCCTAATTGTTGTCTATGTGGGTGAGGTGATGCAGGAAAATGTGTTGGGTGAGTCAAGGATGATGATTCCGGACTGCCACAAACGTCTTGAGGCTGCCTTGGCTGACCTCAAGTCCACTTTGGTATATACACTTTCCATCGTTATTGCTTGCTAAGCGTTAATATATCAGTGTATAACAAATGTAGTGCGCACTTTATTCTCAAACTAGAACTTTAAAGTGCACAGAGGAACCGTGAAATTCCTACTCTGTGTTTTGTCTCTAACAAAAAGCTGAAATTTGCAGGCGGAATTGGAAGAGACGGACGAGAAAGAAGGTCCAGAGATTGAAGATGCAAAGAAGACAGTCGCGGACGTGGAGAAGCAGTTTCACACAGAAGGTGCATGAATTCGGTGACTGTTTGGTCTGTATTGTGAGAATGGTAAATGCAGAGTTTAACGATAATCAATTGTAAGAATCTTCTTTTCTTTCATTGCTATCTATTGTATACACTAAAATTGATTTCGTTTGCTCTAATACATTTTGGTGATTGTTCGTCCTTTCAATATTTTTGAAATAAAACACCAGTTATCTGATGATTCTGTTGTAGCTGAAACAAAATATTGAAAATTGACATAACTTGGACAACCAATTAGTATATAACTATTTAATAGTATTATTGATCTGTTTTGTTTGGTGCTCCATTACCAATATTACTGCAAAGCAGCGATGATGAATCATTACCATAAAACTAAAAGTGAAGATTAAGAGCACGGTTTTTTATAAAAGGTTATCGATGTTGTATCTGATTATCAGCACTCAAATTACTTGTTTTGCGAAGATTCTAAAATTTATGAGTCATTTATATAATGAGAAGTAAACACATTCAAGATTTGCTCTACTCAACGAATATAAAGCTTCTTTTGTCCATAATAAAAGAAATTAAGAGGTAACCCGCGCTTTCGCAAGATGATGATTCCGGATTGCCACAAACGTCTTGAGGGCTGCATTAGCTAGCATGAAGTCCACATTGGTGAATACAGTTTCCATCGTTATGTGCAATACGCCTCAGCGAGTGTCAAAACTGTTCCTCGTTGCCATCTCTTGGTCAACTACCAGGTCTGAAAGAACTTTACATTTCAGGATTGGCCGGGCTTAGAAGCATAGGCCCCAGGTTCTACTTCAGCGATCTATCACTGCGTGATCGAGACCAACAGCCATTTAGATCGCTTGAAACGCTGCGATTTGAGAACCTGCCGGATTGGAAAGACTGGTTAGACATAAAGGTCACAAGAGGAGACTTATTTCCTTCTCTGAAGAAACTTTTGATACTGAGATGTCCAGAGCTAACCGGGAATCTACCAACCTTTCTTCCTTCTCTGATCTCTCTTCACATCCATAAATGCCTTCACTTAGATTTCCAGCCAGACCACCACGAGTACAGCTACGGGAATCTTCAAACGCTAAGCATTAAAAGACCTTACCCCGTGAAACGGTTTGTTGATCGTGCAGCCCTTTCTCTTCAGGTTCATCTCTGACCCAAAACCTTAGTCTCTATCTGTGATTCATCTGAGTCCATCCTTAATACATCCTCGAAAATCTTGAGAAATTCCAGAAGCTGAAGCCGGAGATTGACTGCTTATAAACGTTACTACCAAGAACTTAAAGGAAGAGCTATTGATGTTCTTATGAGTAATCCCGGTGGGGGATTAAGATAACAGTGAAGAAAACAGAGAACCCACAAAAGACTACTTTTCTTTTTTGAATTGAAGTCATTATGGAAATATAGACAGAAATTTGTCTTAATGATTTTCATAATGACAAAAAGCTTGCTTGTCTTCAAACCAGCTCAATTATAAACTATATATATAATATGTCAATGGATGTGTATGTGTATATATATTTATACATTTGGTCTAAGTAAACTCTTTTGCTATTAAAAAATATATTGGCCATTGTATAGTCAAAGAGAATTATTCAGTGGTCATAGTTTTGCTTGTATATAAGAATTGTTTTGGATGAGGCTGAAGAATGAGTCTTTGTGTAATGTTGGTCCAAGTTTCTTGTGAGATTAAATAACTTTGATATGCTTTTTGTATAAAATTGAGTTCTTTAAATCATAAGGGAAAATATAGGAAGGAGTATGTCAATAGTTTGATTCAAAGAAAGTGGGTAGAAATTAAGAAAATGTCGAATTTGGCTGTTGCACTCGTAGCATGCTCCATTTTAGCAGTAGCGGTTATCATCATAAGCTACATCATCACCCGCAATACGAAGCTTCCTTCTCCACCGCCGCCTCCACCACCGCCACCACGGCCACTTCAGCTTCGGACGCCTGTGTATAAAACCAAAGATGGAGATCTGGTCATTCTGACAGGCGCTGGCACTGCCATATCAGTTGCTGGAGCCGTTATCTATGGTGGTTCCAGTGGTTGTGGCGGGGGAGGTGGTGGTTGTGGAGGAGATGAAGGTGGTGGTGGTGGTTGTGGAGGTGGAGGTGGAGGTGGTGGTTGTGGAGGTGGTGACGGTTGTGGAGGTGGAGGTGGTGGTTGTGGAGGAGGAGGTGGTGATTGTGGAGGAGGAGGTGATTAAGTACTTTTGTTGCCAAAAGGGTGAATAATTACTCAATCCTAGATGTTTTACATTTTTCTACGTGTACATATCGTTTTGCAACACTTGTACATATTTATTCTTATGTACAACCAAATTTTTTTGTAGATATACAAAATAATATTTGATGTGAAATAACATAAATTACTTATCTTATTTATACTGTATGAAAATATAAAGTGATTATCAATCATTTCGATATCGATAATTACTATTTAAAATATACTAGGTGGGATCCGCGCCTTGCGCGGAAAAATAAATACATTAGTATGTTAATAAAACTAAAACATAAATTTTTTGATTATCTATTCATTTTTCAAAAATACATATTTAAATAAAACAAATCGAACACGACATTTTCGTGTATCAAATACTACGGAGAAAGATTTGAGAATCATAAAAATCAACTTAACCGACCTTATCTCGTATAATGATATCTAACATATAGCTTCTTCCATATTTATATGTAGTTGCAAATAATATGGATCTAATTGACTAAAAAAAAAAAAAATTGGAAATATAGATATATAACTTTTGCGTAAACACCATATTTTAGAATAAAATACTAAAATATAACTAAAAAAAAAATAGAAATGAATAATTTATAAATAGAACTAACGAAAATTTCAATTCCATAAAATAACTAAAAACTCAAAATCTTAGAGACTTTAAGATATTTTTTTATAAACCACATTCATTTTCTTCCATTCAAAACCACTCGTTTAAACAATACAATCATATATATATTAATTAAAGAGACATTAACACAAAAAATCATAGCTGTCGTTCAAAGATAATTTTAGGAGACATGTCATTTAATTTAACCAATCAGAATATTTCAATTAAAACTATATGCCATGGTGGAAATCTCTACATATTCTCATTAATTTTATAACATAAGCCCATTAATACATATTTTACAAATATAAACCCAACTAAATGTAATATTTTAGACTTACCATATCATCTATTTTTAATTTTTTCTGATATATTAACAAATGTTTTATTCTTATATTTATAACAATATTATATATTGTGTATATATGTATTTAGATTAATTTACTATACAAATATTTTTATTATGATGTAGTCTATTATACATATTTAATCACACTTGCATATATTTATACAATTCATTATTGGAAAATATATATTTTTCGTTTGTTATGTCCCACAAATTCATATAAATCTAAAATTTATCTGATTTATCGTATGCTCTATAATTTACACGAATAATGAAGATCAATTTTACACTTGAAAGATATTGAAATAAATAACATTTGCATATGTTTTGATCAATTTTACACATAAAATATTAAAAATAATGACATTAACAGATTCTTGATCAACAATATTCAACTTTATTACATTTATGCACAATACATATCATTTTTGTACGTTTATAAATGTTATAATTTATATGTTTTGTCATACTCGTTTAAATATTAAAAATTTATATATATTAAAATCGATTAGTCAACCTATTTAATCACTTAAGTACGAATCGTGTTAAATTTTGTATGGACGGATTTAAAGAATCGTTAGGACGTTTATAAAAAAAATCTAAAGTCTATTATTTTAAAATGTATATCTTTTGTTGTAAACAAATTTCACAATTAAATTAATGTTTTATGTTCGCATCGACGAATGTCATGTGTTGTCCCAAAATAATTCACACCAATTTATAGAGTTTAAAAATAATTTATTAACAATTTACTAAAAATAATCATTCACACCAAAATGATTCCTAGGAAAATGATGCCACTTATACCATTTTGGATTATTATTCAATTTTTAATTTTTAGATCTAATTTTTAAAATCAGTATTCTAATTTTATAAGTAATTGTTATTTTTGTATATAAGATTAAAAAAAATCATTTTGAAGATAACCAATTTCGTTATTTTTGATATTTTAAATTTTTTTTTCTTATCATTGTTATCCTTTTTTTTTCAGTGCTCACATTTATTATCTTTACTCAACGTCATTGTTTGTATTTATTTATATTTTTATTAATATTTTTTTGAAGAGAATATTATAAAATTATTCATTAATATTGTAACATCAATTTATTTAAAAAAAAATAAGGGGTACTAAACCCTAACATGGAAGTCTAAACCTTTATAAATGCACGTAAATATTGAAAATAATTCATAGATCATAAATCCTAAACTCTAGCATCAAATCTTAAATCCAAATACAAACACATATAAATTGATATTTTTTAGTAATCGTATGCCATCAAAATTTTTGATTAGAGATGTTAAACCCTACCATGAACTTTTAAACTCTAACCATGCACACAATCATTGAAAATTATAAATAAACTCATTTGATGATTTACAGAAAACGCATAGGCTAGATGTAAATGATTCAAGTCCTCGATTCATCGTGACCCACTATTAGTAATAAAAAATCTCCACATTTTATCATTTCATAGAACAATTTGATCGATGAGTTTTAATTTGATTTTTTTGTTCTTGTTTCTACATAAAGTATTTGAAGCACATGAGCTTACTGTTCGAATTTAAACAATAAGAATTTTGTTTTGTTTTAAATAATCTGTTTTGTCTTTTTTTCTTAGGAATAATTCATAGTTCCGTTTGTTTGGGTTTTAGTGTTTATTTTATCGGAACTATGAATTATTCCTCAAAACAGACATAATCTGAACAAACCTCTTCATCGAATAAAAGACTCAAAAACAGAGGAAACCTTGTTAAACACGAAAAAGTATAGGTTCATGTAACAAATTCCTTTAAAACATAAAAGGTATAAATATTATAAAGAGATATCTTGTTGAAGAGGCAAAACCTAAAAGAAGAAGTAGGATTAGATACCAAACTCCTTTCAACGAAAAACGAAAATATGTAGAGATAATATTATTAGAAAATTATCTTATAGAAAAAGTCAAATTCTGGGAAAAAGAAAAATAAATAAGAATCATTACAATAGTAAAATGAAAAAAATGAATAGATCAAATAACTAACACAAAAACACAATTACTAAAAATGTATGTCATCATAGATTCAAGACACGTAAACAAATTAATATTAATTTAAAATTTTAAAATAAATATTAGAATAAAAGTACAAACCAAATTTAATAATAATAAATAAGATTTTATAATAAAATTTTTTTTGTTAGAAATAAATAACTGATTATTGTTAGAAATAATACAATATATAAAATACAGATTATACTTACTTTGAAATTAACGAAAACGTTACAACCTATAAAACGAATACAACGATAATAATTAAGATAATAAAAAGACGAATATAAGATAAAAAGAACACAAACTGTATAATAGAGAACAAAACACATAAATTTAAGAATAAATAAGAAAAAATTATACCTCAGAGAGGAATTTAAAACCTATAAAAAAGAATGAAACGATAATCATGAGT
Source organism: Pseudoturritis turrita (assembly GCA_900406555.1). NCBI lineage: Eukaryota > Viridiplantae > Streptophyta > Magnoliopsida > Brassicales > Brassicaceae > Pseudoturritis > Pseudoturritis turrita. The sequence continues at coordinate 329,692 of OVBL01000343.1, forward strand.
AAAAAATAAATAACGATAATATTATAAGGAGATATCTTGTTGAAGAGGCAAAATCTAAAAGAAGAAGTAGGATTAGATAACAAACTCCTTTCAACGAAAAACGAAAATATGTTGAGATAATATTATTAGAAAATTATCTTATAGAAAAGATAAAATCCGGGAAAAAAAAAAAAAGAATCATTACAATAGCAAGAAGAAAAAAATGAATAGATCAAATAACTAACACAAAAACACAATTACTAAAAAGGTATGTCATCATAGATTCAAGACACGTAAACAAATTAATATTAATTTAAAATTTTAAAATAAATATTAGAACAAAAGTACATACCAAATTTAATAATAATAAATAAGATTTTATAATAAACAATTTTTTGTTAGAAATAAATAACTGATTATTGTTAGAAATAATACAATATATAAAATACAGACTATACTTACTTTGAAATTAACGAAAACGTTACAACTGATAAAACAAATACAACGATAATAATTAAGACAATAAAAAGACGAATATAAGATAAAAAGAACACAAGTTGTATAATAGAGAACAAAATACATAAATTTAAGAATAAATAAGAACAAATTATACCTCAGAGAGGAGTTTAAAACCTATAAAAAAAATGAAACGATAATCATGAGTAAAAAATAAATAACGATTTCACGATATAATAAACAACATGAACAGTATAATAGATAACAAAACACATATACATAAACAACAAATATAAGAACGAATTATACCTCTAAGAAGAGGTTATAACCTATAAAACGAATAGAACGATAATTAGTAGAAAAATAAAAAAAAATAAACGAATAAACAACAAAACTAACAACATGCGCAGTATATATTCTATAAACACAAAAACGAACAAAATAATACATCGAAGACGGTGACATAACATACCAAAAAACAGAACAAATAAAACAATATCATTAGGACAAAAAGAAAAAGGTATTACAGAACAAATAATATTGTGTAGTCTCTATCGTATTTATAACAAACGATAAAAATAATACCTAGGGTTTTAAAACAACCGACACAAACAAACAGGCAAATAAAATAAACACTAAAACCCAAAACGGATAAAATAGATGGGCCACAATAAAAACATACACAAACCCATAGCAATTATATACGTTCGAAATAAGGATATTTTAGTCATAAAATTTTGATGGCAATGGATTGTAATTATATACGTTCGAAATAAGGATATTTTAGTCATAAAATTTTGATGGCAAGGGATTGTAATTAAATGATTTCATTAATGGCATAAAGGTAAAAGCAGGTCTGAGAGTGATTCTGGAGCCGCCACGTAGGATTTCACACTTGCTAAATAATAGTATGATTTGTTTAAAACTATGTTATCTACATATATTTGGCCATTGGATAAATCATGTTATCTAAATAAACGATTAAGATTTTGAAAAAAAAAATTATCAATTATTTTCTAATCTCTCTCTATAGTATAATTACTAATCATTAGTGTTTGTGGTATTTTTGGAAAAACAAAACTTTTAGTGGTATTTTTGGAAAAAAACTCAATAATGGTATGTTTGGAACAAAAATATATTTTAGTGGTATTTTAAAGAATTCTTCTTTATATAATATATATTCAAATTTTCTATTTTAATTTTTCTAATATCTATTTATTTTTTGTATTGTATTGAATTTTTTTAGTTTTTTTTTTCTAATATTTTGTTGTGTAGTATTAATAGAAGACAATAAATAGAAAAACGAAAATTTTATTGAATCATTAAATTTATTTTCAATGTAATTACTTTTTTTGATGATGTGGATGATTTAAAATGATGATGTGAACATCTTAAGAGGAGAAAAAATTCTCATATTATGTATACTAGATGAATATTCGTGTATACACGCAGGTTTCTATTATATAAACATTAAATTGTGTTTATATGTTTTCATATAATTTTTTTTTTTTTTAGAATTAAAATTTACACTACTCCACCGCCCGCATCCATTATGTATCGTCTCACACCATTTTCATTCGGAACTTAAGAATTTTGAGTAATTTTGAGCAATGATCGAGACGATTGTTCTCTTTGTAATTGCTTTAATCAAATAAAGTATTCAAAACTTTGTATTGTAGTTATCATTGGTATTATCACTGTATTTGCATATCACATGATAAGGCATGTTATGCACCATATCCTTTTCTTTATTCATACATGGTGCTTTAGAAGGAGACATAAAAGAGAAAAATCTAGAATACAAAAAAAAAAATCTATAAATTATACATGATACAAAGATAATGACACCGACGTCATTAGTGTCACGCTGGTGGCTATAGATCGAAGTCTTCTCTAGAACTTTTTGTCCAAAAGAGGAGATCTAATTATCATATGATCATGCGATAGATCCTACGCATAATTGATAATATATGATTGTAAGCAAAAAAATTTTGATTGTTTATTTCCAACAGCGCACCTACGTTTTAATCCCAAGTAGTGAAGACAATACCATCAAAATGGTCAAGAACTTCACATGCATCCCAAGAAAAACAACTGTAATTGTAAATGAAATCAATAGGGTAGCAAAATAGATATTCATCAAGTAAAATCGAAATTACAAACAGTTGAATATAACAACGAATTGAGATTAATATCATGGAAATCATGGAATTTGACAAAGAAAAAAGAACAACAAACCGAGAATCCTAGTCATTTTCATCCAACCAATGTGTATCAGTTTTATGAAGGAAATCGTTCTTGTACTTCAGATATGATGATGGGAAAGGTACTTGATAGAAATCACGAACCAAGATAGTTACTGGTCGAGAATGAGCCTAGGAGGCTAGGAGAGAGCCGCTGCAATCACCCGGTCAGAGACTTTGCGCCTTTAACAGAGACCCATGAGAGAGAGTCCAGCTCTGGTTTTTCCGATTCAACTTTGACCAGCCAAAAAAGTATTACGAACACCTCTTAGCCGCCATTATGTTCCTCAGCAAGACGAAATTGAAATTGAGAGCTCCTTGTATGGGACAGATTTATGTCTCTTCGGATATGTGATGTTAAGGAAAAAGTAAGGTGACTTCCGTTTTCCGATTAGAGATCTTTCTTTCTCCTTAAAATAGCATGCATAAAAGGGATGTAGATGATACGACAACATCACTGGTGACGTTTTGGAACCCAAATTAAACTCATCTTTTATATAATAGATAATTTTAAACATTTTTAAAGATTGATGTGTCAAAATACGAGGTACTGATCTGTCAATCTTGTGAGAGTAAACTCATCTTTTATATAATAGATTTGATTGATCTTTTTTAGTCGATATCATTATACATTTTGGCTATGGTAAACATTACTGCAAAGAGAGCGATGAATCATTACCATAAATTTCAAGCGAAGATGTAAATATATACCAATGATAAAGAGCAAGGTTTTCTAGATATGTAATTTACTCTCAGCACTCACTAATTTCTTCTTTTTTTCTTATGGAGAATAAAAATTTTAAATCGCTGAGTAGAACAAATCTTGAATCATAAGCTCTAGAAAAAATCTAATTCAAGATTTACTTTACGCAACAATTTAAAGTTTTACTTGTCCATAATAATCTTGAATCTTGGACATTGGAAGAGATCGAATTCAAGAATTTTTTTGTTTATTCACCAATTTAAAGCTTTTTATTGTACATGATAAAAGAAATTAAAAAGGGGAAATAGAAGAATGGGGAGATTTGTTGAGAGAGTGGAGTTGGCATCGTTTGTGGGAGAAATAGTCAGAGTTTTTCATTATCCAATATCTCTCTATCTCCTTTGCCTCTCGTCCCGCCACTCTTCCTGCTATTAAATCCCACCTGATATTATTCAATTTATGACCAACTTACTATTCATTGTAGTTTTACGATTTGTTATGATTTAACACATATTGTAAACCAAAAAAATATATTATATATGTTACTAATACGCTGTCCAAAGTTATATCTCTATTTAATAAGTTAAACTAAAAGGAATACAAGTGAAATTTTGTTTTATTTATTATAAGAATATAAAATAGTCCTAAAACAACATTTTTAGTAAGGCCAAAAGACTATAATTTACTCCAATTTAATATTTAAAAGTCATATGACCCAGCCAAGCATATTTGGAAGTGATATACTGACTTAGAGGCATCTCACCCTTTGTTCGGGCATAAACATACAAAGTAACTTATATTGGTTTTTGCTTAAAAATTATTCCCTCCGTTTCATTATATAAGATGTTTTAGAATTATATTTTTTTCCATTTTATTTGATTTTTTCAAGTTTCTATGCAAAATTTAATGTAATATGACTATTTATATTCTGCGGTATTTTTTTTTTATTAGTTGATTTGTTTTTAATTAGATATTAAATGATGTTTTTAATATAAAAAAACAAAACAAAAACTAATATTTATATATTTCTTAAATTCCGCGCTTTTAGCTAGAAAATCTTATATAATGGAACAAAGAGTATTATATAATGTAATGTTGTTAAACTCATAAATATCTTTTTAATTTATGGTCAAAATACTTAGTTATAAAAATAGTTACTGGTTACTGGTTTGAAAAAAAACTACATGAGAGAATATAAAGAAAAAATAAGTTACACAAAAATCATGAATACGTGTTGACATTGTTATCAATAAATGGGTTAAACGTAGTACTTAACTACTATAAGATTATATATATAGTTACCATTTCCAAAAACAAAAAAATTAAAAGAACTTACTAAAATCATTCTTACTAAAACGATGACTCGATATCTTTTGAAGAGATCCAAGCTATTACGGAACAACTACAAGAAATTTATAAAGAGGAGGAAGTGTTTTGGAAACAAAAAAACAGAATTGTTTGGCTTAAGAATAGGAATAAAAATATAAAGTTCTTTCATTTGTATAAGATAATAGGTCTTTTTAATGATGATGGAGTTTGGGAAGAAACGGAGAAGGGGCTGAACTCTGGAGTCTACGACAATATAATATTTTTTCACTTTGCTTACGTCAATCCAGTCGAAAGACAGTTCCAAAGTCCTATAGGCTGTACAACCTAAAATAACAGAGAGTATGAATATTATGTTGTTAAGAGAGGTCACAAAGAATGAGGTGAAAAATGCTCTTTACGGTATATATGAATCCGGAAAAGGCACCGGGACCTGATGGAATCACGACTCTGTTCTATCAGCGGTTTTGGCCCTCGATTCGAGGAGAAATGGTTGGGAAAATACAACAATTTTTTCGTACGGGAAAATTTGACTCTCGGTTGAATGAGACAAATATTTGTCTTATTCCAAAAAATGAAAAACCGAAACGGATGGCGGAATTTAGACCAATCAGCTTATGCAATGTAGGGTATAAGATCATCTCTAAGATCTTATGTCTGCGACTTAAGAAGGTGCTTCCAAAGGTGATTTCAGAAACGCAATCTGCGTTCGTGTCAGGGAGGCTAATTACTGACAACATTTTGGTAGCTTAGGAATTGTTTCATGGATTACGGACAAACCCTTCTCGTAGGAGTAATTTATGTCGGTAAAGACAGATATGAGTAAAGCATATGATAGGATATAATGAGATTTTTTGGGAGCTGTTCTAATGAGGCTAGGTTTTGAACAGCGCTGGATCACCTGGATAATGAGGTGTGTGCGGTCAATTTCCTATCAGGTACTGATAAATGGACAACCAAAAGACCGTATATTACCAAGAAGGAGATTATGGCAAGGAGATCTGTTGTTACCGTACTTATTCATCTTATGTACTAAGGTCATGATTGCCGATATTATACAGGCAGAGAGGAATGATTTACTCACATGGATAAAAATTTCTCGTCATAGTCCATCAATTTCACATATTTTATTTGCAGATGATAGTATTTTCTTCTGTAAAGCGGAGGAAAGTGAAAGTCGGGATATCTTAGAAACCTTACAAAAATATGGGAAAGTTTCAGGTCAGGAGATTAATTTTCTAAAATTATTGAGCATGTTTGGGCATGATGTTACCTCTCAAGCAAAAACTCAGATAAAACAGATCATGGGGATCGATAAGGAGGGAGGTATGGGGACTTACTTAGGTATACCGGAGAGTTTAGGTGGATTAAAGACTAAGATATTTAATTATATTAATGAGAGACTCCATGATAGGGTAAACGGTTGGTCGGCAAAATTCTTATCAAAAGGAGGAAAAGAGATCCTGATTAAATCAGTGGCTCTGGCGCTTCCGACGTATATTATGTCATGTTTTAGACTCCCCCAGTCGTTAACTTCTAAGCTAACTAGTGCAATAGCAAAATTCTGGTGGAGCTCCAATGGATGTAACTGCGGTCTCCATTGGATAGCATGGAAAAAATTATGTGAACCCAAAATTGAGGGCGGATTGGGCTTCCCTTCTCTGGATCATTATAATTCGGCATTACTAGCAAAACATTATGGCGATTGTACCAATATCCAAATTCTTTGGTTGCAAGGGTTCTTAAAGGGAGATGTTTCAGGAACAGACATCCGCTAATGGCGAGTAAGCCACACTCTCCATCTCTCGGATGGAAGAATTTGTTATCGGCAAGAGATTTACTTTACCAGGGGAGTAGGGTAGGAATGGGTTCGGGACATAGTATTGCAGTTTGGGATGATCCATGGATTCCAGATGAGCTTATTAGGCCTCCAAGGGGCAGAGAAAGAATTTTATATCATAATCTTAAGGTCAATCATTTAATTAATCCAGTCACGAAGGACTGGCATCTCCCAATTCTACATGAATTTATGGATCCGCGTGATATTCCATTAATAAGGCGGTTGGAAATCTGTCTGACGTTCATGAGGGACAGTATAATATGGCATTTTACAAAATCCGGTATATATATAGTTAAATCGGGCTAATAGTTATCCACGATTCTTCAATCTAATTTAGACTCGGGATTTCTAGGAGAGCCAAGTATTAGAGCCTTAAAGGCACATGTCTGGAAAATATCTTGTCCAACAAAGTTCAAACACTTTCTATGGCAAGTCTTAGCTAATTTTATGGCAGTAACATCAAAGTTAAATCAACGAGGTATAAAATGTTCTACAATTTGTAAACATTGTGGGACGGAGGAGGAGACGGTCAATCGTGCTTTGTTCGAATGCCTCACATATTTTTATACTTGGGTCTTAGCATCTTTTAATGTCAGTTCGGATATTTTCCGTACTGCATCGATGTACATAAATCTGGACTCTTTTTTTGGAGAAATACAAGGCGGAATTTACAAAGTATTGATAATGAAATGTTCCCTTAGATATTGTGGTTTATATGGAAATCAAGGAATAAAAATTTTTTAGAGAACTCGATTCGAAACCTACAGGGATTTTTAATTTTGCAGTAACGGAATTTAAAGCTTGGAAAGAGACACAAATTCACACTATTAGTACAAGGGAGGATGTTCCACCATTGGTTCAATATTCGTCCAGTATGAGGTGTCAGATCGATGGGTCGTGGAAGGAGACGGATCCAACCTCTGGGGTTGGATCGTTTTGTTATCGAGGAGATCATTCAGTGCTTCTAAGGGCAAGGGGACAAGAAGACTGAGGACACCCTTGCATTTGGAGATGGAAGCATTGTTGTGGGCCATAACATGTATTCTGGATAACCATATGGATTGTCAGGACTTTGAGACAGATTGCTCCGACCTGATTCAGATATCGCAGACACCAAATGAGTGGCCAACTTTTGCCATACTCACCAAAAGATTTAAAGTGCTCCGGGTGCGTTCCCAGAATTTCTTATTATTGTTGGTCCCTCGACTATTAAACCTGAAGGCTTATTGTTGTTTATCCATCATCTCGTTTAAGATTTATTGAATTATTTATTGTAAGCAATTCACCTCTATGGTAACCAATCACAAGAGTATTTTTAATGAACTGTTTGGTTGATAAAAAAAAAAATCATTCTACAACGACACATAAAAGAATATAGATAGTGAATTAGGTAAATGGCAAGAAACGAAGAAGTATTTGGATAAATGATAATTGTTAAAGTTGTTACTAGAAAATAGCAAAATAACCGGAGACAATGTAGCACGCTATTTTTTAAAATAAACTTCTAAAAATATAGTTATTTAGTATTCTCGTACTTAGATAATTCTGAATGCGCTAAATAATGATACAGAGCCCCCAAAATAATAAATCATACGCTAATATGACAAAGATATATATAAATCTATTCGATAAATAGATATTTATATAGAAAAATAACATGATTCAGAAAAAAGTTATGTGTTCTACAACACTTAGATTATATAAATAAAGTTAAGTTGCAAAAAAATCATTACATAAGTAAACCGTATAAAAAAATTTCATTTAATAAATTAGAAAAATAACACAAGAAAATTTTTACTAATTCCGTGACAGTTCAATAAAATGGGTAAAATCATCCAAAATGTTCAAAATCACTCTTTGCAGTTGGATGAAGAAATGCTTTGTCATTTACTTAATTGCTCTTTCAAATTTTGTCATTGGGTGCAATTACTCAAAAATATAACTTCTGCTTTAATTACGAGTAAATATTTGACAAATTAGGTTCATAATTTGATATAAGTGTGTATAAATGTATCGTGGAATATCATAAATATCTTTAAGAGATATATTGTGGATGCCATTGCTTCACGTAATACATACGTATACATGCCTAAATTCACACACAGAGACATACATATTATATAGATAGAATCATGTCAAGAACTTAAAATATTATTTGGAACGAGATAAATATATAAACAGAAGAAGAAAATGTTACCTATCACCGACAAGTCTGTGCATTCGAAAGATGAGATCTTCTTCTTGTTCGGTCATATTGATAAACTCCCATTCCATACTACTCACCTCTGCATATGAGTTAGGTATATTCAACAAAAACTCAACATGAGAAAATAATTTTAACGTAGACAAGTTAAATGGATGAGCATATATATAGACCAAAAGGAAGAACGATTAGATATTAACTAAATTAAAGAGAAACCTTCCGAGTCATGTAGAGTAGTAATCTTGGTTTGCTTACGATTGCGACGGCGATGAAGACGGTGGGTGTTATCCATTAGTATTGGAAAATGGAAGAAGACAAATATTATAGAGAGAAACTGAAATTTTGGAGTTGGAGAATGCAAGGAAATACAAAAGATGCGAGGTAGAAAAGTATATAGAGAACTAGTGAAGAAGAGGAAAGAGAGAGAGACATAAAGAGAGGTCCCCAACGAACAGCTTTGCAAACTCGTAAGTATTGTAGTATGGATGACCACGTAGCCTTTGTGTAGAGACTTGTTGTTATTATGACTGGACAAAATATCCATAATATTCACTTCGATATGTTATTCGTTTTGATAGGAATCGAAAAATCTAGAAAATTGTAAGTTTACTGAACTAACCAAATACTAAAGTTTAATATTTGTTAGAATCGGAGGAACAAACACTAAAATCTAAACTTATGAATATTCACTCTATGCCGGAAATATAAATATATGCATGTATTGTATTTATATATAAATACATAGACATATATAAGCTACATATATTTATTATGTATCTATAAATTTAAAGAATTTTCTATATCAAATTAATTATAAAACTATTAAAAATTAAGAAACACAATTAAAAGTAAATTTTGAGATGCAATTTTATACGTAGCTATTTTTTTTTCAAGTTTTTATTATTTTTTTAAATAATTTTTACGGAATGGATCGGATATTCTGTTGAATATATCCATATATTAATAAATATACAGACACTGAAAATCTGGCTATTTTCGAAACGGATAAAAATGATAAATATGCTGATCCAAATAAAAATAAAATAAAATAACAGATACCACACAAAAATATGATATATGTTCCGCGTCCAACCCTAGTTATATTGACACAATCATACACAACACAATATATAGAGCTCTAAATTAGTGTTTGTTCCTCCGATTCTAACAAATATTAAACTTTAGTATTTGGTTAGTTCAATAAGTTTACAGAAGTTTCTAACGGTCGTAAAATCGTACTCGTAGAGCCCAGCCACTGTGCCACTGAAACTTCTGTATTTTTTTTCTTTTTACTATTTTAAATTCATTTTTGGCATTATATACAATATAGAAAATATTTATGCACTACAGAAAAATCCTATTTGTGTTTCTAGTCAATAATTGATATGTGACCGTTAGAAACTGACATATCGATTTAACTTCTATTCAGGGGTTAAAGTTCACTCAATTAAAACCCTAGTTTTTCGGACCAATAGGATTTATCTCATATAATTTCATTTCGCAGCGTGAAATTATAAAAGAGCAATAGGATTTGGTTTTAGCGGTATGGAATAGAAATGAAATTATATGAGACAAATCCTATTAGTACTCTAGGATTTCAATAGGATTTCTCTTCTCGCCTTAAGGTTCGGAACAAAAAAATACCTCTCTTGCAGCCTCACGTCATGCATGAAGTCGCTATCCTTCGATTCTTTTTTCTTTTATATACCATTATATGTGTTTTAATTGACTTTAAAATCAAGATATATAAAGGGTCTTACTCGAATGAGTTTGGTCTGCTACGGTTTGCTGTATTTTTTCTTATTTGTATCAGATTTATGAGTTTTTAAAAAGATAGTCTTAAGATTGTATTTACTTAATAAAAGAAAACTCTCGAAAGATGATCCATATAAAAAAAAAAACTCTAGAAAGATGATTTGTTCAAATTTATTTCTTCTCGTTTACTTTTTACAAGTTCATCAAATTCACTAAAATCATTATCACAATGTGACTATTATACTACCTGCTAATATTACATTCGGTAAAAATTGATTACTCTTGACAAAATATTTTAAAACTATTGGACGACAACCACTTCATTAACATAAATACTAGACAAATAAAATGTCCAAAATATACAATATTATAATATTTAGGGTAATTCTCAAAAATACCATAAAATAAGTTTTTATTTTAAACATAGCATCACTAGTTTTTTTTTCAAAAATACTATTAATTTTTTTTTTCAAAAATATCACAAAAGTAAACTAAACTTTAAACCCTGAAATCTAAATCCTAAAAACTAAACTTTAAACCCTAAACCCAAACACAAATATTTAAATTAAAAACCTGTAAAAATTATTTTAACGGCCGTGGTATTTTGTAAAACAAAAATTTTTAATGAAATTTTAAAAAAAAAATACTAATGATAGTATGTTTGGGACAAAAACTATATATATATATATATATATATATATATATTAATTAATTAACCATCCGACCCAAACCGGGGATCGGTTTCCGGATTACAAATTGACATCGGTACAAAACCTAACCAAAAACGAAAATTGTCGATAGAAACAATAAGATCGATCACCGGCGATGAAAACACGGGACTGAATTAGGGACACTCGATGAGCCAAATTGACCCCAACCGGCGGTTATGAGAAAGATGGCTTCGCTCGTCCCCAACGTTTCCGGTCTCCGCCGAATCGGAGAACCGACTCCATATGGTTAGACCGTAGTCTGAAGGGTTCCAACCGCCTCCACCCTTCTCCCGTCGAGGTAGATCCGACCCGATTGAGCCCCACGGCCAGCACCGGTATATCCCAAACCTACCACCGCCGGAATTAAACCGCCGTCTCAACAAGCCACCACCCTCGGAAAAACAAGCAGTGAACTTCAATCCAGTGAAGAGAAGAACCCTAGATGAGCCTGGAAGCGAAAGAATCACCTAACGTCTCGACCGATCCACCTAAGCCCCATATATCGCCAGAATGACGGCCGAGAAACCTTCCTCCACTTGCGGCGCAGACCACCGGACCTTCGGACGCTTCTGCAATGGATCTGCAGCTATAGATTGCATCGGTGAACCAACGGAAGTTCTCCTCCGAGAAACCCACCACCGTCCTCTAGCAGTGTCAGATCCGGGAAGAGAAGCTACACGAGGCCCCTCCGGTTAACTTTAGCCGTAGATCCGCTTCGCCACAACAGAGAAAACTTAAAAGACGGCGGCTAGGGTGAATTCAAAGAAGAGAGAAGCCATTCAAAGGCTTTTCACCAACAAAGAAAATATTATTTTAGTGATTTTTAAGGAATTTTCTAATATTTAATTTCATTATTTCAAATCTGTTGCCTTGCTTAGCAAGGACTTCCTGCCTATGTTTTTTTTTTTTAAATCATAAAACAGCAGATATTATAGTATTAAAAAAATAGTTTGGTAAAATTTACAAGGAGTTTAAAAGTTACGCAAATGCAAAATCTAACACGATAAAATTCAGTATAAATTTTCTTAAACTGCGATCGAAATTTTCGTATTAATGAACTAGAAAACAAAGTAGTATTAATATAGAAAACGAATGAACAGTAAATAAAATGATTTTATTAGAATAAGTTTTTGTGTGAATATAGTGGAACTGCTTAACAGTTAACAAGTGTTTCACTAGGATTTGGAATCCTCTTTATTTTTTGTTGATCTCGCTCCTCTAGCAACATTCTTGTATTAATTTGGTCATTAATTCAATAGTTTATTCCACTTTGACAAAAGTGAATTGAGAAGAAAGTTTGTTTTCACAGGTTTGGCGAAGTGAGCTCAGAATATGGTTTCTTCGCTGAACTTGACAAAGTGGACTGAGAAAATAGTTTATTTACTAGAATTGACGAAAAGAGTTGAGAAGATAGTTTATACATTAAATTTGACGGAGTGAACTGAAAAGGTTGTTACTTTACTTGGCTTGACAGTGAGCCGAGATGATAGTTTTTTCACTGGTCATTCATGGGCTCTCCGACAATTGCGGCCAGCTAGTTCATCTACTTTGATTTCTGGATTTTTTTTTAATTTGGAGGTTTTTAAAATCGGCCTCTAGTGTAAGATCTGACACCAACATGTTAGTACCAAACAAATTGAAGCATCAAAATTTCTGGATTTCTGGATTTTTTTTTAATTTTTTAATTTTTTTTCTTTCGTATACGTAACTTTCAACTATATGACTATATATGAGTCATTCCAAAATTTAAAACCAGAACAATAAATATCGACTAGACAAAAGAAAACAATTTAAATATATCCATAATTTGTTGAATGGTAGATGCTTGAATGGTTTACGAACTTAGTCGACAATATATCTATAAAGTGGTCCACTGATTATAAATGTCATGCAGTGAGTATAGATTCGCTTAACCGCACCCACTAAACGACGTATGGGTGAACAGAATGGATTCATCTTAGCCGCCCTCGTTATGTTTCAACATTAAGTTATTATTACAATTGCTTAAAAGAAAATTATTGTTACTTGAAAAAAATATTTATCAAAAAATCAAAATTAAGGGGTTGATTGGTTTATCCGCTACCATTCGCAAATGCTATGTTTGCGGACGATTGCGGTTGGTAGCGTTTGACAACAATCACAGAAACCATTCCATACCGTTCTGTACCACTTTATATCATTCCTTCCTACGAGTGTTTGCGGTTGCGGGCGGTTAAAAAAATATTATTTTAAATAATAAACTAAAATTTACAATAAAAAAATATTTTTAAAATTTTACTTTTTATATATCGAATATTATCATATAAAATTATATACACTTGATATATTTTTTAATTAAACTAAAATAAACTTGTAATTATAAAAAAGTTATTGTAAAAATACTATTTAATTATTCTATGATTTATTTAAAATTTATAATTTTAATTTTTTACAATAATATATTTTTGATTTCAATTTTAATTTTAATAATTATAAAAAATGTTATTGTATATATAAAAAATGTTCCAAACATCTTTTAAAAAAATTATTTAATTATTCTATGATTTATTTAAAATATATAATTTTAATTTTTATAATAATATATTTTTTATTTTTATATAAATTATATATTATGTGTATTTTGGTAATTTTATGTAAATCCGCTATCGCATCCGCTGTAAACCAGTCATAAACATCCCGCAAACGCACCCGTTTCCAGATGCTTTACCAGTCGAATAAATTGTCTAATAACGCTAGAAACCGCTACCGCCCGCTTTCGCAAACTCCCTCAATCGCACCCACACTCACTGCGTTTAAACCAGTCAAACTCTAACACTAACGTGTCAAAACCAATTTTTTCTTTTTTATCATATGAAATTTTATATTTAAATTTTGAGATTTTAAAGCTGGATCTAATTGAAATCTCCGAAGCCAAAAACCGACATAACATAAATATTCTCTGGAAGTTAAGTCCTAAGCGAGGCTAGTCGAGCAATACTAAACTTGCAGGCAATCTCACCAATCAGAGATCCATGAACTCAGACAAACCGAAGAAGCCAACTCAAATGATCCAATGTAAAAAAATCCTCCTAGAGAGATGCAAGGCTACCTCTCTAATTCTAAGAACCTAGGTTTCAAACACACCAAGAAAGCAACACTAATTTTACCACAAACCATCTTCCATGTACGGCGATGTTCGAAAATAATTTTTCCACGTTTCTATTGAAACCAATGAGAATAAACGGATCTCGAACTGATCCGATCAATAGGGACAAGGAGTGATCCAATCTGTCTCGAATGAAGCCTATAACAACCAGCATAAAACGACAACAGAACGACACCGGAGAGAAGCCGAGAACATGATCACCAAAAATTAAAAGAAACAAAACCTGCAAGGGGGATGAATCAGTCCCTGTCCAGGCAGGAGACGAATCCATCCGAAGGGGTCTAGAGCGGTTAAGGGGAACCAGAACACAGAAGTGGCCGGAGATAGCCAAAACTAAACCGCCGAAGGGGGATGAAAAAAAACCAGCAACAGAGACCACCGAGAGAGTACCTTCACTGCACAAACCATAGAAAAAGCCACCCAAACACAATCCAAACGTCGGAGTAACCCAACGCTTTTCCACATCTTCTCCACATCTTTTCCGAAAGAGGCGCTTAGACAAATAATCACGACAAGTGGAATGCTCCCAGCCACTGGTCCAGCCAGACAACAACGACGAGTTTCCATCGCAGCCAACTCTACCGAAATCGAAGGCTTCTATCCCAGATCTGAGAACACATTCGCCGGAGAAGAAATCCTAAAAACTTTCAGGTCAGAACAGATTACCGACATGTTTAGTACAATCCTAAAGAAGGGCTCTACACTTTATTACATCATCTTCTCACAGATTCGACGACGATGCGCTTTCACCGGAGAATAGGAGGCCACGATGAAAATCTCTCCTTTTTTTACTTCGCTCCGTAGTTTTTTTTTTAACCAAAAATTATTTATCAAATAAAAATTACTTGTAATTTATCGTTCTATACCCATCGAATCTGGCATGCAGGATTCAGAGCCGGTCCTTAGGTGAAATGGACCAAGTCCATGCTTGCGGCAGATTATATTTATATTGTGTTCGGCTTTTTTTTTTTAGATATTTCTTTCACGATCGGTTCAACATATTTCGGGTCCCCAGGCAAAAAAAAAAAAAAATTTGGTAGGTGCCCTCATAATTTTTTTGGTATAAGTTTTTTTTTTCGTCCTTGAAAAAAAAAATTATTTGGTAAAAAACAAAAAAATGTGGGCCCTTGGGCAGTGCCTCCTTACCTCTAGGGTTAAGCCGGCCCTGGTTCCTTTAGTCTGGTGGCCAATTGCAGTTGGTGAGTTACCAAATTCTCGGTTCGGATCTTAAAAAGGTCAAATCTTGTTTTTCTTATAGTTTTTTAATTTTTTCAACTAAACATTTAAGGCTATAGTTTAAATTTTAAAATACATGGACACATTCGTCACGGAAAGCACCCCCTTCTGTGCTTCAAGGAGTTTTTTGTTTTTCTTTTTCATTTTTAACACATTCATATTTCTTTGGTTAAGTGCAATTATTTTTTTGTTATAATGAAGCAGTCCATTTTTTTTCTTCTGCTCGTAGTCTTCTCAAATTTAGACTCTAGTCAGGTTCGTTGTAATATCTAATGTTCATGCATGATTTGCAGAAAAACATTTCACCATTATCAAATAGATTATTCGCTATGTCAAAAAGACGATCGCGCATGGCCTTCTGCTCCACAAATCATCCGTCGATGGCTTTGTATCTTACTCTAATGCTGATTAGGTTTGCTATCCATCAACTCGACGTGCGCGACATCTAAGTCTTCTAACCATATCCATTTAAAGAGAGTTCACTTCATATCTCTGCATTAATAAAACATGTTTTCCAGGAAACCAAATTTTTATAAATTCGTATCACATTTTTCATAATATTAATTATATCCTAGCCAATATCAATTTTTTTTTAAATAACCAAGAGATTTCATCAAAATTTTCTTATGAATCAAACGATGTATTATCATCAGATGATTACACATACCACATATGCAACTAAAGGCATACAATTTTAATTAATTTATAACTCTAGAATTTGAAAGATGATAAAACTCAAGATCAATAAAGAATAACTCTCTTTATTAGCTTTAGGAAAATAACACAAAACCTAAAGTTCTCAATCTCTCAGACTCATAAGTTATGCTACAACTTTGACATCTCCTTATATAGAAAAGATTACACAAAATTTCCTTATTCTCATAAAGGATAATTTCCTTTTCTTAACTCTTTTAACATATTTAGATAACTCCTAAATATGTCTCCTAATCCTAATCTCTTTAAGATTGCTTGTGTTTCAAGCTTATTCCAACATTCTCCCCCTTAAGCTTGAACTCGATTTTCTCCAAGTCTTGAACACCAATGAGCTCCCTCATTTCTCTAAACTTGATTCTTCCTAAGGCTTTTGTAAGGATGTCTGCTTTCTGTTCAACTCCCGGAACAGGCTCTACTTCGATTCTCCCATTTTCAACGCACTCTCTTATGAAGTGATACCTCCTTTGTATGTGTTTACTTCTCCCGTGAAATACTGGATTCTTTGTCAAAGCTATTGCTGATTTATTATCGATTCGTATGGTGACTTTCTCACTTGTTGTTCCAATGATCTCACTGAGCAAATCCTGAAGCCAAATTGCCTGTTTTGTTGCTTCAGTTCCGGCCATAAACTCTGCCTCACAAGAAGAGAGTGTTACAACGTCTTGTTTGGTTGAACACCACGAGATATGACTTTTTCCTAGATAAAAGATATGTCCTGTTGTGCTTCTCCCATCATCTGGATCAATGTTGTGGCTACTGTCACTATAGCCTACTAGCCTTGAAATTTTGGAGCACCTTTCGAAAGTCAAACCAAGAGAAGTAGTTCCCTTCAAGTACCTTAGACATTGTCTCATTGCAGTTCCATGTGAGTTTCTAGGACTTTGCATGTATCGACTTAGCACTCTCACACAATATGAAAGATCTGGTCTTGTATGAACCAAGTATCGGAGACAGCCAACTTTCTTTCTGAACATAGATGCATCAAGTAAGACATAATTCTCTAGATATTTTGGCTCGTTATTTAGACAAAGAAGTAGTATCTCTCCTTCTTCCTCAGCAAGTAAGACATAATTCTCTAGATATTTTGGCTTCGTAATTGGTCTTTGTGTTCTTCTTAGAACCGGTGGTGGCTGACTTTCTGCAGTAGTTTCATGCTTATGATCTTGTTCATGACTTCCGGAACGATCACTATCATTGCATGTTTCATGTTCGCCATCTCTATGTTCCTCTGTTTCATCTTCGAGACCCTCACTTTCTTCTTGGATACCGTGATTCCCAAAATCTCCGAGAGTAACACTGAAACTTTTATCTTGTTCTGAGTTATCATGACTCCAGTTCCAGCCTTTTGTTTCATCAAACACAACATCTCGACTCACTATAATTTTACGAGATTGCGGATCTAAAAATCGGTATGCTTTTGATCTTGGTTTTGTCCCTAAATGAACAAGCACCCTTGATCTATCGTCCAGCTTTTTTAACAGTGGCTTGTCTACCTTAGCATAGCTAATGCACCCAAAGATTCTAAGATGATTGATGCTCGGTTTCTTAGATTTGAGTACTTCTTATGGAGTCTTGTCTTTGAGTGCTCTTGTGGCTATCCTATTTAAAAGATAGGTTGAATGTCGAATTGCTTCACCCCACAAGTAGTTTGGTACATGCATATGTTTTAGAATGTTTTTCGCCATCTCCAACAGGGTTCTATTTCGTCTTTCAACCACACCGTTTTGCTGTGGAGTGTATGGGGCAGTAAGATGTCGTCTTATGCCAGCATTATCACAAAAGTTGTTAAATTCTTGTGATACGAACTCTCCTCCTCTATCTGTCCTGAAAGTTCTGATTCTTGCTCCTGAATCTTGTTCCACCAAACGTTTGAAAACTTTGAATTTATCAAAAGCGTCACTCTTTTCCTTTAGAAGGATCGTCCACATATACCTTGAGTGATCATCAATGAGAACAAAGATATACCTCTTTCCTGCAGCAGTGCTTGGTGTTATAGGACCACAGAGATCTCCGTGTATCAACTCAAGGATTCTGTTTACTCGGTATGAGGTGGCTTGAGGGAATACTTGTCTTGTTTGTTTTCCAAGTAGACATGATCGGCAAAGTTTCTTCTCAAAGACAACGTGTGGGATTCCTTGAACAAGCTCTCTTTGTACCATGGATTTGATAGTCTCGAAATTTATGTGTCCCAATCTCGCGTGCCATCGACTTGATTCACTTATCTATGTTAGATGCAAACACTCATTGTTTTGCATTCCCATACGAACCTTGTATAGGCGGTTTCTTGACCTTTCTGCCTTAGCAAGTAATTTTCCTTCGGAGTCTCGCATTGTTAAGAATCCGCCTCTCATTCTTATGTCGCATCCTGACTCTGTAGCCTGTCCCAAGCTAATAATATTACTCTTTAAATCCGGAATATAATAAACATCAGTCATCACTCGATGTGCACCATACATGTCGATGAGAGAAATTGACCCTTTTCCTTTGATGTCAACGCGAGAATCATCCCCAAACCTTACTTTTCCAGTAACAGACTCATCAATTCTGTTGAAATACCTTCGATCACCTGTCATGTGGTTACTAGCTCCGTTGTCAAGATACCAGATGTTATCCTCTCCCGAGTTTGTTTCAAATTTACTAGGTAAGCATTGTTGTTCGTTGAGGAAAACAACCTCATACATCATCAGCTCATCTGCATCTTGAGTATCATTGTTATCAGCTTCTTGTGCTTCTTGTAGCTTTAGCAGGCGATCAGGACAGCTTGATGCATAGTGTCCTAGTTTGTCACACCGAAAACACGTAATGCGCGAGGCATCTCGTCCACCATTAAACCTCCCGCGACCTCTTCCTCTGTAAAAGAACCGTCCTCCTCGTCCTCTTCCTCTATTGTATTCCCCATTGTATTCTCGGTTACTTTGAGTTTCCACATTGGCATACATAAGTTTGCTTTGATCTTCTTGGACGTCGTCTTCTTCGCAGATTCTTTCTTCATAGGCTTTAAGACGACCTATGATGTCCTCGAAGGTTGTAGTATTAAGGTCTAATACTTGTTCAAGAGAAGCTACTATATGTATGTACTTCTTTCGAGGAAGGCAGTTGAGGAATTTCTTGACTAATTTAGATTCTTCAATATTTACTCCTAAGGCAGCTGATTTTGATGATATTTCAGACAGCTTTCCAGAGAAATCATCAATCTTCTCAGTGTCTTTCATCTTAAGACGATCAAAATCTGCCATGAGTGTTTGTAATCTAGCTTCTTTAACTCTATCTGCGCCCACATGCCTTGCTTTGATCGCTTCCCAAACTTTCTTTGCCGTGTCTAATTTTCCTACTTGGAGAATAAGATTTTCTGGTATGGACTGGAATAATAAGGCTATGGCCATATTGTTTTTCTCTCCATCGTCTGTTTCTGATTCGATAACTTCCCATACCTTATGAACCTTGAGTGCAATCTTCATCCGTATCGCCCATACAGTGTAATTTGTTGTGGTTAGCATAGGACAGATAATAGAAGAAGATCCTACTCCTTCTTTTGGTCTCGTTGCCACAATAGCACCATTTGCCATCTCTCTCGGATCGCACAAGGGTCTGATACCAAATCTAGAATTTAAAAGATGATAAAACTCAAGATCAATAAAGAATAACTCTCTTTATTAGCTTTAGGAAAATAACTCAAAACCTAAAGTTCTCAATCTCTCAAACTCATAAGTTATGCCACAACTTTGACATCTCCTTATATAGAAAATATTACACAAAACTTCCTTATTCTCATAAAGGATAATTTTCTTTTCTTAGCTCTTTTAACATATTTAGATAACTCCTAAATATGTCTCCTAATCCTAATCTCTTTAGGATTGCTTGTGTTTCAACCTTATTCCAACAATAACTACTCATTGTTAAATTCATAATCTCATCGCGAACAACAATGGTAACTCGATCAATACCCTACTTTAATTCAGCTTTACGAGTTCAACAAATGCACATAAATCATAACAGAAACACAATCTATATTAACCAAAAAATTTGTTTTGCGGGTTTAAGATGAATGTTTTTTTTCTAGATCAAAAGATTGCTGGTAAGTTATTGGTTTGTCGGCAGTTTGATTCGCTTTTACCAATCTAGTTAGATTGGATTTAAAGCATTAACTTAGAGCATTTTCAACAAATATCTTCATTTTGAGAAGCTCATTCTCAAAATAAGAATTTGAGAGTGGATTTCTCCAATGATAATTTTTAAATATATTTCTAAAACTATTTGTATTTTGCATTATAGTTTTCAATAGTAACATTAATTACTTATAATAATAAAATTTCATAAATGAATATAAAACATACAATAAAAAATGTTATTACACGAAATCTTAATAAATAAAATTTTAGATGATATTTCAGGAATTTTTAGTCCTTTTAAACAACCACGGAGGATCCGCTCATGCGCAATCAACAAACACGTGAAGACTGGGGAAAACACGATTGGAGTGTTTTCTGATGGCTCTCCGACGCTCAAGTCAGAAAAGAGCAGAAGTGAGATAAGAGAAGAGACCATGGGGAGTCGTGGAGAGCAAGGAAAAGATGGTCGGAAAACAAGAAAGGAGGAAAAGGGGGTGATTCCGGGTCGAACGAGGGATGGCCCGCAGAGTGTCTGAATGTTTGGTAAAGAGAAATTTGTGGTGAGGCAGAAGAAGGAAGCAGAGTGTTTAGAGAGACTCCGGTCAAGGAACGACAGGAAAATAAGAGAAATCCGGGAAGAGATCCCGAGTGGATGGTCCTAAACGACCAGAATGAGACTAAAATTCAAGGGAATTGACCTTAATCCCGAGAGAACTAGGCTATGTGTGTGATTTCTTAGGAGAAGATTCAGATCCCCTTTATGAAGGAAATATAGTAGTATTTATAGACTTTTACCTACCTGAGCTTGGATATCGGGTTCCGCATCCTTAGTTGGGTCGGGTCTGGATTCCCGGGTTTAACCCTGTACGATACACTCGAGTGCTTTTCATATACTTTCCTTGGCCATTTGGCCGATCATACAACTCTGCGATGCTGCATCTGACTTCTCGTACCGTTGGCAGCATCTGATACGGCAGATTTGGCGCCGGGGTACTCCCTCGAAATCAGCTCCTTTACGCTTTAATCGTTCTCCGAGTATGGACCATCTGCTTTTTACCCTACCACGCATAAGGTGAAAGTGTTTTACCCTTTGACCGAAAATTCAAACTAGAGTATTCGAGATAACTAACTTTAACGCTTAAGAAAGATATTTCATACCTAGCCCGAGCTCCTGATACGGGAACTCGGGCTCCGTGCTCCGAGCTCCGTCTCCGGGCGCTGATAAGGGATACATGTTCGTTTGGCCATTCAGTTCCAGACTCAGCTCACCCCGGATAACGGGATGCGATACTCGAGGCGGGGATCAATCTCTGGTGACCTTACCCGTCGAGTTATTTGGGCCATTGTAGATTCAAGTCCAAACACTTCTAGGGCTTAGTCTAAGGATAAGTTCCGCCAATAGAATTAAGGGATCCGCTTGAACTTTGGGATATGTGGCGTCGGGCAATTCCCTTAACCCAAAGAAAATTATTTTATCCCCAACATATGATAATATAAAGTTAAAATATTGTAGTGTGAATTCTAATTGTGTTAAATTTGCTCAACGTAGCATTGTTGTTATGTGAAATTTGTTTTTTAATGTTATGTAATATTTCTTATAAATTAGTAATTTGTATTTTAATCTTAATATACTTATTTGATTTTATATTTAATAGTTAAATTTTATAAAGATATATTTGAAATATTTATATCATATATAATTATTGGATCTAAAATTAAAAACAAAAACAAAACGTTAGTAAGATTTTTTATGAGATATATCAGGACAAAATATAAAGTAAAAAGTTTTTCGAAGTTTTGAATAGTGAAACCTCAAATTTGAAGATCCACCGTTCAAAATCTCAGAATTTAAGATTTTGGGGGTGGGGGGAGGGGGTTGTTGTGCTTGTTAGAGATGTTTAGAAAGGTGAATTTAACCCCAAAAAAACTTAGTCTCCGAATGGAGAAAGCGGATCAGGCGGTGCGGATCAAATGGATCAGGCGAAACAAATACGGATTAAATGATACAAGTGC
Source organism: Pseudoturritis turrita (assembly GCA_900406555.1). NCBI lineage: Eukaryota > Viridiplantae > Streptophyta > Magnoliopsida > Brassicales > Brassicaceae > Pseudoturritis > Pseudoturritis turrita. Next base: position 352,124 of record OVBL01000343.1, read on the forward strand.
GGAACTGGCGGTTCAAAATGTATGTTTGAATGGTGAAAGTGGATGAAAAGCGGTCCAAAATACTGTATATATTTATAATCATTTATATGAGATTTAAACTTGTTATTTTATTTTTGTATAATTAAAAATTAGTTAAATTTAAAAAAAATTATAAATGCAACAAATATAAAAATACGTAGTTATATTAAAAAAATTATATAAAAATAAATTCAAATAAAACACAGTGATAAAAAAAATATTTTTAATATCGAATATTTTGATATGAACAACATACGATCATGTTAGATATGAGTATTTTTAATATCGAGAATTTTAATATCGAATATTTAATTCATTATCGAGTATTTTAACATCGACTTAAATTCAAATCAGATACGAATCATGTCAGATATGAATAAAGATGACGAATTCTAATATTTAAAAGTAATAATGAAATATATTTAATAAAATATGGAGAAATTTTGAAAAATGGCACTTTTGAAATGGTACTTTTGAAATGCCACTTTTCAAAAATGTCATATTTCTAAAATCTTTTCAAAAATGCCACTAATATTATATCATTTACTCAAAATATCATTTATATTTGGGTTAACTATGTTATATTAGAATTTAGTTTTTAGGGTTTAGAGTTTGTTAGGGTCCAAACATTGTTTAAGGTTTAGAATTTTAAGGTTTAAGATTTAAAAAATCCTTAATTTATGGCATTTTTGAAAATAGACAACTCATAGTGGCATTTTTGTAAAATGATATTTCAAAAGTGGCATTTTTGAAATTTCTCCTAAAATATGCGACAGAAAATTCAGGTAAGAGATCAGGTAAAAATAATTAGGATATTACAAATTATTTTAAATAATTAAATTTATTTATTTGTTTGCAATTGAAAATGATTAATTATTATAATAAATGTAAAAAAGAAAGCACTAGGATTCACTCGGTAAAGATAAAGAAATGATGGAATTATTAGTCTTTGCATGATTATATTTATTAATGTAATTAATATCAGAATTTAAAAATGAGAAAATAATATGATTTACGGTTGAACCACTCGGTACACTCCTTTATTTGGGGTAGAAAACTTGTAACACTAATTTTCTTTGTTATTTTGACCACAAGCGGTACATTCATATTTTATTATTCAAAACACAAAAATTTTAATTATGCATGAATGGGTAATTTAATAGTGGGCGATATTTTTGTGCAGATGATTCACCTTTATAACGTTTCCCATTCATATCCTTAGAGAAGTGAAAATGACAAAGAAACTTATATATGCGCATATATATATATATATATTAACTAGTTGGTTGGTCCGTATCATAGACATAAATATTTTATAAAAATAATCTAAAATATAAAATTTATTAATGATTATAAATTTTTTCTCGGATATTAATTATTACAAATTATGTGAACAATTACATGGACGATTCTACAATGGACAATTTTAACCTTGACATGCACTACAAGAAATCAGCTGATGAGTGACTACTTTTTGTGACTGATTTTTCAGTCGCAAAATTTTGCGACTATTTTGGGACCAAAATACGACTAATGAACGACTACGGAAGATATAGAAGCAAATCAGTCGCAAATTTACGACCGAATTATTCAGTCGTATAGTATTCTTAAATTAGCGACAGAATGGAGACTATTATTTGACTGTTTAAATGTAGTCGGAAAAGAGTCGCAAAGTGAGACTGTTTTGCGACTCTATTTTTAGTCAGTAAATGTAGTCGCAAATCAGTCCAAAAATTGCGACTTATTTGCTACACGTATAGATCGTGCCAGAAAAGTCACAGTTTAGTCACTAAAAGTAGGTGAAAACTTGGAAAATATGAAATTTAGGTACGTTAGTAGAAGAAATTGTTGTCGATAGTTTAGTTGACGGAAATCATCTAGTAGAAGAAATTGATTTCGAAATTGAAGACGCTAAGCCAGAAGATGAATTTCTTTGTAATTTATCGTCTTCAGAGGAAGATGAAAAAATTTGAATACTATGTATGAGATTTTAATTTAATTTTTGTAATATATACGAATATTATGTATCGGATTTTGAATTAATGTGTGTAATATAGTTGTGGCAATAGTTTTTTTAAAAAAATCTTTTTAATTTTTTTTTCGGATTGGGTAAGTATCGGTATATAAATAAGTTATCGTAAGTAAAATCCGAATGGTCACTATAGCTCAGTGAAAAAGCAACATCTAAATGACAAGCAGGTCTCATGTTCGAATAACAGTATCTATGGGTAAATCTTAATTTTCCAATTTACTAATAAACGATATATATACTACGTAACGTAATAGAAAACTGATTGATTACATTAACTCATTGGATTTGAACAATTGATAACACTACCAGGTTTAAGGATCGAGTCGCAGGAAAACCTTTTTGCACCTATTATTACAGTCGGTCACAAAAGCGTCATAAATTCCCCACTATTCTGCGACTGCTTTGCGACATCTCGTTAAAAATGTGACTTATTTGTGACTGTTTACCAACTCTCCATAAGGTTTGTTGGAAATTCAATAAAATATTTCAAGTAAAAAAAAATTTTTAGGTATCTACATAGATGTGAAATATATATTACACTAAATATATCATATAATCGCAAAAATTATTTAAAATTTCAATTAGAAATAATTTTTGCATCTTCCATTACATGTTTTAAGATAAATTACTTGTTCTTTCAATCTTATCTTTTTTTAAACTAAAAAAAAATCAAATTTTTGATTATTAGTAATAGTGTACTCTATATATAATCAAACACACAGTTATTAAATAGATGAAAATCTGATTGGAACACTATATGCCTTAGAAATTTAGATCTAAATATTTAGAGTTTAGGGTTTTGATTTGTCACTACTCAAGAAGTTACAAAACAGTGATACATTTGAGACTGATTTGGCATTGTTTGTTAATTTGCGACTGATTTGTGATTACTTTCACGTATTTAAAATTTTGCAGGAAAACCTTTTTGCACCTATTATTACAGTCGGTCACAAAAGCGTCATAAATTCCCCACTATTTTGCGACTACTTTGCGACATTTCGTTAAAAATGTGACTGATTTGTGACTGTTTACCAACTCTCCATAAGGTTTGTTGGAAATTCAATAAAATATTTCAAGTAAAAAGATTTTTTAGGTATCTACATAGATGTGAAGTATATATTACACTAAATATATCATATAATCACAAAATGATTTAAAATTACAATTTGAAATAATTTTTGCATTTTCCATTACATGTTTTAAGATAAATTACTTGTTCTTTCAATCTTATCTTTGTTTAAACTATAAATTTTTCAAATTTTTGATTATTAGTAATAGTGTACTCTATATAATCAAATACACAGTTATTAAATAGATGAAAATCTGATTGGAACACTATATGCCTCAGAAATTTGGACCTAAACATTTAGAGTTTAGGGTTTTGATTTGTCACTACTCAAAAAGTCACAAAACAGTGATACATTTGAGACTGATTTGCCACTGTTTGTTAATTTGCGACTGAATTGTGAATATCTTCACGTATTTGAAATTTTGGGTTTGAAAATATTTGGGCTTTTGGGCGCGTTAGGTCTCCCCCTAAAATTAGTTTACGACTACTTTGCGACTCTTTCGTAAAACATGTATCCGAAACTTTCAGTTCCAAATCATTTCTAAGCAAACCCTAATTTTTCCATCTTTCTCGACACTTAGGCGATTTATCAGATCCTCAGTCCCAAATCTTCTTTTTCTCTTCCATTTAGCCTCTATTTCTTCCTCTCTTTCAAACGCAACCTCTAATCAAACCATTCTTTTCCGATTTCCCATTTCGCAATCCCTAAATCAAACCCTAAATCAAAAGCTTATTCTTTCTCTCTCGATTTTTCTTTTTCGATTTTTCTTTTTGTTCTTCATGGCTGGAAAAAGTAAAACCGGTCGCGGGAAAGGAGGTAGAGTCGGTGCTGGTGGTGGAGGAAAAGGCAACGGTTCTAGATCCACATGCGGTGTTGGTGAAGCCAACGGCTCAGTATCCACCGTCAACACAACCGCAAGTCGGAGGTGGTAGAGGAAATGGCGTAGGTTCTAGATCCACAGGCGGTGGTCGTGGAGCCAACGGCGGAGGTGGTGAAACTCCAGTCGGAGTCTCAGGCGGAGGAAGTACACCAAGAGTTGGAGGTGGTAGATCCATGGTCGATGGGACCAGTGGACTTCGTGGAGCATCATCATACTCCTCTAACCCCTCCTCTCAGGCGACAGTGTCTGTGTCCAGACCAGGACTTCCAGCTCAGTATCCACCGTCAACACAACCGCAAGCCCCTCATCACCACAACAGGCCGATTCCGACCTTGATCTAGATGTCGAGGACGAATACCAGGTTGATGCTCCCAACCCAGAGGCGCAAGACTTCCAACAGCTGTTGGATGATCTATTGGCTCTTCCTGGCCGAGAACAACTGCCTCTCTTGTCTGAGCATCCAATCCCCAACGTCAAGACTACGTGGTAACTTCTCTGCTCTGTACAAACGATTTTAATTTTGGATTGGTGAAACTATCAGTGTAGTTGTACGAGATGTCAGTCTAGTTGTATAATGGTCTGCGTTTGCATCATTATACCCATGCTTGCCTGATTGTATTTGTGTCAATGTATCAGTGTAGTTGTATCATGGTCTCGTAATGTGAATGCTTGATTGTATTATGGTCTACACATTCACCAGTCTATCTGTTTGCCGGATTGATTCTGTGTCAAGCTGTTTATTGAATACTTGAATATCATTTGTATATCTTTTGTTTCCATCATCACAAAGAACAAAAAATATAGAGATAAAACACGATGTTGGTTAACTCATTCTCTGATCATGGTCTGCTAATGCATCATTCTATCTGTTTAGCTCATTGTATCTGTGTGTAGTTGATATAGTGTATCTGTGTGTTGATAAAGTATCATTGTTTTGTTCTCATTCTGATATGATTTTCATGATACACGCAGTACCTTAACCATGTGTTTATATTTCTGTATTAGGTTTACCTGGGACAAAGGAAAATTGACTCGTGTGATTGCTGGAATCTTTCGTCGTAAGTTTGATGGTCTTTACTATAACTGGAAGGTTACACCAATTAACGTCCAAGAACGCTATTTCAAAACTTTTGCGGTAATGATTTCGAGTAAAGCTTCTTTTTTTAGTTGTAATTCCTAAGACATATCACTACTAACCAATAACTTCTTATGTAGCGGAAGTACAACTGGGATATTGGGATTACAGAGATTGTGAGGCAGCATTTCTTGAAGATTGCCAAAAATCGGATGAAAGGAATAGTTAGTCAGGCTAAGAACAGTGGTGCAAGGCCATATTGGATTTCCCCTACGCTTTGGACTACAATGTGGCAGCATTGGGAGACTCCTGATGCGGTGGAGAGGAGCTCTACTGCTTCACAGTCCCGCAACTCCGATCGTGGCGGTCTAGGAGCCCACAAGCACGTATCCGGTCAGAAATCCTACTTGCGAGTTCAACAGGAAATGGTAAACCTTTTATCTGTGTGTTTATATTTAGAAACTGCATATCTACACTAATATCTTTTTGTATCATTACAAGAGGAGGAATTAGGTCGTCCTGTTTCGTTTTGAGTAGTCTTTATGTGCACCCATACAATGTCTGGTGGAAGGTTTGTTGATCACAAAGCCAAACAAGTTGCTGAGTCATATGAGAAGCACCTAGCAGAAGTAATGTCTGAGGTTGATGATGATGGTCCAACGAGTTCAAAGAATTCTTCTGAACATTCTACTCATCGGACCCTCACCATTGAAGAAAAGAATGAGATATTTCTCAAGGTATTTTTCTGTCTCTTCTGCTTTCTTACCATAGGATTGTATTTCTTTTGCTGTCTCGTATTACTTTATGTATATCCTTATATTCTGTTATGAATTTTGTTTCATCTTCTGTTTCCGGTATCTCATCAACTTGTCCTTTCAGATTCATTATTACTTTTTGTTGCTTGAGTGATTCAATGTTTGTGGACTCTGACTGGATCAATTACGTATGAATATATTGTTCTTCTTTGAGCTTTTTCTTTTGAATCTTTCTGTTGTTGGTTAAGAATCATATTGATATATCAACTTGTTTTAGAGTAGTGAATCATTCTATTTTTGGTTTTGAATCATTATGATAGATGTACTTCGTTTTTTAGCTTCTCCTGAACCTACTCATCTTCATGTCAACGTCTGAATTTGGTGGACTATCTGATTCTTGGTTCTTTTAGTGTACTGAAACAGATGACAAGGGGAACATTTTTGGACTTGGACAACTTCGAGAGTTGGTGTGCACAGGTAAAAGAAAATAAAGTTACGCAAGCTCTTCTTCGTCGTCGCTTTTAGAGATCCATGACCAACTTCAAGCAGCCAAGCGTAAGATATCAGAACAAGAATTGGAGAATGGTCGGCGTGATGCAGAGCATAGGCAATCTCAGGCTCGGCTCGAAAGCTTGGAGAAGCTTGTCTCGTTTCTCAAAGAAATTAATCTCGCAGTCGCAGCTTTCATGACTCAATCACCAGCCGCTGCCCCAGTCAATGCACCATCCATTACACCAGCCCCGGCACCAGGCAGCTCACCAGGCACCTCGCACGGCTCACCACCCACCCTACACTAGCCTGTAACATTTCATTTTCCCTTAATCTTGAACAATTAAATATGTTTGGTATCTTTTTTTGGGCCAACTTGTGTTTGGTTTCTTTGTGTTGGACAAATTGTCTTTGGTTTTTTTTGCTAATGTTTAAAGACTTATTTCAAGTTCTTTTCTCTTTTGGTATTTTAAACACTCATATGTACTTTCTATTTCACTTTTTTGCATTTTAAATTTGGAAAATTATATAAAATATTTATATATATATTTTTAAGAAGAGTTGCAAATAGGTTCCTAATTTGTTATAAATTTGCGACCCAATCATTCAAGGATACAACATAGTAGTCACTTTTTAGTCCTTAATAAGTGACGATTTTGCGACTACATATGGGCTGTGCCTCTACAATTGTAGTCTTTAAAACGTCGCAATTATACGACTATATAAGTAGTCACAAATTAGTCTTCAGAGTACGACTACTATATATCGTCACACAGCAGTGTTCAAGAAAGCGCTAGGCGCTAAGCGGGCGGCGATCCTCAGCCTAGCGCCTAGAACGCTTAGTCGGGAACTAGACGATTTTGTAGGCGGGTTAGACGGTTTTATAATAAAATATATATATATATATATATATATATATATTCTAATTATATATATTATAAAATATAACATAATGAAATAATCTTAAGAAACATGATCCATGAAAACTAAAATAAACGTAAATGTAGATTAAAGAATAAAAAAAATTGAGTTTTTAAAAATGAATAAACTCTCATGATGATTCTACTCGCACTTCTCTTCACCTTATTCCCTCTAAACATGCTCATCATCTGACTCAAATATCAAAACGGTGCTGTTTTGAATTTAAAAAAAAAAAAAAAAACAGGCGGATTTAACCCGTCCAGCCCGCCTAGTGGCCGCCCAGCCAACCTAGTGACCGCCCAAGCCTCCAAATGACCCCTTCCGCCTAATACCACCGACTACTATAAAATCCAAGCGGTCTAGGGGCGCCTAGGCGGCCGCCTAGGCCGCTTTCTTGAACACTGTCACACAGTAGTCGCAAAATCACGTCAGTCACTAATCAGTCTTTATTATACGACTACAGATATTAGTCTCAAAGTAGTCGTTTATATACGACTAAAATAAAAAGTCACAATTTAGTCCGTAATACGCGACTAATTTGCGACTGTTTGAATTAGCGACCAAAATTTTGCGACTACTTTTTTTAGTCTCAAATCAGTCGTTCATTGCATTTTTGCGACTGTTTTGGGACCGTTTAGGGAGTCGCTCATCTGCTGTTTTCTTGTAGTGACGCGGGACCACAACGAACGGCTCTACTTGCATCACGCTGGAAATCTCATTTAATTTTTGCCTCCATTAAATTTACATAAATCGCATTCGCCTGAACTCGAACTTCATACTTCATAGTGTAAAAGTATTAATGAACCATTAGTCAAACTATTGGACTAAGGGGGATTCCATAATATTTATGAATTTTGAAAATATTAATAACATATTTTTAGTGAATGAATATATTGAATTTTATTTTCCAAATATGATTCTCAAACAACTTATAATTAAAACAGACGTGGTTACAAAAGAGATTAAACAATTGGTATATAGATATAATAACACCGAGTGTAGTTTTCCGAACTAAGCTTATGTGTATCAAAACTTGTTTGTGTTTCTGGAGAAGCATAAATTATCGCCACAATTTTGTTTCAAGTCGCTAGAACCTTTAATAATTTAAGAATCCGGCTTGAAGATTTTCCTGCTAAAAAAAAAAAAATTCCGTTTACAGAACTCAAGCATCTCCTATGTCTCCTTCATGCTTCCTATTAAGCTCCCCGTTATCACTTTTCTCCCTATTTAAAAATCATAATCATCCCCAATTAATTATTAAGAAAGGGTTAATAAATTATTCAATGAGAGTTTTGGTTTATCTCACCAACATAACCAGAGAAGTGAGAAACTGCAAGGGATTGTTGATGACTCCCATGAGAATGAGTTTTCCATCAAGCCTAAGCAGAGACAAATAAGACTCAAGTGCATAATGGACCGTGTCGATTATGAAATCAAGCGAATCCGCCAGATCGTTCGTCTTTGATTGGTCAGATCCGATCACGTAATTATCGGCTCCAGAATCTTTCAAAGCCTCTTCTCTCTTCTTGTTTGATGAGCTTATGACTGTCAAATGGTGACCCATTGCTTTGGCTTCTTTCACACCCCATGTGACCAACTCCACCTAAATTGAAGCAATCTCATCAGAAGAATACAAAAACCAAAGGAGACTAACTTGAAAACGGTGAAGAATCTGCTTCCGAGTGGAAACCTAGCAAAGGAGAAGTTGAGAAGAAGATGAAGTTGGAGCGAACTGTAAATGGGACACACGTTTTACAAATTAGAATTGTGCACCCAAAATTTAGAATTATGCACCCTCATAGACCATATATCAAAATTTTAGTTCCTTGAGTATTCCTCTTCTTCTGCCTCTTCATCTTCATCTTCATCTTGATCCTCATCATGCTCTGTTGCTCCCTCATAATCCGATTCATGCTCATTATTTTGCATCATCGTCATCTCCATCTTCTTCTAAATAATGGTAGACCTCATTTTCACAAAATAATTTGAAAAAGAAAAAATGATAACACCTGAATCTATATAGTAGCACTATATAAATGTTAAAATAACATCAGAATTGTACTTTATATATTTCTTTATAATATATTGTGCCCTTAACGTCTCTGAATTTCTTCTCCTTAACCACAAAGAACTCTAATGAAATCAGCAACAAATTTGCAACTCTTTGAGATAAGAAATGGGTTTCAGTTTGCTTTACGTGAATTTCATGAAAGACATGACTGGTCCAAATATTTCATCTTGGTATATCTTCATATCTTCCTGTAATAAAAAAAATTAAGAAACACTTCGGACATATTATATAGATGAAAAAATGAATCAAGAAATGTGTGAGTTATCGTGACATCTGCAAATATTGTTGGTTCGATGAAATATAATTTCGCTCCAGTGGCTTTCCCTCCAGCTAATAAGGTTGCTCCTTCGTTTTTGATGTGCTCAATGTAAGATAGAATCTACTCAAATATTTTTTATCGAACTGAAGAAACCCAAACAATCAACCGTGTAATCTACGAATCAAGATCAACCAACGTATAATTAGTTAGTCTTTTTTATTTGAGGTCCTTGTCGAGCAGTGGAATCAAAAGGGTCACCAACGGTCCAATTTTTACCTTCTCCACAACCTTATCGTATATGTCTTCTTGGACAAACACACGAGAGTTTGCCACGCAAATTAATTTCACCCTGCACATCCACAAAACATGTTTACAAATCAATATCACCAATATGTTTACATTGACCGGCATTGGCTAATGGCTACTATAATATATACCTTGTTGTAGAAGCCACTGATCTTGTAGAAGCAACCGATAAGCGCAAGATCAGTGGCTTTGTCAACATATGCGTCGTCGAATAATAGAATCAGTGATTTCCCACCCAATCCAAGGGAAACTTTTTTGAGGTTAATTACTTGCGGTTGAGGTCTGCATTTTCTTCCTCCCAACATCTATTGATCCGGTAAAACTAACCTAAGCAACAGAGAAAATTCATGATTTCACATACAATTGAATGATGGATCCATACAACTCATAAGAAAATATATATTACTTTGTCTATGTCCGTGTGGGAGGCAATGGCAGCTCCAGCAGTTGATACAAAACCAGTCACCACGTTGATCACACCATCAGGGAATACTGCCTGTTTTTTCACACAAAAAATCCAATTTGATTGACATGGTTTTAATCGCGTTTAATAGAGAATTCGATGTGAAGAAAAAACGATAGGAAAAGATTGACAAGAGTTTAATACCGCTCGTTGCCAAATTGTCCGTCCTTCATGTTTCGTCGACGTTCCTTTTTCTGAAAAATTACGAATCAAAGAGAAATTAAAAGATCAATGTGGAGGAACGAAAAAACTCTAATCAATAAACATGAAAGCTTGAAAAATATTGTATTGCATAATTACAAAAAAGAAACATACCATTTGAGACGGAATAATACTTACATAATCATAGCACCTTCATAAATTCGCTACTCATTTTTTTATTTTGACAAAGTATTGATTGATTTAGTATAAAAAAGCATATAAAAACAGTTTAGAGTTAGAGGGTAATTTACTTGTGTTCATTATCTAAAATCACCTCTAGCGTTTGACCAATAGATTTCAAATAATGATTCCAAACTCGTAGAATCTTCACACGAACTAAGAAGAAACAGGAGAGCAAATAAATTTCATAGGTTTTTTCTATGTTCAAAAGTTGCTGCAAGTTTTGCTATATATAAGACTAGGGGTGGAATTATTATCCAAGGATCCGCTCATATCCGCTCCGTAAATTAGGATATCCAGGGCGTCCGGATCCGGATCCGGATAGTAAAATCTCGGATCCGTGAAAAGAGAATCCGGATCCGGATAGTTAAATTTCAAGGTCCGGATATCCGGACACATTAAATTTAGGGAAGTTTACTCAAACAACTTTAGAAAGTTGTTTTTTTATTAAACCAATGCTAATATTTTATTATTACTCAAACAACCTTCTGTATCCGTTTACCCTTATTTCCTTTGAAAACAAAAAAACGTATTTACGTAACTGTCATTAATGAATTTTCCAAAAAAAAAAAAAAAAATTCTACCGTTCTAGTGATGGTAGATTTATTTAATGATCGGTAGACTTAATTCAAGTCCGTAGACTTAGTCCATGAACGGTAGACTTAATATTCAAATGGTAGACTTATTCTATAAACTTATTTTTATTTGGTGGTAGAGATGTTTGGGAGTGGTAGACTTATATTGTGAGTGGTAGAGTTAACGCCAACGGTGGTAGATTTGTTTTCGAGTGGTAGACTTAGTAGTTGAATGGTAGATTTATCTCGTAGATTTATTATTGAGTGGTAGATTTATTTTGTTTGACGGTAGACTAAATATTTGTGGTAGACTTAAATTCATGGGAGGTAGATTTACACGTGTTTTGGATCGTAGACTTATTTATAGTGGTGGCAGATTTATAATATGCCGTAGACTTATTATTGACGCGGTAGAGTTATTCAATCTTTTGAGTTTACTAAAACAACATTTAGTTGGTAGATTTATTAGTTACTACGGCGGTAGATTTAATATGGTCTTATATACAATGATGGTAGACTTGTATGCTTACATACAATGATGGTAGACTTGTATACTAACATACAATGATAGTAAACTTTTATGTTTATATACAATGATGGTAGACTTGTATTTAAATACAATGACTTTCTAACGCAAACGCCAGTCGCAAACGTCGTTCGATATACAAGTCTATCATTATTTAGAAAACAAGTCTACCATCATTTATAAAACAAGTCTACCATCATTTCAAAAGCAAACGCAAGCGTCAATCGCAAACGCATATTACAAACGCCAGTCGCAAATGCTGATTACAAATGCCAGTCGCACATGCCAATCGCAAACGCTAATTACAAACGCCAGTCGCAAATGCTAATCGTCAATCGCAAACGCCATTTATAAATAGTGTTTGCTAAAAAAAATTTATTTTTTTTTAATTAAGTTTTTATTAAAATATATATATTTTTTTAATATTTTTTTTTTTTTAAATGCCAATGGCATTTTCGTTATTAAAAAGAATAAAAAATGTTTAAAGGTCTTTTACCAACTTTTGAGCAAACCCATTTTCTTCCAAAGTTGTTTTAGTAATTATGGAACTTTCCAAAGTTGTTTGAGTAATTATCCCTTAAATTTATTAAAAACATATTTTTTTTACATATATTAAGTTATTTTTATATAAAGTATATATATATATATATATATATATATATTTATTGATTTTAGTTTTTTCTAAAATATCATATTTTTGAAAAATATTATTCTAATTAAAAAAAAATTAAATTAATTTTTTAATATTTTATTTTGGTTATTTTAATTATTTAATTATTAGTTTTGGATCCGGATCCAGATTTCCGAGGATATCCTGATTTTTGGCCGGATACTCGAAGTCCGGATATCCGGATCCCACGGATCTAGATCCGGATAGTTTTGTCACGAATCCGGATACCCTGAAATTTCAGGATATCCGGATCCGTCCCACCCCTATATAAGACTATATAAAAGATGGAAGGTTATTAGGGTTTTGCGTTAAGGCTTTAAATGGAGACCATTAAAAAGGAATGGAATGATGAGGAACATTAGATTCCTCTTTATTCCTAAAAAATTACACCATTAATAAGTAATAATTAGGAAATATGATTCCACATAATTCCTCATCATTCCATATTTTTTGAGAATTATAGAACAAAACTATTCCCCATCGAATTTGGGGGAAGAACAAGAAGGAACAAATATATTTATAAATTAAATTTAAATTATAAAACGAATTTTTTAGTTAAAGTAATTAAAAATATAGTTTCAAATATAAATTTGTATAAAAATTAAATAAAATATAATTTTAAATTAATACTAGGTAAAAAACTGTAAAAAGTTAAATAGAATTATGTTCAAAACGAATTTTAAATTCAAATAAATACTATGATTTTGTTCAAAATTAATATTTATAACTATTTAATTTTTAAAATATATTTCTACATAAAATTAAACACTAAAAATGAATATTTGATTTCAATTTAATATTGAAAATTAATATGGTTTTTAAAAAATTATATTAATTTCGTTTAAAATCGATTTTTCAGTTAAAAATTACTTTTAATATTCAAATTAGTATGATCTAATTGATGATGATATTTATATTTTAAAAATTGTTTTTAGATTATCTGAAAATCAATTTATTATTATGGTTACCATTTATTCGTAACAGTTATTTCATTCATTCTCTATATTTATTTCTTTATATTTTTTAAATTTTATTTCTTTATATTCTTCTTCATTCTTTTTTCCTCTGATTCCTATTGTTTCTTTAATGATCACCAGTCGGAGCAAAAACTAGTGGCCGATTGTTTTTTTTTTTTTGATTTTAACGTTGCCGATATTCTTTTCTTTTAATGTTTATTAAAACTTGCTTTTCGGTAAATATAATCTTCCACCAAATCTATAGATTTTTTCTTTTGTAAAACCAAATTTTTTTCTAAACATCATTAAAAATAACAATGTAATTTCAAGTGTCCAGCTTTCATTCAAAAATAGTTATCTCTCTAATAATATAATAGATATAATATGGACAAAAACGAATATAATCAATATTTTTAAAGTTGGAAAATTGTTTAATTTTGTGAAATGTGTGATATATTAGTGAATTCTCATAAATTCATTGTACGAGATTGAAATTTAATGTGTAAATTGATTTTTTTTTTTTTAATAGATTATACCAAATAAGAACAAATTGATTTTATTTTTTAAACAGATTAAATGCGTGATATGTTAGTGAATTTTCATAAATTCATAAATAGATTGCTTTGTTTGCTTGAGGGCAAGCAAATGATAAGTTAAGGGGAGTTAATGTATATTGATTTTGATGTATTCCTAGTCCTTCATTTCATCCTTTTTAGTCTTGTTCTTGTATATATTTTCTCTTTTTAGTCCATTTTTAGTTTCATTTTTGCACTTATCCCATTATAGAGTCTAGGTAGTACCTTCTTGCATTGGGCATGCATTTTGTGTTTCTTTTAGGTACTTAATGGAGCTAAGGATTTGAGGAGGTTCAATGATGATAATGGAGCTCATTTGAAGTCCAAAGATGGTGGAATCAAAGGCAAATCAAGTTGGGAAGGAGCAATAAAGAAGGGGAAAGAAGAGATAAATCAAGGGAAGGTTAAGGACATGAAGAAGAAGGAGGACAAAAACACAGAGAAGATCGAACCCCTCATTTCTAAGGGAAGGGGTTCGATATAAACCATGAAGAAAAAAGAGGACAAAAATAGAGAATATATCGACCCCCCATTTCTAAGGGGAGGGGTTCGATATTTTCTCTGTTTTTCCTCAAGATTTAAGGTCCGACCCGGTTTGTCTCGGGTTGACCCGTATACCTTCTTATGGACCAATAAATATGTGTTTAGGCAAAAAATAACCTAAGTTTGATTTTATCATTTCCTCTTTGAGACCCAAAACACATTTTGGATGATTTGTACTTGGATCTTTTGTTCTTTCAATTCTTAGTGAAGTTTTCCTTAATCTTTTTTCAATCTTTTTATGTTTATGTCTTTGATTATGTTTAGCATGATTAGTGAGTAGTTATCTTATGGGTTTTTGGGCTTAGTATATTAGGATGTTTGATGGATAATTAGTGATGCTTAGGTTAAATTTTTATGATTTATAAGGGTTAAGGTGTGTTTAATGCTAGATTTGACTTAGCTAATCAAAATCTAGATCATGGACATTTTATACCCGGAAGGTATTTGATGAAATGTCTAGGAGAACTTTTAAACTTGTTTTTCATTCTTAACCAATGGGAATTGATGCTTAAGATGATTAGTTGTCTTAATGGACTTATGCTTAATGATTATTGATCATTTAATTGCAATTGAGAAATCAGCTTAATTGAGTGATTAGTAAATGGATTATTGTCATGGGAATGGATTAGTCTATTGTGTGTGATTCATGTCATGGAATTGAGTTTGAATGTTAGTCCTAGCATCATTAGTTAGTTATTGATCATCGCAAGTCAATTGCTTTGCCCAAAACCCATGTTTTCCCTTATTTGATTAAGTTATTGTTTGTTTACTTCACGGTTGACTTGTTTGACTTTTGGTTGACTTTAGCATTTGAGCTTGTTTAAGTTTATGTGTAGTTTATTTTGACCTTTCGTAATACTTATTTAGTTATTTACCCTCTTTTATCTTCTTTTCGTATTCGTATTTTACTTGTTTCGTTTAATTTCGTAATTATAACTTTTAAAAACCAAAAATATCGAATTGCTTAGCTTAGTGTTTTGCTTGTATTCTTAGTGTGTTGTTCTAAGTTCCCTTGGTTCGACCCTATACTATTCTAGAACAACTAGAGTGTGGTGTTGGCTAGGTATAGGTATAAATACAATTTGACACACATCAAATTTGGCGCCGTTGCCGGGGATCTTTTTGCAATAGCCATTAGGATTTAATATTTGATTAAGACTAAGCTTTTTTTTTATACTAACC
This sequence comes from Pseudoturritis turrita, assembly GCA_900406555.1. Classification (NCBI taxonomy): domain Eukaryota; kingdom Viridiplantae; phylum Streptophyta; class Magnoliopsida; order Brassicales; family Brassicaceae; genus Pseudoturritis; species Pseudoturritis turrita. The sequence continues at coordinate 367,871 of OVBL01000343.1, forward strand.
TTTCTCGTTTATGTTATCTTTTTCAAACTCTATAGGTGCATGAACCTAAAGAGTAGGGGACCAACGAACCTCCAACCCCTTGTTTCGGACATTAGGCATTTGAAAAGAGAGACAAGAAGAGAAAAAGAACGACAACATCATTTGACATAGTTAGTTATGGAACCGAGGAATGATCAAGAATATGAGTTACATGGAGCTGGAGTTGATAATGCGAGAGGTAGAATGCCAGTTCACCAACCCCGTGAGGCAAAAAGGATTGGCGACTTTGGATAGCCTATCACCAATGACACAAGGACGGGTATTCGAGCTCCTCCTTGTGGAAACAATAATTGAGAGATCAAGTCAAGCTTAATCAACATGGTGCAAAACAATCGCTTCTTCGGTTTGCCCATGGAGCACTCTATCGAGCATGTGGATAACTTTGAGCGTCTTTGTGCAACGGTAAAGATGAACGGGGGTACTCGAAGATGTCATTAAATTGAATTTCTTCCCATTTTCTCTTGGGGACAAGGCTTCTCAATGGGAGAAAAGTTTGGTAACCTCCTCCATCACGACATGGGAAGAGTGTAAGAAAAGATTCTTGGCCAAGTTCTTCTCCAATCAAAAGACCGCAAAGATTAGAAACGACATCACTAGCTTTCAAAAAGGGACGAATGAAACTTTGTATGAGGCATGGGAGAGGTTGAAAGGATACACGCATTCTTGCCCCATCATGGCGTTCCTATGGAAGCCCTTTTAGGGATACTCCACCGTGGTATTGAGAAAAAGTATCACATCGCCCTAAATACCGCTAGTAATGGAGACTTTGCAAGCTTGACCATAGAGCGAGGTGAGCAACTAGTGGAGAATCTCGCCTAAAGCAACCATTGCTATGGAAGAGACTACGATAGAGACGTGAGAGAGCCTAAGGGAGAAGATACAAGAATCAAGGAGCTAAATGAAAAGTTTGACAAGTTAATTATGTCCACACAAAAGGCCATGCATTATGTGGGAGAGTTTGAAGAGAATAAAGAGGGTTGCCTAGAAATTTTCCAAGAGAGACAAGAGGAAGTGAGTTACATGCAAGGAGGTTACAACCAACAAGGGGGGTTTTAACCAAAACTATAGGAAGCATCCCAAACTCTCCTGTAGGAGCACAAATGTTGAGAACCCCCAAGATCAAGTTTACCCTCAACAAAAGCATCAAGGACAAGGCTTCATTCCACAACAATTCCAACAACAATGTTATGTGGCGAGGCCCCAATTTCAACAACAAGGGAATCAACCCTTCCAAGGACAAGGTAACTCTTCTACTCAACCTTCCTCTCAAGATAATGAAGTTAAAACTTTGGTTCAAAGGATATTGGAGGGACAAATCAAGAGTAATGCGGATATTGGAAAGATGTTTATTGATATGAACACCAAGATTGATGGGATTTACAACGATTTGGATGGTAAGATCACAAGTTTATCTTCTCACGTGAAAACCATTGACTTACAAGTAGCTCAAGCCGCTTGTTATTCCAAGAGCCAAAATGGAATATTACCGGGTAAACCCGAATCTACCCAAAGGAGTATTGTAATGCAATATTCATTGACGATAAGAAGCTTGATGAGAGACAACAATTGGATGAGAATGAAAAGGCTTTGGAAGAACTCACCAAGCTTTTAATGTCTCCTAATGTTGAACAAGTTGTCAAGAGTGAAGAGATGTTTGGGGAGAGTAAGAAAAGTGAAGAGAGTGCATCTAAGAAGAATAAAATTGGAGGAACCCCTAGTATTGAACAACCACTCTATGAACCCAAACTCCCATTTCCAAGACCAATCTACACTAAGGCGCAAAAGAAGGTTTTCTCTAAGTTTAAAAAGGATATGAGTGATGTAGGAGTGATTTTGCCAAAGAACGATGACTTGAGTCAAGTCCCAAGCCAAAAGAAGTTCATCAAAGACATATTAACGAATCACGCAAGGGTTATGGACGTGATGAAGACCTATGAGCAACAAAATGAGGCACCTCTTGAGCCAAGGTTGATCCTTAAATGATCCCGGTAAATTCACAATCCCTTGCTCTCTTGGTGATTTGAAATTGAATGATGCTTTGTGCGATTCGGGTTCTTGTGTCAATCTGATCTCTCATGAGATGGTAAAGGCCTTGGAATAAAAGATTTGAAAGGAAACACTAGCTCAATTTCATTTGCGGATGCATCTTCAAAGTGTTCCATTGGCATGCTTGAAGACTACCCACTAAAAATTGGAAATTGTGTGGTTCCAACGGACTTTATGGTAGTGGAGATGGAAACCACGCGAAAGGTACCTCTCATACTTGGAACTCCATTTTTGGCGACCACGGGAGCAAGCATAGACTTCCCGAATGAAAGAGCAATACTCTTCATTGTGAATTCTAAGGTGTACTATCCCATTACCCCCACCACTACCAATATGTGTGGAACAATTACACGCACCAACGAGATGAATGAGGGTGATTTGATGAGTACTCAATTGAAGGATGAACCCCCTCAAGTGGTGAATGAGTCTCTAAGTCTTGATGGTAAGGGATTTGATGAAGAAGTCTTTGATGGGAGTTGCTTGATCTTACTTTTTGAAGAACCTTTGAAGTTAGGTTTAGAATTGGAAGCACCGAGAATCAAAAAGGAGAAGCCTAAGGAGAACAAAACTTCAACCCTCTTCTTGTATCCTATGAAGTTTGTTGATGATGCTATAGAGTGCAAAGTGAAGAGCACAAGCGGTTCTAAGCCTTTCTCTAAGGTAAAAATGATATTAACTCCCAGGTTGAATGAAAAAGAGTTAGCCGTCATCAAGGAGACAATGGCAAAGGTTTTGAATATTGAGCTCACCGATTGGAGACCATTCTTTGAAGATGGTTCCAATCCCAACTCCGCATAATCTCCTCAAAACGTCAAGTTAGAGACGTAAAACAAGCTCGCTTGGGAGATATTCACATGGTATCCTTTGTGGGAGTCGAAATCAACACAATTAAAATTTGTCGGAGGTTTGTTAAGGGGGATGAAATTTCTGCGGATGAACCACGAACAGAGAGATCCAAAGATGGTTTTTATTAAGCTGTGTCGAAAAGCGTTCGTACAAGAGTTTGAGAGCAAAAAAGTCTAGCATTTTTGCTAAGTAAATTGCCGATCCCTTTTTCAAGAGATGTACATGAGTATATATAGTAGCTTGAGTTGGCCAGGTCAATCCAAAAGGGATTAGGAAGTTTTTCCTAATCCTTCGGGATTTCCGTTTTAGCAAGTCGGCCTGGCTTCGTGGGCCTTTGACCCATCGCGGGCCGAAGATGGGCTTGTCGTCCTTGTATAGAAATGACTTTGGCCGCGTCGTCTTCTGTCTTCGTATAAAAATAACTTCGGCCGCGTTGTCTTCTGTCTTTGTATAGAAATGACTTCGACCGAAATGAGCTAGGCTTGCCGAAGCGGCTAAGCCTGCCGAAGTGGCTAGGCTTGCCGAAGTCTCCAGTGTCGAAGTCTCCCTTGCCGAAGTCTCCAGTGCCAAAGTGGCTAAGCCTACCGAAGTGGCTAGGCTTGCCAAAGTCTCCAGTGCCGAAGTCTCCCTTGCCGAAGTCTCCAGTGCCGAAGTGGCTAAGCCTGCCGAAGTGGCTAGGCTTGCCAAAGTCTCCAGTGCCGAAGTCTCCCTTGCCGAAGTCTCCAGTGCCGAAGTGGCTAAGCCTGCCGAAGTGGCTAGGCTTGCCGAAGTCTCCAGTGCCGAAGTCTCCCTTGCCGAAGTCTCCAGTGCCGAAGTGGCTAAGCCTGCCGAAGTGGCTAGTGCCGAAGTCTCCCTTGCCAAAGTGAGCTAGGCCAGCCGAAGTCTCCCTTGCCGAAGCGGCTAGGCTTGCCGAAGTCTCCTTCGCCGAAGTCTCCTCTGTCGAAGTGAGCTAGGCTTGCTGAAGTCTCCTTTGCCGAAGCGAGCTAGGCTTGCCGAAGCAAGCTAGGCTTGCCGAAGTCTCCTCTGCCGAAGTGAGCTAGGCTTGCCGAAGTCTCCCTTGCCGAAGCGGCTAGGCTTGCCGAAGTCTCCTTTGCCGAAACGGCTAGGCTTGCCGAAGTCTCCTTTGCCGAAGTGAGCTAGGCTTGCCGAAGTATCCTCTGCCGAAGTGAGCTAGGCTTGCCGAAGTCTCCTTTGCCGAAGTGAGCTAGGCTTGCCGAAGTCTCTCTTGCCGAAGTGGCTAGGCTTGCCGAAGTCTCCTTCGCCGAAGTCTCCTTTGCCGAAATGGCTAGGCTTGCTGAAGTACCCTTTGCCGAAGTGAGCTAGGCTTGCCGAAGTCTCCTCTGCCGAAGTGAGCTAGGCTTGCCGAAGTCTCCTTTGTCGAAGTGAGCTAGGCTTGCTGAAGTCTCCCTTGCCGAAGTGGCTAGGCTTGCCGAAGTCTCCTTCACCGAAGTCTCCTTTGTCGAAACGGCTAGGCTTGCCGAAGTGAGCTAGGCTTGCCGAAGTCTCCTCTGCCGAAGTGAGCTAGGCTTGCCCAAGTCTCCTTTGCCGAAGTGAGCTAGGCTTGCCGAAGTCCCCTTGCCGAAGTCTCCTTCGCCGAAGTCTCCTTCGCCGAAGTCTCTTTCGCCGAAGTCTCCTTTGCCGAAACGGCTAGGCTTGCCGAAGTCTCCTTTGCCGAAGTGAGCTAGGCTTGCCGAAGTCTCCTCTGCCGAAGTGAGCTAGGCTTGCCGAAGTCTCCTTTGCCGAAGTGAGCTAGGCTTGCCGAAGTCTCCCTTGCCGAAGTGGCTAGGCTTGCCGAAGTCTCCTTCGCCGAAGTCTCCTTTGCCGAAACGGCTAGGCTTGCAGAAGTCTCCTTTGCCGAAGTGAGCTAGGCCTGCCGAAGTCTCCCTTGCCGAAGTGGCTAGGCTTGCCGAAGTCTCCTTTGCCGAAGTGAGCTAGGCTTGCCGAAGTCTCCTCTGCCGAAGTGAGCTAGGCTTGCCGAAGTCTCCTTTGCCGAAACGGTTAAGCTTGCCGAAGTCTCCCTTGCCGAAACGGCTAGGCTTGCCGAAGTCTCCTTTGCGGAAGTGAGCTAGGCTTGCCGAAGTCTCCTTTGCCAAAGTGAGCTAGGCTTGCCGAAGTGAGCTAGGCTTGCCGAAGTCTACTTCGCCGAAGCCTCCTTTGCCGAAACGAAGCTTTCTTCAAGGCTTGCCTAAGCAGAGACCAGGTTTGCCTAAGCGGAGACAAAACTGCCTAAGTGACGACAAGGCCTACCTAAGTGGAGACAAGGCTTGCCTAAGTGGAGACAAAACTTGCCTTAGCCTCCTTTTTTGCCGAAAAGAAGTTTCCTTGGCCGAAACTGGAGCTGCTTTGGCTAGAATGGCCTCTCTTGTGCTTAAGTGGACTTGTACAGAAATGTCCTAGGCGTAATTTCGGCCTTGTCTGCTTCTTCGTATCCTCACACTTAGCCATTTTCCCATTGATCACAGTTGGGTGGGTTTTGACCCCAACAGTTAGCCCTCCAGCTCGGTAGTCTCAGTGATGATAGTGCCGAGGTAGAAGAAGTCCGAGCTGGGATCAATGTGCCGCGTCGACAGGTACGAACCGATCTGATGTGACACTGAGTCCGTTGTTCTTGATATCTGCCAGGTTCTCTGTCTTCAGACTGATAATCCTTTTTTCCAGTAGAAATTTCTTCACTCAACTGTGTTCTGGCACAGCTTCCAATGTATGATGACATCATCTTTTGCTTTATGAGCCTATATATGCTCCCCTTCTCCTCACTTCCTCTTCACTTCTTCACTTCTCAAAAATCTCAAGGTAACTTCTCTCCTCCCTTCTCTCTCCTTCTCTTGAAGATTTTTTTTTTTTTAGGTTGTTTTGTTGTTGTTGTTTTTTGTCTCTGAAATTGTTTTCGGCCGAAATCCTTTTTCGCCGAAGCGATTTCCTTTGCTGGGCGAAATGGAGAGTCCTTTTAATGTAAAAATCGAGATGGAGAATTGGAGTTCCGATTGTGCTAGGATGAAGCAAGACGCAAGTCTTCAGGCTCGTTCTTCAAAACGGCGAGTTTTTAAGGGTGAATACAAGCACGAGGCGCCCGACCCACCAGGATCTACTATGTCCACTGCCGAATCTTTGGAGACCCTTAGGCATCGTTTCAACATTTCCGAGGAAATTGACCTCATCCTTCCATTGCCATCGGATCGGGCCAGTGAGCCCCCAAAAGGGTTTTTCACCTTGTACGAGAGTTGTTTCTATATGTGCTTCATATGGTTCCCAATACCAGGGATCATCCTTGGGTATCTGTGGAAACATAGGCTGGCTCTAGCGCAAATAACTCCGCGGGGAATTCGACACCTGGTTGGGATCGTGGTCCGCAGCTTCGAGTGTGGCGAAGAAATCACCGTGGATCACTTGTTGAACCTGCTATGCTTCCGGTCATTTCGTTCCAAGGATTCGCTTCTTTATTCCCTTTCAAACAGAGCTCACCGCAAAATTATCGGTGGATTCCCAAGTAAAGACAGATATTGGGAGGATTATTTCTTCTTTGTGCCCATCTCCGAAGCTTCGGTTGGTGCAGCTTGGGTTAACAAAATTAGGACCGCATGGAGAAAAATCGGTAGCCGATCCATAGCTTTACGAGCTCATCTGTCTTGTTGAACATGTCATGATTTTCCGCCTTGTTTGTTGGTTTTGCAGTTCCTAATCCGCTTCCGACGTGCCCTCCGGACATAATTACGCTTCGTGAGACTCTAGCTTCCGGTGAGTGCGACTGGCAAGGAGATTTTACTCTTGAAAGAGTAGAGAGAGCGCGGACACGATACTTTGGGTATTATTCTCCGAGTTCGACTCCTTCGTGTTCTTCTAACAGTACGAAGAGAACCATGGGGAAAAGACCATCTGTTCGCGAAAGGATGGAGGCCGAAAGCCGTGCCGCGATGGAGCAGGCAGAGGTCAGCCGAACCGAGATTTCTGCAGAGCAGCTAAGTGCTGCCCTTACTTTTCCCTCGGGCGACGCATCCGTTGAACCGTCCGTGTTGGCTCCGTCGATCCCCATCGTGAAAGAGGTCGTGCTGGGTCTTGGGCGATTGGAACCGCCTCCGGCTCATCGCAGAAAGGGCAAGGCTGCGGCTACAAGTGAGGATACCGATCAAGTGAGGCCAGTCCGGAGACGTGTCCCGGCAAAGGCTGACAGAGGAAAAGATCCCCGAAAGGATGACGCCCCTGGACGAAAAAGGCATAACGCATTGGTTAATAGTGCCGCCGAGCACGAGCTGCCTTCGCAACCTGTATCTCAGACGTTTGCTTCCGAAATTTTTTGTGACAATGCGTCGGCCTCGGCCACTCTCTTCTCCAAGATTCTCTCCAAGGGGGAATGCTTTCCTCCACCTGATACTCTATCCCGGAGCAAGCCATATGCCGAAATGTCTCGCCGTGGTGCCAAGGTAGTTTGCGTCGACCTCCTTTTTTTGTACTCTGTTGAAAATGCGATGCCTGATCTCTCTTTTTCTCTTCGTTCAGTTCGTGGCCTCTATTAACAAGATGACGTCCGGTTATGAGGCGGACGTCCGTAAGAATGCGAGGAGGGCCGAGCGTGCACGGAAAATGGCCGAAGGGCTTCACTCGAAGCTTGCCAAAGCCGAGTGTGAGCGCGATGCTGCGACGGAGATAGCGTCGAAACGGAAGGAAGACTTGGAATCCTATCGGGTCCAGCAAGAGGCTCAAGTGGCCGAGCTCCAGCGGATGTTGAGCTCGGAGAGGGCCATGACCGACAAGAAGGTTGAACGGGCTAGGAAGGGGGCGATACGCGGACTGGCCGAGAAGTTTCGATCTAAAGTCGACCGAGCCAAGGAGAAGATCAAGATCTTGGGAGAATCGTTGAAGAACAGCGTCGTCGATCTTGCCCAAGTTGACGGGAACCTTGAACTCCTTGCGCTGCTCCGCGGTGACAACCCACCTTCACTGGATGCCGAAACTGAGAAACTCGAGGGATGGAGAGCAAGGTACGCTGGTGCTGATGACGAGTTCGATCAGTTGGTCGCCTCGCTGGGGAACGACCTAGTGGTCTCGCCGATCTCTGAAGACTCGGCCGATGTCGCGCTTGGTAACGAGTCTGTTGAGGTGTTAGCGGCGGATGTTGGCGTTCGCGTATTCTCTGGATCCAACAGGGGTAAGCTTGGTTCGAACGAAGCCTCCGAATCCGAGACGACGGTTGAATCCTCTGATGATGAATAGGGTGCGTTTTTAATGGGTAAGGTATGATGATGATGGGGAACTGCCCAAGTCATCATTTTAATTATGCTTTGACGTTATTTGGACATGGTGCCTGGATGGCTTTATCCGTATTGACTTGTTATGTTTGCCTTGTGGCTTTGGCTTTGGTTGTGTCGTTTCTTTGTTACCGAGACTTGTTGCTTGAATGGTAGTTTTTATCCAAGGTGGACTGATCTGTTTTGCTGCAGTTTGTGTTGGCGTTAATACCGACGATTCGTTTGTTTCGTTTGGAATGATTACATTAGTGCAAGCATATTTGCTTTGATTATGAGCATAGGTGTTCTGACCAACGATTTGTCTGTTGGATTTTCGGATGACCATTTCGGTTTACGGATATGCTACCGTAAGCGTATTCGCTCCGACAATGGACACGTAGTACTGTTGCGACCAACGATTCGTTGTTTGGGTTTAGGATAAATATTTCGGTTTACGGATACGCTACCGTAAGCACATCCGCTCCGACAATGGACATGTAGTACTGTCAGGACCAACGATTTGGTTGTTGGGTTTTAAGATGAACATTTCGGTTTACGGGTATGCTATCATAAGCATATCCGCTCCGACAATGGACACAGTTATTTATATAGCGCGCGCTTTTAATCGGCTAGGATGTAGTAGTTATATCCGTGAAGGATGTAGTAGTTCGTTGATGTGGCCAGCAGCAACGAGGGTGAAGAGAGGTGCCTGTTTTAGTTAGGACTTTAAGTGATTCGTGAAAAGTGCGTATGTGATGCCTGTTTCTGTTAAGGCTGTAGTAACCCGTGGAGGCTGTGATATGATGAAAATTTCTTCGAGAAGCGTGGATTAAGTAGACGCGGAGTTTGTTACAAAGGTGGGAGTATACGAGTATGCGTACTCACTCCCCCCCCCCCTTTTTTTTAGGAGGGGGCAGCTGAACCCATCCGAGGATGAGCTGCCTACGTACGCTTTGCAGGGATCAAGCCGCCCCGTAGTTCATTTGAAGTATCCTAAGTATAGTACTTCTTGAGGTGCATTGCGTTCCACGATCTTGGTATTGGAACGTCAGTCATGTTGGCGAGTTCGTAAACTCCGGGTCGGACTACTTTCGTGATTTTGTAAGGTCCTTCCCAGTTTGCTCCGAGTTTGCCGGTGTTCTGCTCCGCAGTATTCTGGAAAACTTTCCGTAGGACCAAGTCTCCTTCGTAGAACGGTCGATTTCGGACGTGAGAGTTGTAGTATTTCGCCGCTGCGTTCTGGTAATTCTGAATTCTGATCAAGGCTTGATCCCGTCTTTGGTCGATCAAGTCCAACTCATCAACCATCAACAAGTGATTGAGTCCTTCCTGTTCTGGGAGTAGTCTTCGGCGGACTCCAGGAAAATTTATCTCAGGTGGAATGACGCATTATGTCCCATAGACGAGAGCGAACGGAGTTTCGTTGGTTGCTCGTCGCGGTGTCGTTCTATGATACCACAATACACCTTCCAGTTCGTCGGCCCACCGGCCTTTCTTCTGGTCGAGACGTTTCTTGAGACCGTCGAGAATCGTTTTGTTTATAGCTTCAGCCTGGCCTTTGCCTTGTGGATATCGTGGGGTGGATTTGCTTAGCCGAATCTTCCACTTCGCGCAGAAAGCTTCGAACCTTGTGGAAATGAACTGTGATCCATTATCGGTGACGATCTCGTATGGGACTCCATGTCGGCATATGATGTTCCTCCATACAAAACTTTCGACTTGTGCGTCCTTGATGCTGGCATACGAATCTGCCTCCACCCACTTTGAAAAATAGTCTATCAGGACCAGTAAGAATCGTTTCTACTATGATGGATGCAAAGGTCCAACGATGTCCATGGACCAGCGCATGAAAGGATAGGGCGATGATATTGAAGACAGCATCTCGGTTGACTGATGAATCATTGGTGCGTGACGTTGACACTTCTCGCACCTGGACGAGTATTTCTCGCAATCATGTATCATGCTGGGCCAGTAATAGCCGTGTCGTTTGATTTTTATTGCCAAGGCTCGTCCTCCCGAATGGTTGCCACAGGAGCCGCCGTGGACCTCCTCCATGATTGCCCTTGCTTCCTTTCCCTCGACGCAGGTGAGTAATGGCCCCGAGAGTCGCCATTTGAAAACATTGCCATCGAGCAAGACGTAGCGCGCTGCTTGCGCCTGAAGCTTTCGAGCTACCCATTTGTCTGACGGTAAAGTGCCATCATAGATGTACCCGCGGATGCCATCAAGCCACCCTTTGTCGCAGCCGTACTGTAAGTCCGTACATGTTCCATTCGTCTCGACGACTCTAGTTTCGTGACAGGGGTCGACGTTGGAAGGGAGGGTAGTACAGTCCTCATCCATAGGCGTTGCTTCTTCTGCCGTATATGTCTCGTCTTGGACCATGGAGTCGCTGATTACTGCGTCCCGTTCGTCCGCATCATCTACAGCACTGTCCGGTGTGCAGGCATTTTCCCTTGCAGTTCTGGCGGCTCGAGACCGCGTAACCACACTCACTGTTTCTGGAGGGGTGATGCTCGGGTGTTCGATAAACTCCACCGGAATGACTCGTTTCAAGGCTGGATCAGAAGTGGAGGCGAGGGCGGCCAGTGCATCAGCCGAAGTGTTTTCTCCATATGGAATACGCGTGAGTGCGAACTCTTTAAACTGTGCAGTCAAATCTTTGACGACTTTCAGATACGCCTCCATGCGATCATTTTTAGCTGCGTATTCCACGCTGAACTGGTTCGCGACTAACTGTGAATCGCAGAACGCGTGAATGCAGTCAATCTTGAGTCCTTGTCCAAGTTTTATCCCGGTAATGAGAGCTTCGTATTCTGCTTCGTTGTTGGAGGCGTGAAAATCTAGGCGGAAGGATTGTTCAAGTATCTCGCCCATTGGTGACGTTAGACGTATTCCGACCCCTGAACCATTTTTGGATGATGAGCCGTCAACGTGAAGTTGTCAAGTCGAATTTGGGTTTCCTTCGGCGAGGCTCTCCTCCGGGAGTTCGATTAAAAAATCGGCAAGCACTTGCGATTTTACGCAGGTTCGTCCGCGATACTCGATGTCGTACTCGCTGAGCTCGATAGCCCACTTGGCCAATCGCCCGGATTGACTTGGGCTGTGCAAAATCGATCGTAGGGGTAAAGGACTAAGGACCACAATGGAGTGTGATTGAAAGTACGGCCTTAGTTTTCTGGCAGACATGACCACCGATAGAGCCAACTTCTCCATCTGCGGGTATCTTGTCTCTGCGTCGGTGAGGATCTTACTGACGTAAAAAATTGGTTTCTGCTCGCCCCGTTCGTCGCGAATGAGTACTCCGCTTACTGCCGTGGTGGACATTGCGGTGTATAGCAAGACCGGCTCTCCCTCGACTGGCTTTGCAAGCACCGGGGGACTGGCGAGATATTTCTTCAACTGCTGGAAGGCCTCTTCGCACTTCTCTGTCCATTCGAATTTCTTGTTTCCTCGTAAAGTGTCATAGAACGGTAAGCACTTATCGGTGGACCGGGAAATAAATCTGTTGAGTGCAGCCACCCTGCCGGTCAGTCTCTGTACTTCGCGTTTTGATTTTGGGGAAGCCATCTGGGTGAGGGCGTCGATCTGCTTTGGATTTGCTTCGATTCCACGATGGGTAACCAAGTAGCCAAGAAACTCGCCGGATGTGATCGCGAATCTACACTTTGTCGGGTTGAGTTTCATGTTGTGCGAGTTGAGCTGTCGGAAACATTCCTCCAAATGTAACACGTGATCTGTTGCCTCTAGCGATTTCACCAGCATGTCGTCTATATAAACCTCCATCGTTCTTCCCAGTTGACTGGCAAACATCTTGTTTACCAAGCGCTGATATGTGGCTCCGGCGTTCTTTAGGCCGAAAGGCATCACCTTGTAGCAATAGATTCCACGATCCGTAATGAAGGCTGTCTTCTCACGATCGTCGGGATTCATCAGAATCTGATTGTATCCAGAGAATGCGTCCATGAAAGATAAGAGATTGTTACCGGCCGTTGCCTCGACCAGTCGGTCAATGTGTGGTAGTGGGAAGCTGTCTTTCGGGCACGCCTTGTTTAAATCGGTGAAATCGACACACACCCGCCATTTTCCATTCTTCTTTTTGACTACAACAGGATTCGCCAGCCAATCCGGGTACTTGACTTCCATTATCGATCCGACTCGTAAGAGCCTTTCGACTTCATCGTTCACTGTTTTCGCTCTGTCAGGACCCAACTTTCTCCGTTTTTGCTTGATTGGTTTGAAGGTTGGGTCGATGTTCAATTCGTGACTGGTTACGCCGATATTAATTCCGGGCATATCCTCTGCTACCCACGCGAAACTGTCCACGTTTTCTTTTAAGAATGAAACCAGTTCGTCCTTAATTTTTTCGTCGAGGCCGAATCCAATCTCTATGCATCGTTCTGGGTGTTCGTCGTCGATGCAAACTGATACTACGGGGTCGCAGGGCTGTTCAGCTGGTTCGTCTTCGCGATCCTCCGTAATCTGTAATTGCTATAAGAGCTTGGAGAGCCCTTTTACTGGCTCCCTGTCTGTCTTCATCTTCTTGCGTTCTGAGTTGGCTATTGGATCGGTGACAGGATTCCTGAGCTTGTGTGCAGCTAGGAAGCATACGCGGGACTCCTTCTGACTTCCCAAAATCGTGTTGATTCCACTCGGTGTTGGGAATTTGACGCAGAGATGGTAGGTCGAGGCTACGGCGCGCATCGAATTTAACCAAGGTGTGCCGACGATGACGTTATAGATCACTGGGTGATCGGCTACCGAGAACTCGACGAGCTTGATGACACCTCCAGCTTCTACAGGCAGCTTGATCGTCCCGATTGTCATTGTCGTTTCTCCGGAAAATCCAGTCAATGGTTTAGGGATAGCCACTATGTCGGACGGATTGATATCCATTCTTTTGAGAGTCTCTTTGAAGATTATATCCACTGTGCTGCCCGTATCCACCAGCACCAGGGCTACATCATAGCCACTGATGATTAACTCAATTACGAGAGGGTCATCGTGCGGTTTGTCGATTCCGGTTGTTTCCCTTTCGGCGAATGAGATGACGTCTTCTGGGAACTTGGAGGGTGCGGACCAATTAACGCTGACATCGGCTCATCGTTGAAAAGCTTTAATCGATGAGACGGTATCCGAGCAATAGTGAGATCCACCCATTATCATGTTAATCCGTCTTCTTGGGCCAGATTGTGGCGCTTCGTCGTCTTGCCTTCCTCGCTTTGGAAGATCTTCATTTGCCTGTTCGGGGCAATTTGCGTTGGTATCCATTTCAAAGTCCTTGAGGCTAATATCTCCTTTGAGCTTGCCAGCCGCCAGTTTGACAGCGAGTTTCAAACCCAGGATGCGGCAATTTGCAGTCGAGTGTCCGAAGATATGGTGATGTTCGCAATAAGCCGTTTCATCGTAAGATCCTTGGCCCCTGGTCCATGTGCTGCTCCACGTACCCCTTCCTCAGCCTTGACCTCGTCCTTGCCCATAGCTTGACGAATCAACTTTGTAGTTATGGGCTCCTTTGAATCCCCCTTCGTGTTGGATGTATCCAGGACCTTGGTTGCCCTTTCTGTTATTCGGTGGGTTTGGAGCGGAGGGAGGTGGGTTTGTGGGCTTCGCCTTTCCGTGTTTCTGGGCTAGGATCTTCACTTCTTCTTCGTTGAAGGCAAAGTCCGTCGCTCGGTGCAATGCATCCTGAATCGTGGTTGGTGCGTTCAGCGCAATCTCCTTCCGAAAATCGGAGTCGAACCACAGGGCTTTCTTTAATGCTTTCAGTGCGGCTTCGTCACTTATCCCTTCTACCTTCGACAGTACCGACTTGAACCGTCCGATGAAGGTTCGCAATGTCTCGTTCTGTCCTTGCCCCATGGTCCACAGATCCGCATCGGATGTTCGGCGTTCCATGAATATAGCATAATGTCTAAGGAACGCCGACGACAGCTGATTGAAATTGTCGATCGAAATTCTTCCCAGCCTGGAGAACCATTGGAGAGCTGGGCCTTTAAGATGCTCGACGAACAAGAGACATTGTCCAGCGTCTTCTTCTCCTTCTCTGAAGTTTGCTCGTCCCATCGCTATTGCGAAGGCGGTCAAGTGCTCTTTTGGATCAGTTTTACCTTCGTAGACTGGTATCTTCATCTTCCCCGGATCAGAAACTCTTGCCTTAGTGATTCGAGTCGTGAATGGGGTGTTCTGTGCTTCTTCAAGCACTCGATCGAGTTCGGGAGCCTTGCTAGTAGCCCTATGCATCTGAGATCGAACGAATTTCATCTCGGCGGTAGCTCGCTCCATGCCTGCCCGGATTTCGGCCATCTCCTCCTTTTGGACTCGGATCATCGCTTTGCGCTCTTCCTCGATCTGGGCTCGTTGGGCCCAGAGGATGTTCTCCTCCTCTTCGGTGAGGTCCTGATCATGGCCAAGGTTGGTGTTGCTTCATTCGTTTCGAGTTCGGGTCGCACCCGTGAGTTCGGCTTCGCGGTGGTGTTCCGAGTCGTGTTCACCCTCTGGGTTATCCTCCAAGTTGATCACTGGATTCATTACGCCCATAGTTTGCGTGTTTGCCTCCTGCTGTGTCGCGTTCAGTTCAGAGGTCGTGGTTGGTTGGTTTGTTGGGAGCAATCCGCCTTGGGTTCTCGCCGTATGGTGGGGCGTTGAGAAATCGAGGGCCGTTTTGTTGAGACGTCGAAGAGGGCGCCTCATTAGGTCAACTCCTGAACCTCTACCACGGGCTCGGCTAGCCGTTGTAAGGACTTGGAGCTTGTCGGTCATCGTTGTGTTCAGCTTGTCCTGCTCCTCCGCCTTCTTGAGCAGCGTTTCCAGCATCGTCTTGATCTGTGATAGGGCCTCTGGGCTCGTCTCCACGATTGCAGGCGTTGGTGTCTCTGTTGCTCCAGATCCATCGATCCCCGTGTCCTGCGGGTCGTCGGGTCGTCCGTCGCTGGTCATCTTCTTCGAATCATTCGTGCGGTGGTTCCTTGGAGTAAGAAAGTTTCAATTTCCCCCTCCTTCTAGCGCCAAATTGTGGGAGTCGAAATCAACACAATTAGAATTTGTCGGAGGTTTGTTAAGGGGGATGAAATTTCTGCGGATGAACCACGAACAGAGAGATCCAAAGATGGTTTTTATTAAGCTGTGTCGAAAAGCTTTCGTACAAGAGTTTGAGAGCAAAAAAGTCTAGCGTTTTTGCTAAGTAAATTGCCGATCCCTTTTTCAAGAGATGTACATGAGTGTTGGGGTCAAAACCCACCCAGCTGTGATCAATGGGAAAACGGCCAAGTATGGAAATACGAAGAATCGGACAAGGCCGAAATTGTGCCTAAGTCATTTCTGTACGAGTCCACTTAAGCACAAGAGGGGCCATTCTGGCCAAAGCAGCTCCATTTCCGGCCAAGGAAGCTTCACTTCGGCAAAGCTTCGCTCCCCTTAGGCAAGCTTTGTCTCCACTTAGGCAAGCCTTGCTCCGCTTAGGCAGGCTTTGTCTCCGCTTAGGCAAGCATTGTCTCCACTTAGGCAAGCTTTGTCTCCACTTAGGCAAGCCTTGCTCCGCTTAGGCAGGCTTTGTCTCCGCTTAGGCAAGCTTTGTCTCCACTTAGGCAAGCCTTATCTCCGCTTAGGCAAGCTTTGTCTCCGCTTAGACAAGCCTCGAAGGAAGCATCGCTTCGGCATAGCCACTTCGGCAAGCCTAGTCACTTCGGCAGCGTCACTTCGGCAAGCCTAGCCACTTCGGCAGCTTCACTTCGGCAAGCCTAGCCACTTCGGCAAGCCTAATCACTTCGGCACGGAGATTTCGGCAAGCCTAGCTCACTTCGGCACGGAGACTTCGGCAAGCCAAGCTCACTTCGGCACGGAGACTTCGGCAAGCCAAGCTCGCTTCGGCATGGAGACTTCGGCAGCATCACTTCGGCAAGCCAAGCTCACTTCGGCAGCCTCACTTCGGTAAACAACTCGCGGTCATCGGCCATGACCCACGGTCTTCGGCCATGACCCGCGGTCTTCGGCCACGACCCACGGAGACTTCGGCCATGACCCACGGTCTTCGGCCATGACCCGCGGTCTTCGGCCATGACCCACGGAGACTTCGGCCATGACCCACGGTCTTCGGCCATGACCCGCGGTCTTCGGCCATGACCCACGGAGACTTCGGCAAACAACCCGCGATCTTCGGCAAACAACCTGCGGTAATCGGCCATGACCCACGGTCTTCTGCCGTGACCCGCGGTCATTGGCCATGACCCACGGTCTTCTGCCATGACCCGCGGTCTTCGGCCATGACCCACGGAGACTTTGGCCATGACCCACGGTCTTCGGCAAGCAACCCGCGGTCATCGGCCATGACCCACGGTCTTCGGCAAGCAACCCGCGGTCTTCGGCCACTTCGGCCAAGCAGGCCACTTCGGCCAAGCTGGCCACTTCGGCCAAGCAGTCCACTTCGGCCAAGCTGGCCACTTCGGCCAAGCAGTCCACTTCGGCCAAGCTGGCCACTTCGGCCAAGCTGGCCACTTCGGCCAAGCAGGCCACTTCGGCCAAGCAGGCCACTTCGGCCAAGCTGGCCACTTCGGCCAAGCAGTCCACTTCGGCCAAGCAGTCCACTTCGGCCAAGCTGGCCACTTCGGCCAAGAAGGCCACTTCGGCCAAGCAGGCCACTTCGGCCAAACTGTCCACTTCGGCCAAGCTGTCCACTTCGGCCAAGCAGTCCACTTCGGCCGAACTGCCTTGCCGAAGTGAAAACCATACGAAACTGTCTGGCCGAAGTCAAAACCATACGAAACTGTCTTGGCGAAGTCAAATCTATACGAAGTTGCCTGGCCGAAGTCATTTCTATACGAAACTGTCTTGCCGAAGTGAAATCTATACGAAGTTGCCTGGCCGAAGTCATTTCTATACGAAACTGTCTTGCCGAAGTGAAATCTATACGAAGTTACCTGGCAGAAGTCAAGTCTATACGAAGCCAGAAGACGAGGTGGCCGAAGTCATTTCTATACGAAACTGTCTTGCCGAAGTCAAATCTATACGGAGCTGTCTGGCCGAAGTTAGAGTTGCCGAAGACGATCCTGGCCGAAGTCATTCCCATACGGAGCTGTCCGGCCGAAGTCATTTCCATACGAAACTGTCTGGCCGAAACCAAGTCTACACGAAGCCAGAAGACGACGCGGCCGAAGTCATTTCTATACAAAGACAACAAGCCCATCTTCGGCCTACAACGATACAGAGGCCCACGAAGTCAAGCCGACTTCGCTAAAAAGGAAATCCCAAAGGATTAGGAAGTTTTCCTTATCTCTTTAGGATTGACCTGGCCGACTCAAACTAGTATATATATATCTATGTACATCCTTTGAAAAAGGGATCCGTAATTTACTTAGCAAAAAAACCCTAGACTGTTTTGCTCTCAAACTCTTGTACGAAAGCTTTTCGACACAGCTTAATAAAAACCATCTTTGGATCTCTTCGTTTGTGGTTCATCCGCAGAAATTTCATCCCCCTTAACAAACCTCCGACAAATTCTAATTGTGTTGATTTCGACTCCCACAATTTGGCGCTAGAAGGAGGGGGCTTTGAAATTTTCTTACTCCAAGGAACCACCACACGAACGATTCGAAGAAGATGACTAGCGACGGACGAACCGACGACCCGCAGGACACAGGGATCGATGGGTCTGGAGCAACAGATGCACCAACGCCTGCAGTCTTGTAGACGAGCCTAGAGGCCCTATCATAGATCAAGCTGATGCTGGAGACGCTGCTCAAGAAGGCGGAGGAGCAGGACAAGCTAAACACGACGATGACCGATAAGCTCGAAGTCCTTGCAACAGCGAGCCAAGCCCGTGGTAGAGGCTCAGGAGTTGACCTAACGAGGCGCCCTCTTCGACGTCTCAACCCAACGGCCCTCGATTTCTCAACACCCCACCATACGACGAGAACCCAGGCCGGATTGCTCCCTACAAACCAACCAATCACGACCGCAGAACTGAACGCGACACCGCAGGAGGCAAACACGCAGACTATGGGCGGAATGAATCCAGTGATCAACCTGGAGGATAACCCAGGGGGTGAACACGACTCGGAACACCGCCGCGAATCTGAACTCACGGGTGCGACCCAAACTCGAAACGAACGAAGCAACACCAACCTTGGCCATGATCAGGACCTCACCGAAGAGGAGGAGAACATCCTCTTGGCCCAACGAGCCCAGATCGAGGAAGAGCACAAAGCGATGATCCGAGCCCAAAAGGAGGAGATAGCCGAAATCCGGACAGGCATGGAGCGAGCTGCCGCCGAGATGAAATTCGTTCGATCTCAGATGCATAGGGCTACTAGCAAGGCTCCCGAACTCGACCGAGTGCTTGAAGAAGCACAGAACACCCCGTTCACGGCTTAAATCACTAAGGCGAGGGTTTCTGATCCGGGGAAGATGAAGATACCAGTCTACGAAGGTAAAATTGATCCAAAGGAGCACTTGACCGCCTTCGCAATAGCAATGGGACGAGCAAACTTCAGAGAGGGAGAAGAAGATGCTGGACAATGTCTCTTGTTCGTCGAGCACCTTAAAGGCCCAGCTCTCCAATGGTTCTCCAGACTGGGAAGAAATTCGATCGACAATTTCAATCAGCTGTCGTCGGCTTTCCTAATACATTATGCTATATTCATGGAACGCCGGACATCCGATGCGGATCTGTGGACCATGGGGCAAGGACAGAACGAGACATTGCGAACTTTCATCGGACAGTTCAAGACAGTGCTGTCAAAGGTAGAAGGAATCAGTGACGAAGCCGCACTGCAAGCGTTAAAGAAGGCTCTATGGTTCGACTCCGATTTTCGGAAGAAGATTGCGCTGAACGCACCAACCACGATCCAGGATACATTGCACCGAGCGACGGACTTTGCCTCCAACGAAGAAGAAGTGAAGATCCTAGCCCAGAAACACGGAAAGACGAAGTCCACGAACCACCCTCCCTCTGCTCCGAACCCACCGAACAACAGAAAGGGCAACCAAGGCCCTGGATACATCCAACACGAAGGGGAATTCAAAGGAGCCCATAACTACCAAGTTGATTCGTCAAGCTATGGGCAAGGACGAGGTCAAGGCCGAGGAAGAGGTACATGGAGTAGCACGTGGACCAGGGACCAAGGAACTTACGACGAAACGTCTTATTGCGAACATCACCATATCTTCGGACACTCAACTGCAAATTGCCGCATCCTGGGTTTGAAACTCGCTGCTAGACTGGCGGCTGGCAAACTCAAAGGTGATATTAGCCTCAAGGACTTCGACATGGATTCCAACACAAACCGCCCCGAACAGGCAAACGAAGATCTTCCTAAGCGAGGGAGGCAAGATGACGAAGCGCCACAGTTTGGCCCGAGAAAACGGATCAACATGATAATGGGTGGATCTCACTATTGTTTAGATATCGTCTCATCGATTAAAGCTTTTCAACGACGAGCCGATGTCAGCGTTAACTGGTCCGCACCCTCCAAGTTTCCAGACGACGTAATCTCATTCGAAGAAAGAGAAACTACCGGAATCGACAAACCTCACGATGACCCTCTCGTAATCGAGCTAATCATCAACGATTGCGATGTGGCCAGAGTATTGGTAGACACGAGAAGCACGGTGGACATAATCTTCAAAGAGACTCTCAGAAGAATGAACGTCGACCTATCTGAAGTAACGGCAACTCCAAAACCATTGACTGGATTCTCCGGAGAAACAACAATGACGATCGGAACAATCAAGCTATCTGTTCGGGCTGGAGAGATAACCAAAATCGTGAAGTTTTCGGTGGCCGATCACCCAGCAATCTACAACGTTATTATGGGAACCCCTTGGTTAAATACGATGCGCGCCGTGGCCTCAACATACCACATGTGCATAAAGTTCTCAACGCCTAATGGAATCCAAACCATTCGTGGAAATCAGAAGGAGTCCCGAATTTGTGTTATGGCCGAGCATAAGCTCAGAAATCCCGTAGCAGAACTCAACACGAAGACGAAGGAAAAGAGAGCCAAGCTGGATCAGCAACCTAAGTCAAAGCAAAGTTTTACGGATCACTGAGTCACTTCACATGAACTACGGGGTGGCTTGATCCCTGCAAAGGGTACGTAGGCAGCTCGTCTTCGGATGGGTTCAGCTGCCCCCCTCTTTACAAAAAAGGGGGGGGAGTGGGTACGTAAACTCGTATACTCCCACCTTCATAATAGGTGTTAATTCTACTAAATACAAGCTTTTCGAAGCTAAGATCATCATACCACATCCTTCACAGGTTACTAAAGCCTTAACAAAAACAGGCATCCCATTCGCTTCCTTCACGGATTACTCAAAGTCCTAACTAAACAGGCACCTCATCTCACTCTCGTTGCTACTGGCCACAGCAACGAACTACTACATCCTTTACGGATCAACTATTACATTCTAGCGGATTAAAAGCGCGCGCTATATAAATATATATGTCCATTGTCGGAGCGGATATGCTTACGGTAGCGTATCCGTAAACCGAAATGTTCATCTTAAACCCAACAAACGAATCGTTGGTCGCAACAGTACTAGATGTCCATTGTCGGAGCGGACATGTTTATGGTAACGTATCCGTAAACCGAAATGCTCATCAAAAACCCAACAAACGAATCGTTGGTCGCAACAGTACTAGATGTCCATTGTCGGAGCGGACATATTTATGGTAACGTATCCGTAAACCGAAATGCTCATCAAAAACCCAACAAATGAATCATTGGTCGCAACAGTACTACATGTCCATTGTCGAAGCGGATATGCTTACGGTAGCGTATCCGTAAATCGAAATGTTCATCTTAAACCCAACAAACAAATCATTGGTCACAACAGTACTACGTGTCCATTGTCGGAGCGGATATGCTTACGATAGCGTATCCGTAAACCGAAATGTTCATCTGAAAACCCAACAAATAAATCGTTGGTCGAAACACATATGCTCATTATCGGAGGAGATATGTTTACATTAACATACCCGTGAATCGGAATGATCATCTTAAACCCAACAAACGAATCATTGGCATTAACGTTAACACAAGGTACAGTGAAACAGGTCGAACCTCCTTGGATAAAAAGCATTCAGCAACGAGTTTCGGAAACAAAGAAACAACACAACAAAAAGCAAAAGCCACAAGGCAAACATAACAAGTTGATACGGATAAAGCCATCCAGGCACCATGTCCAAATAAAGTCAAGCACAACGACATAAAACGAGATAAGCCAAGCTGTAGTCTTCGGCACCTCCTCAGTAACGGGTTCGGCATCGGAGGTCTTCAACTCGGTAACCAACTTGTCGAACTCGTCGTAGCACCATCATACCTAGCTTTCCACCCTTGGAGTTTCTCAACTCTGGCCTCTAACGAAGGGGGTTCGTCACCACGAAGCAACGCAATCAGTTCAAGGTTACCATCGACTTGGGCGAGATCGACCATGCTATTTTTCGACAACCCGCTTAATCTCTGAATCTTCTCCTCGGCTCGATCAACCTTTGCCTGAAATTTCTTTGCCACTTCTGCGCCGAGCCAGAGACGAATTTGGTTGCCAAAGACCCAACACACAGCTCCTTCGGCGAAAACACAAGAAGAATCAGTTCGGCGAGAATTTTTTGGGGGAAGATTTTCGGCAAAAAATCATTTCGGAGAGAATTTTTCGGTGGTAAAGTTTTCGGAAAAATCACTTCGGAAAGAATTTTTCGGTGGTAAAGTTTTCGGCAAAATCACTTCGGCGAGAATTTTTTCGGTGGAAAAATCTTCGGCAAAAAAGGATTTTTTCAACAAAACACGAAGCTTCGGATCGGCAATAAGGAACCTGGCTCAGCAAATTCAACGTAATCAAGTTTGGCAGAATATCAAGAACGACGGACTCGGTGTCATGTCAACTGAGCTCGTACCAATCAACACGGCGCATTGATCCCAGCTTGGACTTCCTCTACCTCGGCACTATCATCACTGAAACTACCGAGCTGGGGGGCTAACTGTTGGGGTCAAAACCCACCCAGCTGTGATCAATGGGAAAACGGCCAAGTATGGAAATACGAAGAATCGGACAAGGCCGAAATTGTGCCTAAGTCATTTCTGTACGAGTCCACTTAAGCACAAGAGGGGCCATTCTGGCCAAAGCAGCTCCATTTCCGGCCAAGGAAGCTTCACTTCGGCAAAGCTTCGCTCCCCTTAGGCAAGCTTTGTCTCCACTTAGGCAAGCCTTGCTCCGCTTAGGCAGGCTTTGTCTCCGCTTAGGCAAGCTTTGTCTCCACTTAGGCAAGCTTTGTCTCCACTTAGGCAAGCCTTGCTCCGCTTAGGCAGGCTTTGTCTCCGCTTAGGCAAGTTTTGTCTCCACTTAGGCAAGCCTTATCTCCGCTTAGGCAAGCTTTGTCTCCGCTTAGGCAAGCCTCGAAGGAAGCATCGCTTCGGCATAGCCACTTCGGCAAAGGAGACTTCGGCAAGCCTAGTCACTTCGGCAGCGTCACTTCGGCAAGCCTAGCCACTTCGGCAGCTTCACTTCGGCAAGCCTAGCCACTTCGGCAAGCCTAATCACTTCGGCACGGAGATTTCGGCAAGCCTAGCTCACTTCGGCACGGAGACTTCGGCAAACCAAGCTCACTTCGGCACGGAGACTTCGGCAAGCCAAGCTCGCTTCGGCATGGAGACTTCGGCAGCATCACTTCGGCAAGCCAAGCTCACTTCGGCAGCCTCACTTCGGTAAACAACTCGCGGTCATCGGCCATGACCCACGGTCTTCGGCCATGACCCGCGGTCTTCGGCCACGACCCACGGAGACTTCGGCCATGACCCACGGTCTTCGGCCATGACCCGCAGTCTTCGGCCATGACCCACGGAGACTTCGACCATGACCCATGGTCTTCGGCCATGACCCGCGGTCTTCGGCCATGACCCACGGAGACTTCGGCAAACAACCCGCGATCTTCGGCAAACAACCTGCGGTAATCGGCCATGACCCACGGTCTTCTACCGTGACCCGCGGTCATTGGCCATGACCCACG
Organism: Pseudoturritis turrita; assembly: GCA_900406555.1. Classification (NCBI taxonomy): domain Eukaryota; kingdom Viridiplantae; phylum Streptophyta; class Magnoliopsida; order Brassicales; family Brassicaceae; genus Pseudoturritis; species Pseudoturritis turrita. The sequence goes on from OVBL01000343.1 coordinate 391,022, forward strand.
GTCTTCTGCCATGACCCGCGGAGACTTTGGCCATGACCCACGGTCTTCGGCAAGCAACCCGCGGTCATCGGCCATGACCCACGGTCTTCGGCAAGCAACCCGCGGTCTTCGGCCACTTCGGCCAAGCTGGCCACTTCGGCCAAGCAGGCCACTTCGGCCAAGCTGGCCACTTCGGCCAAGCAGTCCACTTCGGCCAAGCTGGCCACTTCGGCCAAGCAGGCCACTTCGGCCAAGCTGGCCACTTCGGCCAAGCAGTCCACTTCGGCCAAGCAGTCCACTTCGGCCAAGCTGGCCCCTTCGGCCAAGCTGGCCACTTCGGCCAAGCAGGCCACTTCGGCCAAGCAGGCCACTTCGGCCAAGCAGGCCACTTCGGCCAAACTGTCCACTTCGGCCAAGCTGTCCACTTCGGCCAAGCAGTCCACTTCGGCCGAACTGCCTTGCCGAAGTGAAAACCATACGAAACTGTCTGGCCGAAGTCAAAACCATACGAAACTGTCTTGGCGAAGTCAAATCTATACGAAGTTTCCTGGCCGAAGTCATTTCTATACGAAACTGTCTTGCCGAAGTGAAATCTATACGAAGTTGCCAGGCCGAAGTCATTTCTATACGAAACTGTCTTGCCGAAGTGAAATCTATACGAAGTTACCTGGCAGAAGTCAAGTCTATACGAAGCCAGAAGACGAGGTGGCCGAAGTCATTTCTATACGAAACTGTCTTGCCGAAGTCAAATCTATACGGAGCTGTCTGGCCGAAGTCAGAGTTGCCGAAGACGATCCTGGCCGAAGTCATTCCCATACGGAGCTGTCCGGCCGAAGTCATTTTCATACGAAACTGTCTGGCCGAAACCAAGTCTACACGAAGCCAGAAGACGACGCGGCCGAAGTCATTTCTATACGAAGACAACAAGCCCATCTTCGGCCTACAACGATACAGAGGCCCACGAAGTCAAGCCGACTTCGCTAAAAAGGAAATCCCAAAGGATTAGGAAGTTTTCCTTATCTCTTTAGGATTGACCTGGCCGACTCAAACTAGTATATATATCTATGTACATCCTTTAAAAAAGGGATCCGCAATTTACTTAGCAAAAAAACCCTAGACTTTTTTGCTCTCAAACTCTTGTACGAAAGCTTTTCGACACAGCTTAATAAAAACCATCTTTGGATCTCTTCGTTTGTGGTTCATCCGCAGAAATTTCATCCCCCTTAACAAACCTCCGACAAATTCTAATTGTGTTGATTTCGACTCCCACAATGAGTATATATAGTAGCTTGAGTTGGCCAGGTCAATCCAAAAGGGATTAGAAAGTTTTTCCTAATCCTTCGGGATTTCCGTTTTAGCAAGTCGGCCTGGCTTCGTGGGCCTTTGACCCATCGCGGGCCGAAGATGGGCTTGTCGTCCTTGTATAGAAATGACTTTGGTCGCGTCGTCTTCTGTCTTCGTATAAAAATGACGTCGGCCGCGTTCTTCTATCTTTGTATAGAAATGACTTCGACCGAAATGAGCTAGGCTTGCCGAAGCGGCTAAGCCTGCCGAAGTGGCTAGGCTTGCCGAAGTCTCCAGTGCCGAAGTCTTCCTTGCCGAAGTCTTCCTTGCCGAAATCTCCAGTGCCGAAGTGGCGAAGCCTGCCGAAGTGGCTAGGCTTGCCGAAGTCTCCAGTGCCGAAGTCTCCCTTGCCGAAGTCTCCAGTGCCGAAGTGGCTAAGCCTGCCGAAGTGGCTAGGCTTGCCAAAGTCTCCAGTGCCGAAGTCTCCCTTGCCGAAGTCTCCAGTGCCGAAGTGGCTAAGCCTGCCGAAGTGGCTAGGCTTGCCAAAGTCTCCAGTGCCGAAGTCTCCCTTGCCGAAGTCTCCAGTGCCGAAGTGGCTAAGCCTGCCGAAGTGGCTAGTGCCGAAGTCTCCCTTGCCGAAGTGAGCTAGGCCTGCCAAAGTCTTCCTTGCCGAAGCGGCTAGGCTTGCTGAAGTCTCCTTCGCCGAAGTCTCCTCTGCCGAAGTGAGCTAGGCTTGCCGAAGTCTCCTTTGCCGAAGCGAGCTAGGCTTGCCAAAGTGAGCTAGGCTTGCCGAAGTCTCCCTTGCCGAAGCGGCTAAGCTTGCCGAAGTCTCCTTCGCCGAAGTCTCCTTTGCCGAAATGGCTAGGCTTGCCGAAGCGAGCTAGGCTTGCCGAAGCGAGCTAGGCTTGCCGAAGTCTCCTCTGCTGAAGTGAGCTAGGCTTGCCGAAGTCTCCCTTGCCGAAGCGGCTAGGCTTGCCGAAGTCTCCCTTGCCGAAGCGGCTAGGCTTGCCGAAGTCTCCTTCGCCGTAGTCTCCTTTGCCGAAACGGCTAGGCTTGCCGAAGTCTCCTTTGCCGAAGTGAGCTAGGCTTGCCGAAGTCTCCTCTGCCGAAGCGAGCTAGGCTTGCCGAAGCGAGCTAGGCTTGCCGAAGTCTCCTTTGCAGAAGTGAGCTAGGCTTGCCGAAGTCTCCCTTGCCGAAGCGGCTAGGCTTGCCGAAGTCTCCTTCGCCGAAGTCTCCTTTGCTGAAATGGCTAGGCTTGCCGAAGTCTCCTTTGCCGAAGTGAGTTAGGCTTGCCGAAGTCTCCTCTGCCGAAGTGAGCTAGGCTTGCCGAAGTCTCCTTTGCTGAAGTGAGCTAGGCTTGCCGAAGTCTCCCTTGCCGAAGTGGCTAGGCTTGCCGAAGTCTCCTTCGCCGAAGTCTCCTTTGCCGAAACGGCTAGGCTTGCCGAAGTCTCCTCTGCCGAAGTGAGCTAGGCTTGCCGAAGTCTCCTCTGCCGAAGTGAGCTAGGCTTGCCGAAGTCTCCTTTGCCGAAGTGAGCTAGGCTTGCCGAAGTCTCCCTTGCCGAAGTGGCTAGGCTTGCTGAAGTCTCCTTCGCCGAAGTCTCCTTTGCCGAAACGGCTAGGCTTGCCGAAGTCTTCTTTGCCGAAGTGAGCTAGGCTTGCCGAAGTGAGCTAGGCTTGCCGAAGTGAGCTAGGCTTGCTGAAGTCTCCTTTGCCGAAGTGAGCTAGGCTTGCCAAAGTCTCCCTTGCCGAAGTGGCTAGGCTTGCCGAAGTCTCCTTCGCCGAAGTCTCCTTTGCCGAAATGGCTAGGCTTGCCGAAGTCTCCTTCGCCGAAGTCTCCTTTGCCGAAACGGCTAGGCTTGCCGAAGTCTCCTTTGCCGAAGTGAGCTCGGCCTGCCGAAGTCTCCCTTGCCGAAGTGGCTAGGCTTGCCGAAGTCTCCTTTGCCGAAGTGAGCTAGGCTTGCCGAAGTCTCCTCTGCCGAAGTGAGCTAGGCTTGCCGAAGTCTCCTTTGCCGAAACGGCTAAGCTTGCCAAAGTCTCCCTTGCCGAAACGGCTAGGCTTGCCGAAGTCTCCTTTGCCGAAGTGAGCTAGGCTTGCCGAAGTCTCCTTTGCCGAAGTAAGCTAGGCTTGCCGAAGTCTCCTTCGCCGAAGTCTCCTTTGCCGAAACGAAGCTTTCTTCAAGGCTTGCCTAAGCAGAGACCAGGTTTGCCTAAGCGGAGACAAAACTGCCTAAGTGACGACAAGGCCTACCTAAGTGGAGACAAGGCTTGCCTAAGTGGAGACAAAACTTGCCTTAGCCTCCTTTTTTGCCGAAACGAAGCTTCCTTGGCCGAAACTGGAGCTGCTTTGGCTAGAATAGCCTCTCTTGTGCTTAAGTGGACTTGTACAGAAATGTCCTAGGCGTAATTTCGGCCTTGTCCGCTTCTTCGTATCCTCACACTTAGCCATTTTCCCATTGATCACAGCTGGATGGGTTTTGACCCCAACATCCTTCGTATATAATTTTCATTTATCTTTACTTTGACTTGTTTTGGTTTTGTTTTGTGTCTTTGAGTTGTAGAGACACCGTCACGCTAGCGACGTTAAACGCATCCTTGGGAACTCTCCAACCCTATCATTGTCAAGCTAGTGACACAAAACAAGCAATGAATAAAGAGGACCATAAACCTTCTAAGCACTCTCTCCACTAGTCACCACACCATCCACACTACTAGCTCTCCAATGTACCACACAAACGCCTTGTACATACCATTAGATGTTTGGTTTTTCATGTTTGTTTTCTTGTATTTTTTTATTCTTCTCCTCGGTTTTGCTTTCTCACCGAGATAGTGAGAAGTAAGTCCAGAGGAGAGAATGATTGTTAATGTTCATTTGAGTTTGTTTTGTTTTCCTTTTGCATCTTTGAGTCTCATTGCATTGTACATGATAAAACCTCAAAAATCCTAAAAATTTGAAAATTTTCAAAAACACAAAAATATCTTTTCTCATTTAGTTGCATTTCATTCACTTGAATGCTCATTCTAGGTTGCATTTGCATTGTACATATGAGAAAAATGATAGAATTTCCTTGTAAAGGTTTTTGACTTAACATTCAATGTGAATCTCTTGATAATGTGTTTCTATTACTTAAGTGAATTGTAGAAAAACTTTCTTCTTTACATCTTGATCTCTCGCTCAAAACTCATTGCTATTATAGAACTTGTTTGAATTGATATCATCTCTATCTTATTGGACTTTAATTGAACTTAAAACTTCTTGCTTAGGTCCTTGAAATGCATGATCATGGTTTTCAAAGACACATTCAGGTTTCCTTTTTCTATTTTTACCACTCTTTGTTAATCCGAATAGCCATTCTCATATTTAGATTGGTTTCTCCACCTTTACCCAAGCCTTTTTATTCAAACCCCACATTGTTTTCTTGAGTGAGGCATTTTTGTGAAAATGCATACACATGCAAAATCTCGAAATATGAGAATGACAAAGATGGTCTTCCATTAGGCTAGTCTATCAAGCTTAAGGCTAGCAAACTAGGAGGATATTGATGTTGTTCTCGTTTGTGGATTGGGTTTTGGTGAGGGACTTGTGAGAAAAAGAAAGAGAGAATGGTTGAGTTCAAAAGCTAAGAAAAACCAAAGGTTGAAAAGAAAAAGAAAAGGAATGCTATAGGGAAAGGTTAAGAAATAAAAAAAGACTCTAAATGTTTAAGGCAAAAAACCTAAGTTCCCTCCATAAGTTTGAAATAAAAGTTAGTGAATGTTAAAATCAAAGAGGATGAAAAGGAAAGAAAGAAAAAGAGTCTAGAAAAAAAACCCCTAAGAGTTAGCAAATACAAAAGAAAAGATAAGGGTTTGATTCTCAACCATTTGGTTTACCTCAAAGTAGAGAAAGAATGTAAGTTCATGGGTAGAATCTAGGATTCAAAAATATAAGGGTTTGGGTAGAATGGAAGTTCTTCTTTGTATGCATCAATTGCTCCATTTCTCCCTTACTTTTGCATGATGTTTTGCATTACTATTCTTTTAGAGTGAGTCACTAAATACTTTGAACCGCCTTGTCTTTGCATTTTATAAGCCTTTTTCTTACCGAGTCGATTGATCATTTGATAGTCCCTAAGCAAGACCGCACCTAAACACTATAATTGAATGTCAAAGAGATGGTTGATAGGAATCAAGTAAAAACATGACATTGTAGTCTAGAGGCAAAATATTGAAGTTGCGATAGATGTGAGAAGAATGATTGAGTAGAGATTCACTTATGCGATAACTTTGCATTATCTTGAGCCTTGATATTGAATGCTTTGTTAGTTCCTTTTGGCTTTGAGTTCTCACCTTCAAACCTCTTCCTTTGGTTGATTTCTCTTTGTTTGCTTGAGGGCAAGCAAATGATAAGTCAAGGGGAGTTGATGTATATTGGTTTTGATGCATTCCTAGTCCTTTATTTCATTCCTTTTAGTCTTGTTCTTGTATATATTTTCTCCTTTTAGTCCATTTTTAGTCTCATTCTTGCACTTGTCCCATTTTAGAGTCTAGGTTGTACCTTCTTGCATTGTGCATGCATTTTGTGTTTCTTTTAGGTACTTAATGGAGTTAAGGATTTGAGGAGATTCAATGATAATAATGGAGCTCATTTGAAGTCAAAAGATGGCGGAATCAAAAGCAAATCAAGTTGTGAAGGAGCAATGAAGAAGGGGAAAGAAGAGGTGAATCAAGGGAAGGTTAAGGACATGAAGAAGAAGGAGGACGAAAACAGAGAGAATATCGAACCCCTCATTTATAAGGGAAGGGGTTCGATATAAACCATGAAGAAAAAGGAGGACAAAAACAGAGAATATATCGATCCCCCATTTCTAAGGGGAGGGGTTCGATATTTTCTCTGTTTTTCCTCAAGATTTAAGGTTTGACTCGGTTTGTCTTGGGTTGACCCGGATACCTTCTTATGGACCTATAAATATGTGTTTAGGCAAAAAATAACCTAAGTTTGATTTTATTTTTTTCTCTTTGAGACCCAAAACACATTTTTGGATGATTTGTGCTTGGATCTTTTGTTCTTTCAATTCTTAGTGAAGTTTCCCTTAATCTTTTATCAATCTTTTTATCTTTATGTCTTTTATTATGTTTATCTTTATGTTTAGCATGATTAGTGAGTAGTTATCTTATGGGTTTTTGGGCTTAGTATATTAGGATGTTTGATGGATAATTAGTGATGCTTAGGGTTAGATTTTTATGATTTCTAAGGGTTAAGGTGTGTTTAATGCTAGATTTGATTTAGCTAATCAAAATCTAGATCATGGATATTTTATACCTGGAAGGTATTTGATGAAATGTCTAGGAGAACTTTTAAACTTGTTTTTCATTCTTAACCAATGAGAATTGATGCTTAATGTGATTAGTTGGCTTAATGGACTTATGCTTAATGATTATTGATCATTTAATTGCAATTGAGAAATCAGCTTAATTGAGTGATTAGTAAATGGATTATTGTCATGGAAATGGATTAGTCTATTGTGTGTGATTCATGTCATGGAATTGAGTTTGAATATTAGTCCTAGCATCATTAGTTAGTCATTGATCATCCCAAGTCAATTGCTTTGTCCAAAGTCCATGCTTTTCCTTATTTGATTAAGTTTTTGTTTGTTGACTTTACGATTGACTTTTGTTTGACTTTTGGTTGACTTTTGCATTTGAACTTGTTTATGTTTAGTTTGCTTTAACTTTTCGAAATACTTATTTAGTTATTTACCCTCGTTTATCTTCTTTTCGTATTCGTATTTCATTTGTTTCGTTTAATTTCGTAATTATAACTTTTATAAACCAAAAATATCGAATTGCTTAGCTTAGTCTTTTGCTTGTATTCTTAATGTGTTGTTCTAAGTTCTCTTGGTTTCGATCCTATACTATGTTACAACAAGTAGAGTGTGTTGTTGGGTAGGTCTAGGTATAAATATAATTTGACACACATCATAACCCGACCGAAATGGAAACCCATCGATGCCGTCCTCCAGCATCAACAGAGGTAAAGCAACGGTGAAGACGAAACAGAGCCAAATGGAGGACCCACCGAGAAGAGAAACCAACGTCGGAGATTACAAAAACCAGATCTGGAATAACCTCGTTGAGCCTTCAAGCACCAAGCAACCGAACATATGAGGGTCTCTTTTCCGACAGTGGTGAAAACCACTATTCACCAGAAAGAGAGATCGGAGGAAAAAGAGCGGCATTTCTAGGGTTTCTGACTGGGAGAGAAAGGCCTTTCAAAGGCTTGTTGACTATATGTTTCATTATATACAGTAATATGTTAGTCAATTAATCGAGCGTCTTGATGGCCAGAACATCGATTATTAATTGGATTTCTGATATGATTGCCGCCAATTACTAAAGCGTATATTAATGTCAAAACTGCATTAAAATAAAAAATTTGCAATTTTAGAATCGACCACTATTATTAACTCTGTTTGTTTCGTAATCATTGACGACATCAATAAATAATAATAGCCACGAGTCCACGACGAGCAAGCTGCAATTTTCAGTAGCACCCCAAAAAAAAAACACTATCCGATAACGTGCGTTTTAACGTTCGTAGCTTCTTCATGATACAACGTCTAAAAAGGTAAAAGAGAGATGTGTAGTTTGTTTTAAACGAGATGTAATTAACACTACATTTATTTCATATAACAAGTGTTATTTTGATATTTTCCACACAGATTTTTTAAAAGTATATTAAAAATTCTGTTATACCAAATTTTACTTTGAAATTTTTTTTATTAATCATTTTTCCCCTTTTTAAGAAATTGATTTTTTTGAAGTTTAAACATTAAAAACCAATTATACTTAATTATACCAATATTACACTCCTAATTACACTAAACAAATTTTAATAAATTTGAATCAATATTAATTTAATAAATTTAATTATTTTCAATTAATAGTTTTTAAATTTTACTTTTTATTAACATTAATTAGTAAAAATCACAGAAAATAATAACTTAGATTTAATTATCTTAAAGTTAAATTATGTATTTTATTTTAAATATATATTAAAAATCTTTTTAAAAAATTAAACAGGAAAATAATCGTCAAACGATTTAATTTGAAAAGGATGGAATAATTATTATATTAAAATCAATACTATTACCCCCTCAATATAAAATAAAATAGAGAGAAGTTTTCTCTTTTCCCTCTCACTAAAATCGCGGTTCGTCTTAGCCACCCACAAACCTCTGATTTGCTTCTGCCTCTCCGGCGTTCGGCTTCGCCGGCGTCGTGAGAGGCCTCGCCTCCACCTTTTTGCCGTCTACGGTGCTTCATCCATAATGAGGTATCTTCTACCGTTGAGCTATGGCTGCCTCTCTTCTGCCCGGCGGTTTCTCCCTGTAGCAGCAGCGTTCGCGGTGGGTTCTTCTGGAGTCTAGGGACGGCTTTCTCACCAGATCTTTTAGGATGAGATCCAGTCTGTATTGCTATCTTCATGGTGCTCTCTGTGTTCTCCAGTCATTGGCGCTCGTGGTGGCCTTTTAGAGTGGCGGTGTGGTGGTGGTTTCTCCAGTCGTGGATGTGGTGTAGCGGTTGTGGTCGCTTGGTCGGAGGCTTGCCGGATGTCCCTCCTCAGAGAGAGATCTGCTAGGGGACGGCGAATCTCTCCCTTGGCTAATTTTTCCCAGTGATGTTTCCCTCCATGGGTCCTTTCCCTCTTCCGTCGTGCCTGATTCCGGGGTCGGATGACTCTGCCATATCGTTACCAGGTTTTGCCGCTCGCTTTGTGTTTCTCTTGCCAAGTTGTAGTGATCGCGTGTGGTGTAGGTTTCAGATCTGCTTATGCTTGTTCTGCTCACTTGTTCTCGTTGCTTGTTGCCCTCGGAGGAGGATGTTGTTGCTTCCCTTGCCTTGCTCGGAGGTGGTGTGTCTTTTTCGTTCAGTTGCCCCTCCTCTCAAGTTCGTGGCTCAATCGGCATGTCGAATCACGAACTTCTTTGGCGAGTACTGTTCGGGAGGCTCGTTTCCTTGTCGTTGATCCATGCAAGGATGTTTTGCATCATCCTACCAGACCCTCAAACTTAGTCGGTGGTTCTTCTCAGTCGGATTTGTTTGCGGCGGCGGCTTAGTGGTGGTCGATTTCGTTTCAGGAAATTAGGGTTTCTCTGTAACTCAATCTTCTTGTTGCGGACCTGGCCCATTTTCTCTTTTGGTTAAGGGTACCTAACCAGGCCCATTCTGGATTTTGTTGGTTAGGCCCATTTCATTTCTGTACTAAAAACAAAAACCCAAAAAAAATAGTTAATGCAAAAAATTTCAAAAAAAAAAATTACTATATTAAAGAAAATGTTATGAACAAAGAGGAGAGATAAGAGAGAATATTAGTGTGTCTTATTCCATGAATATCCAAGAGTATATATAGGGATACAATAGCTTGAAGAGGAATACAATAGCTTGGAAAGAAAGTAGAACTTGGGGAATAAGTCTAGAACATTCTAGAACATGAGCCTATAATGGGCATCCATATAATGGATTTATAACACTCCCCCTTCGATGTCCATTATAGCAAATATTCTTAATGCGCATAAGATGTTGCCTCATGAAAAATCTTACCAGGAAAAACTAGTGGAAAAAACCATGGTTAAGGGAAAAAGAGTGCCGAGCGCATTTACTCTCCCTAATGAGTACATGACTCGAGATCTTTTAGACGACGCACCAAATGATGAGCTTGTTTCTTGAAAGTCGCAGTTGGAAGTATCTTGGAAAATAAGTCCGCCAAAGTTTCGCTTGAACGAATCTGACGAACACGTACAATGTCATTCTTCTGCAGTTCATGGATCTTTCAGAAGATTCATCTTGATCATTCTTCTTTTGTTTCTCTCGATATCATTAATGTATGACATTCCTTTGGTAGATTGATAGACCTTCATATATCATTATAATTATAACATTCCTCCTTTAATGTCTATCATTTGCGTGTTCTTTGCTGTCTCGTTAAAAACCTTATCATGAAAAACCCAATGGGACAAAACCATGATAAGGAGAAAAGAGTACAACCATGCACATCATCATATTTCTCCCCCCTCGGAAACATCTTCTTCGGGAGATGAATTCCGATCATATATACTATCTTTTTGGAAATTAATATAAGCATAACCTTAATGAACAAACTCGTATGATTGTTGTATAATTTCTAAGATCATTGAACTTCTGGTCCATAACATCATTTCTCATGGAATATCATATATTGGTCTATTTGGACTTCAGGCCTAAATTTCTTTTACATATAATCTTCTAAACATTCATCTTGTACATGCGAGTTATTCATGCTCTTCTTATAAAAGTTACTATTTTGAGTTTTCCTTCTTGTCATATGAAAACTCATCTTTCAATCATGAAAGAATCGGTAACTTCCCAAACATCAATTTAAGTATGGTACTTCTGGACCAACAATATGTGAGCTTTTTTATCTAGAATCCTGCAAGGATCTCTCAATATCTCATCTCTTTCGCTAGATGCTCAATTTGTAATTTCAAGCAATATTTATCTTTCCAAGATCTTTCATCTTGTATTCTTTCTTCAAATATTTCACTGTATACAAAATCTCTCCAGGAGTTTCAATGATGTTCAAATCATCAAATCCTTTCCCAAATCTCCTTATCAATATGCATGGACTAATAAGATCATTCTTATAGCCTTCTCTATATCAAGTACTTTCATGCAGTAATATTCAGGTTTCACGAAATTCGCACGAAAATGATTCTGCCCGAAATTCGCACGAACTGATTTTGCCCGAGATTCGCACGAAACGGATTCTGTCCGAGATTCGTACGACTCTGATTCTTCACAGAAATCAGGTGCTTCACAGAAATCTGGTGATCTCCGAAATTTGTACGAAAATGAGTTTGCTTATGGCAGTTTATATCCTTTTGGGACTTTCATATAAATATCATTATACAATGGTCTTTTCGTATATGTCATCGTGGTACTTGTGATTACTCTGCCAGACTTTCAATGATGTTTAAATTAAGAATCATTTTGATCCATATCTTTTGATAAATTTACATGGGTACATATTTACATGATTACACCTCCATGCTACATATTTTATTTTCATTCGATCGAGTAAAGTTCCCGGGAACATAACTCTGATATCATTAATCCTTCAGAGATTATATCCTTCAGGGATTGCATATAAATGTCAGTATCCAGTGTTTCATAATAGCCAGACTTATAAGATATTTCTCTTCATAATACATTCTTTGTCTTTGTGATAATCCTTGTTCAACCAAATATCTCACAATTTCACTATTTTCAATATTCTTTCACTCAAAGACTCATTTATCTTCCACTGATTTTACACTTCAGGTGCACAGACTACTGGTCTAAATACTTCTCTGCAAGAGATTATAATTATACGTCTATTTTTTCCTTTCAATTTTGGCCAATCATTATTTTGTGTACACTTTTCAATAGACTTTCTCTCATGATCCTCTCTTTTTATTCATAATATCAACTGCTCATAGCATGCAAAAATATTACGACGTCGATTTGCTTTTCGGTTCCATTTTATTTCATATATGACATAACTAGCTAGATCTTTTCATTTTCCGGTACCTGAATTTCTTTATTTGTCATGTTTAAGGTCTCTTCTAGAGAGCATTAAGTCTCTTCTGAAGATCATTTGTTCTCTGCTGGAGATCGTTTAAGAATCTTTCTTTCCTCGATCTGGTCATTCTCAATTTCTGCTCTTTTTCCGAGGATTCTTATATTTGGAACCAAATAGGTCTATCACGCTTCATGCGATCTTTAGACTCACTAGCAGTTTGATATTGTCCTTCCGGGACATCAATTCTTATTGGAGCATATGCAGCTGGTATAGGTGACTTCATCACCCTATTTGGGTCAGCAAATGCGTCTGGCAATTAATATGCTAAATTATCTTTTGGACTAATATACATTCTTTAGTCCGAGGATCATTGATAATTCATTCCTACTTATCTCTTTCTCCAGCTGTTTACTTTCTCCCCCTAATATTGGAAAAACTATCTCATTAAAATGAGAGTCTGCAAATCGAGTCTTAAATAAATCCTTCTTGGATGGCTCTAGATACTTAGTTATTAATCATATCCAACATATATTATTATCCTCCTTTGAGGTCCCATCTTAGAGCGCTGTGGTGGAGCACTTTTCACATTCAAAGATTTTTCAGATGGAAACTATTTGGTTTCTGACCCTAAACCAATAATGATGGGGAGATTAATGATTGCTCGTTGGCATGATGCGACTTCATACTGCTAAACCACTTTGTGTATGAACATAAGCTTCAGGATGCTCAACACTTATCCCAATGGATATGCAATAATCATCAAAGACTTGGGATGTGAATTCACCAGCACTATCAAATCAAATTTTCTTTAAATAAAAATCTAGAATACTCTGGTAATTTAATCAATTAAGAAAGTAACCTCGCAAACTCCAGGTTACGGGTTTATAACAAGGATAGATGTGGCAATCTAGTCGATGCATCCATCGACTTTATTCGTCCATTGAGTCCATGCGTCCATCAACTCGATGCGTCTATTAGAACCATAAGGTAACTAAAATATTCCACATAATGGGTGATCAGCCCATAAATATCTCCTTGTATATTTACCAGAAAATTGATAGATTCCAAATTATTTTGACTGGTGAAAACCATATTATCTTATCGCTTTCTGTGCAAGCAACATATAAAGAATCTTTTGGTCTTTACTGAATGTCCACATAATTTTTTCTTTTATTTATTTTCGCATCATTATTAAACCAGGATGACCAATCCGTTTAAGCCAAACATTTAAATTCTTAATAAACTTCTGGTTTATTTTTTATTGCTAATCACTTACTCCCTTCAGGGGATATCATAATGATACAACGATTTTTAACCCTAAAATATCAATGCAAGTGCACAGCAAGCGAAGTAGTATTTAGGGATCGAATCCACGAGAACCAAGTGAAACGCTACGAATCTATATGAGTGAAATTAAGCTAAGATGACAATATGATTGTTTGTTGTGATGCAAAAAAAAATAGCAATATAAAAACGATGTAAAATCAATTAAAAACAAGCGTTAAGTCTAGGGCAATTCGCTAGAATTCAGAAATCATGAACCAGACAATTATTCAGGAAACGATAAAACACAATATCGAACTCAAACATGAATGTATAATCAATTCACTTTCATGGTATCAACTACTTTATCTAGCAACCTAAGAATCTAAACTGTCGTTTGATCTTAGAATTCTATACAAGCATTAACGAGCATGTTTGATATGTTCACAAATTTTCTTCAAATCAGCTTTCGTTGGTTAAGGATAATTTGCTCACATATATTCTATCAAGCAACCTATAACACTTTTGGTGAATAGATTAAACCTAAAATCATAAACTAAGTGATCAATTTAATCTAAGCAGTAAGAACAACGATAGGTGAAGACAAGATAATAAATCCCTATCTATGTCTGATTCAGTGACTCATAAATTCCTTTGAATATCCTAAACCTAACTATAGAACTACTCAGACATGGAACCAAAGGAAGCAGAAGAAGATGATGAAAAGCTCATAATAAATAATCAAAGGGGTTCAGAAAAACTTCTCAAAGATGCAGAGTCAGAGATGCGTCTCCCCGGTACTTATAAATTACAGAGAACCAGAAATCTATGTAGAGTAGAAATAGTATGAAAAGTTTAGCCTAAACAATGGCTCAAACTCGAATATATATATTAAAAATGTTCTGGATGAAAATAAATGGCAAAACTCAGTAAAAATAAGAAATTGAAAATTTCCTTTTTCTGGGCGAAAAAGCTTGGATCGATCAATCTGAATGTTGCACGATCGATCTGAAGTAAAACAAGTCGATCTGAAAAGTCTCGGGGTTTTGGATCGATCGATCCCAACTTCACTAGTCGATCTAAAATGTCCCGGTGTTTTGGATCGATCGATCCAATTGTGGATCGATCGATCTAGCCTCCTTTGTGCTCATTTTGCTTCATTCCAGGCTCTTTATGCCTTAGGTTCTTTCCAAACGCATTTCAACCCTGAAAAGACACTAAAATCATAGAAAAAACTCGAAAAACATTGAAAATTTGGGTTAGAATGCTTTAAAAATGCAATACATCACATAATCAAAATTAATTTCTTTTTTCCATGATAATCAAGCATGAATTTTGATAATGAAGCAAGTCTCGATAAAGCAATAAAAGGACATAATCACAGAAATACTATAATCTAGTACTACATAAAATCTTAGAGATTAATTTGACTAAAAACATATAGACATGGTACGAGATCAAGAGCTTCGAAATCGAGTGTACCCGAAAAATCTGAAGCTAGCTAGCGATGGGAGTTGTCAGAGAACAGAGGTCGAGGCAATCACTTTAGTAGCCACTTCCTTGGCGAATTTTATTTGTTTGGTCCTTTTCTTTTATGTGTAAGATATCACATTCACTTCAGGGAATAAACCAAAACTAGCTAGATATGAGTCATGATTTCTCATAAATAACTATTTTCAGCCTTAAGGACACACGATATATAAGTTCAGAACACTTTTTAAATTCTTGTTCACGGCATTGTGTCTACAGGACAACATTGGTTGCGTGAAAGTTTAAGTATGCATGCTTTACGATCTCTGCATTAGAGATATTCTCTCAACATAATATCAATTTGCAAGTAATTCTGAACATAGCTAAGTTATGTTCACTTACATACTTCAAGTAATGTAGTCTTAGATATAACCAATCATAACTAGTTTTAATATTACATTCTGGTGATCACACATTTCCTTTATGATTGTTCTAAAGAACTTGTGGATCTTTTACGGCCAAACAATGAACATAATCTTCTGGATATGTCACTTATTGTCTATGTGGGATTCTTTAATTCTCCCCCTCAAGATGATGAAATTTCAAGTTCATCCATCTCGAATTGAATCTCACGATGAACAAAGATATTATTATGATCATCTTATAAAATCATGACTAAGTAATAATCATATTAACATAATCACAATTCACTAGTTTTTCTATCATGCCATTGAATTAGGTTTTCAATCAATCAATTCATCAAACTAGGTCATATGACAAGTATGTGCAATATCAGTCTCCACATGAGAACAAACAAGCAACATAGAACAATGCAAACTAAATGCAAAATCCTAATAATTTCATAGTATGATTATACTTTTTCAAATATGTACGAAAATCAGGTTCGTGTAAAACTGAGATTAAATCCTAATAATTTTAACTGTGCAAAATCAGGGTTATATTTACGTCTCTGCAAAATCCGGGTTAAAATTATGCATGTGCAAAATTCGTACAGAAAACACTGCAAATCTAATAACAAATAAATTCGTGCAAATTTAAAAAAAAAAACTATTTTCATCAAAAAATATAGATATGTCATGAGCCAATTTTATTTCTTAATGCATGAGCATGGGGGTACTAATTAAAAAAACATGATACTTATCTTTTAATCAAATGGATCGTCGTAGGAGATCCGAAACGGAGACGATGTCGGCTTTGATAATTATTTGCTCATTCCTCTATATTAAATCCTTCGTTTCAAAACAGTAAGAAACGTTTAGCCAATCATCAACTACGATTTAACACAAAAGTTGATGGTTTATTCAAATCAATTATAACCAACAATTAATCTAAAGACTAATAAAACATGCACATCACACACACGCAATGGATTATATAAGGCAATAATCATGAATGAATAAAGCATGAACCGATCATAGTGAAGCACAAAAATCGATCATAAATCTGTAGTAATAAACCATGTGACAATAAAGCATTAATCATTAGAATTCAAACCACTAGTTTATTAAACCGACTCAAACCAGCTATCATCAAACCAACGATAACACATTAGTATGTGTTAGATAATCAACCAATAGGTATTAGAGCATGGGATTAAACAAATAATAAAATATAGATCTCGATAATGAAACTAAAAATGTTGATTCTCGATTTACTAAACCAACGAATTACCAAACTATTTAAAAGCAAGTTTTTGGTGATTCAACAAAGCAATTATTATATATGCACAACAAACAAACAATAAGTTTGTGTCTGTTTATATAAAACCATGTATACATAAAGTATACAAACAGACAATAAACAAACAAACAAGCAATAATCGATAAACTAGAATTTGATGAGACATGTTTAATATAATGAAATTAAGCGATCATTTAAATATAGCATGAATTATTTATTCCACATTATGACAAAAGCATGTGGCGATAGGTATATAATTATGAATATTTATCTCAGTGAAAATGAAGACCGCTAGATCGGAGACACCGTTGATGGATAACAGAGACTGCATCAATTTGAGATTATAGCGTAATCTCGTTTTATGGTTAGGATTTCGTGCTGGTAACGTGTTATGAACAAAAAAAAGAGATAAAAAAAAATATTGGTATGTATGAATATTCAAAAATATATAAAAATACAATAATTTGGAAAAGAATACAATAATTTAGAAAAAAAAATAGAACTTGTGAAACAAATTAGAAAATCTTAGAATAAGAGCTTATAATAGTCATAATATAGGTTTATAACGTAAAATATATTAAGTCGTCAAGTTATTGGAGACGGCACTACTAATGATCGTGTGGCCCAAAAAGTCCCGCAGCCTAATTTGATTCATCTGCTTCTTCTTGTTTTACAGTTTGACTTTTCAGCATTTTATTTTTGTCGGCGACTTTCTACTTAAAATAATAATATTAATTTTTTGTTTTTTTAAAAGAGTTCCTTGAGATATTAGTCACCATTTCTCTCTACACAGCGAAGAAATTTCTCTGATTGCAACCACCTCAAACTCAAGATCTGCCCTTTAGGGATTCCCAGATCTCTCTCTCTCTCTCTCTCTCTCCGTCTTTTGCGCGTTTGCTTGTCACCTGAAGTCTTATCTCGCCGGCGTAATATCTTCCGATTGTCTCGTCGGTGATAGTCTGACCTTTCAATTCGTCGATTCTGTTTCCAATTAACTGATCGATTGATTAGAAATGGGTTGCTTGTTCTTCTAGGTCTCTCTCTAGCCGAAACTTTCTTGCTCTACGACACCTCAATTTACCCTTACCTCTTCAAGTTTTTCTTCAAATTCCTACTTATGGCGATTAGAATTACCTTCACTTATTCCACCTATGTTGCCCGGAAACTTTCTCCGATCCCCGGAGTCCATGTTGGCTCCGGGGATCTCCGATCCTGCTATGAGTTATGGGTTCGTCCCAGATTCTTCACCCACAAGCCCGATCTGGATAAATCTCCCGGATCCAACCCTTGGACCACCGGTTCTAGATCTCGGGCCCGACCCGCTTCGGTGTACAGCAGCATCGCGAAGGAAATCATCGGAGAAGGGAGCCAGAGTCCGCTTGTGATGGGGTTGATCTCGATCTTGAAGTCAACGTCGGCTCCTGAGTCATCGACGATGAACGTCCTCGGGATTTCACCCTTCAAGGCTTCTTCGATCATTCCGTTTCTTCATGGTTCGAAATGGATGAATCCGCCGGAAATTGATGACGTGGACAGGGGAGGAACGGCGTGTGATGATGATGACGACAAAGAGCTAAGTAAGTTGGAGTTGAGTGATAAGGAATCGAGTGGAGGAAACGGATGGGTTAATAAGCTTTTGAATATCTGTTCGGAGGATGCAAAGGCTGCTTTCACGGCGGTCACCGTCTCTCTACTTTTCCGATCAGCTCTTGCGGAGCCAAAGTCGATACCTTCCACGTCTATGTACCCTACCCTTGACGTGGGTGATCGCGTTATGGCCGAGAAGGTACCAATTCTGTGTCTGCTTTGTATAGACCTTGATGTTTATGAGTTTATCATGCTGTTGTGATCTTGATTGTAATCATACACGGTTCTGAATGATAAAGATGAAATTAGTTTATACATCTTTAGGATGGCAATTGTTATGTGCTACTCTTATGGTTATTGAATGTGTACAAATTGTTCTATTAAGCTTGATCGCACTGAGGTAGAGGTTGTTTTATAGGCATTTGCTAGACTGCAACTTGAGCTTTTAGTTGTTTGATGTGGGTTGTTGAATGAGACTCTTAACTTTCCTATAACTAAAACTGACCGTTATGGCCAAATCTTTGTGTGTGCCTTTGGTGTTTCCCGTCAGGTCTCATACTTTTTCAGGAAGCCAGAGGTTTCAGATATAGTAATCTTCAAGGCTCCTCCGATTTTGCTGGTAGGCCACTGCTCAAAATTGTTGCTTTTTGAATGTTTTAACCTGTGTGTAGTATACTCTGTTGTAAATAAGTATTTGATGTTCTCCTTTGAATTGCAGGAATATGGTTACACTTCCAATGATGTATTCATAAAAAGGATAGTGGCAAGTGAAGGTGACTGGGTTGAAGTAAGCCCTTATATCCAATCCACTTGTTGATTGATCCTATTCACCCATTGAAGTCTTTGTTCACCTCGGTCGGTATTGCTTCTAAAGAGGCTTCCCACACAACAAGTTTTCTCGGAAATGGACCCAACCCTTTTTCTCTTTTCTTCTGTCAAATTTGTGTCTAACATGTGGATGCTGTATCATGCAGGTTCGTGATGGGAAGCTCTTTGTGAATGACATTGTGCGAGAAGAAGATTTTGTCTTAGAGCCAATGGCCTATGGAATGGAACCAATGGTGAGCAACTTGTACTTAATTACCACATGTTCATCCTTGTTTAAGTATCAGATTGTTGATATGGTTTGCTTTTCATGTTTATTTGCAGTTTGTCCCCAACGGTTATGTCTTTGTCCTTGGAGACAACCGCAACAAAAGCTTCGACTCTCATAACTGGTAGTTCTCTAAATGTAGAATCAGTTTGGGATATCAAATACAATTATCTGTTATGAGTATTCTTGTTATGATCAGTCTTTAATTGTGGGGAAGTGTGTTGATTATTATGGTGAATGTAAACGCAGGGGTCCACTTCCAATAGAGAACATTGTTGGAAGATCGGTGTTCAGGTATTGGCCACCGAGCAAAGTATCAGACACCATATACCAATACCAAGGTGTCCCAAAGGGAGCTGTAGCTGTTTCATGACAAAATTAAGTTGGATGCTTCTAAGGATTAAGCACAAGATTGTGCAAGTCAGAATTGGGCAGCCTTGGTTTAACTGAAACTCGAAACGTTATGATATCCGCGGATACACACTGTATCGTCGTGGATTGTATGACATCTGATTCTTGACGATAGTCGGGGAAGCCGGAGAAATTATGTGTACAAAAGGAATGGAAAGATGCAAAGTAAAGAAAGATTTACTGTGATTGTTGTGTGTTAAAAACCCTGAAATCAAAGACAGTGTGAAGACAATTGTCAAACAAAAAGGGGTAGTTTTTATATTTGAGTTTGTATTTAAAAAAATATATATGTAAACCTGTGTTTGTTGTAATAAAAATAATTGGGAAATTGTTATGATAATGTTTAAAATTTGCATCCCCATTGTTATCTTAATATTTTAGCAGTAATCTGTAATTCTGTGTTATGCAACAGGAATAAATTTTATCGGCACCGAGTCAATAACTTTAAAGCATTACAATATGGATTAAAGTAATTAGAAGAATACAAAGATGAATATAAAATGTGATTAAAGCAAATTATTTAGAGACGATTGAAAACAATAAAAAAAAATAGAGCTCAGGGGAGTGGCAAATCTCAACTGAATGTTCAGAAGAATGCGAAGGACCCAACCATCGCTAAAGCCAATAATCTTCACAGCTCTTTACCAAATGCACCAGCCGGGAATCGAACCCGGGTCTGTACCGTGGCAGGGTACTATTCTACCACTAGACCACTGGTGCTTTGATGCTCAAACTCAAACAACTAAATATATTAAATGTAGTAATGTATAATACAAAGTCATGAGAACAAAATTTCTCTTGGAGAAAACTCACATGTCCCCGTATCTTTCAACTTTGAATTAAAAGATAGGAATAATTGGCTGAATAACCAAAACTTCTCTCTGTAGCAATATCCTACCTTACTCATTTTAGGGATTTTGGTTAGATTTTTATATATATATATATATATATATTTTTTTTTTGGCTACCATAATAGAAATGATAATATTATCAACTTTGTACGAAGAAATAGAAAAAAAAACCATAATAGAAATTTAATCCGAAGGACCCAACCATGAGTACCAATAAAATTCACTTGTTTTCGTATTTTTCTTAATTTTGGCCACACAAAAAAAGGCCTTTGAATACAAAATCTATAAAAGCCAAAATTGGTGTATGTATATAAAATGGATCAACAAAAAGCTGGAACCTCCCCTTCCTCTTCATTTGAAACGGAAGCTGTTTGATTTTTTTTTCATTTTTTCTTTTTCAGACTTCCTAAGATAGATTTGAAAGTTGACAAGTGGAAACCTGTGAAATCTGATACAAAAGAAATAGTTATACGAACCAACTGATAAAAGCAGATTTCAAGATCCAGCTCCAGCTTTTACGCTTGAAAATCTTTGTTTGAGTTCCATACAGGATCCGCCTTTGGCACTCCATTCTCTGATAACAATCCGCTCCCGTTTTCCGCACTAATTAGCGGATCCTTTTCGCTTTCATTCATCTGAGACAAGGACCAAATTCAACTCTTGTTTCTCATTACGCAACTAATGAATGAAGTTGAATCCTACTTAACAGGAACACACTTTGTTTCCAAAAGAGAATGTGAAATTTTTTACCTGGGGCAATTGGGTTGATGTTTCAGTGGCCTTTTGCTGGGTTTCAAGTGTGCAGTAATAGGAATAAAGCACCATCCCAATCACGGCGATCAGAATACCAAGAATGTTGCGCCAGCTGAATGCGTCTTTCAGCAAAAGATACCCAAATGCTAACACTAGGCATGTTTTTAGATGTCCCAAAACCTGATAAGTGACTGGAGATGTCTTTCCAATTACAAGAAACGTGCTGAAGTTCACGGAAACAGATATGAGGCAGGACAGGACGATGAAGAACTGCAGTCAAACAAGGTATGTTTGTAAATATGTAGAGGCAACAAGGAAAGACCATTTTAAAGATACTATTTGCCTGCTTGAGTCGGTTTGTTTCTCACCACAACTTGAGAGGTGTACTTGAAAGCAAAGACGTTCTGGTTGGTTAAGAGACCATCTAGAAATGGCCCAGTCACAAAAAGTGTGATTGCTTGATATGGGCAAGACTGATACAGAAGTTGGGTGGATGAAACCTTGAATTTCTTCTGGATCGTATTGGTCATCTGTATATAATTGGTTAAGATAACAGCAACTAAAGGAACAAGGGTTACTATATAGCTGACAAAAAACAAGAAAGACGACAATCAGTGGCTAATACAAGACATATGGGAAGGCGAAAGAATAACAAGAAGAGGGGAAAGGGAAGAATAAGCATAGGATACAATCTGGGCAACACAGGTTGTGATAACAGCCAACAGTGACAAGACAGAACCCAGCATATTAAGCTGAAGATCTGTTATGGTTGCAATTCCGACACCAAGGAGAAGGATGACTAATGAAAACTGGATTTTTCGACTGCAAATGAAACAAAGTAGATCATTAAGCCTTTTGACCAGAAAACTGGTTGTCGAACTAATGGAACCATGAAACATAAGAAATTATCTAAGTTCCTCAACCATTCCAAGGTAAACCAAAAGAAACTATAGGAAGAGAGACGTACTACTTAGAAGTAAGACCGTGAGCAATTTCTAAACCAATCATAATAAAACAGCTATCTCCAAGCCTACCGATATCCTAAATGTGAAACTGGAAAGACAAATGTATTACTTAGACGACATCAGTGGTAACCTGAATTTCTTTCTGAAGAAGAGGGTCTCCAAGACAACAGTACAAGGGATGATTGCCAGTTTTGTCATCTGATATCAAGGGAAGAGAAGACATGTTTAGAACAACGAGGTCAAGAACACGTTATCACATTCGACAGCTACTGGAGCGAAAAAGCTATACCTGGTAAAAACCAACAGAATTAAAACCCAAGCTGAGATTCAACAATCCAATGGAGATCCCATTTAATATACCAAATCCCATGACGGCTCGTGGATCAAAAGGTTTGTGCTCAAAAAACTTGATCCATAACGCCACATGAAGTGAACAAAATGTGACCAAAAGATGCCAACTTGTCAAAGTGGTCGCTGTAAGTTCAATAAAGCAACACACACACAGAGTATGAGATGAAATGCATAAAGATGATGCAAAAAACTGCTATCATGAATGGAGTCTCCCATGGAAAAAGAAGAGCTGAAGTAAGTAAGCTTGTAAGAACGGAGTAGTGGCTAACCAAATGTGAAGCCAAGGGTGGTCATAAGCGCCTTGTTACAGATCACGATCGATACAGACGACACAACTGATAAACTCAAAGCGCTGATTGTTCCAAACTGGAACTTCTGGCCCTCGCTCATATCTGCTCTCTCTCTGCTCGCTTCAGTCACGATCTACGATGGATCTAAAACCACCATAGATTCAATTCTGACAGGCTTAACCGATAAAAAACAAATTGATGGGGGAGAAAACAAACCTCATTCGCGCATAGGTTTGTTTACGAAAACGGGAGATAATCGAAGCTCGGCTGCAGCAATGGAGATATGTGAAGACGTCAAAAAATCAAATCTAAGAAAAGGAGGGGAAAATGGAGAGAACCAGAGAAGTCAGTCAAGGCTCGACGGAGGAGAAGAGATTCTGTGTGAATTTGAGAATAGAGAAAAGCCTATTTTTGCACTTAGCACACAGATATGAAGAAATTGGTAGTGAGAGGGGAAATGCGAGGAAGAAGATACTCCTCGTTAATGGGACCTACCTGCAATTAATATTCATCGGGGCTAAAATTGTAAATATGAAAAATTGTAAATTTAAAAATTTCGGCTATTTAAATCCCAATTTTTTTGTTGACTTTCGCTAAAAATTCCAAACTTTTGTTAACTGAGTCAAATTAGGTTATGTTTACAGAAAATGACGTCGAACTCATGACCTCCGAATAAAAAAATCAACTGTTTCGTCACCAACCTCCATTTTTGCCTTCTACGAAACCCAGATTAATGAAGTCATACAAAAAAATCAAACTCACCACAAAACCATTTAAAAAAAAAAAAAAAAAAAAGATGGACATTGTTGTTCTTTTGAACCAGAAGCATATTTTTCCCTAAAACTATGACAGAATCAAACAACAAAACTGTACCTCTCTCTCTCTCTCTCGGTGTCTCTAGAGAACATGTTAAGACGAGTAGCTATGATTTTAGCTTTTTGTCTTTCCATATCAGCTTGCAACTTTCGGATCTTCGCGGATTTTCTCAGCCTCTCCTCCTAACTCCTTTGCTCCTAAAACATCACTGCCTTGAGCTACCCCCGAACACTGCCCTATTTCTCTTCTTCTACTCTCATCTTTCTCCACCGCCACAGCTTCAGTGTCTTCTCTGTTATAAGGATCACTGTTCAGATCTATCCTCCCTGTGTTCCCTTCCTTCTCTGCCTTATTCTTATCAGACTCTGCCTGTTTTGCTTCCTTGTTCTCCTGATCTGCTGCTGCTGGTCCATCGCGCTCTAACTGCTTCTTCTTCCTCCTCATCATCAGCGTTTTGAACCTTCTCTTCACGGTGCTACACACGTTGCAGCCACAGTTGGGCTTGTGCCTACCTTTCCCACTTGGCGGCTGAATGCACACAATGCAAGAGCATCCAACCCGGTGCCTTGGATGTCTGGTCGTGGTTGCAACCTCTGGCTCACCTAAAGTGTCTCCTAAGACTGCTGCACTCGCTAGTGCATCCAGACCCGACTGTTCTTGCTCCGTTTTTGCTGATTGGCTTTCTCCAATTCTTCTCTTCTTGTACTCTAAATAAATACACAGACAGTTAGTGTCATGAGACTTGACATTTTAGTAAGCTACTGAGTATATGTATGACCTTAAAACATACCCAGGTAAGCACAACAATCTGTAATTTGATAAAATTCCAAACATAAGCACGGCACAATAATAGACATATATCCTGAATCTATGATACAAACCCCATCCATAAAATGCTCGCAGTACAACTACTTGGAAGCAGTCTCTCACATTAATGCAACAAAAGCTAATGAGAAGGAACCATAAGAGGCCAAGGTATAAATAGATTTCATACCTTTCCCAACTTTAAGAACATTCTCAAGTTCCTTCAGGCTCTCCTCCGGTGCAGAACACGAACACCTATCAGTGGTATATCAAATTACAGCAACAAGACCTCAAGAAAAGAAAAAAAACAATTTCTAAAATGATCTTCGTATTCAAGCGACCATGAGGAAAAAACTTGTGGAAGTTCTTACCTGCTACCATCCCAAATATTGTCTGAACATGTCCACTTAAAGGGAAGAAGAGCGTCTACAGGTAACCTTCTCCATTTCGAGCAGTCATCGCAAGATGCCCATCGTTCCTGTTCACTGGACCACAAAGATAAATGTTAGTAAATTGCTTGCAAGCTGGCGATAAGCACCAAGTGCAAGTATGAAAGTAAATCATATGTTGCCAATCATTTCTTTGACTTAAGAAGTGAGCGAAAGAACTCACCCTGAAGGTCTTGAAGTGATTATCGTCCTCTTCCCAAAGACAGGAGGTTCCTGTGCATAACATTAACAAGAACTATGACTTAGCTGAGGGCAGTCGAGCACAAAGTTAATCACATGAAACTCACTGTTCATAAGAAAATCAACAAGAACTACCACTTACGTCAAATTCTTCAAATTCATGCTCCTCAATGAGGACGATGCTAGGCTTTGCACTAGGAGAGGGACGAAGCAACTCCTGAGCTTCTTCCCATGTGACTCTCAGCTCCATAGATTCTTCACTATGCAAAAGCAGTCTCTTATTTTTTGTCCCAATGGTTCGAGTCCTCTTCTTTTCTTTAACCTGTGGCGGAGCATCACACATCCCGCCTCCGTTAATCTCACTCTTCTTCGAGCTACTACCACCATGAGGTGAGGTCAAATGCTCGGGCAGACCATTCATTTCTTTTGGTATTTGTGAGGGACACGAGGAAGCATTAATGGACGGCGGGGTCTCTGTAACACCAGACGATGATGTGTCCTCAGTTGAAGTACCGTTGGTGAGACCACAACCCTGTTTATAAAGATTGGATCAGGATGAGAATGGAGCTAAGCAGAAAAAAAAACCAACACATGCCTGCAAAAACCAGCTCATAGAGACCCCAACCTGCATGTCTCCAGCATTAGCTGCCTTCCTGGAACCCATGATTAGTTTTCCGCCAGGATCAACCCGACTGAAAGTTACTGTACAAGATAACAAAGGCGGAGAAGAAAGCCACACGATGAGAGAATGCAGAAAACCAGCAATATATTCAGAAACTATTTGATGTTAATACCAGAAAATTCATGAAGCTTTAGCTTAAAACATATACACTATTCATAAGGGTACCGAGCACTACCTGTATCACCAGCCTGTAGCATCATGGACTGTATGCAGGGAGTGACACCTTCTAAGACATACATTCTACTGTTGTTATTGGGCCAGAATCTGAACTGGAACGTCCACTCCTTACCCTTCACATCTTGGATTTTCAAAGGAATCCCTTCGGATTGACTAATCGGAGGAAAATATGCCTATATACCGTGCCAACTTCAGTCTTAACTCTTCAAGATATTTCAAGGATAAAGAAAAGACAACACCATGGAAATGGGAAAATTACCTCTGCACAGGCTTTTGGAAGAACTAGACGACCAATGCGACCAGCATCACTGGCACTAAGAGTTTTCTCAAAAAGAGGTACAATGTTCAAATTTAAACTAAGACTGTTAAGATAAACATGGAGTCACAAAAACAGTGTCGAGAATAAAATGTGTGGCAAAAATCACCAGAAAAAAATTGAAGCAAATAAAAGGATACTTTCCCGAGATCTGCTGAACCTCTTTATCAGTATATTTTGGCCAATACCGGGGAAGTAAATGGCCTTTCCCTCTCCCTTCCACAGGAGGCCTCCCGATCCGCGCCTGAGCAGATTTGCTAGTCCCAGGAGGAGTTGCAAGAGCAGATTTTGAGGGTTTCTGCAGTATACTAGGCGCAGAGCATTGCAGCATATGGGACTGAGAAGCACCAATGTGTTTCTTCCCATCAACAACCTCGGTTGAAAAAGACGAGCTATAAGGAAGTACTGCCAACGCCATATTCAAAGACGGCTGTGAAGGTGATGATTCATTCATTTCCCCAGCGTCCAGCCTATACCCAGTGGTGGTATTTTCTGATTTCATAAGCTTACCAAACCCACGGAGAGGCATGAACTCTTCTCTTTTATCTCCGCCCAGGGCTAGTGGCTGAGAATCGCATCTCTGGGATTGAGAAAAGAGATCCGCTTCGCTTCTTCCTCCGTCAATATTCATTCCGCTTTCCCCATTCATATGTTGCCTATCTGCTAACGTTTTCATTGGCAATCTCCCAAATACACCTGGATTTTCATCCCTCTTATGCTGCAAAAGAAAAAGAAAACGATTAGGAAACGTGAAGACACGAAGCACAGAATCATTAGAAACAAGAACAACTCGAATATATTCAAAAGGTCAAAACCGAATCGAGTGTCAAACTCACCATATTAAGTTGATGGCAATTAGCACAGGTGGTACAACCAACACCACCATAGTCCATAAGCTCGACCATGAGCTTAGAAGCAATGCATCCACAATGAAGTCGCTGTCAATTGCAGAATTTCAATCAGACCAACATTGCAGAGAAAAAGCATTTGAAACCAAAGAGTCTCAAAAACGAACCTTGTTGCACAAAAAGCATTCCCTCCAACCAGATTGGTCCAAATGGAATGTTTCGCAGAAAAGAGAACTCTCATAAGCGGATCTATAATGCAACGAACAATCAAACATGAATCATCTTCTCTCTTTTTTTTTATTTCCTTTTTATAACCATAAATTAATCACTCATCTCTGTATTAATTTCGTGCTATTTATAGAACAAAAGAGTCAGGATTGTTGAACAGATTAGTCAGTAGAAATCGAAATCATCTACGTAGTCAAAAACCAGAACACAACACCACAATGAGACAAACCTAAGAGTAGAGAAGATAAGAATCAGGTCACGGAAAAATCGAGACTTTCAGGCAAGAAATTTCGGGTTTTTAAAATACAAAAATTGAAATCGAAGAGTGAAATTGGAGAGATTACCCGCAACGAAAACAGAGATCAGCGAGAACACCAGATCGAAGAGGCCAACCTTTCTTCCATTCGACAGTAGAAGTCGAACCACATGATGCGTTCATGCACATCTTTAACACCATTTTTGACTCCAAGCTTCCAACGAAAAACCTGGGTTTTTTTTTTCCAATCGGAAATCTTAAAACCCTAACAAGACGGGGAGAATGAGAAACACGAATCGGAGGTGAAATCGACGTGAATTGAACAAGAGACTAGTCATGAAACATGCATCGACGTTGGTCAAAATCAAGTCGCGTTTGGAGATCAGATGAGGTCAGGGAAATCAGACGGAAAACGGCGGGAAGAAGATAGACGAGAGAAGAGAGATTTCGACGGCGAAATTGAAGAAAGAGGACTGTGTAAACGGCGAAGAAGGAAGCAAACGAGGTTTTTGTTTTGGTGATTTTTTTTAGTCTTTTTTTTATTTAACTTTTCGATGTGAAATTAAAAAATTATGGGTCAGATAGAGAGAGAGAGAGAAGGAGAGAGAGCATGCAAAGAGAGAAAGAGAAAGAAAAACGCATAAAATGCATGCACGACACTTGAACACACGCCGCTTCAAACCAAACTAAGAAACACAGAGAGAGATTAGAAGAGATAGAAAGTGAAAGACTTTTGACTTTTTTTTTTTTTTTTTTTTTTACAATTTATAGACATGAATTAGGGTTGGTACTTTGGTAAGAATCATATGTGTTTTGGGAAAATGGATATGTGTGTTTCCGTATTACTCAAATTGATGACGTAATTTTGGTATTTGATTACATGTATTCAACTCTAATATTTTAGGTATCTACTATATAAAATTGACATTTCCATAAAACATTATTAACCATAAACATACTTACATATACTGTGTTTTATATATTTTGTTTGCAGATTATAAACATAGAATGCATGCATGAGACTTTAACACACACATACACATCGAAGACCTCATGAGTTTCTTCTTTTCCCTTTTGACCTTTTTTTAGGATTGGTATTGTGGGATACCCTTAAAAAAATCAAGATTTGTATCCGAACGATTATATATTTTGATATATTGACTCGGATATTTTTTGTCCATGCAATAAAATTCGGATACTTTTAGTCCATGCAATGTATATATCCGAATACGATTTAAACTTTTTAAAATTCAGAAACTTTCATAATTTATATGGAATTTCTTGTTGATAGCAAAATATATATAATTTTTCCCTAAATGCCATTTTTACATATTTATATATGGAATTTTCTTGATTGATAAAAATATATTTTCTTGATTTTACCATGGAGAAGAGATGATCAACTCAGGGCCACTTTCTTCTTATCCTTCTATTAAATTGTTTTCCTCCCATAATTAATTCATGAAATTAAGGATCTATCTGGTTTAAACGCAACGGATATGGGTGTGGTTGCGGGAGTTTGCAAAAACGGGTGGTAACGGTTTCTAACGTTATTGGATAATTTATACGACTGGTAAAATGGATGAAAACGGGTGCGTTTGCAGAACGTTTATGACTGGTTTACAGCGGATGCGATAGCGGATTTACATAAAACTACCAAAATACACATAATATATAATTTATATAAAAATCAAAAATATATTATTATAAAAATATTAAAATTATATATTTTAAATAAATCATAAAATAATTAAATATAAAATTTTAAAGATGTTTGGAACATTTTTTATATATACAATAACATTTTTATAATTATTAAAATTAAAATTGAAATCAAAAATATATTATTATAAAAAATTAAAATTATATATTTTAAATAAATCATAGAATAATTAAATAGTATTTTTTACAATAACTTTTTTTATAATTACAAGTTTATTTTAGTTTAATTAAAATATATATCAAGTGTATATAATTTTATATGATAGTACTTGATATAAAAAGTAAGTTATTTTAAATAATTTTTTTTTTGTAAATTTTAGTTTATTATTCAAGATAAAAAAAAAAAGTTAATATTTTTTTAACCACCCGCAATCGCAAACGCTCGTGGGAATGAGCTTTTGATTTAGAGCAGTTACAAGCGATATAAAGCAGTATAAAACGGTATGGAGCGGTTTCTGTGATTGTTGTCAAACGCTACCAACCGTAATCGTCCACAAATGTAGCGTTTGCAGATGGTCAATGAACCTCTAACTTGGATAGTCCGAATCAGTACTAGATTAAACTGACATCATACATTTACAACTGGATTATAAAACTGAAATTGAAATTCAACTATAACAATCAAAAATTCAAAACATTGAACCTTTTTTTTTCATTTTTTGAATGTTGACATAGTATTTCACAATTGACAATTAATAGATACCGAGAATATAATGATCTAAGGTTTCCGAATATATTGATACATAAGTTATTGAAATTGCTGGAAACATCCGAATCAACCATCATAACATAAGTTGTTGAAATTATTGGAAACATTCAGATCAACCGGCATAATCTACCAAGTAGTGGTTGGTTTAGTAGCATAGACATGGCTTTTCCAAAGAAGTGAGAAGTCGTGCTCTCCTGAATTTGAGTGCTGTTTGGGAAGGACTGTGAATTACTCGTCCGAGTCCAAGAAGATGCACGGATCCTCGGACTTAAAACTTCTTGGATAATAAAAAAAAATAAAAACCAGCATAACCTATATAAAAATATATACATTTTAGATTTGGACCTAGACTTTTTTTTTTTTGGGGGAGAGGATTTGGACTTACACCCAATCCAATGATTAGTTTGAATTACAGATCTGATATTACGATCAAAGGTACTACATTTTTTTTGTTGATAACTAAATAAATTCTAATACAAAGTACTAAATTCTCAAGTTTGATATGATTAGGCGAGCATTTTATATATGTTTTGGCCATGTGAAATCTCTTAACATTTAGTTGTCAATTTTTCATCACGCAACGTTGGGCTAACCTATCAAGTATCAATCTCGTACCAGACATGTTTGCACATAGGAAACTACTGCCGCAATATTCTTGATTCACCCTTATTTATTTATTTTTCTCTCTTTTCTACTATTTATATATAACGGAGAAATTATTAATTTATTAAGAAAATAAGAAACATCTAAAGGACTTTTTAGGACGGCATGTAAGAAATACAATCAACGGATAGAAACTGCAATAATGCCCTCATACACACACAGCTGTAATTGGGGCTCACGTTCCCAGCTTGCAATAGACATTTATTTATTTTTCTCTTATTAAAGTTATAATTATAATACTAATATGAAGGAATCTCATTATCCCCCATATAATTTAAAGCATGCAACATTGACCAAAAAACATTAAAGTAAGCTACATTTTTAAAGAAAAGGTACGCATTATTATCTGTATGAGAATTAAAATGTCTTATTAAGCCATATATATAGGGGGCTTCATGATAGGAATTAATTAATTTGGAACCTTTAAAAATAGAAAAGTTAAAACTTTCAGAACAACACACCGGGTCTAACTGGTGTTTGAGGAATCTAAGAATTGGGATGAATTGGATATATTTTACACCATTTATATGAGTTGAATTCAACTGAAAAAATTGCACAAAAAAACAAAAACTGCCGAATGTTTTTTTTGTTGTTCTTCTAATTGGGTAAATTTGAAATTACTAATATTTTTTAAGAATATGGCATTACTTATTTGTAATACTCTTATGTTTTTGCTGTTTTACCTTTATATTTATGTTTTAAAGTAAATAATTATAAATTATTTTTTGTAATATCTTTATTGATTAATTTGTGTGATAATTATAAAAACTTCATTTAAATTCAAAATTAGGAGAATGAATTTTTTTCTACATAACTTCTTATATTATTAAAATAATTATTTACTTTTGTAATTATCCATAATATACATAATTCCTTATATATATATATATAATTTTTTTTTTTAATAAATTAATAATATTATAAATTAAAATTTTGGTTACTTCTTTACTAGGTTGGTTTGTGAGATAATTGAACAAACAAATTATTGTATTATATAAAGTTTTTATAATTACAAAACTAGGTAAACAAGTAGTTTTACAATTTAGCAAATAATTTATCAAATGGATAACAATTATATCATGTTCGGGTATTTTAGGTAACTATGAATAATATTGATATTTTATAAATTATTAAATATATAAAACGTAAAATTTAATAATTAATTGGTGTATTTATCTTAGTTTGTTGAAAAAAAATTGTTTTAACTCATTTTTCGTAAGCTTATTTAATTATTATTTTTATAAAATTTAATACATTTATAAACATAAATATTTAATTTTTGACAAAAAACAATGTTTAGTTAGTATTTTCATAAGTTTAATTAATTTATTTATTTTCAAAAATTACGCCACATTATGCCAGATTTAGTTGGTACCATTTAAATTCAAAATTATTCCGCAAGATTCCGCAAGAAATCACCAAAAATTAAGTTAGATTCTGCAATTCAGTCAGATTCAGCCGTTACCATAATATTAGGTAATCGCCCTAAATGGTAACATTGTAATTGAGGAATTGGAAGGAATGTGGATGAATTTTTTAACACCATTTGGGTTTAGAGGAATTGGGAAGAATTCATCCAACACCATTTTAACTTATTTTTTTAATTTTTTTTAATTATTTTTTTTCAAAAATTCAGCCAGATTCAGTCGCTACCATTTAAGTTTTAAGTTATTCAGCCAGATTCCGCAAAAAATCACCAAAAATTCAACCAAATTCAGCAATTCAGCCAGATTCAGCGGGTACCATTTAGACCAACTGTAAAATCATGTCTATATAAATTTGGTCGGTCAAAAACATGTTTTATGTGATCTTATTTGCCTTGATGAACTAAAGACCCACAAAAACATCTCAAAATAGCGAAAGACAGAACGTGCGTAGTGACAAACATGGTTGCATGCAAAGGTTGGAGGAAAACGCTATATGGACAACTAGATGGTTGATTTTTATATCTGTGTAAGCTTAGTAAATGTTCAATGAGGATATACCAAAAGTTGCATATTCCTTAATATATATGCCCAAGAAACATATCAAATTTTGGATTTCAGGTTGATGATAACTTTGGAATAAAGACACAAAGATATGGATATGGACGTTCTTACCTAAGTTTTTAAAGAGCCAATGAGCAATGTCTTGTTAAAACAAACGAATTGAAGAGTGCGTCGTTCCAGCATTATCATTTGTTGGAACGAGTCTCTACTTGTCTTTTCTCCTGATCCTATCTCAAGATTCATCATGCGTTAGCTTATATTGTAATAATAAACAAATAAAAGACTTTGTTATCCTAGGAAACAAAAATAAATAAATAAATCAGTTTACCTATGTTTCCTTGATGCCTAGCTACAGTGACCTCCTTGTTGGGATTACATCTAACAACAAATTACAGTTTGATCCATGTGTCAGGAGCATTGGATTTAATTATTGAATCTTGGTGAAGAACATGGAGAAGTGTGTGACAATGTTCACCGTACATACTCATTTTCGTCTGAGAGGCTCTTTGCAACTGATGATGAGGTCTCATCTCCTTGGTTTTTTGGGTGATTCACTTCTTTGCTTTGCTCATTATCGTTCTCTGATAACCTGTCACTCTCAAAACCGCAGATATCTCCTGCTAGTTTAGATTTATGGTTTGGTGATACAGAGTTTCCATAGTCATGTTCATCATCATCTCCTACTGAAAACTTGGGAGTCCATGTTTTCGGGATAGAATCAGGGGCACGAGATTGACTCCAGTGCGAGCTACCAAGCTCGGGGTTTAGGAAGGAATTTGGCTTGTCTCTCTCGAATGTAATATCTGTGAAAGAGTTTCAGACATGAATGTTCATGTGAGAGATCGCCAAGATTATGATGTTTAAGGCCTGAAACTAGACCAAGATAGATATTCTACGGTTCTAGATATAGATCTCCGCAACGTGGCCTGTGACAGGATGATGGACAAGCCATTGAAGAGATTTCAGAAAAGAAAAGAGATAAACCTGAGCTTATGCCTGCAGATGTAAATCCTTCTGCAAACCAATTGTAAGGCGCGTCAAGACCACCACGGAAAGAGGAGTCTCTCTGACTGGTAGATTTCAACTTTCCTCGGTTTGATAGTCTGGCCTGCTTTCCAGACCCAACTTTTCTCTTCAAATGTTGATCATCCACTTCCCATTCTTTCCAAGATTCTTGGAAAGGGTCATTATTCAGATAATTCTTGTCTTCAAGGTTGCGAAACGAATTAACTTCCCTCTTCTTCTGTCTTGTGTTGGTTTCAAACTGTGAAATGGGGGTTTCATTGGCCCAAACTGACAAGATTCAGGGACAGTTACGGTTCAGTACCTAGGAAGAAACATATGTTTGCAAAATCCTAACATGTGATTAACAAAAATTCTTCAGAAAAATCAATACCTGCACTAGACGAGCAAGATTCTTCGCTGTTAGAAATAGTGAATGTTGTTAGGATATATAAGGCATATGAAACACAATCAGAAAGATATTTACTGCAGATGCTTACCTACGCAAACTAAGGCTGTCTTTATCTTCCTCAGGTACAATGGATGACCAAACCGGTTGGTCAAATACATTGTCAAAATCAAAGTTCTCGGGGGATTTGAAATAGCTGGGTGTTATTTTTCGAAAAGTTCAGTCAGCATGAGTTCAAAATATGGCTTTATGAATTTCGATGAGTTGACTTACGCTGCCTTAGCGAAACTTGGATGATCGATGGTCCTTTCTAGACGCTGTGGTCTTCGAACTGGTGAATCTGAAAGAAAGAAGAATATATACCGAATAAATAGGCAAAACCGGGTAGATCCAACAAATATGTAGATACGTATTTTTGCAACTTCAAACACCAACAACAGAGTAAGCTAAGAGATACTGATAAAAAGTGAAGTAAATCAAAGAGGTAGGATTTAGAACATCCAAAGAATGATGTGAAACAATGAAATTAAGAAAGACATATGCTTAGACTAGTTACTCTATGAATACAACTTATAGGGTCAAATGACAGTTCCTTGACAAAAGCATATATGAAGGCAGCTATTATTCCTAATTTAGTTGAACTAAACCCACCTTCGATGTTGGACCTCCAGGTCGTTTCCAGGTAATCCCTAGAGACACAAGACTGTAAATGTCAAAAGGTACAGAAGCACTGTCCATAAAGGGACAAAAAGGTGAGACTTTGAAGAGCACCTCTTCTTTGTCCCATGGTGTTCTGCAGAAGAGTGATTCTCAGTGTAATCTTTTCCATAATTCATGAAATTAAGGTTCAAACTTTCCTCTTGGCACGGCTGTTGATCCTTCCAGTAAAAACTGCCTTCCCGGTCGTCAAGAAAGGCAGACTTAGCTGGTGAGGTAGGAAGAAGAAACCGAATTCATACCTTTTGTTATTGATCTCACGAGGAAAGAAAGAAACAGATGTACATATGATCTTAGACCAGGAAATATTTCCCATAATTCATGTCACGCCACATGAAATTGTGTTCATTGCATTTTATACTATATTTACTAAGAAGTGACATGCTACTTTAATCAAGTCATGTCGTGACCAATTAAGAGAAAATAAGTGAGAAACTAAGAGTTGCATAGATGGTGAGTTGTGCAAGAAAAATATAAAAGAGAAACCATTTGCATAAGAAACTACCGTTCCACTCGTTTTCATCAGAAACCCTGCTTTCGTTGAAATCTGCAGCGTCACAGAAGTAGCTTCTTGAGTTGCTGATATATGGTTTGTGCAAGTGATCACTGAAAGTGCACAGTCTTTGCTTTCTGCCCGCATCTTTAGCATGTATGCCAACGGGAGACCTATAACAGCTGTCATCTTGGAACATTTTGCTACTTTTAATTATTGTGTCCTGTAAGAGGAAGATGAAAATATTGGGTCTGGAAAAAAACTTAGAGATGAAAGGAAGACAACTAAAAGTTAAGATGACGAGACTTTGTTACCACTTCCTTCTCAAAGTCATTAAGCCTTTCCCTGACGTTTGATGTATCTGGTTGACCAGTATCCTTCCATGGAGAGGAGCACCGGTACGCAAAGTTTCTTTCACACCACAAATTAAATACAATCACTGATTTATATCCTAAATGCTTACATACTACTGCTACTGTAAGAGGAAAAAATAAAAGGGGAAATAAAAAAACAAGTGCCAATACAAACAAAATCGTGAATGTTACTCACTTGTCTGATGGTCGTGGAGAATTAGTCGGAGTTTCCGTGTTTATTTTACCTAATCCTGAATGTAGAAAGTAAGAGTCACAAGAGAAAGGCATAGTAGGAAATCTCGTCTTAAAGAGTGATCATGAACTAGGTACACATGGAAAGTTAAACATTGCCCACCACTCTCTGATCTCTAAAAACTATACCTTCAACTGAAAATGCCATGTGAGCCTCAGATGGAGAACATTCTTCCAGGTTGGTTGTTGTATGATCATCACCAACCAAATCAAAGACAGATAACTCTGAACAAATATAGAATGTCGATATTAACTTTAAAAAACATACTTGCAGGTGGCTAAAATTTGGATAAGTTACAGTGAAAAGTGATTGGGAAGTCAAACCAGAATGAAACAAACCTATCTACATGCTAACTCTATGTACAAGAATGGAAAAACATAAGACACTAAACCTTTCTAGTTTCTATATATTAACTCCATACTAAGTTATAGTGATTACTTACTCCGTTCTGTGCCATCCATCAGATCGCCTGTGGTGTTTGCTTTCTTAACATAAGTCTGGTTGTCAGGGAGACTAAACGAAGTCCTATAAGACAGTGAAGCATCAACATTCCTATAAGATAAGCAGTTCCATTAGCAAAAAAAATCAATACGATATACATGCTGAGAAACAAAACTTGCGCAGTGACATTTGCATGAAAGCAAAAGAAAAACAAATTGACTTGCCTCTTTGAGGAAGTAGGTTCTGCTTTATGGTTTAATGAACTTCCTGCATCATCACACATACAACATGAGCAGAAGAGAACCAGATTCACAGATCATGAGTTTGGAGACCTTACCTACTCCGGAAATGTTGTCCTTCAGACTGTAGAAATCAGCATCCAGATCTTCCATTCCTTTTTTCGTTAACAAGTGACACAAACAGGAAGAAAGCAAAATGGAATTATATGTCACGGTTCGGAGTGATAATGCAAATAAAGGTCCATAAACTGACTCCAGTTATGAGGGAAACTACAAGAAACACTAAAAAAGACAGCTGGAAGTCCTAACAAGCCTATACTTACCATCTTCTGGAGAAGAAGGTTTGCATTCAGGAGTAGTGGTTGACAAGTTGAGCAAATTGAGAATATCCAAAGATTGGTGTTCTCTTGGGTGTTGATTACTATTATTTATATCATTGTCAGACCCAACTGTGAGCTGAGGCTGTTGCTGTCTCCTCTGCTCAAAGTATTGCTTTTGCCTTCAGGTTCAACAAAGACCAAGAAAATCAAAATATTGTGAACAATAAATCTCTAAGACATCATCAGTGGGAATTATGCTGCCAAATATCTCATTAACAGGAAAAAAAAAGGGCTTACAAACCTCTTCTTGACTGACGTGTGTGACTGAATGCCCCAAAAGACGCCGAGAAAAAACGATAACAAGTCAGAATAAAAAAAAAATTATCATCTAAATGGAGTTGATTTGAAAACAATAACACTCAGGAGTTGTGTTTTATAACAAAAATAAGCTATCATCTTAACACCCAGAGGTTTTATCTTCACCCAATTTATAATGAAATCTCTGAATCTGACTTATCCCAAACAAAAATTGCATCACCAAAAGGAACAAGCAAAAGTCACTTACAGCGGCCACTTTCCGCCTCGATCCTCCCATCCATTGCAGCATTCTTAGCAAGGCCGATTCTTAGGGTTTTCAAACTGTACGGCTACACAAGGATTTCGAAATTATAATTTCAAATGTCACCAGACGCAACGATTACGATTAGATCCAGACGAATCTAGGTAAAATTTCTACTAAATTCCTAGAAATATACAAAAATCGAGAGACATACTCAGGAAATTTCGAGAGGCTTCCACGGTATCTGAATCGCATCCCGAAAAATGGAGTTCGGAGCATAGAAACGATTTAGGAAAACTGAGATTTGCTTCTACACGACAACGATGAAGCCGATGATCTCTGTGATGCGACTGATCAAATCTACAGCAAGAAAAATCAAAAACGATGCAGCGAACTTCTCAAATTTCGAAAAATTTAGGTGTTTTTGTTTCCCGCTGCGCAATCTCTGCGAGTGAACCATTTTCAACTATGAAACTAATGGGCCTTATAAAGCCCATTATAAATTCTAAATTGGAGCCCACATTAACCCATATTACTTGACTGTTAGTCCTTGGCTTCCCAACAGATTAATAAGCTAATAGAGAAAAATGGTTGAATCATTGAGTTTATAATTTACCCAGTCTTTTAACACAAATTGTGTAATGAGTTATAAACCTCATAATAACTATGGTTCAACAATCATTAGATTTGAAATGATATAACATCAATGTCCATTCAAAACAATGGGCACCACTAATTATTGGAATCATGGAACGAAACCCTTTAACAATATTTTACACAACATATCACAGAAACAAAAACATGGAATATTCAACAGATTTCACAAACATTGCAATCCATAACAAAAGTCATTTTTGCAGAAAATTACTTGTTCTTTTTCTTTTCTTTTTTTTGTGAAAATTTAAAAGGTCCTTGGTTTCATAACGATTATCGAGTGGTTAAGGATGTGCAAGCTGAATTGTCCACCTTTCTCAGAGGTATCCACTTTAGACTGTCCTGGAGGAGGAAGAAGCTCGAAGTTCTGGACCAACCTACCAATGGTGATTCCCAAAATGGGCAACGCCAAGATAATCCCGGGACAGCTTCTACGTCCAACACCAAACGGCACATACCTGAAGTCATTACCGCTCGCTTCAACGTGAGCTTCTTCTTCGAAAAACCTCTCTGGTCTAAACTCTTCAGGTTTCTTCCAGCTGCTAGGGTTGTTTGCTAGCCACCAAGCATTGACCAGGATTTTGCTTTCTGCTGGGATGTCGTAGCCAGCGAGCTTAGCATCGTTGAGGTTCATGTGAGGCACGAGGAGAGGAATAGCCATTCTTAGACGAAGTGTCTCCTTGATCACGGCTTGTAGGTATGGAAGCTTGTGAAGCTCAGGCTCTGTGACTTGCACGCCTGGTCCAAGAACCGTGTCGATTTCGTTCCTCAGCTTGCTCTGGATTTCAGGATGGTTCACTAGTTCCGCAATTCCCCACTCGATCGACCACAATGTTGTCTCAATCGCTGTTTCAGCACAAATGACGAAGAAATAAATCAGCATCACATAACTGTACAAATCTCGATTACAATCCAGCTTCTTCAGGGGAGACAAATCACAAATCTAAAGAATTTCTGACCAGAAAAGCCTAATTTTGCTGTTTTGGTTTCAATTCCGAATTTATAGGATTCACCCAAAAGAGTAGTGTCCAATTTCTTACGCAAGCAAGAGACGTCTAGAGGGTTGATTACGTATCCTACAAGGAAGAAATAGTTACAGGGTAAGGAAGTTACCGGCGACGTTGATGTTCTCGACGATGTAAAGAACATTGTCTTCGTTGATTTCTCCCTTTTGTTGAGCTTCAAGGATGTGATCAATGGCGCATTTCAATCCTTCGCTACCTGTAGGCTTAGCGCTCGCAATTTGCCTGTGTAAATTTCATCGATGTCAAATCTCAAAATCCCTAAATCGAAAGAAGAAAGAAATTGCCCAGAAAATTTGCAGAAATCGAAAGAGACGAGACGAGACTCACTTCCTCTCGTCAACAAAGTACTTTTTGAAGAGCTCTAGCCTTCGGTCTTTCACATCCCGACAGATATTCAAATAACCTCTGAGGAATGGTCTAAGGATAGGGATGAAATCGCCATAGTTGTACTCAAAGCTCTGAGCTAATCGGCTTCTCTCTCCATTCAAGGCCTTTAAGCGGAGGAAAAGAGGATCATCTTCACTCTCAAACCTTCTATCGAACATGATACGGAACATATTGTTGTACATCATCAACTGCAAACGCTTCCTCAACACGATTCCTTTGGTAGCGGAATCTGGATTCTTCTTCACATCTTCGACCACACTCGCCGCTTCGAATTCCCATCCTTCGCGATTCTGCTGAACAACCTTGTTGGTGAAAA
Organism: Pseudoturritis turrita; assembly: GCA_900406555.1. Classification (NCBI taxonomy): domain Eukaryota; kingdom Viridiplantae; phylum Streptophyta; class Magnoliopsida; order Brassicales; family Brassicaceae; genus Pseudoturritis; species Pseudoturritis turrita. The sequence goes on from OVBL01000343.1 coordinate 430,602, forward strand.
ACGGAACAGTCATGATCCGTCGCATCTTCCTCCAGTGCTCTCCGTACACCGTGAACACCATATCTTGTCCTTTCCCTGTGAAAATGTCGAAGACGACGTTCCTCGTTCTAGATCCAAACTCTACGCCCTGTGTGTGGAGCACTTCCTTTGTCAGATTCGGGGATGAGACGACCACTAGGTTACGCTGACCCATACGAAGGAGGAAGAGATCGCCGAATTTTTTTGCGTAATCGACGAGATTACGATGGTTAAGATCATCTCCGACCTGAAGCCAGTTTCCGAACACCGGAATCGGTATAGGACCAGGAGGTAACTTCAATTTCTTGCCGCGGAGCTTGGAAATCACGGTTGCGAGAACCACCGCCACGAAGACGGCGATTAGAGACTTCTCCAACAAGAGAAGGTCCATTAACAGTTTCGCTCGTTTTCTTTTTCTTTTTTCTCAGTGATTGATTGATTATTCCGGTGAGAAGATATCGCCGGCGAAAGAAAGCACAGAAGAAGCTGCTGAGGAAGAAATGGTTATGAGAGAGAGGATTTTATAAGAGGGAGAGGTTGGTTGGTTTGAGAATTGAGAACAACGGCAAAAAGAAGACGGCGTTAGGTACGGGGGAGTTGGTGAACGCGGAAATGGTAAACGGCGTTAGAATTAACGGGATGGCTCTGTGTGTGTGAGTGGGGGTGATGGGGGTAGGTAAGGACCGTAAAGTGAAAAGGGTTTGGTGAAGGTAGGAAGAAGATGTGATTATTTTCATCTTTCATACAAACTAAAGTTCTCTTCGTCTTTCTATCTAAGTGTAATTAAGAAACAACTAATATATTCATTAACAAACAACTTTTCATCAAATCTGATATATTCGACCCAAAAAGAAAGAAATTTGATATATATTTTTTTTATATATCAATAAGTTTGATGGAATATATTGAAACCAAAGTAGTTGCTTAAAAAATAATCACAACATATTATTTCAACAATGAATTTTTTTTTCCGACAAAGTTACTATCATTAATTAGCGAAATCATCATCATTGTTTACACGAGACTGTAAAAAACGGAAACAACTATGGTAGATGGACCATTGGAGATTACAACATTTTGCTTTCTTAGCTAATGTATCCGTACGTATATTTGCTTCACGATTTCTGAATTTGAAAGATACCGCATCAAACATATGAATCCATCAATGAACGGTGTCGATATAGTGTTGTAGTATGAGGTTCCTCGTGTTGCTTGTAATGATCTCATTGATGATATGGTTATCGCCTTCAAATTTCACTTTTGATACTCAAGTGAGTATGTGGATGCATTCTCCATAATAATCATGGCTTTTTCTATTGAGTATCTTCTTTGATATTTTCCAAGTTCGAAATCCAAAAATGTGTCATTCCAGTTTCGTGTTATCCATCCTAGTCAGAAATCTTGATTTCTGTCATGATGGCATCATAATTGCACTTAATCCAACCATATTGAAGCTGATTCCATCGTTATCTTTGATTACTTCAAATTCCGTTGAAATGAATTTATATATGAATCAGTCTATTATTTTCATATTCATAGTATAACATGTATACCAGGAAACATAAAATTATTTATATTAGTAGTATAAAATGATAATTATTTTTTAAGTAATATTTAGAATATTTGCATAAATCAAGATTTTAACGACAAATTTTTTTTGGCGATGATTAAAACAAAAAAAACGAAGAAACGAAACGTTGCAGTGGTGAAACCGAAGCAAATGTGATCATGTTGCAAGTTGGCAAAGATAAAGAATAAAATGGATGTGGTGGTTTTCGATTTGGTGAAGAAAATTTGTATCGATGAGTTTTATGTGGCTCTTGAGAAAGAAAGAACCAGTGAAACTCGTTGTGGTGGTGCTATTTAGATAGTTTTAAAAAAATTAAATTGTATAGCTAGTTTTTGACATAATTCTTTTGGAAGAAAAAAACACCACATGACATAAGTCGGGATAGGTAAAACGACATATTTTTTTTTCTTTTAGAAAGTTCACAAATTATTGATGTAATGTTGGAGATTATCTCGCACATAGGTGAAAATCTGAGTCTTCGAGACTTAAAATTGTTCGAGTAATCATATATATTTCTTTGTCCCGCCATCATAATTTATGCCAGGAAATTTTTTGAGATTTAATTTATTTTCTTCATATACCATCTTTACCAAAGTAACATAAGATTTTTCAAAATTAATCAGTTGTTTGATGCATTTTCATAAACTCGAAAAATACTGAAAATAGCGTCACACCGGTATTTCTTGACAGAAGAACATGTTATCGTTCGCAAACGAGAGATGAATGATAAATCATATGACTCACTTACGCAACCTTCTCGATGGAACAATATGTCCTTTAGGATTTTTGTTGATGTAGTGTAATCTAGATAACATTGAAACCTACTATTATCATTAATATGTCCTTTAGGATTTCATTGATGAACACACTAGTATAGGAAACCGTTCACACACAACTAATGATCCATGAAATCTAGGTAACACTGAAAACTAGCATTATCATTAGAACGTTCTGAAAACATCACTTTTTATGTCACAAGTCTTGCTCATATCCATTTTAATGGTTATAAAAAAAAAATTGTTCTCTGAATATTGAGTGTGTTTGAAGTTTATAGTGCTAAAATTATATGATATGAAATCATTTTTTTTATATAATTAGGAGGTTAAATTTTTCCAGGGTGAGTGTAGCCGTCGAATAGCCCACTCACCGGTTTTCTAATTAGCCTAATTAAAACGTGACACTATTTCGACTGGCCAAATAGAGGTGAAAATATTCCGAGAGAAAATCGAACTTAGGGTGGAACTCCTTTTTCTGAATCCTTTTATCATTAGGCCACCACCAATTTGTTAAATCATTCTTACAACCACAAAAAGCATATTGGATTTAAGACATAATATGGGATAAAATATCTTTTAGCCTCTAACATAAGATTTTAGAAATAATTTTGTAGCTAACATTGCAAAAATATATGGGTATAAACTCGGCCATGGTATGAAAGACTTTTGTAATTCTTTTTTCTATTTTAATATATAAACATGTACGTTCTATTTCTTCTTTATTGATATACATTTTCTGAAAGCAAAGTCGCAGTTGTAGATGCTCAATAAATTATATTGTTTTGGTTAATCAAAGGTTGTTTAAAACGGTGAGTTGGGCTATTAAACTTTAAAGAGTCCATTGTTCTTTTATGGTTGTTACTTGTTAGTTTGTTACGTACGTGCAATGTCAACTTTCTATAGCATGTTAGCTGGCAAAACATAGCCAAATGCTTTGGATAAAAGGTTTTCTATTAAGTGAATGGAAAGACTGTTTTTATTACAAAAAGCTCCGTTTGATTTAGGAGTAACCAAATTTGAACTATAAACCTAGTATTATACAACTCCCCAGATGTTTATATTTTGATTTTGGTCGATTTATTTATTTATTGTTATAGTGTTATATATTGGGTGTAAATGGTATCAGTATAATTGCTGACCTGGGAGGAATATTGGTTAAAAAAAATGTACACCATTTGAGTTTGTTGAATTTAGTTGGCTGAAATTTTTGTGAGTTAGCTGTTTTTTTTTTAAATTAGCAATCGCATAATAAAAAATATTAAGCTGGTCTTTATTTATTTGTTATGTCATAATTCACGTTCTAATATGATAGAATGAATGTTGTTAAAAAAGAAATATTTATTAAAATTATTCATATGCTATTTCGATTTATGCATTCACCATGTCATGCTACAACATGTAGGAATATTCATTTGAGCTAAAATGTCAGATGGTGGTGTGTACAGGTCGGATAATGATATATAGAATAACAAAAATTATATTTGAAATGTGTTTTTTCAAAATGGATCATATAATACGGTTAGCGGATATGATATGCTAATTCAAATATTTAAAATCATTATTTGAACGGATAAGAGTCAGATTCTTATTCGTATATTTCGGATAAATACGGTTAATTTTTCAATATTTTGGATAATTTTGGTAACTTTAAGATAATTTTATATAATGTATAGACTTATGCAAAAATTAATTTAAAATTATGCTAAAAATGTATTTAAAATATTAAATTTCAAATTTTAAACTTTCAATAAAGTTATTATTAATCCTCTTGACTATTAATTAACCTACCAGATAATTTGATGTTATTTGTCATGTTACTTTTGAAATATTATTCATATTGCTATGAATTTTTCGGTTAATTTTCAGTTATTTTGTAATTATTCGTAATTATTTGATCATGCATTTTCTATTATTTAAAATTTTAGTTATTTTACCAGATTTTGTCAAAAAAACATAATTAATTTCCGCCATATTGCACATTATTCAAGTGTTATGGTTTAGACTTATTTATACATGGTGCATTACGTTTGTGGCTTTGAGTTGACATTTAGCAATAAATCTATACAAAAACAAAAAATTTAATTACCAATGTCGGATATATATACCAAATTAAAAATTTGATTTGATTTTTTATTTTACCTTAAATTAAATATTCAGAAAAATATATATAACCGAAAATTTTATAACACAATCCAAATTAATTTTTGGGATATGCAAAAAATCGAATATTCTTAACATTTAAAATTTTGGATTGCGGTATAAGATTTTTGGAATTAGTTTTTTTTATGGAACTATCTTTTATGAGAATGAAAATTTTACAAAGGATGAGTAAACAAACCAAATCAAATTGATATTCACCAATCTGAATATTAAAAAAAAAAATCATATTTAGGGATGGATAAACAAACCGAATTAAATATATAACCAAACTGAAATTATTTTAAAAGATGGTTTCAGCGGATGTTCCAACAATATATGATCTTTTATATTGATCACGAAGGATGCTTTGAGGTTCGATAGCATGATATGATATTTATCTCACGTAGATTAGTGTTTCTCAAGACTAAGCTCCTCTTGAAATTATTTGACATTTTGGTAAATTCAAAATCTTCCGAGACAATAGCAAATCCAAAACATAGAAAATTTGAGATTTATGTTTGGGATAAATTTATTTTTTTAGTTAGGCGAATCTCTTAACGCCATATGTCTTTAGATTATGCGAATCTCTTAACACTATATGTTTTAGATTAGACAAATCTCTTAACGTCATTTGCTTAGTTGGTCTTTTAGAGCGATTTTAAAGGTGTTTGAGCCTAAGTTACAATAACTCCAATAACTTGATGGATAGTATCACATGTCTTCACCCCTTCTTGTCAGGTGGTAGGTAAAAAATACCCGAATGCTTAGTACAAATATGAACCCGTGGATTCGAATCCGATCCGACTCCGAATGCACGACTTCATAACTGTGGTTTTTCATTTTTTTTTAAATTTTTTTTTTTGATTTGAGTGTTGAAGAGTCATCGAAAAAACACCACACCATTGTGTTTTTCAGGCTTCGACGTGTTTGTTGTTTGTGTAGGTGACTGGCCCCTCACTAGTTTGACCCACACACGAAAAAATTCCCTCAATAATTTACATAGAATTGTTTAAACAAATTTATGAATAGTATAAATTTAGACAAACATTTTTTTTTAATTCATTGTTTTGATTATTTTCATTTAAAAAAAAAAAATAACGTAACAGCTGACATGGTAGCTGACTCATTAATTGTAGATATTTTCGCTAATGTGACAACTAACTCATCGTTCACCTTAACATTTATAACGGTTTGACTAGTTCTGTTTCGGTCAATGTTGGTTTTAGTCACGATTTCATAGTTTCAATTGAAAATTTTAAAAATATGTAAATATGTGTACGTTTAAACACGTCCCTATAGTTCAAGTCGTTATTATAATACAGACCTCAGTTGGGATGCGGATAAACTGTTTTCCCGGATTAACAGTGTAAAACAATTTTGAGACCCTTTGGGTCAATTTCAAAGCTACGAAAAACCATGTCAAACAGAAAAAAAAAAAAACAAATCGTAGCACACAGGAAGTTAAATCCGTCACGGCGAGAAAAAAAAAACTGTGTGAAACAGTGAATGAGCGTAGGTCGGAATTTGAACGTTTTTAGACGTCGTCAAAGTTGACGCCGTTAAGAAAACATAATTATATTCTTTTATTATTTAAAAAAAAAGAAAGAAAGAAGTAGTGGTGGTTAAAATAAACGCGAGTCACAGTAGAGGCTCAGCATTTGGCGCATACACATCCATGAAGTGTTTCAATGTCAAGAGTCAATTTGGCAACAACCAGTCTCTGACTTCAAAATGAAAATATATTATTATAGCCTATCTATTTTCATACACTCGTCATGTAATTTATTTTTTATTATGTTATTTTGTGGCGTATTTAGGATGGGAAAATAAATTATAAAATACAGGAAAAATAAGTAAATAATAATAATGGAAAGGGATATATACACCTACCACAAAGACAGCGACGTGAAGAAGAAATAGTGTTACCTAACTCCCACCAAATCCACCATTTTGTCCAAATTTGTCACCATATATGTTTCTCCTCCACTTGAGTTGACCATTACACATCACCCTTTTTCGTGTTTCAACTACGATCTTACTGGGGCCTTTTTACTCAAGCCCATATATACATTGCAGCCTTACGGTGCCAATTAATCAAAGTCGGTAAACTACAAAACTTTTTCGAATGGTATTTGTTCCACCCAAACTTATTTTGTATGGTTAGAACTAAAAAAATGTATAATTACTAGTTAGTTATACTAATTGATATATAATGCATGATGACATACATTAACTAACAAAAAATATATCGTAATCCACATATTCATTATAACCGAGTTAAAATGTGACAAAATCTGTTTAGAAAGGATTAAATTTCAATTATTATAATCTATTCATATCTTAGATCCGACCCATATAAATATCTGACTCGTTCCAAACAACAAATCAAAATTAAACACAAAAAGAAGATTCAACTGGAAAAAGAATATCCTAATTGGAACAAGGCTGCTAGACGTTGGAAAATGTGTAGCTGTGAATTAACTTCTTTGCTTTCCGACTCTTTGTTTTAGTTTTAAACTTGTTTGATAAATCCGAAATACCTTACGGTATCCGGATTCATCAATTGGCGCCGTCTAAGGGAAACTCTTTTCTTTTTAGATCCTCTAAAAAACCATTTGAAAGATGAGCAACGATGTCGGAAAAAACACCTCTTATTCATGTCAACAACAACGGAGCCGGAGACGCCGACAACGGAAACATGGCAAATAACAGCGGAGACAACTAGAAAAACGACAACGTCATCCTTCTGTACGATACCACGAATACGACGGGGAACCAGCTCGACGTCCCAAATCTCCTAAAGACGCTCTTCGAAAGATTCGACAAGTAAGAAGCAGAAGCTCAGAAAACTAGAGAAAGAATCACCTCCCTCGGAAATGTCCAAGTCGCTTGTCAAAATCGAATGGACATCGTCCAACCCCTGGGAAACATGATGACCGACCAGCAACATCAGGAGACTTCAGCTCGGCTAAATATAACGCTTTTCCCCGAGCAGATTCCACCCACCACGCTCGACTCGATTGGAAACCAAGGAAATAACTCCCAACCGATCTTTGAAACCCCTCCACGTCGACTCGACGACTCAATCCGAGACCAGGAGATTGAAGCCATGAAGAATACCATCCGGAACATGGGCTCGAAGATGCACCGAGCTATTAGCTCGACCCTGGAGATTGAACGTGTCCTAGAAGAAACCCAGAAAACTCCATTTATGGCACGTATCGCCAACACTCCTGTTAGACACACCACGAAGATAAAGATTACGGTATACGAAGGAAAAACTGATCCAAGTCAACATATTATGGCCTTCAACATCACAATGGCACGAGCCCACTTCGCTCCAGGAGAGAAAGAAGCTGGATATTGTCAACTATTTGTAGAGCATCTAGAAGGCGCCGCTCTCACCTGGTTTTCCCGATTATAAGTAAACTCCATCAACAACTTCAACCAGCTATCCACGATATTTTTGAAGAACTACTACATGTTTATGCAGAAGGGCACATCCAACGCTGATCTCTGGGCCCTATCTCAAGGGTCGCTAAAGTAATTTCGAGCTTTTATGGATATATTTAACGCGATAATCTCAAGGATTGCGGTAGCCGACGAGGCGGCAATAGCTATACTGCGTAACGCCTTGTGGTACGAATCATGATTCTGCGAGGATATCCTCCTCAATGACCCGCCCACTTTGGAAGATGCGATGCACAGGGCAACTAATTACATCGAAGTGGAGGAAGACCGGGCAAAGTTGGCCAAAAAAATATGCACCATTCAGAACAACGACCTCAAAGGAGAAGGAGGATCACTACGAACCCGTTAGACACTACGAGAAGGATTAATCTGAGGACGATCAAAGCAAGAAGGCTTCAAACTACTACGTAAGCGACATCCAACAACAAAAACCTTGGAACAAGTATACCGAGACAACGATGCCAAGGAATCACAATTATACTGCGGTTTTCATCAAAGATCGGGATATTCAACCTCGCAGTGTCATCATCTGAAAAACATCCTTCTAAAGAAATACCAGAAAGGGGAAATCAACGATGTCGAAATAAGGAAAACCAGTGGAGGTAGTGGATCCGGTTACAGAGATGAGCAACTGATATCAACACATGATAGAGACATGAAACAAGCGGATGATGAACGAAGAGAAGAACAACCTCGACAGACCGACACCGATACCAACCCACCGAAGAGGAACCGAGATGATCAACATGGAGCAAGAAAAGAGTCAGCTCCTCGCAAAAAATCAACATGATCATGGGATGACTCGAAGCTTGTAATGATTCAGTTCGGTTAATTCAGGAATATGAAAGGCAAGCTAGTACAGCATAAAAATGGTCGACTTACGTTCGCGAGGGCCTCTCGAAAACCTTCGACGAATCAGACACCACCGAACTCAATTTACCTCACAACGACCCCTTCGTAATTGAACTAATGATCGGAGATTATGAGGTGACAAGAATACTGGTTGATACGGGGAGTACAGTGGATCTAATTTACAAGGAAACTCTAAGGGAAATGGAAATTAAGGATGATGAGATCAAATATTGCAACCAATCTTTAACAGGGTTCTTTAACGAGATGACCTCAAGCATTGGAACTATCAAACTTCTAGTATATTTGGCCGGAATGACCAAGTATATTAAGTTCATGGTGATCGACGCACCCGCCATCTATAATGTGATTTTGGAAACAGTGTGGATGTAAGCGATGAAAGCGGCGACATCGACCTACCATCAATGCATCAAGTTTCAAACCCCGAATGACACCTTCACCATCAGAGGACAACTTGAACGTTCTTCATCAATGAAAAGAAGATTGGAAACAAAGCAGCCCTGGCATTCCGAACCACTAATGAGTTGACGGATCTAGGCACATAAAAACCAAAGGATAATCCCGTCATGCAAATTATCGTCGACACATACAGGCCCGATCGATGCATAGGGATTGGCACCGAGTTGGTAGAAGAAATAGAGGACAAGCTCGTCAAACTTCTGTAACATAATGTTTCAATGTTTGCCTTGTCAATCGAATTATATGAAAAGGAAATGTTGGCTCAACGTACAAACCGATCTAACAAAAATGAAGGAAACTAGGTTCGGAATGAGCCAAGGCAGTCAATGACGAGGTGGAACATTTGGTCGGCGCTGGATCCATCACCGAGATCAAATATCTGGAGTGGCTCGCTAACCCAGTAGTAGTGAAAAAGAAGAACAAAAAATAAAGAGTTTGCGTTGACTTCACCGACATCAACAAAGCTTGCCCCAAAAGATAACTTTCCATTGCCACACATTGATTGTCTCGTATAACAACCACTTGAAATGAGCTCCTGTTTTCCATGGATGCATTCTCCGGATACAACCATATCCTCATGCATCCTGACGATCGTGAAAAGATAGCCTTCAAAACAGATCGATGAATCTACTGTTACAAGGTGATGGCCTTCGGACTAAAAAATGCGGGAGCTACTTACCAACGGCTCGTCAACAAAATGTTTGCTGATCAGCTCGGTCAATCCATGGAGGTCTACATTGTCGACACGTTGGTTAAATCTTTAAATGCCAAGGATTACATCGACCACCTGAGCAGGTGCTTCGAGACTCTGAACCTGTATGGAATGAAGCTCAACCCCGCGAAATTCACTTTCGCCATTACAGCAGGTGAATTTTTGGGATGCATTATCGCTCAGAGGGGGATCAAGGGCAATCCAAAATAAATCACAGCAATCCTTGACCTACCCTCGCATAAAAATAGGAAAAAGGTGCAACAACTCATTGGAAGGATAGCCGCACCCAATCGACTCATATCTCGGTCAACCGAAAAAACTCTCCCCTTCTACCAGCTGCTCCGAGAAAACAAAGGCTTCGAATGGAACGACCAGTGCGAGGAAGCGTTCAAACAGCTCAAATAATATCTCTCCACACCCCCAATCCTGGCCAAACCCAAGAAAGGAGAAATTTTATACCTCTACGTCGCAGTTTCATACTCGGCAGTCAGCGGAGTACTTGTATGCGAAGATCGAAGAGTGCAAAGACCTATATTTTACATCACCAAAACTCTTACGGAGCCAAAACGAGGTATTCGACTGTGGAAAACCTTGCACTCACCGTCCTCATTTCATACAAAAAGTTACGACCATATTTTCAGTCTCATTCAATTGTCGTTCTCACCAACCAACCTCTAAGAACTATACTGCATAACCCAAGTCAATCAGGGCGACTGACCAAGTGGGTAATCGTGCTCAGTGAGTATGACATCGAATACAAAAGTTGAACCAGTGCGAAAACCCAAGTGTTGGTAGGCTTCCTTGTTGACCTACTGCCCGAGCTGCTTGACAACGACCTCCCGAAGGAAGAGTGGTGGACCTTGCATGTAGATGAAGCTTCATCTAGGCATGGTTCATGAGTAGGGGTACGTCTCGAATCACCAATTGGAGAAATATTATAGCAGTCATTCCGCCTCGGCTTCGCCGCGTCCAACAATGAAGCTGAGTACGAAGCATTAATAGTTGGTCTTCGATTAGCCAAAGGAATCAAAGCAGAACAAGTCTGAGCATTCTGCAATTCCCAACTCGTCGCCAACCAATTCAACGGTGAATATGAGGCAAAAAATGATCGAATGGATGCATATCTCAAAATGGTTCAAGAAATCGTCAAAGAGTTCAGATCCTTTGAACTCAAGAAGATTTCCCAAGGTGATAACACAGCGGCTGATACATTGACCACATTAGCTTTAACTTCAGATCCAGATTTACGACGTGCCATTCTGATTGAAGAAATCGTTGTTCCAAGTATTGATCTCCCTAAAAGAGTGCACCAAATCGCCAATGTTCCAGAAGAAAACAACGAAGACACGGTCATAGCCGAACCAATAGATGAAGATGCGAACCCAGATAAGGACTGGAGGGACGAGATCAAGTTATACATTCATGACGGAGAAGTTATGGAGGATAGATGGGCGGCTCATCGACTGAAGACACGAAGTGCATATTATATTGTGCATAAAAGAGAAATTTACAGATGGAGTGCATCAGGAACGTTACTACATTGCATCTATGGAGACAAAGTCTTCAAAGTCCTGAGCGAAACACATGACGGAGCCGGAGCAAATCACTCTGGAAGTTGGTCACTCGCCCTCAAAATTAAGAAATTAGGTTTTTTCTGGCCTAGTATGATCTCGGATTGCAAAAAGTACGCGACTAGGTGCGACGCATGCCAACGTCACGACCGATGAAACATGTACCTACCGAAGACTTCTCTTCGGCAACCATCGCTTACCCCTTCATGCGTTGGGAAATGGATGTCGTTGGACCATTGGTACCATCACACCAAAATAAATACATCTTTATTATGACTGACTATTTCACCCAGTGGGTCGAAGCCGAAGCCTACACCAAGATCGAAGGAATCGACGTACGGAAATTCGTTTGGAAATACATTACTTGCCGACATGGATTTTCGTACGAGATAGTCACCGACAACGGACCTAATCTCACTTGCAGAGTCTTCGACGATTTCTGTGCCAAATTGAGGATTCGACTAAGTAAATCCACACCTTACTATCCTCAAGAAAATGGGCAGGCTGAAGCAACCAACAAGATGATAATGGCCGGAATGAAGAAAGGACTGGGGGCAGCAAAAGGGGTCTGGACAGACGAGCTCGACGGGGTCTTATGGTCACACCAAACTACCCCTCGTCGACCTACCGGACAAACCCCTTTTTATTTTTCCCACGGCGTTGAAGAAATGGCACCATCTGAAACAAGTGTGGGGAAGCTTACGACAGGTGCTGATGACACATAATGTGGACCTAAACAATGATCGACTACGCGACGGTCTGGACGAAGTGGAGGGGTTGCGAGACCAAGCGCTTCTTCGGATGAAGAATTATCAACAACTAACAGCTAAGTACTATAACAAGAAAGTCCGAAATCATTTCTTTCAAGAGGACGACATCGTCCTTAGGAAAGTCTATCAAAACAAGAAAGAAGAGAAGGCAGACAAGTGCGGGGCACGTTGGGAATGACCTTATTTGTTATCGAAGATTGTGCCAGGAGTGTACGAACTAATGAAAATGAATAGGGATGCCGTTTCGCTACCTTGGAACGCTTGGAATCTCAAACGATACTACTACTGACAGCTCGACTCCTCAAGGATCACCTCGGCGCATCACCAAAAGAAAAAGGAGTATTGCTACGACCGAGCTCATTTCTAACATCTTGTAATTGAACTACGAGTGGCTTGATTCCTCTTTGGAGGATATGTAGGCAGCCTTTCACAAGGCACATCTGCGACTTTAATAAAAACCCATTTTTTCCAACCACCAAATCGTCTACATAGATAAAGTCGGCACGACCAATTCGTCCAATTTTACAAACCTCCCATGGTTTAAATTATTTACATCGTCATCCTGGCCATATATTTGATATTAAACCCGCATGGGTGCAGTGGTGAAATAGTCCATGCTTCAACCTCTAAGTCTAAACAACTTATGTTGGAGACAAAAGCCGAGCCCAGTCTCTCATAAGTTATAGGTCGGCCAAATAACTAAACGCCAAAATCGAATCGCATATTTGCAACCGATCTAAAACAACCAACAGGGTAAGCCGGACACCAGTGTTCACACCTAGACTCTATGCTAGACTCTAGTCTCGCATTTAAAAAAAAAACTCTCGTCCAAAAAATATGTTTTAATCTTCTAGGCAAAGACAAACACTTAGTTTTCATCATCTTAAATTAAGTACCTATAAAGATAAGCCAAATTCGGCCTCGCTCCTAATAACGCAATCAAAGAAGACATATCACTTCAAAGAGAAAAGTGAGCCGAGCTGGCACTTGCATTAAAAATAGAGATTCAGAGCCAAATAACGTATGAAGCACAAAAGAGGAAATGACATAATACTGAGATCATAAAAGAGCAATGTAAACCATACGAAACACGACGAAGAAAGTAAGATAAAACTGAGATCATACTTAAAAGGGAAAGGAAGGCGTCATATTTATACAAAACCCCACAAAAGGGGAAACCTTGCTCAAAATTAAAATTGAAATGGACGACAAAAAAGATGAGCCACAATCGGCTTTAAACTTCGTCAGTCTCTTGTTCCCGTAAGTCACCCTCGGCAGAGATGTGTTGCTCATTAGTCCCATGTTGGTTAATACCAATAGGAAGGTCGGAAGGCACGTCTCTGGCAAGATCAGTATGCGGAGGCGTTGGATACAACACATCCGCTCCCAGATCGTCCAAATCTATCCCATGGGCCTCGCTAATAAATCCCGCCTCGTCCTCTTCAAGCTTGGCTAGCACCTTACCAGGTATTTGAGTCCCGTCTTTTTTAAGAACTTTAAGGCTGACCAGCGTTTCTCGGCATTGGCTCAGTATCATAACGGCCTGATTAAGCTTGTCTCGGGCTTCGAGATAGTTTCTTATCACTTCGAGCCGAGCTACATACTTAATGGTTGGCTCCGCTCGAATACGGACCTCCACATCATGCATCACCGCACTCCAAGATGCTCGCAACCGTTTGCGCTCGAACTTAATCAAGGCCTCAGAAGACTTCAACTCTTTCTTCAATGCCTCAGTTTCAGAAGAAAGAACCTCCAGATGCGCTTTTGCCGCAGTCAAGCCCGCTTCAACTTGCTCATTTTCGTCCTTAAGAACAAGGGCCATGTTCTTGAAATCGTCAACCAAGGATTGACGCTCGACGGATATCGACTCGTAATGGCGAGCCTTCTCCGTCGCCTCGGACAAGGATTTATTGAGCGATTCTATCTCGGCATTTTTAGCCGAGAGGCTTTCCACTGTGGCGTTAGATGTAGAAACTCTCCACGCCGACTTGACCTTCTTCTCGTACGACTGTAAGAGGAGATTCACCAAGCTCATTATCTGGACGAGATAAAAAATTCATAAGCATAAAATCTTTATAAAAATTATTCGGGAATAAGAACCGAAGAAGAGAAGAAGCATACCCGAACTATGTCGCAAGCTAGGATTACGTATCTTTCGGAGTCTTCCAGATTTGGCACATCTGGAAGAAAACGGGTTGGACCACCAGCCTTTCGAAGAAGCTCAGCGGCTGGTTGACGATAACTGGTAATAGGGACGATCGTATTCTGGTAGTTATACGACCAGCTCATATCGACGCTAGTACCGAGGGAAGATGGGTGGACGCCATCAGTTGGGTCTTTAGGTTAATGCCTCTTAGCAGATGCGATCCGGTCATCTGCTGGCCTCTTCTTCAAAAGCTCGGAAGAAGGAGGAGGTGGCGCTTTCACATCCGAACAATGAGCAGTAGATGGATTTTTTGGCGGACTCTTAGGAGTACCATCGATCTGAAACTGGGGCACCCTCCCTACCTTTAGGTCAGCTTCCGCCTTTTTGCGCATCTCCTCTTTCTATTTTTTCTTATCCTTAGGGGTGCGATGCCTTTCCCCTTGTGCTGGGCCTCGTTAAGACGAACCCTTTGAAGAGATTTAGTCTCGGAAGCCTTGTTGTCAGACGATCTTTTAGATCGTCTCGCCTCGCCGACCTCTTTCTCAGATGTATCCTCTTCGATGACCGGTTCCTTGGTCGCATTTTTCTCAGCGACCTCCGCCTCGGTCGCATTTTTCTCGACAACCTCTGTAGTTGGAGTCTCAACATTCCCAGGTGCCACATCGGCAACATTCTCAGAGGTTCTGGCCTTCTCGTTGACCAGGGGTTCTTGTGGCTTCCTCAAACGAGAAGCATAATCGGGAATCATGTCCAATCTTCCCATCTCTATTTCTCTTCGATTCTCTCCCCAACGATCTAGAACAAGCAAGAGAAAAAAAGAAAATTAAGTATGAAAACAGTCATACATTAAAGCAGAAAACAAAGTGCCGATGGATATCTACCGATCTGAGATAAGCTTCGTCGGATTTGTGGGAGATCAAACTGAGGCCACCTACTTTCTTTGATTCCGTATATTTTCTTTACGTCGTACGGGAAGCTTGGCGTCGGGAACGAACCAAAAGTAGGATGGCGAACTAAAACATAACAACCAAAAGATTAAAGGTTAGAAAGGTCCACGAGGTGATCGTGGAACACAACGATCTAATCAGGAAATCTACCCATAGTTTGATTTCAGGCCATCCTATAAGGTCCCGACACGTCGAAAACCGAGGCGGCATTTATCTTCACAAAGAAATACTTCTCCCAAAAAGGGACCTCACTCTTAAAATTCGTAATGAGCTTGTACCACAGCTTCATACTAACATAGAAGTGACCAGGTTTTGATCTCTTGTTGATTACGAATATTTCTACGAACGCCTTGACGGTGATCTCTACGCCGCATTCACCCCCTAAGGTCATTAAACTGACCATATTACAGATGCCATCTGCGCTGATTCGCGTAAAAGCAACATCTTGGTCGGCACAGTACTTTACGAACACTAGCGGAAGAGGAAACCAGAGAAGACAATACGAGAATAATGTCTCGTACAAACAAATGTACTTTTCCGGACAGTCCCACAGATGGTCGTTCGCTTCAGGAACTCTGAATTCCAGATCGGGAGACATCCCATATTCCGTCCTCATGGCTTCAAAAGACTCCACAGTCGATTTGAATATTATCGTAGACAGGCTTTTCCCGAGCTCCCCTTTTGCCCTTAGGTGCCTTTTTACCCTGAGCAGCTTTCGTCTTGGAAGATTTGGACTTTGGAGCAGTTTCTGCTTCCTCCTCGTCCTCTTCCACTTCATCTGACTCTTCGGCCTCTTATTGATCGACGTCGTCTTTATCCACCTCATCTTCATCATCCTCTCCGGGCTGCTCTTTGTTCGTTGAGCGTTCTCCACTCTCCAAGTCTCCTCCGAGGACTAGATCGTCTTCCAGATCTTGACCCTCGTGGTCACGCTGGGGAAAGAGCTCATCCAGATCTTCATCAATGAGGTTAGGAGGGACAATATCGACAGCGGTAAACCTGGATGTGACTTCGTCACCACCAGAGGGACGACAATGACGAATTAAAGGCGTCAACGAAGAATCAGAGGTCTCGGATGAAATGGATTTTTGGTAAACCAGAGATGGACCAGCAGACGAGTTGGCGACGGAAGGAGTTGCTTCGCCGGAAGTAGGAGCAGTTCTTGAACTGAGGTGTGAATGAGACATGCTTACGATACGGGAAAGGGTGCGTATCGGATAATTATGAAAATATAGAAAAATACGGCACAAAAAAGCAAATCGAAACAAGAAAATAAATAAAACGGAGAGAGCAGAGATAGAGAAATTACATTTCGGATGGAGAAGAAATGAAGGAGGAGGATGCCAAAAGAGACATTTATAGGGAAAACAGTTACTAGGTGTAATCATTAACCCTAGCCGCCGTTTCGTATTTCAAAAACTGAGTGACCCTTCGACGTCCCATCGAAACGCATGGTCAATATTGCGCTACGTGTCAAAGACGAGAACACTCGTCGGTTCGAATCCACGCCGAGTCATATCCTATCAAAATCCGCTGATCTCCTTCCTGGCTCGATCAACAAACTAGGGGTTTTTTTATGGAGCCGGGTTAAGCACCCACCTTAAAGACCCGACCCAGATCCGAACCAACCCGGAAGCATGTTGGGATTCGACCCAAGGAGACGAACGAACTTGGGTGAGATGGGCCGAGAAGCCTCTTTTACCGAGTTCGGCCCATGACGACAAGCATGCCTGCGAATTCGGCCCGATCCCATAATGATCAGCCGACTTGGAGACTCCGAGAATAAAAGAAAAGATAACGATCAATAAGGAAATTTACTGAAAAATAGGAAATCTTCTTATTTCCTGATTATGTTTAGTAAAACCAACTATCATATTATATAAATATACGTGTAAACCCATTAATTTGGATCATCGAATATTGAATACAAGAGACACAAGTTTTTAACTTCTTTGCTTTCCGACTTCTTTGTTTTAGTTTTAAACTTGTTTGATAGATCTGAAATACCATACTGTATTCGGATTCATCAGTTAGTGTATTTCATCATGCATTATATATTAGTTGGTGTAGCTAACCATACATTTCTTTAGTTCGTATGTGTAGCCATACAAAATACCATAATCGGTGTAGCTCGTAAATTTTTTTTCTTTTACAAAAAGCAATATTTCACACAAATTTTATGAATTGTACTCGTTCGATCTAAACTTTTATCATCTTGATTTTACAAACAAATATACGAGAAACATAAATTTAAAACTACACCATAATTTATAGAGTAGTAAATTGCTATAAAGATACGGATAACAATGTGACCGAGTCATTTGACGCATTCATTCTCCATATCAAGAGCTAAATCAATTGCTCCAATGTTAGATGTCATTTGAAAGCAATCAATAGTGTGTATCCGAAAAAGAAGCATGAAATCAATCCGGCACACACGGCAGTTTGCATTATTTGTTGGTAAAATTTTTGAATTTGAAAGGGAATATGCTCACGGTGTATAACATATGGTGGGAAAGATGGTTTGCAGGCCAGTCCTTGACTAAAGCCTAAGAATCAAGGACTATAGGCATCAAAATAATATTATCTATTTAGGGGCATCATTTCGACAAAACATCCTTTAACTTGGTGGTAAAGATTTCTTCTCCTGCCTTTAGTGTCTCGTGTTCAAGTCTTTATTTTGCAATATAAAATTATTTCCACTGATTTTTTAGATTGTGCATTTGTAATGATCCACATTTGGCTTAGTTTGCTTTAGACAACATCTAATCTATGGTATGTATGACGTTATTAATAATCTATTGCCTATTGGTTTGCTTTAGCCATGATGTTAGTTCTCTATGGTAAACTCTCTACCCAATAGTGCTTCATAAAAAATTGTTAGTCTTGGTTTATTTTGTAATTTTTGACACTAATTTAATTCTAGGTTTATTAGTAGTGGTCAAAGGTTTTTAAGACGATGATTATCAAAAATACTACGTTTTTAAATTTTTTTGTTCTAAAAATATAACCACTAGTTTAAATTTCTAAAAATAACACAAATTTAATATCAAAATAACTCAAAACTCTTTTCTAATTGGAAAAATCTAAAACCTAAATTAGAAAATGGGAATCCAAACATGATGATTTTTTTTTTGTTAGTCATTTAGAATAAACAATTATTTTCACATAATAATTTGTGATATTTTTGGAAATTTAAACTAGTGGTGCTATGTTTGAATTTTTTTTAAAAGTACGGTATTTTAGGATTTTTTTTTTTGAAATGGTGATCATAAGGATTTAAAATATCTTAGCAAATCGGATGAGTTTACATCGTTTGTGTAGTGCAAAAATGCATTTTATATATTTGTGAAACTAAATCAGAACAACAAAAGTTTGGATGGAACGAATATGATTTAGAAAGTTTGTATAGTGTAAAGATGTTTTTTTTTTGGTATAAATTTGTGTAGTAAAATCACACATACTATCGAATTTGAATCAATTGTAAACACAAAACACTTTTGATCCTGCAATTTTTAGCACAGAAACCGCATTATTGCAAATCGCTAAATTACAAAATAATGTAATCTCATATTCTCATTTGGCTTTTTAATACAAGATAATCTTACCATTGATTTTTGTTATAAAACAATATCAACATACATTATTACATCATCAAACCTATTTTCAACAGCAAACTCAATGGCCCTTAAAGCAACATTTAAGTCTAAAAGAACACAGATTAGTGGGATCGTAGGAAAAACACAAAGTCATTGTCCTTACATTACTTAGCCAAAACTTCACGATGCTAAGACCACTCCTCTCTTATGTCCTGCAACAACCCTCCAGAGCCTCTCGTACCCATCTCTGTAATAGTTAAGTGATACACACAATTGCCTTATCGCCTCTCTTTTCTGCTCAGCCACTTCCGATGCAGCCACTCTCGTCTTCTCCACTTCTTCTCCAAGCTCACTCGACCGTCTTCTCAGCCTCACTTGCTCCATGTGAAGCTCCTCCATATGTTTTTCCATTTCCTTGATCTTCTCTTCTCTCTTCCCAATCTCTTCTCTTAGCACATGGCTCTCATCTCTCATTACGCTAATCTTCTCGGATTCTCCTCTAAGCTTCTCCTCCATTTCAGCTTTCTCTTCCGTGATCAGCCTTACATGTGATTCCAGCTCTCTCAGTTGCTCTCCGAGTTGGCTTCGTTCTTCAAGCAGCTTTGACATTTCTCCTTTGATCTGTGCTTTCTCTGGGAATATCTTCTGTTCAGCGTCAGAGACTGCAGTTTTCAGAGCCCTTATCTCGTTATCTCTGTCCTGTAAACTAGTCTTCACCATTGCCAATCTCTCCTGCAACTTCAAGACTTCTTTCTTCTCCGCGTTGAGCTTGTTTCTGTGGCTATCAGTGTCTTTCTGAGCCAACTCGAGCTCATGCTGTAAGCTCCGCAGCTTCTCCTCTGCAGCTTTACTGATCTCAAGCTCACTTTTCAAGAAAGAAGTCTCTTTCTCAAAGCCCTGAAGCTTCTCTTTCGCGATACTCAGCTCTTCCTCCAAGGCCTGCACTTGTGTACCTGCTGCATCTTCAGTTTCCTCTTTATCCAAATGAGAAATCTTTTGTTCAGCACCAAAGGTCATGCAGCTCTGAAGCTCAATCTTCAGATTAGCGATCTCTTCTTCGTGCATTCGCATCTTTTCATTAGCTTCTCTAAGCTCTCCCTCGTAAACACTAATTTTGTGAAGGAGATCAACGTTGTTGTCACCATTAACACTTTCCTGCTGGAGAAGGAGCTTCTGTTTAGTCTCTTGAAGCTCAAGCTCTAGATCAGCTAACCTGCGAATCAAGGCCTCGTCACCGTCTTCATCATCAGGAACAGAACCAGAATCAGAATCAGAACCCGAATCTGTCAAGGATGATGAATCTTCCTCTTCCTTATGACCAGATTGACGGCGACTCAACTTCTCTTTGGTAGTAGGGGATGATTGCTCAAGAGAGCCCTGTGACTGGAGCTCAGAAGATGGAAGGTTTTTCTGGAGTTCACCGCTAGCGTGATCATAACGCTCCGCCAATGCGCGATACATGCGGTAGAATTCCTCGACAAGATGGATCAACTCGGGGCGTTTCTGGTAATACATCTGAGCTTTCTTGGCAAAAGAGTCTGCGTCTTCTTCAATTAGCTTTAACATGTGGCTCACACGGTCATCCATCTCTGACAAAAGCCAAAAAAAAAGAAAACTTAAGATTTTTGCCTTCATCAAGTTGGAGATCTCAAATGGTAAGTGAGGAAGCATACTCTCTAGATTCTCTGCAAGCCATTTTGAGTTCTTGGGACAATTGTGACTATCCCACCACCATGAGTGTGATTTCTTGGTCATAGACCTCTTAAACTGTTTCTTGCTATGAGCCTGAGAACATCAGACAAAGTGAGAGTAAAATGTTAGGACCAAGAGACCAAACACAAGGATCTAACGAGTGAAGATCACCAAGGTTTTCTTACCGCAGACGAGGCCATGACTTTGAGGGGGTGCAGAGAAACTTAGAAACCCCTAGAAGAAAATTCAAGATGGTCAACGAGGGTGGTTCATACACTAACAACAGCCCTTTGCACGGATTTGAAAAACTCGGTGTTATTGATGTTCAAAGACTCTTTGACCGTCTCGGATTTAAGATTTGCTTGAGTTTATCGAAACAACTGAGACAAATTAGATGAGATAAGAGGAGAAGAGAGTATCGCGCATGTGGCAAATGAGACACGTGAAGCTTCAACAACCCATTTGGCATTTGCCACTAGGGGTGGACAAAAAATCCGCTAAATCCGATTCGACTCGCTATTCGCTTTTATCCGAACCGAAAAATTCGAATATCCGAAAAATTTCGGAGCAAAAGCAAATACTTAAATGTGGTATCCGCTAAAAAAAAAGCAAATCGCAAATATTATTTAAAAAAACATTGATATCCGCTCTAATCATATATATTATAATATATGTTATATAATATTAACATACTCTAACGGTATGTACCTAATTTTTAAAAATTTTGAATTTTCAATGTATTTTTAACGGATCGGATCGGATATCCGCGGATATCTAAAAAAATACCGGATATTCGACTTTTAACGGATCGGATCGGATATCTGCGATACCTAAAAAAAATTCGGATATCCGAAAGTTACCGGATAGAAGCGGATCATAAAATCAAATATCCGTTCAGAACGGAATGGATCGCGGATACCGATTTTTTTAAAGATATCCGTTCCGTGTCCAAGCCTATTTGCCACAAATCTCTAAAAATCTAAAGAAAAAAGTTTCAAGCTTTTACCAGCATTTTATATAGCAGAGAAATCGATGTAAACTAATAATATAATAGTAAACTGCAGAAAGAAGAAGAGACAAAAAAAAAGCTTACTTTACCTAAATGCAGAAAGACAAACAACTTAGGTAAAGTAATGGTCTCCTGCTTAAGCACTTATCCTCTGCTTTGAAGATGATGATTAATCAAATCAAAACCTAATCATCTCTGTTTCACGTTCTCTGGAAAAAAATAATAATAATAACAATCAAGAGTTTAGTTTCACACATGAATCTTGAAAATTGGAAACGCGGCTATGAAAGTGAATACGCTTTCTCTACACGTCTTTACTCCACAGCTACTCACCTGCTTATTTTAATTTCCTCAAGTCTTTTCCTTTTTTTCGTTTTTTTAAAAAGACTCAATAATTGTGTTATGACTTATGAGTTATGATACTATGTGAGAGCATTAATGGCGGATCTTCAACGCCCAAGATTTTCCATGTGGCTTCATCGTGATTCGAGTTTCGATCCATCTCTCTAGGCATAGATAGAGAGATGAAACCCATCTCTACTAACATCAAACCAACCTTCAACAAACTTTAAGACACCACATAACTATATGATACAAGCTAAGTCGAATGTGAAAGATAATCATAAACTATGATGATGCAAAGGGAATGCAAAAGTTAATAACATGTGGATTCTTGATGTTAATTTAAGAGAAACAAAAGTTAAATCACTTCTCTTTTTCTATGTTATTCCATCTACAACAAGAAAATTAGAACAAAAACAAAACAAAGATCAAAGGGTCTCTTGTTTATTAATCGCTCTCATTGTTTTTCATTGGGAAAAGATTCGAACATCGCATTTGGGTTTAAGTCCATTTATCACATCACTCTGCTTCACATCTTGGCACGCAATAACAACTGGTATATGAATCCTAAATCCCAACCAATCAAAACTCAATTTTCCTCTTAAGAACACATCAACCACAGCTTCAAGATTCTTCTCTTTGTTTCTCAGCAATGTAGCATCAACATCATAGACTTTGGATTTTCTCAGTCTGGTGGCGATCTTCAAAGAAGTAACGTTTCCCGGGTTCTGCTCGAATCCGATAAGCCTTTTCTGTCCGAGGCTAATATTCTCAGAAGAGACATCAGCTTTCATGGGGCTGTAATATAGCACCGTCTTATCGTTTTTGTTAGATAGCTGAAGCACCGTGTTCAAGTTCGCATTCAACAGAAGATCCGTCGATGATTGGGCGAAATTAAATCTTGAGAACTTGAGGTTTGTGACAAAAACCTGAGGAAGTCTAGATTTGATTGAGGAGTTCACAGACAATCCTGTCAACAAGACGATTATAAGGACAATGGAAAGAAACATGCAGGTGCACGCGCAGCATTTTCTGAAGCAACCAGGGCACTTTCTCTTCTCCTCCTGACCGATATGATCCACAAAGGAACCTGAGTTTCTACTGCGGTCAATCTCGTCTTCCTCTCTGAAGCCAGAGAGCTTCAATCCAGAAGGAGGCAGCTTTAAAGATGGAGCCTTTATTGGGATATCAACAATATCGAATTCGTTCCGAGAGACGGAAGGGCTTGAGAACCTCGAACTCAGGTCAAAAGAACCTTTCCCATAGCTGCTATCTTCCCCTTCTCCATCTTCCTCTGGAACTTTTTCGAGCACGCATTGCTTTGCAGCAAACTCAGGGAATACCAATGCGGGATCACCGAATCCTGAAGTCCTCCCTGGAGGAGGAGGAGGAGGAGGAGGAAGCAGCTCCGACATTGGAGCTCTGTTTTGGATTTCATCAAAATCAGATTTGTCTCTCTCTCAAATCCCAGTAAGGCTGGTTGGAAGATAACTTCAAGGGTCATAAATCTCTTAACGGCAGATCAAGGCTGGCTCCAACCCTCACAACAAATATGATTCGTTAATCTATTATTGCCTCCTTATTCAAAGCCAATTTCAAATTACCTAAAAATAGAAGAAATCCCCAATTTTTCCTCTAACCAGATTTCTTCAACGCTATTTCACTTTGTCCCCTCCGATTTCGCCTCAACTAGTCTACCAAACGACTTAACACTTTTCATTTCATTAGACCTTAAAAGACTAGGCAAAGATGAATCTATCTTACGCACGAAAAAACAAAAAAAAACTTTGTCAAGAAATTTCCTAGAAAATCTGACTAACCGTAAGTCATAATCTCTAACGTCCACTTTGTCGCCGTCGCATCGGTAGCTATTCAGGTATCCGGCGGCCTCCGTGGAAATCTACGGCGAACAGTTTTCGCCGCCGGTCTATCACTTCTCCCGATTTGATCGTCATTTGTTATTCGAAGTTGCGGGGATGCTCGTCTCCTACCTAGGGATGTTAAACAGGGCTTTTAAACCCGGCCCGACCCTACACTTGGTCTTGGCCAAATCCTAACCCGCGACAAACCTGTTAAATTTTTCATAAAATGGTCTAAACTTGCCAGGCTCTTGCCCTGGCCCATTCAAATATATATATATATATATATTTTTTAAATGTTATTCATTTGTTTACATGATTAAATACATATTTTTATTATGTTCATCATTTATTATTATGCTCATCATTTTCATTTCATTAAGAATTTTTATTTTTCTTTCTTTATTCACTAAAATTGTATTCAAATCAAACATTTGTTAAAATAGATGTAATCCTTGTTCTGAGAATGTTTAAAAACAAACTGAAATTTATGATAATATTACTTTGATGCTCTGTTGACAAAACCATCACCACACGTCTCGAAGCAACAGCTTCCAATTCTGTTTTGAAATTCTCCTATACCGAAGCGATTAGTCTTCTGCAAAAGGTAAAAATCACTTTCAAATCCCATATTGTTCCTAATTAGTGTTTGTTTTGCTATATCATAAATAGTCAAAAGAGAGCCTAATGTATCAATGGCCTAAACTAACACAAATCAAGACTGGTTACAAAAGATAAAACCACACGACAAACATTTATGAAATCTTCATCATCATTTTTCCAGCAAATCCCTCTTCATACTTCAAGAACTGAAAAAGAGAGGTTCAAACTTAAACATGGTTCTCATCCAAAGCAAACCAAAATAATCATATAAAAAATATATGAAACTAACCTCATCCCTACGCTTGACTCTCCTACTACTCCTGAGCTACTTGCCAACTTTGTAGCATCACTTCATTATCAAAGTTTTCTTCAATATTTCCTACAATATATATATATATATATATATATATATATATAAGTGACTAAACAATATCAGACATGAATTAATTTTAAAATTTTACCTTCGAGCTCTGCAAAACCACGTAACCAGTTGCGGGTGCAAAGTAATGCTTGAACATTTTTAGGAAGAAGACGGTTTCTATAAGGATTCAACACCCGGCCTCCAACACTAAAAGCCGACTCTGATGCCACTGTAGTAATTGGGATGCTAAGCACATCACTTGCTAGAAAAGATAAATCACCATAGCGTTGCTCGTTCTCTTTCCAATAGTTTAAAACATCCATGTCACTTTTGAAACATCCCATCCCCAGCCTAGGATCATCCAAATAGATATCTAAATTCGTCTTTGTATTCTCGACATCATGTTGGAGGTTTTTTTCCAACTCAAAGAGATCCTGTAATAATGATAAACATAGCACAAGAAGAAAGACTTTGTATTAGCACCAAAAACAGACCATCATTGTATAAAATAGCCGCCAAGTGATCCACTTTGAAAATAACCAATTTAATCAACAAAATCTCTAACTCTAGCAATGACTTATACGCAATGCCAATGAGGGTTACAGGAGAATGGCTTTAAGTAGCCAACAATTGAGTTCCTAACACAATAGCTAACAATGTCTAACGCACGATATAATAATAAAAAAAAATACTTACATCATTCGAGTCATCTTCAAGTGGTGATTCAGTAAGAAGCTCATGTGGAGTTGGTGTTGAAGAAAACCTGGAAGAAGAACTTGCCACAGACTTGCTGTTATATTCCCTAAAAAGCAATTCCAAATTCTTTCTCACAACTTCAACTTTTTTCTTAGAAATATTGGGATCCACTTTGTCATAAGCTACTTTAAGTATCTGCAACTTGAACCTCGGATCTAATACAGCTCTCATAGCTAGAATGACGCTGTATTCATCCCAATACTTTGCAAAAAAAATTGGATACAAATCTCCACAGTGGTAAACTGCTAATTTCTTATTGGCATTTTATCGAACACCTTCGATGCGTGTCCTTACTCAGTAAAACAGATGCACAATCTCAATTCCCAGAATTTTTCAAGTCAACAAATGCACAATCTCAATTACTCAAACTCCGACAACAACAACAAAACAGAAAGGGACAAGGCGATATTACTTAGGAGGTAACACAGCTACCCAGAATATAAACAATACGCAGACTATAAACAATACCCAGACTATAAACAATACCCAGATTGCTCAGAGAGAGAGAGAGAGAGAGAGAGAGAGAGAGAGAGAGAGAGAGAGAGAGAGAGAGAGGAATACCCAGATTGCTCAGCAAAGATGGAGACGACGAATTGCATAGACCCAAGTCGGCCGCGAGAGCTGTCGGAGAAGAAAGAGAGTTGTCGGAGAAGAAAGATCTTCCGAAGAAGAGAAGAGAAGAGAAGAAGAGAAGAAAGAGAGTTGTCGGCGAAACTCATTTTGAGAGATTTCAGATTTGTCGGTGGTAAATCTAACGGGTTGCAGGGCCAAAAGCCAAAATATCAAGTTGGGCCCTGCATAAACTCGAAATTTATATTGCAAAAAAAAACAGGGCCAGGGTCTAAAAAAATTAACACGGGTCGGGCCAATCCTGTAAGTTTTAACCCTGTTTAACATCCCTTCTCCTACCCGCCTACTCATTGGGCCTTAATGGGCTACAACTAAAAGTAATATTGGGCCTAGTCAACGTTATCGTCTACCGCAATCGGATGCCACGACATTAAATAAAATCCACCTTTTTCGTCTAATCATAACATTACACAAAATAATTGATTAACCAAACCGGCAAAACCGAAATCTAAAGAACGAAAAGTTGTACTATAAGTCAAACAATTTAAACTTGAAAATACTACGAGTAATAATATAGAAAAGTAGGAGTAATATAGAAAAAGTAGGACAACCTTCTAAATCTGACACTATTTTCACTAAACTTTGAATAATCTAATTAAAAAGTTTATTCAATTACATATTGCATTTATGTTGTCTTCAACAATTACATTCCCAAGTTTAGCAATTACCAGTAATTAACTCCCTTAATTTATGATATAAATCTTACACAATCGTTTATATTTATTGGCTTAGATATGCTCTAGACTTGTATATAAACATGTATTGCTCTCTCATTGGAATATACATAAATTTCTCTTCAACCTTTTTTTGTCATCCTCTGTTTCTCTTTATGGTATAAGAGCACGACACATTACAAATCTGAAATTTCTGTTCTCGATAATTGACAAACGATGGCCAACGTAACAGCAACAGCAAACTCGAACGACCAGACCACGATGGAGGTGAGATGCACAATCTCACCGTACGACCTGACGGCAGCCGATAACCCTGGTGCGGTGATCTCCCACCCACTGTTGAAAGGAGCGAATTACGACGAGTGGGCATGTAGAATGAAGACGGCTCTTAGCTCACGAAAGAAATTTGGATTTCTTGACGGATCTATCATACGTACGGATGAAGGATCTCCAGATTCGGAAGACTGGTGGACGATTCAAGCCTTGCTTGTTTCGTGGATTAAGATGACGATTGATCCTTCTCTTCGATCAAACATCTCGCATCGAGATGTGGCGAAGGATCTCTGGGACCATTATACAACAGATAAAAACTGAATTGGCTTATTGTAAGCAAAGAGGAAGCGTAATTGAGGCTTGCTATGGGAAGCTCAATCGCATATGGGATAGTATGGCAAACTACAGACCAATTCGCGTGTGCAAATGTGGCAAGTGCGTGTGTGATTTGGGAATGCTGCAAGAGCAGGATCGTGAGGAAGAGAAGGTACACGATTTTCTCTGTGGCCTTGAAGATAATTACCGGACGGTGAGATCAAGTCTTGTCTCTCGCTGTCCGATCCAACCTTTGGAGGAGGTTTACAACATTGTGCAACAAGAGGAAGATCTCAAAAACAATGTGAGAAGAGGTGAAGAAGCGTTGGAGGTGGCTGCTTATGTGGTTCAGAGTAAATCACGAATGAATTCGATGAGAAATGATGGCTGTGAAAAAACTGCAGTGTGCAAGCATTGTCACCGTACGGGTCATTCTTCGGATAGTTGCTTTGCAGTGATTGGATACCCGGAATGGTGGGGAAATCGTCCAAAAAGCAGAACAACATAAGGAAGGGGTCGTGGAGGAGGCTCTCCAGCTATTGGGCGTGGTCGAAACGTGACATATGCAAACGTGGTTCACGTTCCTAGTCATTTGGATCAAGAACATGCTAACTAGGTTGTGACAGACAAAGATCATGATGGGATCAGCGGACTAAGTGACATTCAATGGAAGACTCTTGTCAATCTCTTGAATGGTGGTGCTAGCACTAGCACAGAAAAACTCTCGGGTAAGTTTTATACTCATTGGATAATGGATACGGGTGCTTCGAATCACTTAACGGGGAAGTATAATGTGCTCACTGATGTGAGAAAGATGGATCCAGTTCTAATTATTTTGGCCGATGGAAGAGAAAGAATATCATATAAAGAAGGAACGGTTGTGTTGGAATCGAATCTGATTTTGAAATATGTGTTCTACGTTGAGGAATTTCAGTCGGATCTAATATCAATAAGTCAATTGATGGATGAGAATTGCTGTGTAGTGCATTTGGCTGATTAATTTTTTGTTATCCAGGACCACATTTCAAGGATGATGATTGGAGCGGGTAAGAGAGAATGTGGAACCTTCTGTTTTTGCAGATTGAAGTTGGCAGCGTCGATGACAACTCGAGACGACAAATCTTATAAGTTATGGCATAATAGGATGGGTCACCCTTCTGCAAGAATAATCAGTTCACTTCCAATTATTTCAAGTTCTATTGTTTCTAAAATTCCCAATAAAGCGTGTGATGTATGTCTTCGCGCTAAGCAAACGAAATATTATTTTCCGTTGAGCTGCAATAAAACTACTACTATTTTTGAACTAGTTCACTGCGATCTATGGGGTCCATATCGAACACCATCGTATTCTGGTGCTAGATACTTTCTAACGATTGTCGATGATTTCTCGAGAAGTGTTTGGTTGTATCTTCTAAACAACAATGAAGAATTTTATCTCCATGGCTGATCGACAATTTCAGAAACCATTAAAGTGTATTCGAAGTGATAACGGAACCGAATTACAAGTCTCACTTCATATTTTCATAGTTTGGGGATAATACATGAGATTTCTTGTGTGGGGACACCATAACAGAATGGGCGTGTGGAGAGGAAGCACCGTCATATTCTTAACGTTACAAGAGCGTTGCGCTTTCAAGCGAATTTACCAATCGATTTCTGGGGTGAGTGTATCCTAACTGTGGGTTACTTAATCAATCGTACGCCAAGTTCAGTCATGAATGGTCTCACACCGTACGAGCGACTGTACATTAAAGCGCCTGGTTTTGAACATTTGAGAGTGTTTGGAAGCCTTTGTTATGCGCATAATCAAGCGCATCAAGGAGATAAATTTGCAGCTAAGAGTCGGAAGTGTGTTTTTGTTGGTTATCTCTACGGAAAAAGGGCTGGAGATTGTATGACCTTGAAAGCAAACAATTCTTTGTATCACGAGATGTGATTTTCTACGAAGAGGAATTTCCATATGCAACAATCGAAGCAGATGTCTCGGCCATTGATTTAGAGGAAGAAGAAGCTGTACTTTGGGCTCCAATTTATGTTGGCCTAATCATAGAAGAAGAAAAACGAATTGGGCCTGAGTTAAATAAAAATGTTGGCCCAACAAGTGTTTCTGGGTCAAATGAATCTACAAGTCCACCAAGCCCAACAATGGCTTCTTCACCAACGATTGCATCTGTTTCTTCGACATCTGAAACAACGACGAGCTCACCGTCAGCCGTGACTCCGGTGGTGACTCTGCCTGCGTCTCCAACACCAGTCGTACCAATTGAGGAACCACCACCACAAGAAGAATTGGGTCGCGGACACCGGAAACGAAACCCACCGGTAACGCTTCGCAATTTTGTTGTCAATACGGTTCAATGCAAAATTTTGGGATCTAGCAGTGGGAAATCTTCTTATCCGATTGAAAAGTACGTTGATTGCAAGCGATTTGCAACTCCACATCATGCTTACATGGCAGCAATCACGACTGCTATTGAACCACGATTTTATAAGCAAGCTGTAAAGGAAAAAGTTTGGAGAAAAGCTATGGGAGACGAAATTGAAGCTATGGAAGCTAATGATACATGGACGCTAGTGGATTTGCCGAAGGGGAAAAGAGCAATTGGCTCAAAGTGGGTATACAAAATTAAACACAAGTCTGATGGGTCCATTGAATGTTACAAAGCTTAGCTAGTTGTTCTTGGGAACAACCAAGTAGAGGGAGTAGACTACAGTGGAACGTTTGCACCGGTTGCAAAGATGGGAACAGTTCGATTGTTCTTGCAAGTGGTTGCGGGTGACAACTGGCCAGTACACCAAATGGATGTACACAACACATTTTTACATGGAGATCTCGACGAGGAGGTTTATATGAGGCCACCACCTTGATTCCATTCGGCAGATGATAACAAAGTGTGTCACCTACACAAATCACTTTACGGTCTAAAACAAGTGCTACGTTGCTGGTTTGAAAAGTTGAATAAAGCTTTAGTCGAATATGGATTCAAGCAAGATCGCTCCGACTACTCTTAATTCACATTCAATAAAGGTGGGATCCGTATCAATATTCTCATCTACGTTCATGATATAATCCTCACAAGTAACTCGACTGAATCGTTGAAGCTGTTCAAAGGGTATTTGTCATCGTGTTTTAAAATGAAGGATCTCGGGGTGCTGAAGTATTTCTCAGGGATTGAGGTGTCTCGCAACGCCACTGGAATATATCTGGGTCAGCGAAAATATGCCTTAGATATTATATCAGAAACATGCCTGTTAGGAGCAAAGCCAGCCTCATTTCCACTCGAACAGAACAACAACCTAGCTCTGTCTACATCTCCTCTTCTAAAAAAACCTGAACTTTATCGTCGCTTGATTGGACGGTTAATCTATCTGGCCGTAACGAGATCTGATTTTGCATATTGTGTGCATTTCTTGGCACAATTTATACAAAAACCACGAGAAGATCATTGGCAAGCGGAATTACGGGTTGTTCGATATTTGAAAGGAAGTCCAGGTCAAGGTATTCTCTTAGAGGCTACTAATGATTTTCAGATTTCTGGATGGTGCGACTCAGATTGGGCAAGCTGTCCTCTTACCAGACGATCTGTGACTGGGTATTTTATACAACTCGGACAATCTCCAATTTCGTGGAAAACACGTAAGCAACCTACGGTAAGTAGATCTTCGGCCGAAGCAGAATATCGGGCCCTCGCATTTCTTACTTCTGAACTCATATGGCTGAAACGAATACTTAGTTCCCTGGGAGTAAAACACAATCAGCCGATTAATGTTCATTCCGATAGCAAGGCGGCAATTCACATAACAACAAACCCATTTTTTCACGAACGGACAAAGCACATCGAAATAAATTGCTACTTTGTTCGTGATGAGATCCAATCAGGTACGATTTCTACTACACATGTTCGTACCACAAAACAGTTGGCTGATATATTTACTAAGCCTCTCGGACGACAAGCATTTGAAGATTTTCGGATCAAGCTAGGTATTCAGAATCTCCATGCTCCAGCTTGAGGAGGGATATTGGGATATCATATCTTCAACAATTACATCCCCAAGTTTAGCAATTACCAGTAACTAGCTCCCTTAATTTGTGATATAAATTTTACACAATCGTTTGTATTTATTGGTTTAGATATGCTCTAGACTTGTATATAAACGTGTATTGCTCTCTCATTGGAATATACAGAAATCTCTCTTCAACCTTTCTCTTTAGTGTCATCTCAGCAGAGTGATTTCGCCGTTTGATAAGTCCAATTCCAAAATCTTGATTTCGAAAGGCGACACATCTTATATATATTGGCGAGACGAGCTGTTTATTATTACGATAGGTGTCAAGTGGAAGTGGAGTGATGTATCCCGCTGAGGCATCCTAATACATCGACTACGCCTTTCGGTCTGATCTTAGGCCCTTACTCACCCTCCGTGGACCAGCTTTTGGATTTTCGGAGCATTGAATTCTCACCAATGTTTGCGTTAGTCAAACCGACATTCCCGCTTCCGCTTCGTCCACCGCCGCTCGTGCAGGGAAGCTATGCATTTTGATGCTATGGAAAAATTAAGTTGCATAGAACTTAAACTTAAGATCAGTGGTTTCGATTTTCTTCTTCTTCTTCTTTTTTCTTATTCGAATATCCCACACTCATTTAACAATAAATACACACGCAAAAACAAAACAAAAATCACGCATCAAAAGGAAAAAAAAAAAGAGCACACTAAACTAAGGAGTTATACACACACACACACGCAGAGGACTAAAACGCAAAAGTAGTTGATGAAACGTTTTTCTTGTTTAAGAGATTGAGAATCTTCGTCTTCTTGGCTTAGTAATATCAACACCAGCAAGATCTTCGTCAAGGTTCGAAGTATCCTTAGACCCATGTTTAAACGGATTCAACTTCCCAAGTTTCTTCGAAACAGAGGAGAAGAAAGTATGTTTCTTCTTATTATTACTGATCACAGCCGACGACGAATTCGAAGAAGAAGCTCCTGCACCACTCTGTTTATTCTTCTGTAGATCCGAAACATACATCTTCATCTTCATCAGCTCACTCCTCAAAGCTTCGTTCTCTTTAGCCAACGAAGTATCAGCTTTAACCTGTCCTCGTGTCGCTAATGCTTCAGGGACTATAACCACTGCTCCTTCTTTGTCTTCCACTCCGCTTCTTAGCTTTAACTGATCGTAGTAAAGAGCGTGAAGAACAATGTTCACTGGTAATCTCTTGTTCTGCGAAGCGTGAAGACGTGCGTCGTAAGAAAGCTTTAGAGGATCCATTGAGCTACAAACTTTCTCTCTTTCGATCTCGTCAAGATTCGGATGAGCTTTCAAGAATATGTCTATGGCTCTGTAGAGATCGTCGTCTGATTTTCTAGCGGATTTCGGGACGAGATTCGCTATCGCGTTGAATTTAGAGATCGTTAGCTCTCCGTAAGTAGCGATCTCTGCTAAGTAAGAATCAACTGTTTTCGCAACTCTTTGGAGTGAAACAGAGCATACTCCTCTGTTGAAATCTCCACCGTTGAAAACTCCGACGTTTTTCTCCTTCTCGACGAAAACAGAGATGATTCGTCTAACACTGTCGAGATCTAATAATCGTTCTCCGTCGTAAGTGAAAGAAGGGATCAAGAGGTCGTCGACGGAGACGTGCTCGAGGACGACGGAGATTCGTTTCTCGAGCTCGTTCTTGCAAGTGAGTGAAGTGTCCAAGAAGACGGCGCAACGGAGGAGAGAACAGAGGAAATTGATCGGGAAAAGTCCTTTGTCCGAAGGTAAAAGAGTGACGATTGATTCCACGAGATCTCTCTGTTGGGATCTCTCGTCGGAGTCGTTGTTTTCGAGATCGGAAAACTTGATTCCTCTGCCGGAATGGTCTCTGACTAGATCTCTTAAGGATTTCTCGGTGTAAGTGATGATTGCAGAGGCTAAGGAAGAAGGTTTGAGACCTCTCTGTTTCATGGAAGCTACGACATCGGAGAAGAAGTCAACGTCTAAGATACAGAGCTCTTCTGTCCACCAGTTTGGTGGTGATCGACACGGAAACATTGCCTCGTTGCAAGCCTTTTCGAACCAAAATCAAATAAATTTTAAAAAAACGTATTAGTTATTGTAACAAGCAATACAATAATTCACGGAGACTAAACTATTAAACTCGTATTTCATCTTGCATAATAGATACTTGAGACTCACGGAATTGGAACAGAGTACCTAGATATAAGTATAACTAGGAGTGTTCAATTTAGATAAACCGATCGGAACCAAACCGAAATAATTGGCTTAAATTTTACGATGGTTAACGGATCACTTTTTTTATATACAAAAGCACTGTAACCGAATTAAACAAAACAAAATTCCTCGGATCCGAAACTAAATCGTAATAATCCATCTTTGTTCTAATATGGTATACATAGCCTGTTTTTTTCAATATAAGAAACATTAAACCCTAACAAAAGTGATATGGAACTGATCTGAAATTGATAATCGAGAATTTACTAATATCCGAGATCTGTGAAAAACTATATATTTTTGCCAATACATAGTCATGTAGGTAAGTATATTAAATACTAAACACTAAATAGTAGATTGGATTTGATTTGGTTACTACTATGTAAGAAAATAATAAAAAAAAAAGACCTAAACACTGACCAAAACCGGGATCTAACCTTAGCACCAACGACGTCGACGCAACGGCGGACAATACCGAGATCACGAGAAATAGGAAGGAGAATCTCACAAGACTTGAGGACAACAATGGCTCCAGAGAGGCTAGAGAGAGCGACCTGAGAGAGGAAATCTTGTGTCCGACCAGCGAGGTTATTGTCGCAATACTTGTCGGTCATCTGAAGAAACTCGGCGGCGCAATGAAGAGCCGCCACGTTCTGGACGGTGATCTCGAAGTTAACCCCGTAACAGAATTTGGCAGCTTTCTCGAACATCTCAGGACCTCCGGGAATATCCGAGAGATCGATTCTCGTCACGTCACTGTCTTTCGATTCCATTATTAGCTTCCTTATGTAGTTGCTCTTAGCCACTAGCATGAACTATACGAGATCAAGAAATTTATCATTAAAAACTTGTGTTTTACCGAAACTTGTAGCCTAATGATTTGTACTAATGCGCTCATACATAAACTCATATATAACTCAGCTCAAACTCGTTTGTAGAAGCCAAAAACAAAAACAAAAACAAAATCATTGTTTTGTGATTAAAAATGATGTGAATCAAGAACCAAGAATTGTTGTTAAGTACCTTATGAAGAGAGAAATTGGCTTCTCCGACTTCAACTATAACATCTGTCGGAATATCTTGAGAGAAAACCCTGCATAATTAATACATATACAAGTTAGAATTTACATGTGATTATGGATAAACCGGCCGGAAAATATCTTCGGAAAATCGATATAGGTGAAATTAGACCGGTTCGTACCATTGACCGGTTCTTTGAAGAGATGAAGACATTGTGTTCATGTTGATGGGGTTTTTTCCTTCTGTCGCCATTTTTTTTTTTTTTTTTTTTTTTTGTAGAGTGAAGGAGACGATGGAGGCATAATTGGAGAGTGTCTATATATTGAAAATTATTTAACGTGGGTCCCCCCAATCCACCCAATTTCTATTGTAATATGTACGTTTGGCTCTTTCTATCTTATTTTATCTATACTGTTATATAATTGTCGTTTCGTTATGTTGTTCATTATCTTTTTTAGTTAGCTCACTCTAATCTTTGTGTTGGTCATCGTCGTTTACTTTCGTTTTCACCATTTTCTTTTAACCTTTCCATATTCGGATATATGCTTCCATTGACGGCTGTTTTAGGTAATTGGGAAATTTATACCTTCCATATACGGTTTAATTTCCAACCCTACTAAGTATTGATAATGATAGACTAATAGAGATCTCTTGGTGTTTGGTAATATATATGAATGGTTTGATAGATAACATTTAGCAACTTTTTTTTTTTCCGGTGAAGATATGTTTTATATATTTGAAAAAGAGTTTACATAATCTGAATACAAAGATGGTACAAACCAGCTAGGTGTGTACATTTTAGAAGAGTAAAAAACAGAAACTAGCGATCTTTCTTTGACGAAAATGTGTGTCGGAAAGTTGTTCAATATTTTTGTGTGTTGAAAAAGGCAGGTTGTGAACTTTGTGCTCTAATTCAGTATGTCCAAACATATGTTTTCGATAGTGTAATATGATGCGATGCCATGTAACATATCAATGATGCTTTTATTATCGCTTTCAAATGGTGTAGCCCATACACCATGAATGTTGGATTGCGTAGAGAAGAGCCTTTGCTTATGCCTCTAAGGGTGTTTCACTAAAACTAATATTTGCTAATCCCCAAAAATTCTGGAATGCCGTCATTATTCCTGATTATTCAACCGACCTTCGTATGATGAGAATTGTGGTCAAAAGCAGCATCAAAGTTACATTTATAGAAATTGTGTACCGGTCTTTTCTAATTGTGTTCACTTTTATTTAGAACATTTGTTAAAACACCATTGGAAAATGCATTATTTTCTGTTGTTGCGAAAGTGTTAAACTATTCTTTTACATCAGCAATTGCCTCGTGAAGAACAGAGTAATGTATTACTCTCTATTTTCTTAAGATTAAATACCTCGTGAAAAACATTTAGCATTTTTTATGTTGTTTTATTTTTGAATATTAACATATCATTATTATTTTTTCTGTATACAACATGCATGCTTGGTAGATCTCATTTGCAACGATATGAGATGAATTACAAAAAACATAAAAGTAAAGACAAAATGTGACAGGCAACGAACGGATGGATGGCTATATTAACCAAAATCTCACAACATTAAACATGTACTTGTCACACAAAAAATTAGTATGGGCCAAATTTTTGTGTGTTTGTAAGTGAGAACTAATCGTCACCTACAAAATTATCGGATAACATTCATTTGGTTGTTGGAAGCAATTTGTAGAGAGTATAAATTGGTCAAAGATGAAAAAAACGATCTCACTTTTGATCGGGTTAATGAGAAGAAAGTGATATATATAAATAAAAAGGAAGCTTTCACATGTTAAAAGCCTAAAAATTCTGAATTAAAGGAAGAAAATGTTGAATAAAAAACAACAAGCAATGCATGTGAATGATTGACAGATAAGAAATGGTATTAAAAGGTGGATGTACGATTAGAAAAATGTGGGAGCCAGAAAGTAGGAACATGTCAATGATAGGGGCAGCCCCCAAATATGTGGTCGTGCTTATTCCTAAACCTCGTGGTGTATGGCTTCGCTACGTCATTAGATCATCCCTAGGAATCCAGTGTTGCTTTTTTTCTCCAATCATTTCTATACACGTGTTCCTATCGCCTTTAAGATATCACACGTCTCTCTGCAGTACCCACTTGCCCTGATAATTTTCTGCCGGTGAGATTAGTTTTCATTTTGGAGTTTAAATTTGAAGATTCATTACGGATATACAGACAAACCTTTATCAATGATTTTTATATTCGACTTAAAATTGTGAATTAACAACGTATTCTTTGTGATTCAATAATAATATTTTGCACCTAAAATTTTTGGTTTTTTTTTTTTTTTTAATGTAATAGGATTTTGTATCCAAATGTTAACATCCGAAAACAAATATTGAATCGGCCAAACAAACAAAATCTACTTGCATTTACTAATGTTAGAAATCTAACATGCGTCAATTCACTCATTGCCAATTAATTTTTAATTGAAATTATATAAAACTTAATGTGATATTAGAGCATAATTTGTTGGCCCTAGTCTGATGATCCACCTAGTGTACATTGTCGATCATAGAATGAGATTCGATTAGAGATGGATCAAAAGATTCATCATTTCAAAAAAGTGTATTAGAAATCTAAGATTGAAATTAAGTAATATATAAACGACATGCGCCAATTGATAGAATGGAAGCAACGATAAACAGCTCAACCAATGGATTCAAAGAAATCGATTAGGACCTGCCAGTTCAATTCTAGAGATTCAATGGAATCCTCGCTTGGAATCTGTTTCTTGAACTCGTTGAGATCTCTCAAAATCTACCGAATATAAGAGATAGAGAATAATCTCTCCCAACAACAAAAACTTTTTATTAATCAAATCATAAACTGAATAATATACGAGGCCTTAGAAGGCTATTTATAATAAAACATAAAAAATTCTAGAATATTGTAAAATGTTCTAGAAGATACATAATAAATATATATATATATATATAATTATCTAAATAATAATAATATTTCAAATATTTTCAAATATCTCGCAGCATCACCAATCAACTCATTAGTTAACTAAATCCAAACGCAAAAACGAACGAGACTATTGTTTGTCTACTAAACCATGAGGAGATAATCATATAAATTCATTAATTCAGAGAGAATGATTATTCAATTTTTTTTAAGGTGCTAAGGCATATCTTAGTATAAAGTCTAAATTATTCAGATGAAGCATTCATATTCGGGAATAGGCTGGACCATAGAGGATGGTGCTATCATCTATTAACAAAAGTACAAACGCCCTGAGCTGTAATGCCGTCTAGTTTCAATCAACAATTTCCGACCATAATAGTCATATTCATATGTGAAGATTGACATTTCGGATTACGGTTTTTTTGGTTTGATTTGGTAATTAGAACAAACAAAAGTTATTATCTTGTTATGGATACGCAAGTTCCAAATATCCGAATTTTCGAAATGGATTGGAGCAAATTTTAGATCGGATGCTAAACATTTCAATTTGGGGGTGGGGCTATGTAATAATGAACAACGATCCCGACCTCACCGTGGCTAAACCGACGAGACATTAAACAAAACAAAAGCTAAGAACAAAATTCAACTAGAAAACAAAATGAACCACAAATGAACAATTTGGGCCAAACTTGGAATATGTCAAAAGCCCAATGTCTACGTCAATTTTCCTAATCCAATAAACCCTCTAGTCTCTAATGTCGCCTTCTTAGGAAACGCCAAACAAGTTTAGCACATTTCGCTTTCATTTTAAGCAATCTCTTATCCGTTATATATGGTTGGGGATTGCATGTATTTGGATAGAGTCAACGGTACGAAATCGTCACTCGAAACTCTATGTGATGGGATTTGACCAAAAATGAAACAATCAATCAACACACGAGCTTTTCATAAACATAAGGAGCTTAGCTTTTTTGACCTAGGAACACAACTTGTTATTGCAAAGCCCGTTATTTTGTAATAACGCCAAGAAGCCCAATAATACAAACACACAAACATTTAGGGGTTATGATTTTTTAAAATTTAGATTTTATTGTTATTGGTTAGTGGATTTTTAAATTTTAAGTACAATCCATTGAATAGGTTTAAAGACTTTTACATTTCATTTAAAATCTCTTTTTATTTTAAAAAATTATTTTTCATTAATTCTCTAATTCTATTAAAATCTAATGTTATTAGAAGATATATTCTCTACAATTTTATGCATACAACACAATTCTCAAAATATCATGGATATTCATGAGATTTTTGAAATTTATTTTTAAAAAAACACACACAACGCAAACAGAAACCCAACGAACAAAACAACTATTTTTGCTTTTTTTTTGTAAATAAAATCACGCCAAAGCCCAGATTTTGCAAGACATAAACATGGATAGAACAAAAACAGTATAATATATTATAATATAATTTTATATCAGTCAATCTCTGTAAAGATAATAATATTACATAGTAATATATTTTTCTTTTATCTATTTAACATAAATATTTATAATATCAATTGCTAACCAAAAACAAAACAATTTAGCCTGTGCAACACACAGACCTTAATACTAGTATATTATAATAGAAGAAATAAAAATCCCATTAAAATTTATCCTCAGAACAACACGAACTCATCATTCTCAAAATGAGTCATTATAACAAAAAGAAAGAAAGAGCTAATTATTCCACTAATACCTCATCATCATCGTTTACTTCCACTTCCCACTGCATCTGCCCACATACTAAATGTTATCATGTTTCTCTAGTTATTAGCATACTTGTTGAGATTCAAGAATATTTATATCTTTATTTTTTTCAAAATTATTTTCTTCATTATCTGCATTAACCTGTTGAGTGAAATATTTAACAATAAAAAATTTAGAAATGTGATTTGATTTAAAGATTATGTTTATCTTTGAATGACAAGAAATTAAGTTGTAGACGAAAGAACAAATAACGAAGTAATAAAAACAAATAATTTTTTTTCTGTAAGAACTGAAAAAATCAGATTAAAGAAAAGCGAATTAAGGAGAATATAAACAATATATATATATATATATATATATATATATATATAAACGATTAAAAAAAAAAAACACAGAGTTGAGATATGATCTCTCTTCTTAATTCATAAAATCTCCCGCAGTGTGGCGGATCTGTGAGATTCTGAATTCCAGGATAAAATTGTGTTAGACTATAGTCGCGACACTCGACTATAGAATCTACGAACCAAGAAACTACGCTATACTCTAGAGACACTTACTGGAAAAAAAAAGAGAGAGATTGCTGGATTTTTTCTTTCTGATGTATCAGAGATGAGTGAGTGAAGAATGAGAAAATGAGGCTTGTATATATAGCCAAGAGAGAGAGAGAGGTGATCAGCTCCTCTATCATAAAGACAGAGCGCAAATCACGGGCAATAAATATATGGCGTAATGTCAGGGCGTGGAGCGCAAGACACGGAGCCATTAATATTCTGCAAGAAAGGAGAAACGTTTTGATTTCATTTCTGATTTCAAAGCCCAAGTGCCAAATTTAAAGCCCACAAGCCCACAAGCCCACAAGCCCACAAGCCCTCGAGCCCTCAAGCCCTCGAGCCCTCGAGCCCACGAGCCCACGAGCCACGAGCCCACGAGCCACGAGCCACGAGCCCACGAGCCACGAGCCACGTGCCGTGCCGAGCCGAGCGAGCGGCGGCGGCAGCGCGCGCGTGTGGCTTAGTCATCTCTCTTTCTAGGTGCACACTTTTGAACATAGAAGTGTGTGTCCTCTCTTATATATCACTTGATTTTTTATAATCTAAGCAATGTGGAACAAATGATAAAACACACTTAAACTCTTAGGCCTAAGTGGTTTATCATTTGCCCATTTCTCTTCACATTTTACCAATTAATATTTTAATTAGTTTGGCCCATGAAGACTTAATTAAAAAATGATTTTAATTGGTCCAACAATCCCCCACATGAATAGAAATGACTCTAAACAAATGAAGATTTTGACAGACTCGAAGGACTCTACTGACTAGACTGACTAGACTAGACAGACGGACTTTTCGAGAGTATAAGCGAAAAATCACTGTGTCTGAGATGGTTGCATTTTTCAGCTTTGAACCACTCATTGTTAATATCTGTCGGGTTTACTTGGCCTGATGGTGAACATGATGTCTTGAACCATCCGGATTTTTGTGTAAACCTAGACAACAGTCATAACCCAGTTTCATTTTCTCGTAGAACTTAGTTCTCTATTGTGTTCATTGTGGCCTTGAACATGCCTGGTATCATGAGTGAATTCAGAGAATATAGCCTTTCGTTCATTCTCCTAGAAACGGCCTTTTTCTCACTCACTAGGTGATATGTCATTAGTCTTTGTTTTATGACGTATCCTGTAATACTCCATGAATATGTCAAAGCTATGGTGAATATCATTAAAAGCAACGCTTATCCTTTTTATACAGGAAGCAATGTAGATCATCTTAGGAACTGGGTAATTTCCAGTGGTTGTAATTAGAGTTAGTTTGAATTAGTTGTCCCTTTGAACTTATTTTCTGGGATCTCCAGTCATGTAAGTAGGGTTTCCATCAAAAACTTCCTCTTTAATTAATAGGCTTTAAACCCATTCTTGTTGATGATTTAATTACTTGATGTCTTGGCAAACCTTTAGTAAATGTACCAGCTAGGTTTTCTGCCGATTTTATGTAGTCTACTGTGATTACACCAGTCGAGATCAAGTGTCGAATGGTTTTATGTCGTCTCCGGATATGACGAGATTTACCATTGTAAAGAGTGTTCAGTGCCTGTGCAATAGCCGATTGGCTATCACAGTGTACACGTAGTGCCGAGACTGGTTTCTCCCACATGGGGATATCTTCCAGAAAATTTCGAAGCCACTCTGCTTCTTCTGCAGCTTTGTCTAATGCTATGAATTCAGATTCCATAGTTGATCTAGCCAACAAAGTTTGTTTGGAAGATTTCCAGGACACTGCTGCACCGCCTAGAGTAAAGACATATCTACTTGTGGATTTAGAGTTTTTGGAGTCGGATATCCAGTTTGCATCATTGTATCCTTCCAAAACTGCCGGATCTTTACCGTAGTGCAAGCCATAATTTTTAGTGTATCGCAAGTAGTTTAAAACTCTTGTTATGGCTTTCCAGTGTTGTTTGCCTGGATTACTTGTGTAGCGGCTCAGTACATTGACTGCGTGTGCTAGATCGGGTCGAGTACAATTGGTTAAGTACATCAGACTACCGATAATCCGAGCATACTCCACTTGTTGAATTGCTTCACCCGTATTTTTTGACAAGGTAAGTTGCAAGTCTAAAGGAGTCTTTGCCGTCCCAATAGAGTGGTTTTTGAACCTCTCTAGGATTTTTCGGCATAATGATCTTGAGACAGAGTTATTCCATCAGACCTCCGTATGATTTTTATCCCTAGAATGACATCTGCGAGACCCATGTCTTTCATGTCAAACTGTCCACTAAGCATGTTCTTAGTTTGTTGAATAATATCTTTGTTGCTCCTAATAATGAGCATGTCATCTACATATAGACATAGCAAAATATACGCACTAGGTGTAATTTTGATGTATATGTATTTATCACATTCATTAATGTGAAATCCATTTGACATCATGACGTTGTCAAATTTTTCATGCCATTGTTTTGGGGCTTGTTTAAGTCCATATAAAGACTTCACAAGTCGACAGACTTTGTGTTCTTGTCCGGGGACTACAAAACCTTCGGGTTATTTCATATAAATCTCCTCTTCTAAATCACCATTTAGAAAAGCAGTTTTTACATCCATCTGGTGGATTTCGAGGTCTTGTAATGCTGCTATTCCTATCAGCATTCGAATTGAAGTTATTCTCGTTACCGGAGAATAGGTATCGAAGAAATCCTGACCTTCTTTTTGTCAGAATCCTTGTACCACAAGGCAAGCCTTGTACTTATCAATTATGCCATCGGTTTTCAATTTTGTTTTGAAAATCCATCTACAGCCAAGCGGTTTAAAACCTGGTGGTAACTCGGTTAACTCATAAGTATGATGTTGCATGATCGAGTCCATTTCACTATTGATGGCTTCTTTCCAATAAGGTGCGTCTGGTGTAGACATGGCTTCAGTGTATGTTCTTGGTTCATTCTCGAGAAGAAAGACCATTAAGAAATCTTCACCAAAATATTTTTCCTTACGAGCTTTTTGCTACGTCTAGGTTCATCTTCCACTTCTTCTATATCATTAAATGATGTCCCAGAAGTGCTTGCCTCATTTACAGAGGTCATTGCATCTCCTCCTTCACGAGTTCGCTTTACCCCTTGTTTATCCTTACAAGGAAATACGTATTCAAAGAAAGATGCATTTCTTGATTCCATGATTGTGTTTACATGAATATCCGGTATGTCTGATTTATGAACCAGAAACCGATAAGCACTACTGTTATTTGCATATCCAATGAATATACAATCAACGGTTTTAGGTCCGATTGCGGCCTTTTTATGAGGTGGTACT
This sequence comes from Pseudoturritis turrita, assembly GCA_900406555.1. Taxonomy (NCBI): domain Eukaryota; kingdom Viridiplantae; phylum Streptophyta; class Magnoliopsida; order Brassicales; family Brassicaceae; genus Pseudoturritis; species Pseudoturritis turrita. The sequence continues at coordinate 473,894 of OVBL01000343.1, forward strand.
ACGACTTTTGCGAGGCACCCCCACACTTTGAGGTATTTGTACGAAGGTACATTACCTTTCCAAAGTTCATATGGTGTTTTACTAGTGACTTTGTGAGGAATTTTGTTAAGGATATAGTTTGTGGTGAGCAAAGTTTCCCCCCACAGATTCTGGGCTAACCCAGATTCCTGTAACATTGCATTCATCATTTCTTTTAGAGTACGGTTCTTTCGTTCCGCAACTCCATTGGATTCTTGTGAACAGGGAGCGGTGGTTTGATGGATAATGATTTTTTCAGTACAGAATGCATTAAAAGGTCCATCATATTCACCTCCTCTATCACTTCGAACTAATTTAATAGTTTTTCCAAGTTGGTTTTCGACTTCGGTCTTGTATTCTTTGAATTTTTCCAAGACTTTGTCTTTGCTACGCAATAGGTATACATAGCAGTATCTTGTACAATCGTCTATGAATATTACAAAATACTTTTTACCACCTCTTGTTTGTACAAATTTTAAGTCGCACAAATCTGTGTGTATTAAACTGAGAGGTTCAGTTGTTCTTTCAACATGAGGTGATGGTGTTTTTGTAAGTTTTGCTTGAACACAAATTTCACATTTGTCTTTGTTTGTTTTGCATTTCGGAATTAGGTTCAAATTAATTAATCTTTGAATAGATTTATAATTCACCTGTCCTAATCGTTCATGCCAAATGTTATCAGACTCAGTCAAATAAGCAACTTGTTTCTTTTTCATTGAAACTTTGGAAGTGGTTACATTATTGTTACAGAGGACTGTCTGAACACACGTTTTGACAAGTCCGTCCTTTCCATAACCATTGCCTACAAAAATATCATGCTTTTTGATGATCAGCTTGTCGGACTCGTAGTTGGCGGCAAATCCGTGCTTGTCCAATATGGTCCCTGAGATCAAGTTCTTCCTCATGTCTGGCACGTGTTTCACATTGGTCAGAGTGAGTTCCTTGTCGGAAGTAATCTTCAACACGATTTTGCCCGTACTTTCAATCTTGGATTTTGACACGTTCTCCATCCTGAGCTGATTATCACCCTTGCTCTTTTGATAGGTGCTAAACATCATCTTGTCGATGCATATGTGGGTAGTGGCACCGGTGTCGTACCACCATTCCTTAGGGTTTTCCTCAGCCATGTTAGCTTCCGTGACCACCGCGCACATGTCACCTTCGGTCAGGTCTGCTTGAGCGTCCTTGACCTTTCGACGACATTCGGAAGCGAAATGCCCCTTCTTGTTGCAGTAGGTATACTTTCCTGCAAATTTCTGCGAGAATGTCTGCTTCTTGAAGGTCGTGGAAGTCTGAGGAGGGACCTTGTTTGGCACAGGTTTGTTGGGAACAAACTTGCCTTTTCCCTTCCTCTTATACTCCGCTACATTAGCATCATGAGTGACATCCGTGATGGATTTTTGCTTGAACGACTCATTTTGCAGCCTTTTGCTTATGATCGAAGTTTGACAAAGTCAAAGCCTTTTGCTTATGATCGAGATAGTTCTTGAAGTCCACCCAATTAGGAGGTAACTTCTCGATGAAACAATTCACTGTGAAGGTTTCACAGATCTTCATTCCTTCATCGGATATCTCTTGGATAATCATTTGGAGCTCATGAACTTGCTCCATGATGGGTTTTGAATCCACCATTTTGTAGTTCAGAAATTTCGCAGCAGTGAACTTTCCAGAGCCCACATTGAAAGACTTGTACTTCATATCCAGAGCATTCCAGAGAGCATTGGAGGTTGAAAACTCACTGTACAAGTTGTACAGCTGGTCAACCAGGCGGTTCTGGATGTAGCCTTGGCACAAGTAGTCTCCATGGTTCCATGCCTCGACACTAGCTAGAGCTCGGGGATCAGTATTGTCCGAAGGCAAAACAGGTTTGCTCTCCGTGAGATACTTCTCCAAATTCAGTGTGGTTAGAAAGAAATGCATCTTTTTATGCCACGACTTGAAGTTGGTCCCATCGAACTTATCTGGAGTGATAGCAGCGAGGGAAGGCACATCGGAGGTTACAAGAGAGGTTTGCAATGGAAGAGCATCCCCGATTTGGGGCGTCAACGCACTGGATCCTATTCCCGAGAGAACGTTGTCAGCACTGGTAGTCATGATCTGTATCAGAAGATAAACAGAATCAGTAATGATAAGTGAAAGTGATAGCTTTATAAAGCGTTTTAATCACTATATAATTCTGTGGAATTTAACCAGAAGGTTTGTTTCCCAGAAAAGATTCAAGAAACATTTCGCGAAACTCGCCCAAAGGCCTTCACGGAAATCGTTTATGAATTTTACAGATTAAAAAAAATATTCCAGATTAGATTGAAACCTTCCGCGAAATCGTTATAAAAACGTTTGCAGAACTGTTTCAGAGATAAATAAAAAAGAATTTTTTTTTTTAAACGTTTTTGAAATCGTTTACAAAATAGATCGCAATTCTCAATCCGATTCAAGCGATAAGCAGAAAGCAGATTTTTATGAATTAAGATTGTAAGAACCGAAAAAACCGGATTAAAGAAAAGCGAATTAAGGAGAATATAAACGATATATATAAAACAATTTAAAAAAAAGAACACAGAGTCGAGATATGATCTCTCTCCTTAATTCATAAAATCTCCCGCAGTGTGGCGGATCTGTGAGATTCTGAATCCCAGGATAAAACTGTGTTAAACTATAGTCGCGACACTCGACTATAGAATCTACGAACCAAGAAACTACGCTATACTCTCGAGACACTTACTGGAAAAAGAGAGAGAGAGAGAGATTGCTGGATTTTTTCTTTCTGATGTATCAGAGATGAGTGAGTGAAGAATGAGAAAATGAGGCTTGTATATATAGCCAAGAGAGAGAGGTGATCAGCTCCTCTATCATAAAGACAGAGCGCAAATCACGGGCAATAAATATATGGCGTAATGACAGGGCGTGGAGCGCAAGACACGAAGCCATTAATATTCTGTAAGAAAGGAGAAACGTTTTGATTTCGTTTTTGATTTCAAAACGTGTTGACTTTTGTATTGACTTTGATCAAAAAGAATCTGATCATCCAAGAGCCCTGCCAAGTTTAAAGCCCTCGTGCCGAGCCGAGCGAGCGGCGGCGGCGCGCGCGTGTGGCTTAGCCATCTCTCTTTTTAGGTGCACACTTTTGAACATAGAAGTGTGTGTTTTCTCCTATATATCATTTGATTTTTTATAATCTAAGCAATGTGGGACAAATGATAAAACACACTTAAACTCTTAGACCCAAATGGTTTATCATTTGCCCATTTCTCTTCACATTTTACTAATTAATCTTTTAATTAGTTTGGGTCATGAAATCTTAATTAAAAAATAATTTTAATTGATCCAACATTTTCCACCGTTGCCTTATTAATTGAATCACTAGAATCACGCCATCCGCGTTGAATTCCCTCCACAATTAATTTAATCAAATACTTTTGTCCCTCCAGACTTTGCTGACTATATTGCTATTTTTCTTTATTTTGTTGGGCATACCATTGTAATCTATTTAAAAACTAATCATAATTAGTATAAAAATGTGACAAAGTTATTCTCACTATAATACGAACATAAAATTCAAAGTTCTACTACTAGTTAAAAAAGATAATAAAAAAATGATACAGAACAAGGAATAGAACACAAATAATCCAATGACGGCTAAACACAAGAACTTCAACAATATAAAAACAAATGAAACAAGCAAACCATATGTACAGCTGCACAAACTGACTGAATCCAAAGCGAACCAAATTATTTTCAACCAAATCAAATAGAACCGAATATTGTCGATTCTAGTTTAGACTTTAACTTTAAACCAAAAAATTGAATATGAAAAAATCAATTCGGATCGAAGCAACAAATATTTAGACCTACATAATCCCATCTGATTTTTTCTTGGGTCATATGTGTTCGGGGTGATTTCCGAGATGCTGACGTGTGCTGACAATTAATCTGTAAATTAGTAGCGCAAGTTCTACCGCTGAGAATGAGACTGTAGAAACCGAAAAAATCGGATTAAAAAAATACGAATTAAGGAGAAGATTAAAAGATAAAGAAATATAAAACGATTTAAAAAGAATACAGAGTCGAGATATGATCTCTCTCCTTAATTCATAAAATCTCCCGCAGTGTGGCGGATCTGTGAGATTCTGAATCCTAGGATACAACTGTGTGAGACTATAGTCGCGACACTCGACTATAAAATCTACGAACCAAGAATCTACGCTATACTCTCGAGACACTTACTGAAAAAAGAGAGAGAGATTGTTGGAGTTTTTCTTTCTGATGTTTCAGAGATGAGTGAGTGAAAAATGAGAAGAGATGAGGCTTGTATATATAGCCAAGAGAGAGAGGTGATCAGCTCCTCTATCATAAAGACAGAGCGCAGATCATGGGCAATAATCACAAGGCGTAATGTCAGGGAGTGGAGCGCAAGACACGGAGCCATTAAGATTCTGTAAGAAAGGAAAAACGTTTTGATTTCATTTTTGATTTCAAAACGTGTTGACTTTTGTGTTGATATTGACAAAAAAGAATCTGATCATCTTAGTGCCCTAAGTGCCAAATATAAAGCCCACGAGCCCCAAGCCACATGCCACGTGCCGTGCCGAGCTAGCGGCGGTGCGCGCGTGTGGCTTGGCCATCTCTCTTTCTAGGTGCATACTTTTGAACATAGAAGTGTGTGTCCTCTCTTATATATCGCATGATTTTTAATCATCTAAGCGATATGGGACAAATGTTAAAAATACACTTAACCTTACGAGTTAAATTAACTCTTAGGCCCAAGTGGTTTATCATTTGTCTATTTTTCATTCACATTTTACCAATTAATCTTTTTAATTATTTGGCCCATGAAGCCTTAATTAACTTTGATTAAAAATTGGTCCAACAATCCCCCACATGAATAGAAATGACTATAAACAAATGAAGATTTTGACAGACTCGAAGGACTCTACTGAGTAGAATAACTAGACTAAACAGACGGTCAAGAGTATAAGCGAAAAATCACTGTGTCTGAGATGGTTGCATTTTTCAGCTTTGAACCACTCATTGTTGTCGGATTTACTTGGCCAGATGGTGAACATGATGTCTTGAACCATCCGGATTTTTGTGTATACCTAGACAACAGCCATAACCCAGTTTCATTTTCTCGTAGAACTTAGTTCTCTATTGTGTTCATTGTGGCCTTGAACATGCCTGGTATCATGAGTGGATTCATAGAATATAGCCTTTCGTTCATTCTCCTAGAAACGGCCTTTTTCGCACTCAGTAGGTGATATGTCATTAGACTTTGTTTTATGAAGTTTCATGTAATACTTCACGAATATATCAAAGCTATGGTGAATATCATTAAAAGCAACGCTTATCTTTTTTTATACAGGAAGCAATGTATATCATCTTAGGAATTGGGTAATTTCCAGTGCTTATAAGTAGAGTTAGCTTGAATTAGTTGTCCCTTTGAACCTACATCGTGGGATCTCCAGTCATAGTAGGTGGGGTTTCCATCAAAACTTCCTCTTAAGTAATATGCTTTAAACCCATTCATTTCGATGATTGAACCACTTGATGTCTTGGCAAACCTTTAGTAAACGGATCATCTAGATTATCTGCCGATTTTATATAGTCTACTGTGATTACACCAGTTGAGGTCAAATGTCTAATGGTTTTATGTCGTCGTCTGATATGACGAGATTTACCATTGTAAAGAGTATTCAGTGCCCGTGCGATAGCCGATTGACTATCACAGTGTACTCGTAGTGCCGAGACTGGTTTCTCCCACATGGGGATATCTTCCAAAAAATTGCGAAGCCATTCTGCTTCTTCTGCAGCTTTGTCTAACGCTATGAATTCAGATTCCATGGTTGATCTAGCCAACAGAGTTTGTTTGGAAGATTTCCAGGACACTGCTGCACCGCCTAGAGTAAAGACATATCCACTTGTAGATTTAGAGTTTTTGGAGTCAGATATCCACTTTACATCACTATATCCTTCCAAAACTGCCGGATCTTTACCGTAGTGCAAGCCATAGTTTTTAGTGTATCGCAAGTAATTTAAAACTCTTGTTATGGCTTTCCAGTGTTGTTTGCCTGGATTACTTGTGTAGCGGCTCAGTACGTTGACTGCATGCGCCACATCGGGCAGAGTACAATTGGTTAAGTACATCAGACTACCGATAACCCGAGCATACTCCACTTGTTGAACTGCTTCACCCATATTTTTCGACAAGGTAAGTTGCAAGTGTAAAGAAGTTTTTGCCGTCCCAGTAGAGTGGGTTTTGAACCTCTCTAGGATTTTTTCGGCATAATGATCTTGAGACAAAGTTATTCCTTCAAAATTTCTTATGATTTTTATCCCTAAAATGACATCTGCTAGACCCATGTCTTTCATGTCAAACTATCCACTAAGCATATTCTTAGTTTGTTGGATAATACATTTGTTGCTGCAAACAAACAACTTAAACCTCCTTAGTTGTTCTCTTCCAAATGCAATTTGAAACCTCTGCATTTGCATCCCTATAAGACTCCTTTTGAGTTGCTAACACCAGTCTTGAGATGAATTGTTTATCATACTTGAAGTGAATAGCCTTGAGACAGTTTCTGCATCACCTGCACTTGTCTCTTTCACTAAAAAACTTCAATATCTTTCATCTAAATTCTACACCTTAGTGTCTTCTCTGAATTTTTAGAAACCTGCAACTCCCTCTGAGTGTACATACCAACAATAAGCTTCAACCAAAACTTGTAAACATTTGTTTTACCCTCAAATTATAATCTTGTTTGAGCTTTATACCTGTTGACACTCACCTGTTTGTGGCTTGCCATCTTCTTAGCACACTGGACTTCCATGAATGTAATGCAGCAGTGACTTACGCAGCCTTTTAACTATTTCCTTTTGAACTAATCACAATCAGATCATTTGTAAGATCTGAAACATTTGAGACAACCTCCACATAAACATAGCTCCACCAGGAATAAGAAAAATACCATTTTGGATATGCATTTCTCTTCTTGTAGCAACAATACTCCACCTGGAACCATAACCACTTGGACGTACTTTCTATAAGCCCAGCTTCACTATTCTAAGTTAAAACCACTCTTCACTGTAACTTTGATCTATTCACACGTTCTTATGAATCAGAATGAGTCACCATGGCTTCTTGCTTGAGAAAGTGTGTCAAAACGTGAGACACATGCTTCTTTCTTCTTGCAGCTACTCCAACTGATTCATTTGTACCAAAGAACCACCAAAAACCTTTCTCATTTCCAGCAGCAATGTTTCATTCTTCATATAGAGCATTCGTCATGTTTTGATAATGGAACAACTTGGGATGATACACCATCAAACATGCCTCAATCCAAGAGATCAAAAAACCTTGTAATTTCCTGCAACATATACTTAACTTGTACCGCTGTTAACAATAAACAGGACACGCCGCCTAACTCTCATAGCTAGGAAGACTATTGATACAAAATCATAGTATATCCCATTGCGTAATTACATTGAGAGACTTTCCTCATAAAACATGATATCTCCAATGTCTTTAGACCATCAGATTCTTCTTCATTGCTTGAAGATCTAATTTAATACAAGATCTTCTCTGAGAACCGTAGCTCTACCTGAGACAAGAACTTTTTGTTCTCACAGATTCATTCTAGGAGAATCTCCATGTCTTAAACCGAACATAAATCTGCTAAAAAAGCATGAATCTTTGCTACTGCCACCTTGTCAAGAGCTTACACTTTTGAAACAGGAATTCAAACACTTTTCAGCTTACACTCAAACTCACACCATAAGTACTGTGTATCACCTTCTGTCTCAGCAGAATGATTTTCTGTACCAAAATAATCTGCCTTCATCATCATGCAGTAGGGGATTCAAATTGAAGAGTAAATTGATGAAAGAAAATAAAAAGACTATTATTATATCTATGATATATATATATATTTGATGTGTTGGTGTGTGTTTTTAAAAGTAATGAGGCCCTTAAGATGTACCAAGGAAGTAAGATACGACACTCTCCTATGTGCAGATGAGACTAAGAGTATTGAAATTATTATTATTCAATCTTTAGCTTTTCTTTAATCTCTTAAAAAAACCAGAACATTAAAATGAGGTATTACAGAAAAAAACAAAGGTGTTAATTTTAAATTGGACATGCCTCTTTTTACTAGATGTTCATGTTTAGCTTTGTCTCATTGTTTAAACATAATTTTTAAAACATTAAGTTATTTCACACGGTTCAGATGATCTTTTAACCAATTGAAATCGCCATTTGATTCGTTCTTGGTTTGCATTTTCTAGTAGTTCGATTTAATTTTCCTGTCTTGAAATTGAAATTGAACAAGTCTAATGGAGTGTATTGCTTTTGTGGGAATATGAAATAGTGGGAAGAAGCTGTGGAAGAAGAAGAAAAGATTCTCACATTTAGTCCTTTTCCATTTTTCCCATGTTAGTTTGAGTATATTTAATATTATTCTCTATTAGAATTGGACAAAACTTCTAAAGGAATTGAAAATTTTGAACATTTTATGCCTTGCTATTTTGAACATTTGTAGCGTCATATAGCCATGCAAAGTCCAAGAAAACTCTTTGCGAACAAGTTTCGTATACTCTTTTTTTTAATATACAATATGATTAAGTGAATCAAAGAAGAAAAAATGTTCCCACCAATCTAACTATGTTTTCATCATACATTAGATAAAAAAATTGAATAAGCAAGATATTGAGAAGAATAGGACTATTTTTTATTGTCGTTATATTTCATTTTCTTTGAATAGGATAATATCGTCTTTGTATATAATTTAGGGTTCTCTTTGTATCTATAAAGACTCTCTCTATTGAATCAATATACACACGTTTTTGCGTTACTTTGACATGGTATTAGAGACTAAGGTTTTCTAAACTATTATGCTGCAATTCTCTCTGTTTTTTTTTTCAATTCTCTTTTGGTTTCTCTCCAAATTCGTTGTCTGGTCAAGCGAATTTGTTTTCTTTGTCTGAGGTTTATCTATCACAACCTCTGTTTCTCGGTTTTCGAATACACAGTTATTAATCGGCGAGTTAAGTTTTTTAATCTTTCATCATTATGGCTATCGATGATAAGAACAGTTCTGTTATGAGCAAGTCTCAGACTGTAGTTGGTCGTGATGTCACTATTCTTTCAGATTATTACTTACCGGCTGGAGCAGATCCCGGTCAAGTGATTTCAACTGTATTTCTTGATGGTCCTAACTATGAAAGATGAGCCAAACTTATGCGTAATGCTCTCAAAGCTAAAAATAAGTTAGGTTTCATCGATGGTTTGGTTAAGAAATCATATTCTGGTGCAGATGAAATAAAACTTTGGGAAATCATCAATTCCATGCTTGTAGCTTGGATTCTTAATACTAGCGAACCCAAGTTACGAAGCTCTATTTCTTGTGCTGATATGGCTTTTGAGCTTTGGGATGGTCTGAAAAGTCGATTTTCTGTTGGTAATGAGCTTTGCATTTATGAACTTAAGGCATATTATGTTCAAGATTACTTTGGTCGTATGAAGCTACTTTGGGATTATTTGATCGAGTACGAACCGCTACCAGATTGCTGATGTGGTAGAAGTGATTGTAAAACCATCAAAACTTTGCTTGATATGCGTGATCGTGAACGAAAGTATCAGTTTTTGATGGGTTTAGATGGTGCTCGATTTGGTACAACTCGCTCTAATATCCTATGTATGAAGCCTTCTCCGAGCCTTGAAAGTGCATTCTCTATGGTCCTTCAAGAATAACGTCATCATCATGTAACACGAGTTTCTGAAAATCATCCAGAAGCTGTTGGTTTTTCTGCTTAAGCACCTTCATTGTCTCGTCCTCCGATGTGTAATCGTCCTGTGTGTACCTACTGTGGACAGACAGGTCATGAAGAAATAACGTGTTATCAACTTCATGAATTTCCTAATGAGTCTAGATGAGGACGTAGTAGAGGACGTGGCAGTGGACAAGGAAACAACATTGGCCGAGGGAGAGAAGCTGGTTTTGGACGCGAAATATCGTGTAAGCTAACTTCGGATCAGCTCTATCACAGCCAGACACCATCACGAGTGCATATCGCCAGGGCTTGAGTCTCAATAATGAGCAGCGGGAGACTCTTGTCACTCTTCTCAACTCTGCGAAGCCTGCATCTCGTGATCGTCTCTCTGGTATTGTCATAGATTCAGGAGCCTCTGTTCATCTAACAGGGAATCTTGATCTCTTATTTGATCATTCTGCTATTTTTCCTTGTCCCGTTGGTTTGGCTAATGGAGAGGTTGCAATCGCCACTAAAGAAGGAAAATTGAAACTTGGAGAATCTGTTATTCTTTCTCGAATTCTCTATATTCCTAATCTTCAACCCTCTTTGTTGTCTGTTTCTTGCTTACTGAAGGAAAAATCATGCTTGGCAATATTTACTGATAAGTTTTGTTACTTGCAGGACCGTGTTATGAGGATACTGATTGGAGCGGGTAGTGAGTGTGATGGTCTTTACTTCTTTAAAGGTGTGTTTGATTTCCAAGTTAATGCTGCTGTGGTGGATTCTCGAGCATTGTGGCATCATCGTTTGGGTCATCCAGCACAGTCTTTGTTGTCTCGATTATCTGGTGTTCTTGATTTAGGATGTGATAAGTCAAACTCTAAAGTTTTATGTGATGTTTGTGTGCGTGCAAAACTACCTAGTTTTTCTTTCCCCGAAAGTAATAATAAAGCGGCTGATATTTTCTCCTTAATTCATTTTGATGTATGGGATCCCTATCAATCTCCTGCTACTTGTGGATCTACTTACTTTCTTACGGTAGTTGATGATCACTCCCGTATGGGTTTTCTTAATGCGAGCAAAAGATGAAGTAACATATCATCTACAAAATTTTGTCCATATAGCCGAAAGACAATTTGATAAAAAAGGTTCGTGTGGTTCGTAGTGACAATAGTACTGAGTTCATGTGTCTCAAGCCATTTTTTGCTTCACAAGGGATCTTGCACCAAACTTCTTGTATGGGAACACCTCAGTAAAATGGTCGTGTTGAGAGAAAACATCGTCACATCTTAAAAATTGCTCATTCACTCTGGTTTCAAGCATCATTGCCTTTCCAATTCTGGGGAGATTGTGTACTTACGGCATCATATTTAATCAACCATACACCATCGTTTGTTCTTCATGGTCATACGCCCTATGAGATCTTATTTAGCGAGAAACCAATCTACGATCATATACATACTTTTAGATGCCTTTGTTATGCTCACCAAGGCACTCGGCGTAGGAACAAATTTGATGAAAGATATACTCAGTGTATTTTTCTTGGTTATCCATATGGCCAAAAGGGTTGGAATGTATATGATCTTGAACGTGAAGAATACTTTGTCTCTCGCAGTGTTGTATTCAACGAAGACATTTTTCCATTTGAGTTACGGGTGGATGAAACACCTTTGTTGCCCAATTGTTCTTCCCCGTTGATCTTAGATGAAGATGTTGATCACGTTGTAGTCCCCACTATTGTTGAAAGGGGGAGTTCATCTAATTCTCAACTGGTTAGAGAATTATCTTCCCCATCTGTTGAAGAACTGTCTCTGCCAATTTTGTATTCAGTTCCATGTGTATCTTCTTCTCGTGAACAGATCACAGTTTCGCCTCCGGACGTTTCTAGTGATACGATCCAGCCTTCTCAGGATGTTGTTCCAATATATTGTCTTGGTCATGGGAAACGTGAGAAAACTAAATCTGTATTACTCAAGGAATATGTTACTTACACACCGCTGTCATCTCAAGATCCATCACACTCTCCGCTTCTCTCGGCTCCCGAGTCCTTAGGGTACAACTTATCCTATTGCTGATCATCTTTCTTCTCACCGTTTTTCTGCAGCATATTGTGTTTTCTTAGCCGCCATAACCGCTGTGGAAGAACCACGCTCTTTTTCAGAAGCTATGAAACATGAAGTTTGGAGCACTACTATGTCCGTAGAAATTGTTGCTCTTGAAGACAGTGGAACTTGGGACATAACCGATCTTCCTCCTAATAAAAAGGCTATTGGGTGCAAGTGGGTGTATAAAATCAAGTTCAATTATGATGGTAGTATTGAGCGAGGCGCATTTAGTTGCTCTCGGCAATCGCCAAGAAGAAAGTTTAGACTTTAAAGAAACATTTGCTCCCGTGTCTAAGCTAGCTATGGTTCGTGTTTTTCTTCATATTGCTTCTGCTCGTAACTGGAAGGTTCGTCAGATGGATATTTATAACGCATTTCTTCATGGAACACTAGATGAAGAAGTGTACATGAAACTTCCACCGGATTTTGAGAAAGATTATCCAAACAAAGTCTGTAAGCTTCGTAAGTCTTTGTACGGTCTCAAGCAGGCTCCTCGCTGTTGGTTTGAAACGCTTCGGACTGCTCTTCTTCGGTATGGATTCCAACAATCATACTCGGATACATCACTTTTCTCGATGTCAAGTGGTGATATCGAACTCTATGTTCTTGTCTATGTCAATGATTTGGTGATTGGTGGTAACGACAATTCATCTATTGTTCATTTTAAAGAGTACGACTTAAGCAATTGTTTTCACATGAAGGGTTTGGGACATGCTCGTTATTTTCTTGGTCTTGAAATTGCAAGGAATGAAGAGGGACTTTTTCTTTGTCAACGAAAGTATTGTTTGGATATCATCACGGAAAAGCAAAGTTTTTAAAATAGAGGATAATCATAAATATTTGAAGCACTACAAGTCCTTGGAGTGAGGAGATGACAGTAATGGAGGACTGATTTGGAAGACACAAAACAAGGTGGAGAAGAGTGTATCCAGAAGATTTCTGATCCGTGATAATTTACGTTTTCTCCTCTTTAGCGTTTTTTGGATATCCTGAATAAGGATATATGGGAGTTTCAAAATGTTGGTGAAGGACGATGTAGTTTCACTTTTCCTCCTCACAGGTCGCATGTTTGAGGATAAATTTTAGTATGATTGAGATGTTTGCAATATGAGAAGGAGACTTCATCCAACTGCCCGATTAATTTTTTTAACAATTCAATATAATACAAAGAACTGGAAAATAAGTTTCATGAAATAATATCCGCGCGTAGAACGGATAATCACCTAGTTAACATGAATAAGACGAAAAAAACTTCAACTATCTCAGTGTCAAAACCTTCATTTTCCTGACAAAACCTTCATTTTCATGTTCTATAGGTAATTTACCCCAAGTTGGCATGCGAGAGCGAGCGAGACCACATGAGACATGACAAAAGGAATAACAAACTTATAAAATCAAAGCAAGTGAACCAAATCCATCAATCAAACCGGATTATTCCATCGCCAAATGTTTCACATGGGTACATATGTATCTGATAGCAGGGCTGGAACGGATCTGAATACCCTAGAATTTCAGGATATTCGGATTTGGATCCAAATCCACCAGATCCGTGGCAAAACTATCTGGATCCGGATCCGTGATTTTCGGATATCCGGTCAAAAACTAGATATCCGAAGATATCCGGATCCAAAAATATTAAAATAAAATATTAAAAACTTTAAAACTATATAAAACTAAAAATTTAATAATATTTTTTTAAAATAAATATGATATATTAGAAAAAATAATTAAAAATAATTTATATTTTTTAATATGAAATAACTTAATTTATTTTAAAATATATATTTTTAATATATTTAATGCATCCGGATCTAGATATAAGGACCTTGAAATTTTACTATCCGGACGCCCCATATATCCTAATTTTTAGAGAGGATCAGAGCGGGTCCCGGATAATAATTTCATCCATACCTGCTAGAGAGAAATATTCATAGATGGTTTGTTCATGAGCTATCAGGACTGGTTCAAGATTTTTCGGGGTTCTTGAGCAAATTTTTTTTTGGGCCCTTTAATAAAAAAATAAAAAAAATTTATATCATTTTTAAATAAAAACTGTTTCATATAATTTTTTCTAAAAATTTGGTTATGAAAATAAAAATATATTATCTCGTTCTAAGTTGATTAGTTTTTTTTGTGTAAGTGACTCCACTTCAAATTGGATAACCAATAGATGAGATTTATTTTAATGAGATGTTTGAACGGAAAAAAATAATAATAGATAATAATAATAATAATATATATATATATATATATATTGTTTCGGGGATTTTTGGTCATCTTAAACAACTACTGGGGGGGGGGGACAAGTTCCTGCGTAATCAACAAACACGTGAAGGCCGAAAAAACACGATTGGGAGGTATTCTTCGATGGCTCTCCGACGCTCAAGCCAGAAAGAGCAAAAAAGAGAAAAGAAGCGACCACGCGGTGAACGTGGAGAGCTATGAAAAGAGTCGGAAAACGAATGAAAAGTGAGAAAATGGTGACACTAGATCGAGTAAGGGATGATCCACAACGTATCAGAACATATAGGTGGATAAATTTGGAGGTGAGACAGAGAAAAAACTGCGTGTTTGAGTGAAGAGGAAGGTCGAAGGATGATCGGAGAAACGGACCCGAGATGGGCCGGATAAATGACCTAGAATGGAAGGAAAGACTAAGTTCCTAGAGGAATGGACCTTAGTCTCGAGAGAAAAGAGTGGGCTCATAGTGTTTTGTGAGAAGATTCGAGTTAGGTTTATGTGAACGATAAGAGAGATATTTATACAGTTTTACCTACCCGGACTAGGATACCGGACTCTGCGTTCGTAGTCGGGTCAGGTTTGAGTTTGCTGGTTTGATCTGGTACGATGCACTTGAGTACTTTTCACCTACCACTTTTGTCTTTATGTGCCAGCTGTTCGAAAAAACGGATCTGCAGCGCTGTGCTATGCCTTTATCGTACTGGTTGCAGCGCCTAACGCGGCGGGTATACCGCCGGGGTGCTCCTCGGGATCAGCTTTGCTGCTTTAATCGCTCCATGGAGTAGAAACCACTTGCTTTTACCCTAGACACGCATAAGGTGAAAGTATTTTTACTCTTTTGACCAAAGACTTGATTTAAAGATTTTTGAAAGATATTTGAAAGAGTGTAATTTGCGCCTAAGAAAGAGAGTTCATACGTAGCTCGAGTTCATAGGCTTTTAAGCCTGAAAATACTTTGAGTAACGTGGAGAAAACGTTTCTTTATCAGCTCCTCAAATCTACTTTTGAGGAATATCGTGTAGATTTTTAGGTAGAAATATATTGGTTATATTTATGGATGGCCATAGAAGTACGAGACGAGCTTCAGAGGATATGCTAGAAACAGAGAGCTGGAGATGGTTATTGAACAGCTACGTTTGAATATCTTTGAGTATGAAGCATTGAAAAAATTACTCAAAGAATGTAAATCTAACCATTCTATTTATCGCAGCGTGTTACTCTTTTTCATTGTAATGTGTAATGCGTATTGTCATTCTAATTATCATAAATTTGATAAGTTAATAAGTATTGGTCATATGGAGCATTTGATCACACTCGCAGTGAACACTCTTTTTCTCTATTATATACGTCTGTTACTTATACATAGGTTTCCTTTTTATTTCCAAAATCAAAATGAAACAAGAAGAGAACGATATTTATCTCTTCTGATTTATCACTCAAATGCTTAATTATAAGTCATCATGATTTATGGTAGATTCAGTTAAGTGAAACATATCAGTTTTATTCAATTTCGTCAATTGCATATGTCATGTCATCTTCCGTTAACGGATAAAAAACGATGTTCTTGCAATTTGACGGAAATAACATATGAGGTCCAAAACGAATACTTTTCAAAAAAATTGGTATTTATTTGTAGAATTTTATGTTTTTAGAGTAATAAAATAATTTCTAAAAAAATTTAGATATTAAATGAACACTTTTAAAAAGTAAAGATTTTTTTAATCATTTTCCTAAGATTTTTTTTAAAAAAATAAAGTTTTTAAAACTATAATTTCTCTAATCAGATTTTATTAATTTTAAAATTTTAAAAATCCAAAAAAACTCTCGCATCCATATTTTTATTTTTTGTTTTTAGTTCAACAAGTTTTATTTAAAACCTACAAAATATGATTTTTATCTTTTCAAAATCATAACCTTTTTTTTCCATTAAAGTTTTTACAGTAAAATCTACAATAATTCACATCTTTTGTTGTATTGTATTTAAAATATGGCGTATATATCTATTTATCTAATAATAATTGTATTATGCAAATTCTGTATATTCACTTTATAATTTCATTTTGAAATCAATGAAATTGAAAAGAAAAAAAAAAAAGCCTAAATCCAGGCCAAGATTAAAGTGAAAAAACCGGTTTAATACATTTTGTAGAAAACCAAGATTCAATAACCGGAATTAAATTCCGTAACCCGTTGCGTATGGAAATTTGATGGCACCGTCAAGCGTTGACGACGACAAACAAAATTGAAAATTTGGCATCATTTTGCGAGTAGATCCAACAAAGATGCTCATAGGAAAACCCTAGATCGACCCTCCAAGCCACGAAATCGGAGACTCTTGAGATTCGTCGATGAGCGTGAGAAGTTGATGAAGGTCGAAGGGATCGAAGATTTCAGATTTGAGGAACTCGAAGATCTGAATATGGATAAGGAAACAATGATGACGAGAATGTCTTATTCATCTCCGTCTTCTCCGTCTTCGGCTTCATCATCTGCTGCATCATCGCTCGCTGCGAAGGCAATACGAGCATCTTCTGCGCACAGAGACTCTTCTCTTTCCTCTGCTTACTCGTCTCCTTCTTCTGCTCCTGTTCCCACTCCCCCCAAGGTTTCGTCTTTTTGCTTTTCTATCTTTGATCGCATCTGGTTTAAGCAGTTGGAATGATTCATTGGTTACTCTGTTTCTTGCTTCAATTGAAATGTCTCGTTGTTAAATTTCGGATGAAACATAATTGAATAGGAGGTGAGGCCTCATGAGTACACGTCTATGAAAAGTTTGAACGAACCAAAACGAAGCTTTTGGGGAAGTCTAGCAAGTAAAGCTAAGGCTCTTTTGGATGAGGATGATCCTCATCAACTCCCTCAAAGTCCCACGAGAAAGGAGCACAACATGCCTTCTTCCACTTCAGGAACCAAGGTTAATGACTATGTTCATAGAAGTTTCATCTACGCACTTGTATTTGGTCCTCTAATTCTCTTGTAGGATGCGTTCTTATGGAGTTTTAATTCATTTCCATGTGTTTCAGGAAGCTGGTAAGACGGGTAGGAAAATCGAGAATCCTTCATTACAGAGAAGCTTAGATGCGATCACTTCATCATTAAATTACATTGGTGGCACCATTGGCACTGCAGTTGAGGTTAGTTTCTTACTGTTTATGAACCCTTATATGGCACCGTAAGAGACATACATCTAATTGTTATGCTTTAGGTTATGCGAGTTATCATACTAGCTGTTTATAAGGAGGCGTATGCGTTCATGT
This sequence comes from Pseudoturritis turrita, assembly GCA_900406555.1. Classification (NCBI taxonomy): domain Eukaryota; kingdom Viridiplantae; phylum Streptophyta; class Magnoliopsida; order Brassicales; family Brassicaceae; genus Pseudoturritis; species Pseudoturritis turrita. The sequence goes on from OVBL01000343.1 coordinate 491,262, forward strand.
GTTATTTTACGCTTATTCTTCACCGCACTAAATGAGAGCTTGTTTGGGGCTGAGTTTTTTTTTATTTGTCTGTGAATTTTGTTAGGAGGGTATTACAGCTGTGGAGAATCGTACTGCAGGCATCATTCAAGAAACCCGTAAAAAGATTAAAAAAAAGCCAAGTCTTTCACGGAACCAGCAGAATCCTGAAATACAAGCAGATTTGGAAATTCAACTAAAGGCATCTCGCGACGTAAGGTGGCCTCTCTGTATCATTTATTGGCTCACAGCAGAGAAAACAATATCTGCTATTTCCGCTGATGTTATCTCTTCATTTACTGATTGTTAAGTTTGAAATTAGAAAACATTCTAGTATGATAGCTTTCGAATTCTAAACTTAAATTTTAAAATCCAGATATAAATACTTAACCTCCTATAAATTTGTCTCAACAGGTTGCAATGGCCATGGCTGCCAAGGCAAAGCTCCTTCTTCGGGAGCTGAAGATGGTAAAATCTGATCTTGCCTTTGCAAAGCAACGATGCGCTCAGCTGGAAGAAGAAAATAAAGTTCTGAGGGAGAATCGTAGTGGCGGGAATAGCCAAACAGATGACGATGATCTGGTATCAATTTCTTTTTAACTCTTTACAAAGCCATTAAGGTTTAACAGTTTTTATGTACATTTCTGATTTTTGGTTGTGTTTCTTTTTCTCTCATTTATAGGTGCGACTTCAACTCGAAACACTATTGGCTGAGAAGGCTCGATTGGCTCACGAGAACTCGATATACACACGCGAAAACCTGTATTTGAGAGGAGTCGTCGAATACCACCAGCTCACAATGCAAGATGTGGTCTACTTTGACGAGAAGACTGAAGAAGTAACTGAGGTATATCCCATTAATGTCACTTCATCAATGTCTTCTTCATCAGATATCACTCACACTCCTCCAAACCCAAAAGTCTTGGAGCTCAAATGAAAACACAACAACTCTCAGTTCCTTATGTTCTTGTAGTGAATCAGACAACAAGACAAATCGTCGTCTGTATTCACTTTGTATCTGTAGAAATATATATATACACTTTGTACTCTTTCGTTGGTGGGTTCTCAAGAATTGGCAATGAATGTTATTTATTACCCTTAATTGTTTTAATTGAAAAGGACTGTTCTATAATCCCCTGACATAGTACCGTAAAGACTAAAAGTTAAACTGGTAATAGAAATTAGTCGATTATTATAACATCCTTTCTGAAATTACAAACCCAACAATATTTTAAAGCTACAGTACAAAGGTTGCATAGGCTACACGATCATGTCTTTTGTTTCTTATTGAAATACATTTCTTTTTGTAGTTTAGAAAGTTAGAACACCTTTTTAACATAGATTGGCCTGAAATGGCTTAACCATCGGAACCAGCGAGCCGCTTAGGTGCAGCGACATGACTTCATTGGTCGAACCCACGAGCTTCCCGCCCACAAAGATGGCTGGGACTGGCGTTGAACACCCGAGCCTCATTAGGGCTTTCTCGATCTCACGACAGTCAGGGTCTTTATCAATCTCATGGATGGTCGGGTGAACCCCAAGATCATGGAAGAGGACTTGGACCGCATAGGACATGCAACACGAGCTCTTGCTGAATATAACCACTCCTTTCTCTGAAGACATTCTCACAACTTTGTCCATGATTACTTGAAAGGAAGTCTCAATCAATCTAGGGTTTGTTTCTTGAAACAGAAGGAAACAAAGTCTTCTCTTTTTCTCCCTAGTAGATTTAAAGAGAATTAAAACTGAAAACCCAAGACTAAACCTCGCTTTTGGGGTTCTGGTTTGAAGAAAAGGGTTTTTTTTGGTACAGTATTAAGCTCGGTGTTGCCTGAGACTTGAGTTTCTTGAATCATAGGCTATTTATAACCAAACAAAGGAAGAAGAAAAGAACGTTGAGACCATAAAAAGAGAGAGAAAAAGAGATCATAGAAGATCGTCCGAAAGGTTCCCCAAGCTCAATAAAGTGACTTTATTGTGAACCAAATTAATGTTTGTTCTTCTTTAATTGATATTAGTCATAAAGGATCAACAAAAGTTGCATAATCATAATTCACCTACCCTTTTTTCCTCCTCGATACCAAGAACAGCATTTTGATTGAACAGGACCATATGTTTTATTTTGTTTCAGATATGCTAAAGAATATGGCACCTGATTATAAATATTTGTACTTGAGAATTATAATTTTTATATTTTGTGTGGACAAAGCTTCCACTTTTTCTATCTAAGAATATTATGGTTTTTTCAAGAATCATGCTCTCAGATGAAGGGTGTGAGATAGCCCAAAGTGGTAGCGAATAAGCGAAGAGATATGCTTATATTATTCTATGGATTGACGGTATTTTTCGCAGCCACGAAAAGAGATCAAGCTGCGTTTTGATGGATCGGATCGTGCGAAGAACATATTGAAACCCAATTCTTGAAACATGTCACTGTACAACAAGATATGATTGTCTTTGTGAGATTCTCTCAATATTCTCACTTCAGTAGTGAACATGTGGGAATAATAATTCCTATGGGTTTCTCTTGTGTGCCACTTCCCTTTCAACAATTTGCCAAGATTCTTGTAATCCTCTTTAGTCATGTGATTAAAGAGGATCAATGAATCTAATTTTTTTTCACGAATATCTCAATTACTGTATATTTTGTCATCAATATAACTTTGGTGTAATTATTTATATCGATGAAGTAAGGTATATATGAATTTCCAAAATATGATATTCTTTTAACCAAATCTAACTCCTTGCATCCTCCATAGCTATTGTAACACCCGTCCCCGGTCACTTTGAGCCCTAGGTCTCACGCCCTAACTTGCAACACAAGAAATAGACCTGCACACACTGAAAAAGGGGAAAAGAGGGGTGAGCAACTAGGTTACTCAGTGAGGAATGGTCATTTCTGCCCACATGACCCCAACACTACTAACCAACCTGCACGCGCAAATACTAACCCTAGAACATGCAACACACATCATGCTCAAACAACAAGCCACATTAACACATCAAATATATTATCACATAACACACTAACACACATTAGCACATATCAAACATTTTGACACGAAGTCCATGACGCTTGGGCTGGCCGTCACCTCGAAAGGTCGTACGCCACCTTTGGCTCGTCAGCCGGTTAACGGGCTTTAGCGGGATCGCCATGTCCTCGCCCTCAGTCCGACATCACACAAATCACAATCACTATCCAATCATAAACCAAGATAATCTTACTAACATATTTCAACGTATCATCATCACCAATCAGCCATCATCATCAATCATCAAACAATCATCAATCATCATTTAATCTCCTAAACTTAGCATTAACGACTACAAATTGATTAGGAGTGTTAAGCATCCACAGATCCCACCCTCACCTTAGCCACAAAGCTTCCGGAATCTCTGAAACTGCAGTCCAAAAATAGCGGTTGAAAATAGCGTTTCAGGTGGTTGCGGTTGAAACGCTATTTCTGGCGGTCTGAAATCACGTTCTGGGTGTCTATCGTCTGAGAAAATAACGTTTCAAATCTGCGTTTGCGTTTTAACTCATATTAGGGTTTCTGGTTTTTGGACAAAATGAGTGTTTCTTGACCAGAAAGAAACACAAATAACTTACGGAATTCAGATCGGATTGGAAAGGGGAAACTTAATCTGGATTCCTTGCAACAACACCTTTCCAGAGACACCAAGATCGTAATCTGAATCCTTCTGTAACAACGGAAAATTGTCTCCAAAATCAGCTCTGACAAACTGGGAAGAGACGAATCGAGACCAAGTGTTTCTGGTTTTCGAAACGGTGAGTTTTTACCAAATTTAAACTCGATTTCCGGATTGACCTTAGCTTTGATTTGAGATCGGAAACCTGATCCAGAAACTAGACAAGTAGATCTTTCCACAGATATAAAGAACATAATCTAATTCCATCGTATCTGTCGGGAAAAGGCCTGCGAAGTCGGCTTCCCGTAGGTTCACTCTGCACCGATCAGTCCCACAAAAATACTAATAACTTTTAGACCATAACTCCGATTGACAAACGGTTTGCGTCTATAGAAATATCTGTGAGTTGACTACTTACCCATAAAGTTTCGTTTGATTCCGATCTATATTTCCCGTATGTTTCTCTCCTTCCCCAGAACGGGACAGATCTGCCTCCATTGTCACTTTCCACCAACGGCGGTGGCTCCTCCTTCACTGTCACGTACGGATTCATCTTCCCCAGCACGTATAGCCTCTGCCGTGGCCTCCCCGAAGTCGCCAAGCCGCTGCCGCGAGTCGTCGCCGCCACCACAACCTCCGTCCGTGTAGCCGTCGTCTCCGTACACGGCTCTCCACGTCTCTGTCTCCTTTTCTCCTCTCCACCTCTCGGCATCTTCTTCTTCTTCTCCTCTTCCTTACGATCACAGACCTCCCTCTTCTCTTCTTCTTCCTCTCTCTCCTCTTCTCTCTTTCTCTTCTGCCGTTTTTCTCCATCTCTCTCACGCCTCTTTTCTTTCTTTCTCTTTTGATAATTATGTTGCTAAACATAATTTAGGGTTTAGGTTAGTTAATTATGGAATTGGGTTTATGGACTTTGGGGAGAAAAACATTATCTTGACCCAATCCATTTAACTCCTTTTTAAAGGGTTTTTTCCTTTGGCCCAATTTGCGTTTCCGGTCCAATAGAGATTCCCACGCAAAAATTTAAAATTTCCGGGACACGGTCGTGACAATTCTCCCCCACTTAAATGGGATTCGCCCTCGAATCCATGATGTGAGGTGGCTCTGCTCTGGTCCTTACAGAGCTCCGGATAGTACGTCCTCTTTCGCTAATCCGGTCCACATGTCCTTTCGTTTATGTCTTCCATTTCCTAGCATACTTACATAGCCCACACCTTCTCTATTATTATATTATTTTTTATTTTTTTCTCCAATCCTCAGTGTCCTGTCGACATCAGGTCTTTTTACACAATTCTCGAACCGATAAATTCCTCTCCAGGTTCTCCGGTGGAGTGGATGAGATCGTTCTTGTCTTCTGACTGATATCGATACATGAAACATGTCCTGGAAATCCTACAACTCTAGGGGTAGGTCCAGCCCTTTGGCTACATGCCCCGACTGATTCAGTCATCCCGTTTGCTCCCATATGCAGCTTTAACTCCCCTTATTGCTCAACATGTTGCTTGCACTAACATCTTCATTTTCTTGGTTACACCGCATCTCCTTTAATTCATTTCCCCGGTTCTTTCATTTAGTCCATATAAAAATTTTCTGTCGATAATAGACCTTTTTCTTCACATCCCTGAGCAGCTCTACGTATTCCACTCCCTCTTACAACAACCTGACTCATAAGTCCTTAAAATCGTGGGTCTCTTTCTCCCCCACTTTAGCTTAGACCGCACCTCGAAGGGTCCTACTTCAATGAAATTCAGCTTTACTTTCTAAATTTTTATCTGATCATCAACAAGTCCACGTCCATTCTCGATGCATTGGAAATTGCTACAACCCATCACTACACCTTGGTGGCGTATACACTTGCTTAATGTTGAAACCCCAAATACCACTTCTTAAAAGAAAAGTTCCTCTCCGCATTCCATTTTCATTCTGGGAGCTATTCAAATCCGACCGTCCACTAGTACTCTAGTATGGTCTCATTGTCTTAATCCATAGCTTCTCGAGATTTTAGACAAAATCTTTCCTTGTTATATCGTCCCTACCTAGGTTCCATTACTAGGAGAACTTTTGTTCTTGTAAAACCATTGCAAAGGAGGTCGTTCCCTGCAAAACTTATCACTCATCCATTTATTCTGATATTCATGGTTCGAGGGATCGTCCTTAATTCCCAAATTTGCAAGCGTTCATTGCCCTTACTAACCTAACCGAGAATGGGTCCTTAACATTTCAATTAGCACTAACCATATTTAACAAGCGGTCTTAGCTTGGTTAATATTGTAGTAGAATATCCAAGTGTGAGATGCGTCTCCATGTCCCCACCATGGTCTTACCACGCCAATCAGTTTCTTTCTCAATGTTTGATGGGGATCCTTTTCTGTTACCATCACTCCTTCATCGTGGTATGCACTAAGTCTTGTTTCCATACAACCTTTGCACCACCAACGTCCTTAACAAGCAGCGTGTCATCGTAGGATGATATCCAAACCTTTAGTACTTTCTATGAGTCATCCAACACTTGTCCATGTCCCCATCTTGTACAATATACCGTCATCGTCCTTCCTGTCAATTGAGTCATATATCCTTTACAACTATTACATTTGCAGACTTTCTTGTCTAGCAACATGTTGACACAAGATGTTATCCATATCCCTTATGACTTCCATTGGAAAAGGAAAAATCCTTATCCCTTTGGTTTTGGACCACCATTCATTCCCATTCCTCATCCATTAATGTTACTCCCTTGTCTCGGGTTCCTGTCCATGCATTGCGTTAGGAAAATTTCATGCCTATCAAAGACCGACGTCGCTTAGATCCTCGTTCTAATTTGGGTTTCACGCCTCCTTACGTCTCAACAATGAATACTTTCTCAAACTTCACCGGAAAATCCACCTTAACATTAGGGAGAGCTATAAGTATACACAGTGTCCTTTACCGTCCTTACTAACTAGCTCGAAGTGGCGAGCCTCGCAAAAATTCTTGAACACATTTCTTCTCAAACTCCTTCTTCCATCAAATGTCCATTGTCCTTGGGAAATAGCCACATTGAAGTGGGAAATGATCATGAAGCTTAGCTCCAGAAAAATTCATACTAATCCTCAAACCTTGAGTCATTTGGCTTTTTCTACACGGCATTGGCTCTTACCGTTATCCTTGCTATTCACACTTCACTCTAACTTTTAACCACACATCTGACATCTCAATCCCGTTACCTCGTAACCAAAGGCTCAACCCATACAAGTTTCTTGCCTTAAACATTCATTTCACTTTACCATTACTTTTACTTTCACATTCTAACTCATCCACATTTAAGGAAAAAAAAATAAAACAGTCAACAAGTAAATAAATATAATTAAACCTAGACTCATGAACTCTGATTCACCACACTTAACACACTTGCTCAAACCTTCCAAGATTCCAACGAACTTAAGCACTTCCAGTACTCTCAATACATCATCAATTTCTATTATCCTTGATCACCTCATTCCGTTTCATCTTCATTTCCATAGGACTTCTGTGTAACTCCACTTTTCACAACTTGATTGCAGCCTCTTGTACATCTCCGAGTATTCCACTGTTGTTGCTCGTGTGGCTCCACTCTTCTTTGCCTCTTGATGTCTTGCCTCCGGAACCGCAACACTTGTCAAAATAGAACTCACACTAGGTGTGGCTCTAACATTGAACAAAGTGTTGAGCTACACTCTTCCAACCAGACGGACTAACACAATTTTATTATTATTATTATTTTTAAAACTAAACAAACAAGCGCAAGTAACCTAACAACTACTCAATCATCCTAAGACTTACAAGCAAACACAACACAACTCTAGCGCGAGACCTATAAACCCAAAGATCATTCCCCATAAAACATTTTTCCAAATCCTTTTTAATGTTTCCGGAAACATTTTAAAACATTTTTTTTTTAAACATATGGTCTCCTAGGACAGCCTTCCGGGTCAGAACCAGCTTGGCTAACCTAGGCTCTGATACCAAATTATAACACCCGTCCCCGGTCACTTTGAGCCCTAGGTCTCGCGCCCTAACTTGCAACACAAGAAATAGACCTGCACACACTGAAAAAGGGGAAAAGAGGGGTGAGCAACTAGGTTACTCAGTGAGGAATGGTCATTTCTGCCCACATGACCCCAACAATACTAACCAACCTGCACGCGCAAATACTAACCCTAGAACATGCAACACACATCATGCTCAAACAACAAGCCACATTAACACATCAAATATATTATCACATAACACACTAACACACATTAGCACATATCAAACATTTTGACACGAAGTCCATGGCGCTTGGTCTGGCCGTCACCTCGAAAGGTCGTACGCCACCTTTGGCTCGTCAGCCGGTTAACGGGCTTTAGCGGGATCGCCATGTCCTCGCTCTCAGTCCGACATCACACAAATCACAATCACTATCCAATCATAAACCAAGATAATCTTACTAACATATTTCAACGTATCATCATCACCAATCAACCATCATCATCAATCATCAAACAATCATCAATCATCATTTAATCTCCTAAACTTAGCATTAACGACTACAAATTGATTAGGAGTGTTAAGAATCCACAGATCCCACCCTCACCTTAGCCACAAAGCTTCCGGAGTCTCTGAAACTGCAGTCCAAAAATAGCGGTTGAAAATAGCGTTTCAGGTGGTTGCGGTTGAAACGCTATTTCTGGCGGTCTGAAATCACGTTCTGGGCGTCTATCGTCTGAGAAAATAACGTTTCAAATCTGCGTTTGCATTTTAACTCATATTAGGGTTTCTGGTTTTTGGACAAAATGAGTGTTTCTTGACCAGAAAGAAACACAAATAACTTACGGAATTCAGATCGGATTGGAAAGGGGGAAACTTAATCTGGATTCCTTGCAACAACACCTTTCCAGAGACACCAAGATCGTAATCTGTATCCTTCTGTAACAACGGAAAATTGTCTCCAAAATCAGCTCTGACAAACTGGGAAAAGACGAATCGAGACCAAGTGTTTCTGGTTTCCGAAACGGTGAGTTTTTACCAAATTTAAACTCGATTTCTGGATTGACCTTAGCTTTGATTAGAGATCGGAAACCTGATCCAGAAACTAGACAAGTAGATCTTTCCACAGATATAAAGAACATAATCTAATTCCATCGTATCTGTCGGGAAAAGGCCTGCGAAGTCGGCTTCCCGTAGGTTCACTCTGCACCGATCAGTCCCACAAAAATACTAATAACTTTTAGACCATAACTCCGATTGACAAACGGTTTGCGTCTATAGAAATATCTGTGAGTTGACTACTTACCCATAAAGTTTCGTTTGATTTCGATCTATATTTCCCGTCTGTTTCTCTCCTTCCCCAGAACGGGACAGATCTGCCTCCATTGTCACTTTCCACCAACGGCGGTGGCTCCTCCTTCACTGTCACGTACGGATTCATCTTCCCCAGCACGTACAGCCTCTGCCGTGGCCTCCCCGAAGTCGCCAAGCCGCTGCCGCGAGTCGTCGCCGCCACCACAACCTCCGTCCGTGTAGCCGTCGTCTCCGTACGAGGCTCTCCACGTCTCTGTCTCCTTTTCTCCTCTCCACCTCTCGGCATCTTCTTCTTCTTCTCCTCTTCCTTACGATCACAGACTTCCCTCTTCTCTTCTTCTTCCTCTCTCTCCTCTTCTCTCTTTCTCTTCTGCCGTTTTTCTCCTTCTCTCTCACGCCTCTTTTCTTTCTTTCTCTTTTGATAATTATGTTGCTAAACATAATTTAGGGTTTAGGTTAGTTAATTATGGAATTGGGTTTATGGACTTTGGGGAGAAAAACATTATCTTGACCCAATCCATTTAACTCCTTTTTAAAAGATTTTTTCCTTTGGCCCAATTTGCGTTTCCGGTCCAATAGAGATTTCCACGCAAAAATTTAAAATTCCCGGGACACGGTCGTGACAGCTAATACCAAATATATATAGACTCATTGTTACGGAAGCTATTAACCCACATCACATGATTATGAGCTCAAAAAGCTACGTTTTTGTTTTTGAACTACAAAAAGTTTGGGCTTTTAGGCCTTTGGAAAAATTTTGGGCCAAATTGTACTTTTGTTTCAGCTTATCTTGTTCACAATTGTTTGTACTAGTTGTAATGTAATATTTTATTGGATTTTGGCTGTGTTTGCGTTGGTTTGACACTTTTTGTATTAAAAGGTGGAGTTTGTCGTCCGAAGACTAAGCATGACCTCGTTCTTGCTAAGTTTTTTTTTTTACCTTCGAACCGCAACGTAAGTTATAAATAAAAGCAAAAGTAATTAAAAAAAACATGTGGAGATGCATCATGTTGTAAGATATGATATATAGGATTAAAATAAGGGTTCGTTAGACAAGAGTGGTAATGTAATTCATTATTCACACTTTTAATCTAACCGTATACGATCGGAGTGACTCTTAACCTTTAGAGAAGATTATTCTTTTAGTTTTGGTAAAAAGCTTTACTTATTTTCAATCATATAATTAATGATAAAAAAGGCGAGTGGGTGGGTTTATGTGGCCACTCACACGACGAAACCTTGAAGAAGTGGACAGAGAGGATCGATATCTCTTTATCTTTCACATTTCTATCTTCTTACTGCTTACCCACATCATGTTTTCAATTACGGATTCGATTAGTCACACACGATAATATAAATTTTGTGGTGATACGAGATGAGTATAAAATAATAGTACAATAGTAAAAATGACGGTATGATAAAAAAAATGGTGGTATTGGTGTCACCTCTTCGTATGACCATCTCTTTACCATTTTATTAAATGGTTACATAAAAGGTGGTGGTACATGTTTTACCACAGTACAATATCACCAATCAAAATCTATTACATTTTTGAATATTTAATGTTTATATTTAGTTTCTCTTTCTGTGAATTTTTAGATAACTTGAAGTGGTATACAAATGTCTCGACTATTACCAAACTGAGAAGAAAAATGTACGTGCACCCCCTAGCTAGTGACTTACTAAAGACATATATATGTTACTAATAAAAATAAAAAAACGAATGGGTCGAGATTGAAACTTTATGACAGATAAAACCTCTTCGAATTAGAAAAGAATATAAAATATGTGAGTTTGGATGTCACGATACAAAATCTTAACAAAAGCTTATACTCTATGCTATACATAACATTTTTGTTTCTTTCTCTATCATAAAAGTTGAGTATGGACCATTCATTCTGATCTGTATTAGCTAGTTTACAACAATAAATAATAATATATAATAAATGATGTAATATGATTACTTAATTGAGAGGTATTTTGGATTCTCAAATGAACCACCAACAAATACATGTTGACTTGTACTTTTCTACGCGAATTTTTTTTTATTAAATTCGATTGATAATATAAAGTGGTCAAAATTATTAAAAGGACGATAAAAATATTTAAATAATTAGAAAAGGTCAAAAATAATAGTAAAAAATAAATAGTGATACTTTTGATATTATTAATTCTTTTCGTTTTTATAATTGGTAACCATCAAAATAATATATTTTCTATTGCAGCAATGAAAGATTATCAATCAACCAAGCTAAGATTTTCTCTCCATGTATAATTATATTACTAATTCATTCAATCACATGTCCAAATATTTTAAGATGAAACATAAAGTAAGTGGTGACGAGGGATGGACACCTCATTCCAGAATGTGACGAGATTGAGCTGTCTTTTTGTTGTAAAGATATGGTCGGGGTCAACTATTCAAATGCATTTTAGGTCATTTGTTAAAGACCATATTAAAAGCGTCTTTAATAATTCAACAATCTATAATTTAACTATTAATTAGAAGCATCTAGATATGGTTTCACATTAGAGTTTCTGTATATATAATGTGCATTTGTAATATATTATACGAATTTTTTTCTGAATTAATGTTAAACGACTTTGTTATCATGTTATGTATGGCCTTCGGCCCTTCGCTCTTAGTAACGAGTTTCGTCCCAGCTCGGGTTTAGGTTTTGTTTATTTTTGTTGTTTTTTAGCTACTATTATAGAATTATATTTCCGGAGAAATTTTGTATTCCTCCGATTTTATTTTTGGGATTGTTTCTATATTCGTTGGTTTTGTCTTTCATCCAAAATTTTAATTACAAAAAATCAGATGAAAAAAAAGATTTTTTGCAAAAAAAATCATCGGAATGATTAGAATTTACGATTTTACTCCCGAAATCTGAAAAATACAGATCAATCTGTGACGTACGAGTCAATCCGTAATATAATCCTCACATGTATCAATGACATGGCAGAAATTAACGATGTTAACAAAACATAAAACACGACGTTTTATTAGAATTAAAAACAACAACTATTTTTCACTGTCATGTAGTTTACACCTCAAAAACAGCACATACAGTTTTTCTATTTTAATTAAATAAATAAAATATAAGAAGAAAAAAAATTCTTTCTTCTTCCTTCCTCTTCCATGTCTGACCTACTGCCGTCGGAGCCAATTTCTTCACCTTCTTCTTCTTTTTATCATCGCACGCCGCTGTCGAGATCTCTTATTCTTGCTACTATCCACATATTCTCCAGCGGGATTTTCAATGAACCCGTCGAAAAGATTTGTCACGTTCGCCGGAGCTCTCTCAATAGCTCTCTGAATACTCTCCGGCGGGATATATGGTGGGATTACAACATGCTCTGCTTCTTGACATGGTGTTGGACCAATTAAACATTTTTTAATTAAAGGCTTCATGGGCCAAACTAATTAAAAGATTAATTGGTAAAATGTGAAGAGAAATGGACAAATGATCAACCACTTGGATTTAAGAGTTTAAGTGTGTTTTATCATTTGTCCCACATTGCTTAGATTATAAAAAATCAAGTGATATATAAGAGAGGACACACACTTCTATGTTCAAAAGTGTGCACCTAGAAAGAGAGATGGCTAAGCCACACGCGCGCGCCGCCGCCGCTCGCTCGGCTCGGCACGGCTCGTGGGCTCGTGGGCTTTAAAATTGGCACTTGGGCACTTGGATGATCAGATTCTTTTTGATCTAAGTCAATACAAAAAGTCAACATGTTTTGAAATCAAAAACGAAATCAAAACGTTTCTCCTTTCTTGCAGAATATTAATGGCTCCGTGTCTTGCGCTCCACGCCCTGACATTACGCCATATATTTATTGCCAGTGATTTGCGCCCTGTCTTTATGATAGAGGAGCTGATCAACTCTCTCTCTCTCTTGGCTATATATACAAGCCTCAGTTTCTCATTCTTCACTCACTCATCTCTGAAACATCAGAAAGAAAATTCTCCAGCAATCTCTCTCTCTCTTTTTTCAGTAAGTGTCTCGAGAGTATAGCGTAGATATTTGGTTCGTTGATTCTATAGTCGAGTGTCGCGACTATAGTCTCACACAATTTTATCCTGGGATTCAGAATCTCACAGATCCGCCACACTGCGGGAGATTTTATGAATTAAGGAGAGAGATCATATCTCGACTCTGTGTTCTTTTAAATCGTTTTTATTATCTTATATCGTTTAATCTTCTCCTTAATTCGCATTTCTTTAATCCGGTTTTTTTCGGTTCTTACAATCTTAATTCATAAAAATCCGCTTCCTGCTTATCGCTTGAATCGGATTGAGAATTGCGATCTGCTTTTTTAAACGATTTTAAAACAAAAACGTTTTAAAAAAAAAAAAAAAAAAAAAAATTATCTCTGAAACAGTTCTGCAAACGTTTTATAACGATTTCGCGGAAGGTTTCAATCTGTTCTGATATTTTTTTATAAATCTGTCAAATTCATAAACGATTTTCGTGAAGGCCTTTGGGCAAGTTTCGCGAAACGTTTCTTGAATATTTTCTGGGAAAACAACCTTCTGGTTAAATTCCACAGATTTATACAGTGATTAAAACGCTTTATAAAGCTATCACTTTCACTTATCGTTACTGATTATGTTTATCTTCTGATACAGATCATGACTACCGGTGCTGACAACGTTCTCTCGGGAATAAGATCCAGTGCGTTGACGCCCCAAATCGAGGATGGTCTTCCATTGCAAACCTCTGTTGTAACCTCCGCTGTGCCTTCCCTCGCTGCTATCACTCCAGAAAAGTTCGATGGGACCAATTTCAAGTCGTGGCAGAAAAAGATGCATTTCTTTCTAACCACACTGAAATTGGAGAAGTATCTCACGGAGAGCAAACCTGTTTTGCCTTCGGACAATACTGATCCCCGAGCTCTGGCTAGTGTCGAGGCATGGAACCATGGAGAATACTTGTGCCAAGGCTACATCCAGAATCGCCTGCTTAACCAGCTATACAACGTGTATAGTGAGTTTTCAACCTCCAAGGCTCTCTGGAATGCTCTGGATATGAAGTACAAATCCTTCAATGTGGGCTCTGGAAAGTTTGCTGCTGCGAAGTTCCTGAACTACAAAATGGTGGATTCAAAACCCATCATGGAGCAGGTTCATGAGCTTCAAATGATCATCCAAGAGATATCCGATGAAGGAATGAAGATCTGTGAAACCTTCACAGTGAATTGTTTCATCGAGAAGTTACCACCTAATTGGGTGGACTTCAAGAACTATCTCGATCATAAGCAAAAGGCTTTGACTTTGTCCAATCTGATATCCAGGCTGCAAAATGAGTCGCTCAAGCGAAAATCTATCACGGATGTCACTCATGATGCTAATGTAGCGGAGTATAAGAGGAAGGGAAAAGGCAAGTTTGTTCCCAACAAACCTGTGCCAAACAAGATCCCTCCTCAGACTTCCACGGCCTTCAAGAAGCAGACATTCCCGCATAAATTTGCAGGGAAGTGTACCTACTGCAACAAGAAGGGGCATTTCGCTTCCGAATGTCATCGAAAGGTCAAGGACGCTCAAGCAAACCTGACCGAAATTGACATGTGCGCGGTGGTCACGGAAGCTAACATGGCTGAGGAAAACCCTAAGGAATGGTGGTACGACACCGGTGCCACTACCCACATATGCATCGATAAGACGATGTTTAGCACCTATCAGAAGAGCAAGGGTGATAATCAGCTCAGGATGGGGAACGTGTCAAAATCCAAGATTGAAGGCACGGGCAAAATCGTGTTGAAGATGACTTCCGGCAAGGAACTCACTCTGAACAATGTGAAACATGTGCCAGACATGAGGAAGAACTTGATCTCAGGGACCATTTTGGGCAAGCATGGATTTGCCGCCAACTACGAGTCCGACAAGCTGATCATCAAGAAGCATGATATTTTTGTAGGCAAGGGTTATGAAAAGGATGGACTTGTCAAAATGTGTGTTCAGACAGTCATCCGTAATAATAATGTAACCACTTCCAAAGTTTCAATGAAAAAGAAACAAGTTGCTTATTTGACTGAGTCTGATAACATTTGGCATGAACGATTAGGACATGTGAATTATAAATCTATTCAAAGATTAATTAATTTGAACCTAATTCCGAAATGCAAAACAAACAAAGACAAATGTGAAATTTGTGTTCAAGCAAAACTTACAAAAACACCATCACCTCATGTTGAAAGAACAACTGAACCTCTCGGTTTAATACACACAGATTTGTGCGACTTAAAATTTGTACAAACAAGAGGTGGTAAAAAGTATTTTGTAACATTCATAGACGATTGTACAAGATACTGCTATGTATACCTATTGCGTAGCAAAGACGAAGTCTTGGAAAAATTCAAAGAATACAAGACCGAAGTCGAAAACCAACTTGAAAAAACTATTAAAATAGTTCGAAGTGATAGAGGAGGTGAATATGATGGACCTTTTAATGCATTCTGTACTGAAAAAGGCATTATCCATCAAACCACTGCTCCCTATTCACCAGAATCCAATGGAGTTGCGGAACGAAAGAACCGTACTCTAAAAGAAATGATGAATGCAATGTTACAGGAATCTGGGTTAGCCCAGAATCTGTGGGGGGAAGCTTTACTCACCACAAACTATATCCTTAACAAAATTCCTCACAAAGTCACTGGTAAAACACCATATGAACTTTGGAAAGGTAACATACCTTCGTACAAATACCTCAAAGTGTGGGGGTGCCTCGCAAAAGTCGCAGTACCACCTCCTAAAAAGGCCGCAATCGGACCTAAAACCGTTGATTGTATATTCATTGGATATGCACACAACAGTAGTGCTTATCGGTTTCTGGCTCATAAATCAGACATACCGAATATTCATGTAAACACAATCATGGAATCAAGAAATGCATCTTTCTTTGAACACGTGTTTCCTTGTAAGGATAAACAAGGGTCAAAGCGAACTCGTGAAGAAAGAGATGCAACGGCCTCTGTAAATGAGGCAAGCACTTCTGGGACATCAGTTAATGATATAGAAGAACTGGAAGATGAACCTAGACGTAGCAAAAGAGTTCGTAAGAAAAAATCTTTCGGTGAAGATTTCTTAATGGTCTTTCTCCTCGAGAATGAACCAAGAACATACACTGAAGCCATGTCTACACCAGACGCACCTTATTGGAAGGAAGCCGTCAATAGTGAAATGGACTCGATTATGCAACATCATACTTATGAAATAACCGAGTTACCACCAGGTTTTAAACCACTTGGGTGTAGATGGATTTTCAAAACAAAATTGAAAACCGATTGCCTAATTGATAAGTACAAGGCTCGCCTTGTGGTACAAGGATTCCGACAAAAAGAAGGTCATGATTTCTTCGATACCTATTCTCCGGTAACGAGAATAACTTCAATTCGAATGCTGATAGGAATAGCAGCATTACGAGACCTCGAAATCCACCAGATGGATGTAAAAACTGCTTTTCTAAATGGTGATTTAGAAGAGGAGATTTATATGAAACAACCCGAAGGTTTGTAGTCCCCGGACAAGAACACAAAGCATGTCGACTTGTGAAGTCTTTATATGGACTTAAACAAGCCCCAAAACAATGGCATGAAAAGTTTGACAACCTCATGATGTCAAATGGATTTCACATTAATGAATGTGATAAATGCATATACATCAAAATTACACCTAGTGCGTATATTTTGCTCTGTCTATATGTAGATGACATGCTCATTATTGGGAGCAACAAAGATATTATCCAACAAACTAAGAACATGCTTAGTGGACAGTTTGACATGAAAGACATGGGTCTCGCAGATGTCATTCGAGGGATAAAAATCATACGAAGGTCTGACGGAATAACACTGTCTCAAGATCATTATGCCGAAAAAATACTAGAAAGGTTCAAAAACCACTCTATTGGGACGGCAAAAACTCTTTTAGACTTGCAACTTACCTTGTCGAAAAATACGGGTGAAGCAATTCAATAAGTGGAGTATGCTCGGGTTATCGGTAATCAAAGGGACAACTAATTAAAACTAACTCTACTTACAAGCACTGGAAATTACCCAGTTCCTAAGATGATATACAGTGCTTCCTGTCTAAAAAAGGATAAGCATTGCTTTTAATGATATTCACCATAGCTTTGGTATATTCGTGGAGTATTACAGGATACTTCATAAAACAAAGACTAATGACATATCTCCTAGTGAGTGAGAAAAAGGCCGTTTCTAGGAGAATGAACGAAAGGCTATATTCTCTAAATTCACTCATGATACCAGGCATGTTCAAGGCCAAAATGAACACAATAGAGAACCAAGTTCTACGAGAAAATGAAACTGGGTTATGACTGTTGTCTAGGTTTACATAAAAATCCGGATGGTTCAAGACATCATGTTCACCATCTAGCCAAGTAAACCCGACAGATATTAACAATGAGTGGTTCAAAGCTGAAAAATGCAACCATCTCAGACACAGTGATTTTTCGCTTATACTCTCGAAAAGTCCGTCTGTCTAGTCTAGTCCGTCTAGTCAGTAGCGTCCTTCGAGTCTGTCAAAATCTTCTTTTGATTAGAGTCATTTCTATTCATGTGGGGGATTGTTGGACCAATTAAATATTTTTTAATTAAAGGCTTCATGGGCCAAACTAATTAAAAGATTAATTGGTAAAATGTGAAGAGAAATGGGCAAATGATCAACCACTTGGGTTTAAGAGTTTAAGTGTGTTTTATCATTTGTCCCACATTGCTTAGATTATAAAAAATCAAGTGATATATAAGAGAGGACACACACTTCTATGTTCAAAAGTGTGCACCTAGAAAGAGAGATGGCTAAGCCACACGCGCGCGCCGCCATCGCTCGCTCGGCTCGGCACGGCACGTGGCTCGTGGGCTCGTGGGCTCGTGGGCTCGTGGGCTCGTGGGCTTGTGGGCTTTAAAATTGGCACTTGGGCTCTTGAATGATCAGATTCTTTTTGATCTAAGTCAATACAAAAAGTCAACACGTTTTGAAATCAAAAACGAAATCAAAACGTTTCTCCTTTCTTGCAAAATATTAATGGCTCCGTGTCTTGCGCTCCACGTCTGACATTACGCCATATATTTATTGCCCGTGATTTGCGCCCTGTCTTTATGATAGAGGAGCTGATCACCTCTCTCTCTCTTGGCTATATATACAAGCCTCAGTTTCTCATTCTTCACTCACTCATCTCTGAAACATCAGAAAAAAAATTCTCCAGCAATCTCTCTCTCTCTTTTTTCAGTAAATGTCTCGAGAGTATAGCGTAGATATTTGGTTCGTAGATTCTATAGTCGAGTGTCGCGACTATAGTCTCACACAGTTTTATCCTGGGATTCAGAATCTCACAGATCCGCCACACTGCGGGAGATTTTATGAATTAAGGAGAGAAATCATATCTCGACTCTGTGTTTTTTTTTTTAAATTATTATATATATATATATATATATATATATATATATCATTTATATTCTCCTTAATTTGCTTTTTTTTTAATCTAATTTTTTCGATTTTTACAATCTTAATTCATAAAAATCTGATTTCTGCTTATGGCCATTGATATATGCATGACTTTTTCTACAATGAACGCACTTATAATATGAGTTGAGTCATTCTTTTTCTTTGTGACGGCAAGTGGATTAATTCAAATTCTCTTGTCGCTTATTGTTGTTTTCTTAAGTACTCTTATAATCAAAGTTAATTTTTAAATACTGAAATAATGTAAAAGTCTTCGCTATGTTTTCGGAAGTGCAATAGAAAGTAAACAATATAGTCTTTTTCAATAAGAGAAAGCACAAACAAAAGATAACTTTTTTTATTAATCAACTTAATATAAAGACTACCTATAACTACTATAGAAACATAAAATGAAGACTTAGTTTTGGGTTTATATCAACTTAATATAAAGACTACCTCTAACTACTCTATCCTTCTTCTTTTTGTTGGATTCTCAAATAATATATAAAGATTTTATTTTTGTGCTCTAATTTTAAATGTTTTAAGAAATTGTAATCAAGTGATTTTAAAATATTCAAAACATTATAAGTGGTAATTTAAGAAATTATTATATATATTTTTTCAAAAAAGAAAAAGAAATTATTATATTTTCATACGAGAAGATCAAGTGATTCACCGACACAACTAGGTCTGATATGGAAAGTATGGACGGATATGATGGATGCAGGCAAACGAAATAGTATCAAAATTCATGAAATTGATACTATTCTATCAGTTTTATTTTTAAATTTCGGATGAATATAGTATAGATGGGTATGATGGATGCAGAGCAAACGAAATAATATCAAAATTTATGAAAATAATATCAGTTCTATCTATCCCGCGCTCATCATATATCACCCCGCATCATCTCTATCATATTTTTACTTAGTATAAATTCTTTTATAAGTTAAAATATTTTGTTTATACTTTACAAATATAATATTTTAAATTTAACTCTTTTATCAAATGTTATTGAAAAATTGTAAATGCAAACATATATATATATATTTGCATTTGTGTTTGCATTTATAATTACTAAAAAGAATTGAAAAATTAGTTGAATTAATAGCATCTTTTGAAAATATAATTTGTTTAAATTGCCTTTCTTCGTTTTCTTTAAAAAAAATACAAATAACATTTTTATATTATTAGACATTTTTACTTCTAGATGAATTTCTCCATTCTCTTTTACTTTTTAATATGGTGGAAGAAGGTATTTCGGATCGTAGATTTCGTCTTTGAATGAGCTCCGACAAGATGTAAGGTGGATGTTAGGGTTTTAGATTCTAGGGTTAGAGTTCAGATTTTACGATCTAAAATTAAAAAAAAAAAAAAATTAGCAATCAATAGTGAAAAAGATTATCGGTGATTTTACAAGAAAAGCACACAAAAAATTTAAAAGTTAAAAAATTTCAAAATCTTACAATTTTTTCAGAAAAACTTGTTAATTTTTTTGAAAACTTGCTAACAATTTTGTTATAATATTATAAACATATTTATATTAATGTGATCTTTTAAATTCAAGACCGGATTTGTTTACAAAACGACAATTTTTATGAAAATATACAAAACTCTACTGCCAACAATCAATCTTACAACTGAAAAATCTTTTGAAACAAGATATACTATAAACAACAAATTTTTTTAGTTTCCTACAATATGTCAAATTTTATGAAACTTAGTGATTGTTTTTTAAAAAAATTGAATAGGCTGACACTTAATGGACTAAATGTATGAGTTTTTGACACTTTTTGTGATCCGTTTGTTGCCATAACACTTTCAGACGCAAAATGACTTTTCTACCCCTATGAAAAGCACTTTTAAGCACATGCGTCCTCACTTCCCGAGACACAAAACACCCTGCAAAAAGTCACAATGAATCTCTTTTAATATTATTAAAAATTTGTAATTATTTAATATTATAAATATATTATACTATAAAAGAAATCATTAATTGTAGACGACGGACTCCAAAACGTTGTTTCGTAGAAAATAGAATTGCTTCGGATTATAATTGTAGACGACGGACTCCAAAACTCCAAAACGTTGTTTCATCGTTCATAGAAAATTCGTTCTAGAGTTTGGTTGAAGGTTTTCAGAGACGATGGACAAAGACAAGCAGTTCAATAGACTAAAAGGTATGTCCACTGATTAGTTCATTCTAATCTTCAAATTTTGAGCACCAGAGTTTGCCATTAACATATTATAGGAAAAGTGCCATCAACACCAATTATCTCTTTTTCTTTCTTTTAAACCTGTGAAAGTACACAGACACACTCAAAACTCAATAGATCCATATATATCCATGTATTACACGGACATACTAAATGAGTCAATTTTGTTCTTAATCTACATTAACGTAAAGATGTTACTAAGTTTAATATAAATACCAACAACTTAGTTACATATTGGACGATAATTGATGAATCTGGATCTCTTTAGATATCTGGATCTATTAAATAAGTTTAAAATCTAGAGCAAATACGTCAGAAAGTAAAGGAATTAAGAAGTTGTGTTTTTTATTAATGATTTGATGCCTTCATTAATGAAGTTACATGTCTATTTATACAAGATAGTAGTCAGTTTAGAAACCTAATGAAAATAGGAAAACTTTCTATTTTCTAGCCTTTTTTTCCTTTTTAATTGTCATATTTTCCTTTCCCTTCGTAGTCTCTAGGTCAGCGGAGCTTCGTGAGCTTGTTCAATCAGATGGGCCAAAATCAACACAGTGGGCCGAGCTTCGTCAAACCCAGTCGTTGTTGTAGACCGAGGTCATTTGGTGGGCTTCTCGGCCCACCTGTCCCCACCTCATTCTGCCTCCATGGGTGGACCTCCAGTATTCTTCCGGGTCGGTTTGGATCTGGATCGTATCTTCGTGATTTATTTAGCGAATCCGCACATTTTAAATATCTGGAAGCATGTCTCACGCTCACCTTAGTTCGAGAACTGCCCCTACATCTGGCGAAACGACTCCTTCAATTGCTAATTCGCCTGCCGGTCGATCTCCGGTTTACCGAAAATCCAGCTCTTCTGACACATCAGACTCTTTAGTGACGCCCCTGCTTCTGAATCTTTGTCATTCCCCCCAATGCTGATGAAGCCACATCTAGGTTCGCCGCCGCCGACATCTCTGTTCCCAATCTTATCGACGGAAACCTTGACGAGCTTTTTCCCAGGCGTGCCTCAGAGGGTCAAGATCTTGAGGATGACTTGGATGATCAAGTCATCATGGATGACTTGGAGAGCAAGAATGTTCAACGAACAAGGACCAACATGCCGAGGTCGACGGAGATGAGGACGCCGAGGAGGCGGATGAAGAGTAAGAGGATGAAGATGAAGCAGAGCCTACTCCCAAGCCTAAATCCCGCAAACAAAAAATTGTTAAGGGCGAAAATGCGCCTCAAGCTAAGGGAGCATCTCGGAAAAACAATATTCATGTAATTCATCCCACCAAGTTTTCCATGGAGGCTCTTGAAGATATGAGGATGGAGTGCGGGATGTCCTCCGAGATGGAGTTCAGGGTATCCGAAGCGAATGAACCCCCTTGGGATTACCCGGAAGGGTACATATGTTTATTCGAGGCATTCTTCTCGTACTGCCTTTTGTGGTTCCCTCTCCCGTATGTATTTGTTAAGTATTGTGCTGATCGCGACATCACTTTCACACAACTCAGCACGGCAGATGTTTGTAATGTGGTTGGATTCATGGCCTTGGGGGCTGAGTTCGGCGTTGAAATTACAGTTGAGGCCTTCGAGGAGATGTCCGCAATAAACAAGGGGCCCAAACCTGGTCTTTTCTATGTTAGCATGAAGCCGGGGTACAAGCTGGTGACCCATTTCGAGAGCAAGGTCCACTGTTGGGACGAAAAATATTTTCCGTCAAGATAAATGCCGCCTCGGTCTCCGATACCTTGGGATCCTATAGGAGGGCTTGGAGTCAAACCATGGGTAATATCCCTATTAGCTCGTCGTTTTTTTATTATTTCGTAGATCTTTCTAACCTTATTTTTTTATTTTAGTACGTCATCCTACCTACGGTTCTTTCTCTAGCCCGAGCTTCCCCGATGACGTAAAGAAGATCTGCGCAATCAGAGAACACATGTGGACGTAATTTGACCTCTCCCGGATCCGTCGAAGCCGTGCTCAGATCGGTAAATCCTTATTGGGTTTATTGCAAATTTTTATGTATGAATGTTCTTATACTTAACTATTTTTTTGTTTTCTTCTGCTTGTTCCAGATCGTTGGAGAGAAAATCGTAGGAGAATTGCAATGGGAGGCTTGACAATATTCCCATTTATGCTTCCAGTTTGAGGAGGTCAATAGATTCTTCGGCATACGAGGAACTCAAGAATTCTGAACAGGTTGCCGATGTGGCATCTACAAATATCGAGATATCAGCGACCAAGGTCGTTGAGAAAAACGCAGTCGAGACAAAGGTTGCAGAGAAAATGACGGTCGAGGCAGCGGTTGCTGAGAAAACAACAACCGAGGTAGAGGTCGAGGAGGAGAGACGATCTAAAAGATCGTCTGAAAATAAAGCTGCGGAGGTTAAATTCAGACAAAGAGTTCGCCTCCAAGAAGCCCAAGATAAGGGGAAAGGCATTGTTCCCCCCAAAGATAAGCAGAAAGAGAAGGAAGAAGCACGCGAGAAGGCGAAGGCTGATTTAGCAGCTGGGAAAGTGGCTCCTTTTCAGATCGGCGGAACTCCTAAGAGTCCGCCTGTAAATCCACCCGCTGTTGAACGTTCGGGTGTGAGGGCACCACCTCCTCCTTCCTCTAATCCTTCGAGGAAGAGGCCGACAGACAAACGGGTCGCGTCTGCCAAAAGGCATATATCTGAAGAGCCATCTTCCGATGCCCGAAGAACTCCTCGTGGTTCCGGCATTGATATGAATTGGTCGTATAACCACCGTAATACGACCACTCCTATTACAAGTGACGGCCAAGCTGCCGCGGAGCTCGTCCGGAAAGCTAGTTGTCCACCTCACTTACTTCTAGAGGTTCTTGATATGGAATGTTCTAAGGCATACGAGGCTTTGGCCCTCGACCTCGTCCGGTATATTTTTGCTACTCCTGACTTTTGTTCTCGAGCAACTTTTATTTATAATTTTTATGTGCTTACTGTTGTTTTCTTCTTCTTCTTCTTTTTTTTTTCAGGCAATGAGCTCTGTTAACTTCCTTGTCAAGTCGCATGAACGAAAACTCAAATCGGCGAGAAGAGCCACTACTCAGGCCGTGGTGTTAGAGAGTCTTGCATTGAAAAACACCGAGATCATTGTGCTAAAGAAATCCTTATCGTAGCAGACAGAGAAGGCTCGCCACTATGAGTCGATATCAATCGAGGGTCAAAACATGGTTGACGATTTCAAAGATAAGGTTATCTCCCTTAAGGACGAGAAAGAGCAAGCTGAGGCAAGTTCGGCCGCGGCAAAGGCTCGTCTACAGGCTCTTTCTACTGAGAACGAAATCCTGAAGACAATGCTTAAATATTCTGAGGCCCTGGTTGAGTCTGGGTGCAAACGTTTGCGAGCATCTCGGACTGAGGCGATGCGTGACGTGGAGGTCCGTGTTAGAACGGAGACCACCGCTAAGTACGGAGCTCGACTAGAAATAATTAGGGACTATTTCGAAGCCCAAAAAAAGCTTCACCGGGTGGTCATGCAGCTGAGTCAGCGCCGGAGAACATTGGCTGGCCTCCAGTTATTCAAGGAGGAAGAGAGAGTCGAAATTCCTGACAAAGTGTTGGAAGCCCTTGAAAGGGACGAATCGAAGTTCTTCACTAAGGCCAAAACTTTGGATGTAGAAGATCTTCCACAAGAAGTTCTATATGCTACTCCGCCGCACAGTACTCTTGCCAGAGATGTGCAGGTCCAGGTTCCTATCGGCGTTAATCAGTATTGAGCGATCGACACCCACGCTACTGCTATCGACCCCACCGAGCTTCCTGGTGAAGAAGCCTAAAGTCGCGTGTAGCTCTTTTTTTTTTTTGCTATAGTAATTTTTCTTTTTTCTTTTTTTAAACTGTAATTTGTGACCGAGGTTTCCCCTCTTTTCGGGGTTAACTGAAATAAGATTTTTTCTTCTATTCCCGTTTCTTTTAAGTATGATGTCGGGCTTATTTTTCTCTGCCTTGTCTTCTTTTGTAATTTATCAATCCTTTTATGCAAATACATCTTTTGACTACGAACTTTGTTTTATGTTTCTTCGGCACTAATTGAAAGCGAGTATTAGCTCGTCTTTTTAACCTTCTTAGTGAATTGACATGTCCTTGTTCGACTGCGTTAGAAATGAATTCATATTTCATTTCATCCTTCTTTTTTTCTTTATGATAACTTAGTTGATAAGTTGAGACAGATTGATTTGTGAAATTAGTACTTTGTTTTTGAAACACAAGAACTGATTTTTCGGTGTAAAAGGAGAATTGAACTGTGAAATTTAGGTGCGAATACTGGTGTTCGGCTTACCCTGTTAGTATTTCTAGATCGCTCATAAATATGCAAATTTAGCTCGGCGTTTAGTTATTTAACCGACTTAGAACATATGCGAGACTGTGCTCGGCTTTTCAGCTTCAACATAGGCGGTTTAGACTTAGAGGTTTGAAGCGTGGATTATTTTACCACTACACCCATGAGAAATGCGTATAATATCGATCACCTGGCCAGGGTGACATGTGAGAATTTAAACCATAGAAAGTCTTTCAAATTGGACGTTCTTAGTCGTACGGAATTTTTCTAAGTAGACGATCTGAAGAAAACAAAAATAATTTTTTATTAAAGTCGCAGTTGTGCCTCGCGAAAGGATGCCTACGTATCCTCTGAGGAGGAATCAAGCCGCTCGTAGTTCACTTACAAAATGTGGGAAATGATCTTGGTCGTAGCGAGATCCCTGTTGTTTTTTCCTTTTTTTCTTTCGCTTTTGCTGAGATGATCCTTGAAGAGCCGAGCTCGCAGTAGTAATATCGTTTGAGATTCCAAGCGTTCCAAGGTCGCGGAACGGCATCTCCATTCATTTCCATAAGTTCGTAGACTCACGGCTTCAGAATATTTGACACTAAGTACGGTCCTTCTCAACGTGCACCGAGTTTACTTGTATTTTCTTCTTTCTTGTTTTGATAGACCTGTCACCTTCACCGAGTTTGCGTCTTTGCCTCGCAAATTAGTCGCAAAAACAGAACCTAAATAATACCCTAGACCCTATTATACCATAAACCCTAATTAGACCTAACACTAATTATACCCTAAACACAACAGATATAAATGTTCATATATTGTTACACATAATTTAATTTTTTCCTTTTGTCGGGTGTTGATTAATATGTATCGTGTTTTTTTTTTCAATAAAAAAAGTCTAATTTGCGACTGTGCCTCGCAAATGAGTCGCAAAATTTTAAAATTTGCAACTCATTTGCGAGGCAAAGTCGCAAATTAGTCGCAAAAACAAAACCTAAATAATACCCTAAACCCTATTTATACCCTAAACCGTAATTAGACCTAACACTAAGTATACCCTAAACACTAAAGATATAAATGTTCATATATTGTTACATATATGAATTTTTTAATTTCTCGAACAAAATATCTACTTTTTGGTTAAACCTTAAGAGATTACGTATGTAACTATATATGCTTCATGCATGATGAATCGATTACTTTATGACCGAGTGTCGAATGAGTTATATAATTGCCCAAAACCATAAATCAAAACTCTAATGTATATTTATTGTATGTTTATATGTATGACCTATGCGTTTAAACCCTAAACCCTAAAACCCTAAACCCTAAAACCCTAAACCCTAAACCATATGTTTGATTGTTTAAGTAGCAAATGCCTCGCAAATTTGGCTAAATTTGCGAGGCATTTGCTACGTGGCGTCGCAAATGTCTCGCAAATTATGTTTACTACAAATAATTATGTTTTTTTCCTTTACCCGTGTTTTGAAATTTTGACCAATTTTGCGAGGCATTTGCCACGTGGCGTCGCAAATGCCTCGCGGTAAAAAAAAATTAATTTGCATGTTTGCCGCGTGGTAAATTTTTGACCAGATTTGCGAGGCATTTGCCACGTGGCGTCGCAAATGCCTCGCAAATCTGGTCAAAAATTTAATATTGGGTGAAAAATCTTGCGACTAAACTGTGACCATATAAAATTCTATATAAGCAGCCGAAATCTGGTTGCTTTGGCCTCACAACCTCCTCACCACTTCTCTCTCTACACGACTCTCTCTCTAAAAACAAGGTAAAACTCTTTTTTTAAAAAATTTAACTTTTTAATATTTGTTTTAGAATGGTTAAGAATATATAGATATAGGTTTGGAATAAATATTATTTTACGTATGGAATTTTAGATATTTATGTGGATAATATTAGTTTACGTATGGAATGTTAATTTTAAGTTAAACATATGGGTTTTTACATTCAAATGTATTATTAATCGTTTTTTTATTGTCTAATATAGAATATAATTTTTTTTTAAAATTATATTGCAGATGGCTGATAATGAGTATACTGGTTTTCTATCCGCCTCCGGTACACCTGTACCGCGACGTGGCGGTTCTCACTCACGACACAGAGGTCTTCCTACTACATCCACTTCTTATATCCCGGAATATGTTCCGGAGACACAGCCATTTCAGCATGCTCCACCACCGGATGAGCCATTCGGGGCTCCAGACTTCCAGCATATGACGCTGGAGCAGCTTCTCGTTAGTCCTGCACGAGGTGTGCTACCGAGATTGGATCCGCATCTGTCGCCTAACACGACATGGTAAATTTTTTTTTTTTCCAATTAATTAAATAATAAACAATTAATTTTTAATATTGTTTTACTAATTTTTTCATATTTTTGTTTTCAGGTTCTCGAAAAATGAAGTTGGGAAGGCTGTTAGGAAGTTGATCGAGCGGAATTTCAAAGCCCCGCACCCGAATTGGAGGAAAGTTCCTCAAGAGACGCGGGATAGATGGTTTCACACTTTTGCGGTAATTTAATTTTTAATGTTATTTTTAATTACTAATTTATTTAATATTTCATATATAATTTTAATTCATACTAATTAAAAAAAAATTGTGGCAAAAATACAACTGGGATCCCGAGATCACGACACTGGTCCGGGAACATTTCGACGACAAGGCGATGCATCGCCTTGTCGATCAGGTTGGCCGCTGGAAAAAGAAATGGCAGAATGACCGAGAGCATGCCATGCCGGAGTGGTTCAACCTGGCAGTTTGGGAGGGTCTCATCAACTACTGGCAGTTGGAGACTTCGAAAGACACGAGCAACAAATGCCGGGCCGCCCGTTACACGAAAGTCGAAGGTGAGGAGATCTCGAAGCATGTATCGGGCCAATTGTCTTTTCTTGAACAAGCGCGCCGTATTGTAAGTTGATTTAAATTTATATAGTATTAATTTTAAAATAAGTTTAAGTCACAACATTGTATGAATTAACATAATGTTATCATTGTTCAGGCACAAGAGAAAGGTGCTCCGACTACTATGCCCGAGCTCTGGGAGAAAACCCACCGACGGAAGGACGGGGCGTGGATTGATCGACGGGTGGAGCAGCTTCACGACAATGTGATTGCCCGAGTGAAAGAAATCACATCGCAGCCCTCTCCCGATGGTCAACCGACTCAGGTTACCCAGTAGACATAAACCGCATCGCTTCTCAGGTAACAAAATTCTCAAACAAATTTTAAATACTAATTTATTATATATACATTTTTTAATTACTAATTTTTCCTCTATTCAATTTTAAATTACAGCTTGCTTCCCGTAACAGAAAAGGAAAGCTTGCTTTCATGGGATCGATTCCGATGGATACTGATGGAGTTCTTTATTGCCCGGTTTCGACGTACGCTTCAGATCCGCTTAAAGATCAGAAGCTAGCGAATGCGGAACAGGAGATCAGATCGCTCAAGGAGGAGCAAAGATCGATGAGGGAGGAGCAGAATGCCTTCAATTTAATGTTTGAGTTACTTGGGGATACGAATTCCGCGATTCGGAAGATGATGAGGAAAAAGAGGGAAGCCGCTACTGCAGGTGCAGGGACATCCCGCGATGTTCCCTCGGATTATGAAGATATCGAATAGCTAGATTTTATTTTATTTTATTTTATTTTCGTTCTAAAAAAACTGGGTTTGATGTATAATATTAATTAAATTTTTATTTTTTTTTATTTACTAAAAATTAAAAAATTCGATTTTTAATAAATAAATTAAATATGTATTTTTTTATTTATTTACGAAAAATAAAAAAATTGATTTTTATTAAATTAAAATACCTTTTTGCGAGGCATTTGCGGCTTAAATAAACAACGCAATGGCCTCGCAAAAATACTTTGGTCGCAAAATAGCCGCAAAAAAATCTACGCAAACGCCTCGCAAAAGTATTTCCTCGCAAATTGGTCGCAAATCATTTGCACGCAAATGCCTCGCAAACAGACTTCCTCGCAAATTGGTCACAACTACTATCCACGCAAAGGCCTCGCAAAATTAGTTCCTCGCAAATGGATCGCAAATAATATCCCCGCAATTGCCTCGCAAAACAAATTCCTCGCAAATCCCTCGCAAAATATTTGCGACGAGTTTTTATTTTCTCGCAAATTTGCGACGCTTTTGCGGGGATTTTACATTTGCGGCCAGCTAGTTGCGACGATACCAAATTCCTCGCAAATGCCTCGCAATATACCATTTGCGAGGCATTTGCGACCAAAACAGGAGTCGCAAAAAGACATGTTTTCATGTAGTGTTCATTCCGTATAGGTTTAAAGTTTCAAAACATTTGCTGAGGTGGTCGATATTATCCTCGGCGTTGGAAGACTTAACCAGCATATCGTCTATGTAGACCTCCATGGATTGACCGAGATGTTCAACGAACATCTTGTTTACGAGTCGTTGATAAGTTGCTCCCGTATTCTTCAATCTGAAAGACATTACTTTGTAGCAGTAAATTCCTCTATCTATTATGAAGGATGTCTTTTCGCTATTGTCAGGATGCATGAGAATCTGGTTGAATCCCGAGAATGTATCCATGAAGGATAGGAGCTCATTCCCGGTTGTTGCTTCTACGAGGCGATCGATATGTGGAAATGGAAAACTATATTTTCGACAAGCCTTATTAATGTCCGTGAAGTCTTGTCGAAAAGATAGTTTTTGGAATGATTGGTTCTTATATTTGTATCTTGACTGTCTTCAAATGCATTTAAGTTACTAAAAATAAATGAATTCTCTAAGTCGGTAGCAAAACAAAAATTAAGAAAGAACAAATATAAATAGTCAATTACGGGAAAAGAAAAAATAAAAAGACTATATATATTCATTTATCCTAAACATAAGTACATAAAGAGAAGATAATGATTTTGATTGGTACTACTGTACCATCTTTGTTCAACGTGTACCGTCTTCTGTATACCCATTCAGTGAAGCAGTAATGAATAATGATACAAAATATACAATTTTAAAAAAAAAATGAGATAGCAACAACTAAATCAGAGTGCATATCTTCTAACAATACCACAAAATTAAAAAAAGAAAAATATATTAGATATCAATATTGTGACAGTTGAAAATCATCGGCAATTTTATATTGCAAATGGGTTGCTTTCGTGGTTGAGGCTCTATTTGCCTTTAAAAAATTGATTGCCTTTGTGTTAAAAGTTCATATCTTCCTTGGACTTTGCTATGTTTTTTTTGAGACTTTACTCTATTTTTGCTATTTCTTATGTTGGTTTCAATTCTTTCAATTAAATTCAAATGAAAAAAAATCAATATCATGAAAAGTTCTATGAATTTTTAAATATATACAATCATCAATTGATTACAAAATTATATGTTTACATATAACAAACTAATTAAGAAGTACAAATTTTAAAAACTTCTAAGATATGCCAAAACCTAGTCTATACTATATAAAAATTCATGCTATTAGCTTCTAAGGTTGTCCACATAGGATTTAAAACAGCTAATAGTTATATGCCATATCACCGTTTAGAATTAAGTTAATTTTCTTTTTGTTGTTAGAAGAAAATTAAGACATAATTTCCTTATTTCATAAACTCATAGCTTCAAGTAATTTCCATTTATGTGGACTCTTTTAATTTTGATTTTTTTTTAACTTTTATATACTGTAAATTAGAAAAAAAAATCTTCATTTTAAGATAGTAGTAGTCTTAATTATAAAAGATCATTAATATATAACTTACCAATTACCATTTTTTTATTATTATTCAAAAGGAAGTCAAATATGGTGTATGTGGAAATACTTTTTTAATTTATTTATGAAAAAAATTTGATTACAGAAGCGTAATATTATATTTTTTTCTATTATTGCCAACCTATAACGCAAGCATGATGATTAATCTAATGACTTGAAATTGAAGGGGAACAATCAAATATACGAGCTGAGAGACTGTTGATATGGCAAATGATAACAATAGGTAAAGGAGTTTAAATTTTTGTTGTCGTAAGAGAGGTAAAGTAAACGGAAAATTTGTACATTGATCGATAAGTGCATGTATAATGTTTTTTATGTTTAGTGAAGGTGCAAAAATTCTACGAAACTAATCATTTGTGGGAAAATAGTATTACTGGTTTGGATCGAAATTCCACAAGTGTGAAGTGATTAAATTGGGTTCTTCCATTATTTTTTAAGTTTTAGGTTGATTGAGTAAATATTTCTTAAAATGCCATTTCGAGAACTACGAAATAAGTTAAATATGGAAGAATTCTAGATTTTAACAAGAGTTCATAACTGTTTTCTCTAGCATGAAAAACTGCAACATTACAAATAATTAAAAAATTCTAATGTAGTAGTAGTCTTAATTACAATTTGAAACTAGTAGCCTTTAAAACTATCTACATAGGATTTTAAACAACCAATTACAATCGGTCATCGATAATACGTATGTTACAATGTCTTGGAAAAATAAAACATAATTAAAATCAAAAGTTATAAAATAATAAGAACACAAAATAGAAATAAACAAATATGACTTATCTTTTTTGCCCCGAAAAAATGATAATCTTTAAGTTTCTCTACAAGTTGGATTTTGGTACTACTTGCTCTTATCCACATTTTCTCAAACACTCACCACCCAAAATCTAGCTTATAAGTCTAAAATTAATTAACCAAATGGGACAACATAGTAAAAACGAATAAGAAAAAAATAACAAAATAAACACAATTGAATTTTGCTACAGGTTATGTCATAGCGTCACACCATAAGTGGTGGCAATAATGGCAACATGTGGGATGAAAAAAGAGAGGTTGAGATGAGAATGGTAGTCAAATATAAACAAAGATTATTGACCGAGCGAAAGATCAACAAAGGGAGAATGAACTTTTATAGTTGATCATAAGTTCTTTAGCCTTTTGTACAAAATTCGCTAATTAATTGTGACGATGGCATACTATGAATATACATTTTGTTTTTGATGTTGTATATGTGTAGGAAACTGAGACATAATTTTCTTATTTTATAAACTCATTGCTTCAATTTCCATTTTGTTGGCTCTTTTGATATTGATTTTCCTTTTTAACTTTGTAAAGTAATTTCTATTTTATTGGCTCTTTTGATATTGATTTTCCTTTATAACTTTTATATATTACAGGTTAGGAAATATTGTTAGAAAGTCAATTAAATTTTTTCTTAATTTTAAAGTAATACTATATATATATATATATATAATTTTAAACAACCAATCACAATAGATCATCTCATTAATATGCATGTTACAATATCTTGGAAAAATAGAATATAATTAAAATAAAAATAATGAGAAAAAATAGAAATAAACAAATATGTCTTACCTTTGTTAATCAATTATGTGCCATCACCGCCAATCCCAAACTTGATTTACATGGTTTTCTATTTATATGTTAATAGAAACTGACGATCTTTTGTGTCCAGAAAAAAATGATGATTTTTGAGTTTCTCTACCAGGTGGATTTTGGTACTACTTGCTCTTATCCATATTTTCTCAAACACTCACCACTCATTAAGCTTATGAGTCTGAAATTAATTAACCAAATGAGGCAACACAATAAAAATGAATAAAAAATACTAAAATAAACACAGTTGAATTTTGCTATATGTTATGTCATAGTGCCGCACCTGAAGTAATGATAAAATAATGAGAAAAAAGGAATAAACAAATATGTCCTAACTTTGTTAATCAATTATGTGCCATCAGCCGCCTATCTCAAACTTGATTTCTTGATTTTTTTATTTATATGTTAATAGAAACTGACGATCTTTTGTGCCCATAAAAAAATGATGATCTTTGAGTTTGGATTTTGGTATTACTTGCTCTTATCCATATTTTCTCAAACCTTTGCCACTCACTAAGCTTGTGAGTTTGAAATTAATTAACCAAATGAGACAACACAATAAAAACGAATAAGAAAAAATACCAAAATAAACACAGTTAAATTTTGCTACATGTTATGTCATTGTGCCACACCGGAAGTGCTGGCAATAATGGCAATGTGTGGGCAGAAAAAAAGAGTTTCAGATGAGAGTGGTAGTCAAATATAAACAAAAGTTATTGACCAATCGAAATATCAACAAAGAATGATCTTTTATCATCGATCATAAGTTCTTTAACCTTTTGTCTTGAACTTGGTAATTGTGATAATGACACGATATGAATATACATTTTGTTTTTGACGTTGTATATGTGTATGTTTTTTTGCTTATAAGTAGAGAAATTTAGGTTTACTATAACGTTTTTGGAATGATTGGTTCTCATATTTGTGTCTTGACTGTCTTCAAATGCATTTAAATTACTATAAATAATAAATTCTCTAAGTCGGTAGCAAAACAAAAATTAAGAAAGAACAAATATAAATAGTCAATTATGGGAAAAGAAAAAACAAAAAGACTTTATATATTCATTTACCCTAAACATAAGTACATAAAGAGAAGATAATGATTTTGATTGGTAGTATTGTACCATCTTTGTTCAACCTGTACCGTCTTCTGTATACCCATTCAGTGAAGCAGTAAAAAATAACGATTCAAAATATACAATTTTTAAAAAAATGAGATAGCAACAACTAAATCAGAATGCATATATTCTAACAATACCACAAAATTAAAAAAGAAAAAAAATATATTATATTAGATATCAATACTGTGACAGTTGAAAATCATCGGCAATTTTATATTGCAAATGGGTTGCTTTCGTGGTTGAGGCTCTATTTGTCTTTAAAAAATTGATTGCCTTTGTTTTAAAAGTTCATATCTTCCTTGGATTTTGCTATGTTTTTTGTTGAGATTTTACTCTATTTTTACTATTTCTTATGTTGATTTCGATCTTTTCAATTAAATTCAAATGAAAAAAAATCAATATCATGACAAGTTTTATGAATTTTAAATATATACAATCATCAATTGATTACAAAATTATAAGTTTACGTATAACAAACTAATTAAAAAAATTAAAAACTTCTAAAATATATGCCAAAAGTGATTCGCATTTAGACTGTGAAAACTTTATTGGGTTTGACAGTCCTTGCAATATTTTTTTCTCCAATCAGGCTTTTATTACTTTTACTCTTTTAAAGTCGTAACAGCCAGTTTTTTTTTTTGTTCCTTCTACCTTTTCATTTTTTTCTTAAAGTCTGCTAATCACGACTGTAAAAAACATATAACCCAAAAAGCTTTTTTTTTTATCCCCGAGAGTAATTGAAATCTCTTTCTAAAGATTTGTGTATTTTATCATAAAATTTTTTAATGGATTAATCAATATTTTGTTTTTCCATTTGTTTGAGATCCACTTCTCCTCATCATCTTTACCATTCAAAGCAGAAGAAGATCGGAGGAAATGGATCTTTTTGGTGGAAGAGAAAACTGGTGGGAGAGAATTGGATCTGATTGATTTTTCGACAATCTCGATCATCATCATTTGTTTTCTCTAGATTTTTTAGTTTATTTTTTCTTACATTCGATTGAGTTACTCAAAAGTTTTGTTTATTAGTTGCGATGGTCAATTGGATTGCTGGGTTTACCTAATGCTTCATTAATTATACAATTTAATATCTGGATCTTTTGGGTTGGTTTCTGATTATAGAGTTCTTATAGCTGCTAACAAATTTTTTTTTTTAAGTTCATTGTTTGTAATTCATTGTTTATTTTCCAAACTGTGAAGTTTTTTTTTCTTAATGATTTTTTTTTATCTGTGGTAGCTAATCAAAGTTTCTCAATGACGATTTTGTGTGAGTTTGATCGCCATCCGAATACAAATTTGGCATAATTTATATATTTTAACATAAATTATAATATTTTAAATAGCAGCCACTGTTTAAGCCATAATTTACACAGTTTTTATTACCTATCAAACTTTTACTAATATTTAAAAGTAACAGTCACAGTTTTTACAGCCAAAATCTCTACAGCCAAAAGTCTACAGTCACGGTCCTTACCAATCAGGCTCTAGTTGTTTATAAAATTTCGTGAGGCCTTACAATTTTAAAATCAAAATACATTATTTGCGCGCGCAAACTAACACCATGGTATAGATCCTCTACTATCCCCATATCCTCACGCTTGCTTATTGCCTTTAATCATTATGCGATTACACTTTAGTAAAACTCCCAACATTCGAAAAAAATAATGTATTAATACTAATTTAATACAGCTATGAAGAAAAAAAAATACTAATACTCTATCAACAAGTGTGTATGAAATCGAGGTCAGTTTCTTTATTCCAAGTTACCATTTGTTTGTAGAAGAACGAAACACGTTTTAGATATTTTAAGTACGTGTGTGTATGTATATATATATAAAGGGCGGTCCTAACATTTGGAAATCAAAGCTTCGAAGCTTCTAAACAATGGCGACCATTCCTTCTCACAACCTTCTTACGATCAACCAGAATAACTCTTCTTCCTTCAATACCAACTTCTCAGGAACTTCGTTTGTTAATCTTCCGGCGAGACTCCGAGTAGCTACTACGAGAGCTTTGTCGAGAACCGACGAGGCTTCTTTATCCGCCGTGATTTCTAGGCTCGAGCGGGAAAGGCAAGGATTGGTCGAAGACACGGAAGGAGCTGGAGCTATCCGCTGCGGCGGAGAACAGTGGATTACGGCCGAGGATTTTCGCCGGCGTGATAAAAAAGCAGAGGAAGAGAGTAAGCTGATAGACACGTGGAGGAAGATCCAAGGAGAAGACGATTGGGCCGGGTTAATGGATCCGATGGATCCGGTTCTCAGATCGGAGCTGATCCGATACGGAGAAATGGCTCAGGCCTGTTACGACGCTTTCGATTTCGATCCTTCCTCGAGATACTGCGGAAGCTCCAGATTCTCGCGCCACGATTTCTTCCATTCGCTGGGGATGGTAGATTCCGGCTACGAGGTGGCGCGTTACCTCTACGCGACGTCGAACATCAATCTCCCAAACTTCTTCTCGAAATCGAGATGGTCTAAGGTTTGGAGCAAAAACGCTAATTGGATGGGATACGTCGCCGTCTCCGACGACGAAGCCACGCGTAACCGCCTCGGCCGCCGCGATATCGCGATCGCGTGGAGAGGAACCGTCACGCGACTCGAGTGGATCGCTGATCTCAAGGATTACTTGAAACCAGTATCCGGTAACAACTTCCGGTGCCCCGACCCGGCCGTTAAAGTCGAATCCGGGTTTCTAGATCTGTACACTGACAAAGACACGACCTGCAATTTCTCGAAATTCTCGGCGCGTGAGCAGATCTTAGCGGAGGTGAAACGTCTGGTGGAGAGATACGGAGACGACGACGAGGAGACCGATCTGAGCATCACCGTGACGGGACACAGTCTCGGCGGCGCGTTGGCGATACTGAGCGCGTACGACGTTGCGGAGATGGGATTGAATCGGAGTCGGAGCGGGAAGGTGATTCCGGTGACGGTGTTGACTTACGGTGGTCCACGAGTGGGGAACGTGAGGTTCAAGGCGAGGATGGAGGAGCTGGGAGTGAAAGTGATGAGAGTGGTAAACGTTCACGACGTGGTTCCGAGATCGCCGGGACTATTTACGAACGAGAGTGCGCCACACGCGCTGATGAAGATCGCGGAGGGATTGCCGTGGTGTTACTGCCACGTGGGGGAGGAGCTGGCTCTGGACCACCAAAACTCGCCGTTCCTTAAACCCTCCGTCGATATTTCTACCGCTCATAACCTTGAGGCTATCCTCCATCTCCTTGACGGGTCAGTGCTTTATTTTTTAAATATTATTATTTTTATAAAAGCATCTTTAGTTTCTATATATGTATTCATGATGTTCATAACTTTTTTTTGCTGTTGCTATGCCCCAAGATTCGCAGAAATCTTAGAAAAAATATACAATTGGCAAAATAATTAAGAGTGTCCAAATTTTAATCTTGGATTACAGATTTATTGTGAGGAAAAATGGGAAAAGAAAAACATGATAGTGACTATGATAATTAGATGATATGATTTAGAGATGGTGAGC
Organism: Pseudoturritis turrita; assembly: GCA_900406555.1. Taxonomy (NCBI): domain Eukaryota; kingdom Viridiplantae; phylum Streptophyta; class Magnoliopsida; order Brassicales; family Brassicaceae; genus Pseudoturritis; species Pseudoturritis turrita. The sequence goes on from OVBL01000343.1 coordinate 528,180, forward strand.
CTTTACAGAACTAACAACATAAAATTGGGTATAGATATGTTTTTTTTTTTCCCCTGGAAGTTGAATACGACAAAATTAAAGATATTATATAGATTGGACAAGAATATCCAATTTAATTCTTATACGATACGATATTCATATAAAATATTTGAGAAGATCATACAAGTTTGAATTTTATATTGGGATCATCTGGATTTAGTAATATGCAATTATACACTATACATAGATGTTGCTTGACATATACACTAACATATATAAATTCCGTAATGGTAAAAAAAAAAAAAAGGTATCATGGAAAAGGGGAGAGATTTATGCTGGCGAGTGGGAGAGACCCAGCGCTGGTGAACAAAGCATCGGACTTTCTGAAAGAGCACTTCCAGGTTCCACCGTTTTGGCGACAAGACGCAAACAAAGGAATGGTTAGGAACAGTGAAGGTCGTTGGACTCAAGCCGAGCGACTCCGTTCTGAGGATCATTATTCTCCTGACATCCACCACCATCTCTCCCAGCTCCGTCTTCTCCCTTCTTAATCACCCACACACATATACATCTTTTGTAATTATGTCACATCGATCTTTCTTAAATAAAATGTTGCAATCACTTCATTTGCATGCTTTGATCAACGTTCGTCAAATCCATTCAGTTTACATTCTTGCTTTCTACTTATTTCTTGCATATTTGAATACATATGAACTTTGCTTACATAACAAACACAAGATAACGAGTAATATGCACTTAAATTCAGGATGTATTGTTTGGTCTTCGGAGGCTGACTCTTTTTCCTTTACGAGTAGACACTACTTACGTTTTACGAGGCGATTGGGTTGTGTTAATCAATTCACAATGCAACGACTATAATAAATTTTATTATCGGGAAAGGACTGGTTTTGACCATCCATTTGAAAAACTTACCCTGTTATAAATACCCCCATCCTTTTCACTTTCATTTTCCATTCACACAAATCTTAAAAATCTCTTAACAGTCTAAGTAAGAATTAAAGAATGGGAGGAAAAGGTGGTAGCGGTGGAGGAGGAAAGGGCGGTGGAGGAGGAAGGAGCGGTGGCGGAGGAAAAGGTGGTGGCGGTGGAGGAGGAGGAGGGAAAAGCGGTGGTAGTGGTGGAGGAGGCTACATGGTGGCTCCAGGGAGCAATGGATCTTCTTACATTTCAAGAGATAACTTTGAGAGTGACCCTAAAGGCTACTTTGATAATCTCCATGGTAGTGGACAGGGTAACAAGTGATATTGGTTTGTAATATTCAGCATGCAGTGAAGATGGTATATATTAGTACCAATATATATGATCTATTGAATAAATGAGGTTTTTCTCTTTATCTAGTCCTCTATTTTCTTGAATTTCAGTATTAGTAGTGCTATTGAATTTAGTTATGCAATAAGTTCATCAAGAGACTTTAAATGCTCTTAAATAACAATTTGATTCTCATCAACTTTTTTTGGCTCTTCAATTCATCCTTTTTAATCGTTTGGTTTTGTTGAGCTTTTGATGTACGAGAGAGTGTGGAACATTGAAAGAAGATGTACACAGGAAAATAGTTTTTTGGGTCTTTACTTCAAATTACAAGAAACCAGAAGAACATTTTTGATTCGTGTCCTCACATGAAAATGGAAACGGAGAGAGAAGAACACTGAAGCTAAATGACATATTCGATTTTTCAGAGTGAAAGACCAGATTCTTCATCCTCCTCGAGAGAAGAAGTGTAGACAAAGTAGAATGTCCAGATCAAACCAAACACTCCAAACAGAATCCAACCCAAGAGATTGTTGCTCAGACCAAAGGGTAATCCTGTTCCTTCCGTCGACATCCTATCATCAACCAACGCCATCGCCGGATTACTCATCACAGCCGTCAAAGCAGCTGTTGCCGCCGCAGAAACTCCAGCCACCACGGCTGACCCGTTTCCTTGCTTAGTCTCCATAGAGCATCTCACTCCTCCCTTCCTCTTACTCATTGGAGGCAAACCTGAGCAACAATAATCAAATTCACAACTCTAAACCAGTAAATTCCAAATCCAGTCAAGCAAAATTTGTTCTTGTTGATTATCCACCAAACTAAGCTACATGTTCCCAAATCACTCAAACAAATACATAAAGCAACCAAAGATCTTCACTTTGCACAAAACCGTAATGAGTTTTCTAGGATAAGATGAGATCTAACAAAGAAGAAGAGAAAAGGGAAGGCCTTTACCAAGAACAGGAGCAGATACGGCGACGGTGGGCTTGAGAAGGAGAGCAGGACGAGCGACGGAGACGGTGGAAGCGGAGGCAGTGAAGCTAGCCATTTCTCTTTTTTTGTTGCTTCCACAACTACAAACTCTCTTCAATTGAGTTTTGGTTTTCTTTTTCTGTTTGTGTTCAAATTTCTTTGCTTGTGTTGGCTTTTGGATCGAACATAGCGACTAAATTAGTGGTGGAAAAAATCTCTACGAACCAACACAAGCCATCTAACTTGGATATGATTCTATCCAGACTCCACCAATAGGCTCCCGCTACGTGTCATATGTAATATCTTTCCCTCCAACACAATCTTTTTCTCTCTTCTCTACTGGTGGATTATAATAATAAACCAAAAAGGTGGTTCGAGAACAATACTCTGTTGCTGTAAAACTAAATCTGAGAAATTTTGGTGTGTTGTATTGTATCAAAAAGAACAAAGACTTTACACAAAGAGATATGGTAAAAGAATGAAGCTAATTATAACATTGACAAAAGAAGAAAAGAATGGAATTGAACCTAAGTTCTGTGGGAACTTCTTTGTTATGAAATCAATCGTGAATGTTGCAACGTTGCAAGTATGGGTGATGGTAAGGTACATGTATGTTCCAGTACCGCTTGTATTTGTCTATACCGATGTCTAGCCACGGTTTCATGATCCCGTCATAGTGTATAACTGCTGCTTGTTCGATGTCTCCTGCTTTCACTCCTGATTCGTGACCTAACCCAACCACATTCCATCTCTTGGCCAACGGTAACATTTGCCCCAGGAAAGTCAACCAACCTATCGGCAAACTCCCTGCTTTCCACACATGTCTTTCTACTCCCTGCAACCACAAAAAATATTCACAACCCACACATCTATGTAAGATGTTCTGTAAGAGAACTTTAACAGTCATCACCACTGTAACAAGGTAACAGTGTGAATCTTGATGCGGAGAGGACTTAAAGGGAATGAAATGTTGTACCAGGTCCAAGTATTTCAGGTATACAGATGTCAAATCCTGTCTTCTCCATTCTTTGAGATCGAAAAGATTCATTCCGAATGCCCAAGTGCAAGCCTTAGGATCAAATTTCTGAGCAACCCATGCATCTGAGAAATTAATGAATGTGTCCATCGAACGAAATGAAGGTTCACCTTCGAGACAAGTCTCTACAGCTCCAACAACTTTCCCATTCATATCAAGGCTCCACAGTCTACTTAGATCTCTTTGCACTACTACATCATGGTCAAAGAGTACGATCTTGTTCAGACCTGGGAAAATATCTGGGAGATAGAAGCGTGCATGGTTAAGCGCTGAAATGATACGCGGGTCACTTGAATTTTGTTTCCTCAGCAATTGAGCATGGTCTAAAGGCAGGACATTCATATCGTCAATGTTTAGGATTTGAATTGTAGCTCTGCCAGCTGGGTTTAATATAAACCACATTGAGATTGCTGGGTAATTGAGTGAATCCGTCACCACATGAAACACTATTGTTTCCTGTTCCTGCAAGCAGCAATATAACCGTTAAATTACCTGTGGCTTCAGCAGAAATTTGGAAATATTCTCTTACATGCATAAACCAAACCAAAAGTTTGGATCAGAAAACAGATCTTGCCTTAACAAGTGGCTCAAGAAAACAATACAATATAGTAAGATGCTCGAAACTTTATTAACAATGATAAATGAGTAACAATATGGTTCATAAATTTTGAATTGTGAAAACATAGAACAACACTAGGTTTCTCAACATTAATCAGAAAACATGAAGCCGTTTGACGAACAAAGAGAACACAAAATGTAACTTCCTTTCCCTAGTTTCATAACCGGACAAAATCCTATGATATTAACCACGGTAGAAGCCTAAAGCATTTGTCTAGATATCAAATTCACAAGTATAAAGGAACTGAACCAGGACATGTTGAAAGATGGAGAACAAAAGTGAAGCATCTACCTTTGAAGAGGAGATTGTAGAGTTAACAACAACCGCACATGCCAAAACATTGTCAGAGAAGACGACGTAATGGTAGAGATCAGGATTATTATAACTTTGTTGAAAAAGCTGCTTTTTTTCATGATCCAGGGCAAAGTATTCTGCTGTCAATCCCATTGAGAGACAATGAAGCCCTTTTGGGGTAGTCCTTGCTGCAAGCTGCATTAAATTTGCTGCTTGCTTCTTCTGCGCTCGAGCTTGTTCTTCGGCTTTATAAGTCATGGCATGGAGTTTGGTAGCAATGGCAGGGCAGTTGTGAAAGACACGACTGACCTTGTATAAAGCAACTTCCATGGCCTTCAATCTTTGAGGAGAGCTGAAAGAAACAAAACATTTCTGTATGACTCTTTAAAGCTATTTACTGGATGGAACAGGAATCCCTTTGAATCAATCAGCTGTGCTTACCTCTTTGACAAATATTTATCTTTGGTGGCATCACCGACAGCCCGTTCCAGCTCTTTTGTTCGAACTCTCAACTCCTTCACTATTTGGGAGTTATTCCCAGGTAGGGCCAAATTCAGATAGGCTTTCGCTTGGATGATTTTGTCTCTGATCTCCTTTACCCTCTCATCTGTTGCTCTTTCAAGCTGAACCCTTGTACTCTTTTCACTCTTAGCTAAAGGGGGTTGGAATTTGCTTTTATGATTAAGTTGAATATCTCTTGCTAATTTCTCCTGAGACGAAGGAAAAAGGAAAAGAAGACTGCAAAATTAAAGCATAGATAGGCCCATGGAAGAAAGCATCCTGTGATTTTATTTTAAGATACTAGGATTATCATTGTGAATTGCTTCGAAACCTAATCACTACTCAAGTTCGTTTTATCCTCAAATCGACTGAACTAAGAATGTGCACCTCTGCATCAGAGCTTACTGTGGTTTGCTGTGAAACTACTGCTTGTTCCTCCTTGGTTTTGTGATTGTTTCCTGAAACCCATGGTATCTACAGATAAGAAAGCTTCCACGATAAAGACAACAAAACAAAGTAAAACAAGGTCGGAAATATATTACCCCCACCAATTTCTGAAAGAAAAGTTGGTTTGTCTCCCTCATTAGACTGCGAAGCATTATGACCTTTATCAGAGGAACTAGACCAAACCACAGGATTAAACTCCTGATCCTGTAGAATTCGTTTAGGCTCCTTGAAGCCTTCTTCGTCCTAAATTACAAAGCAAAACAATTCAACAAAATGAATGCTCAACCAAGGTTTAAGGAGATGAGTGGCAGCAAACAGAACCTGTTCAATAGCGGTAAGTCTAAGGTCATCTGTCTTGTATCTCTGCAGAATAGAGGTAGCATCTCAGTTGTTCATTTCTCGAGAAAATCAGACAAAAAATTGGATAATAAAGCAAAGCTACGATCCAAAATCATGGCACAATAAATACTGAGGAGTTCCTGGAGAGGATCTTAAGCACAGGATATACGTACAATGTCGGATAACTCTTCAATGAATTCTCCTCTATCTGCCATAGAAAACAATCAATAAACAAAATCAAAACAACTTTCAGATTCGTAATCCAAAAGCTGAGACCACATCAAACAAAGGTATCCCGATAACGATTCCAGAGATTCAATCAACGCAATCGAGTAACTTCTACACTATCCTATGGCCATATCCATCAATCTAACATCCGCGAGACAAAAATAGACAGCGAATTCGAAGAAGCTCACCGACGGAAGTGATGCTCTTGAGCCGATTCGCAACGAAAACAATCGGAGCGAACACGGATAACAATAGCAGCGAGAGGATCAAAATCCTCTGCCAACGACGAACTTGATTCATCAATGTGCGAAGCTTCTCAGAGAACTCTTCATATATTATCTCCGTTTCGTTTAATCGTTCTCCACGAAGAAGAAGAAGCACATCCCAGAGGGAGAACACACAGATCTCGAGGATTCCCCGATTGATTAACGATGAAACGATGAACAGCTTAGGGTTTTTCAGATCCTTTTGCAATTTGGTTTCCTCTAATGCCAGAGTCTATTCTACGCTTTCATCTCTGGGGAAATCAGAGCTTCCTCGTGCATGTATGTCCCTTCTGCTCTCTTTTTTTTCACTTAATACAGAAAAAAATTAGAAAATAATATTGATTTATAATTTTAGAGGCGATTGGGATCTGGTGCGGCGCGATGTACATGTGCAGTCATGTGATTTTGCGTCTTCTGATTGGTTCCATGGAAATTTGTCCCAGGCTACCATTCATATTTCAACACGTGGATAGAGTCTATGGCGCACAAGATATTCAAGATTGGAAGCTTTTTTCTTTTTTTAAATAGCTAGTACTTTGGAGGAACAGTTTGACTATTTTAGGTCGAATTGAGGATTTGTTTTTATTAAATTTTCTAATTTTTGTCACAGTTTTGTTTTTTTTTTTGTTTTTATATAGTTTTTGATGTAAAGGTTGGAAAACTGCCGTTTCGATTATGGTGGCAAAACATTATTGAAATTCCGATTTTGTGAATCAAAATGAGTTAAAAACTTATTATCTAAGATTGACTCATCTTTTCATTCTAATATGTTCATATGGCTATATACTAAACACTAACTATTTTCAAGATTTTTACATTTTCACCTTTGTAAACTCGTACGATGGCAATGGGTATGAGATATTGTGTTTTGATAACCATAATGTCACTCGCCATTATTTGTGACAGATTAGCCCAAAATAACTTATTTAATTATTCACTTTTCTCTTTCGGATTTAATTTGTGGTTATTTGATTTTTTCTAAAAGATCGATTAACGAGTTAATTGTCGACGAAATTGATCAATTTTTTTTTCAACATAATCGAGTGACACATATGTCTATTAAAATTTTATGCTTATAAGCTTCGTCGAGGTTTAATATGAAAACTAAGGTTTTGAGATGATGCAATTCGAGTTTAGATTTCACTATTTAGGAATTAGATAAAAAAACATCGAAAATTTAAATGAGGAAGATGAACACTGTTTTACCGGGTAAATACATCAAAATTTCTAGCAACTTGTAAAAAGTTTCCAAAAACCAATGAAAATTTATAAATATTTCAAAAATATAGGTAGAGAAAATTAAAAAATATTAAAAAGATATTTATACATCATATATAGGATCATTTATAGACATAGAGCCACATTAGTATGTTCATACGTATTTGAGTATTAATTTATAGAGGTTTTACTGTACTATAATTTCTGTAAACATAGAGCCACGTTAGTATGTTCATACGTGTTTGAGTTTTCCCATGATAATTTATGGCTTATATTTTCTCTGATAAATGTCTTTTATGGATTGCCTACTTTAAATTATCAATTTGAGTTTACAAATTTTTTAATAGGGTTTATTGTTGTCTCATTTAGAATATTATCATCTCGTTAGATAGTTATGGAATTATATTTGGGTTATGCCATTACAATTTAGGGTTTAGATTTTTATGTCTCTTATGGATGACCTACTATACAGTAATCAATTTGGGTTCATCAGTCATTGACTAAGGTTTAGCGTTCTTCCATTTAAGATATTATCATCATGTTAGGTAGTTACGACATTATGTTTGGATTCACCATTTTTCTCTGTTATATGTCTCTTATGAATGGCCTACTGTACAATAACCAATTTGGGTTCACCAGTCATTGAATCGGTTATAACTAGGTCTGGGAGTTCGGGTATTCGGATCGGTTTCGGTTCGGTTTTTTCAGTTTTCGGGTCGGTTCGGGTAGGTTTACTGAGAACCGGTTAATAACCGAAAATAGTTGGGTAATTTTCGGGTTTCGGTTCGGTTCGGTTCGGTTCGGTTTTTTCGGATAATTCAGGTAATTTTCGGATAATTCGGGTAATTTTCGGGTATTTTTGGTAATTTCAGATTTTTTTTGGTAATTTCAGATAATTTTCGAGTAATTATCCGAATATTCCCGAAATTATCCGAACTACCCGAACTAACCGAAAAAATAACAAAAACAAATTGTAAAATTTACCCGAATTATCCGAACATATCAACCTATAATCGTGCAATCAAACATATCTAAACAATAACAATTATGTTTTATATTGAAGGCTAGTCCAGAATAAAAATATTGTAAACATTAGTCTTGATAAGTTACGACTTGTTGCGTTGACTTCTCCGGAAATTTTTGTTGTCATGTCACTTCATCTACAACAATCTTGTCAGAGGGTGGCTAGAAACTTCAAAAGGGTAGAAATATCACAAAAAGATATTTACTAAACAGATTGTTTAAACGAGCTATGGATGCATATTGAGTTGGTTAAAGGCGTTACTGTTGCAATCCGCCTAAATTTAAAACGTTAGTCGAAAAATGTTTTAAACATTTCATCAGAAGATAATTGGATGTTCGATACTCTTTAGTCTGTATGCACTTATTTGTTTTCGGTCCATACTCTTGACTTTTTTATTGTCTAAGATAAATCGCATGATCTATTAGAAGATATCCACAAAGAAATTTGAACTGACTGAATTTCTTCCATAAGAGATAATAAAGATTTGAGAAAGTTGAATTAGAAGAGAAACTATGCGATGCTATAGAGTAAAAGACAAGTCTCAATAATATCATAAGACACTAAAAAATGCATGATTAGTTTGTGTAAGATTGTACACATATACTTTGAAGACAAGATTCATGGCTAAGCATCCTAAAAAAACTTGATAACTGGTTTTTTTAAGTTTTGTTGGGCTCTTGATCTTTCACACTGAAGGTTATACCGATCAAATATTTAGAATAGTTAGTCACTTGGTTACAATGGTCGAATTGTAGGATATTGTGTCACATAATGCACAGAGCGGTGCCATAGTGAGAGAAAGAAATTTTTGCCCAGGGTATTTTTCTAAAGAATTTTTTAAAAGACAACATGATCATATAATTTTTTGTAATAAAGTTTATGACATCTTCTAAAGTTATAAAATAATAAAAAAGAAACAAGAATTACACATTGAAATGAAATATAAGGTAACTTATAACACTAACATATTTACTTTCGATTAAATTATTTACCGCCACGTTTTTTTTTATTTGTCACCAACATTAATTTTGTTTTAAGAAATTTTTTAAAATACCACTAACATATGTTTTTGTTCCAAACATACCATCACTTAGTTTTTTTTTCCAAAAATACCACTAAAAATTTTGTTTTTCCAAAAATACCACAAACAATAAAAATAAGTTTTAAGGGTCTATAATTAAAATTTGTTGGTTTGGGTTTAGTATTTTGGATTTAGGGTTTAGTTTTTAGGGGTTAGGATTTAAGGTTTAATTTTGAGGGTTTAAAGTTTAGTTTTAATTTTGTGGTATTTTTGGAAAAATAAAACTTTTAGTGATATTTTTGAAAAAAAACTAAGTGATGGTATATTTGGAACAAAAACTTATTTTTGTGGTATTTTTGAGAATTGCCTGTAGTATTTTCATGCAAGCTTACAATTTTTTTTTAATCTTTTCTTCTCTATTATTTATTAATCATTCACATAATCAAAAGTTTTAAGAAAAGTTTTATCAAAAAAAACTAATAGGGTAAAAGTACTATATTTAAAAAAGATAAAAAAAATTAATCTTAACTAATGAATCACTTATCAAATATTGACAACTGTAGTTTTAGTTTCATCTGCTAAATTTTTTTTCAAATTTAAAATTGAGCAAACCTTATCTTTACTTAAGTATGTCGCAAGAGGGATTGAATGTATAACATTAGTTTGTCTTTCGAAAAAAACATAGTTAAAATGTTGATTTTGGAAATTTGGTTACTGATGAAAGCTTATTAATTTTTAATTTAGTTATTTATTTATTTATGGGAATGATGCTTATTATTATTTATTTATTTTGTTCATATGAATTAAGGTTTTTTTTTTGAAATGCAGCTTCTGTTCTTTATATTTCTAGGCACGGCTCTGGTAATGCATATATGATGCAAGTCCACAATACATGCAAAAAGGCATGCTATCATCTCCCTATCATGTTTGGGGTACTCTAGATTAGCTAATAACCCTATTTTATCAAGCATAAAAACAATGTCCACATCATGAAACTTTTCATTTGATGAACCGATTTGTGGTATGGTATATGAAGAAATTCAAAATGTGAAGCATTCATTAAAGTTACATATCGTCACAATGCGCATAATAAACATGATCATCAACCATAGAGCCACATAGAACTGAAACATGGATAGAAACCTAATTAGCAAAACCAAGAGACTTACAATGTGATGAAAATGAAAATAAGAAGCAACATACCCATATACTTTGATTATTTTCAATATGAGTGAGTTGATACATGAGCTCATACTAAAAGAAGAAGAAACATGATGCTAAAACATTCTCAAGCATGGAATCAAGTGTCCCCGAGTGTCGAATAAGGTTTTGTTCTTTCTCCACCAAGACTCCCACTCTTCTCTAGAGGAACACCTATTCCCCTATAATCATGCGTATATATCCACTTCGTCCAGTTTTTTCCAGTAATCTCTAAACCATATGAATTGAAAAAATAGGAGCAAAGAACCATGAACCATATCGGAAACATAATCAGAATATATGTATCCACAACTATTGAAGCATGTCCTAACATGTGGTATTACACGAGTACGAGGAGTGTGAGCATTGAAAGCTTTCACGAAATGACTACGTAACCGATATTAACCAACCAATAACACCGTATTTTACAAAACAAAATAATAAAATTCATAAATAAATAAGTAACATGAAATTTGTCATTTTAACTTATATATTATTCAAATGTGATTAAATACACCTTCGAAATATATTAAAGTATTAATATGAGAAATATCTAATGAACCACAAATTATTGAAGTGTATTAAAGTTTCCAATCCTAATATCTCCAATTGATTTACCAAAATATATAATATAATATTTTTATAATTGTTTTTTTCCATATTTTTAATGTTATCTCATAGTAATCATTTTTGTATATATATTTCTTATGTATTCAATAATTGAGAGCCAAATACTCTGTCGACTTATATGGTTATTTCTTTAATTTTGTCAATCAATTGATTCATTGAAAAAAAAGGATTCACTTTGCAACCCTAAACACATGAGGTAGTGTCTCTCCTCGGAAAAGCCCATTCACACACACAAAAAACAAATTTGGAAGGAACAAAAAGCAAAAAAAAAAAAAAAAAAAAAAGAGGAGGAAACGTCTTTTTACTCTTTACGGGATCGTTTCTCTTCTCTCTTCTTCCACAAGACCCTTTTATTAGCCTTAAGCTTTAACCCTTCTTCTTCTTCGATTTCAGATCGTCTCCGCAATTTAATACTCACCCTCCGAATCTCTCTCTCCATTCTTCCTTCTCTCTCACCATTAACAAACCCTTGATTTCTTTTCCTCAGAATCACCAGCTCTTCTTCATCACCGTCCGATTGAGACTTTTCCCCCCGCTTGTTCTCGACCCTTTTCCGCTAAATCCAGTGTGGAGATTCTATTGGATTTCGGATTTGAATGTAGGTATCGCCGAAGAGAGTGAGGTGAACGTAAATCTGGGTGCTTCTTTTTCTGGGTCGTCGTTTTTTCGTCTACATGCAGTTTTGGGGATAGTACGTGCGATTAAGCGACGAATCTTCTTCTAGATAGACAAAAAGTGTGTAAACGAGTCGTGGGTCAGCAATGGAAGGAGACATGGTGGCTAAGGTGAAGAGAGAAACGGTCGCGGCATGCATGACTTGTCCTCTCTGCGACAAGCTCCTCCGTGACGCCACCACCATTTCCGAGTGCCTTCACACCTGTTAGTTCTTCCTTCTCCCTTTCGATTTACGTTTGATTTCGCTTTTCCTAGGTGGAAATTTTCCTCTGCGATTCGCAATTGCTGGGTATTCTCGTGTACATCGTTGTTTGATTGATTTATCCCTTTTTTTTTTTTTTTGTTGCCTCTTTTTGATCTAAGTTTCTCAACTTTGTTTGATTATTCTTCTTCTTAATCTCGACTTCCTTTTGTTTCGCAATCGATTTGGTGAAAATGGTATTCGGGTCAATGAATAGTTTCTTGTCTGGTTTTCTCAACAACAGTTGTTGTTGACCAAAATCTGTAATTTTTGTTTACAAGAATCCTCCTTTAGGTTAGTTGTTTTGAAATTTGCGAGTGTTTTCTTCGTCAAAGATGGCATGTGGGTCAACTCATGCGGTCAAAACTAGGCTTCGTCTCAAATTTGGTGTTGGCTAATCATGTCATGTAGCTGCATGTTGTTAGTTAGTTTTCAGCTGCTTTGTTATATCCAACATGTAAGTTTTGTGTTGGAGGTTAAAGTAACAAACAAGGGACCTGTACTAGTAATTTGTGCTATAATCTGTTCTTTATCAGTTTCAATTTCTGTTGATATTTGTGTTAAGCGGCCTCTTTCTTCTCAAGGATTTTATACAATTAAGTCAGTTTAGATCATTTTCTGTTTGGAAGATTTCACTGGCTTTAGTTTCTTTAACATATAGTCAAGAGTATCAGTGATCTTTCTGCATGTCGAAGTATTCACTGCATTCCGTGTATTTTATCCAAAATTAAATTTATTTTCCTTTTGGAGACAAAATCAATCTACAATTCCAAACTATACGCGACCAGCTCTCGGTTATTACCTTGTTTACTCTGATGACCAAACTGGTCAAATAAATGAATGCAGACGCCGTTCCATTATTGTGGTGGACCTGGTGGTTAACTAAATTACACATGTATGCTATTCATTTCTTAGTTGAACTTTTGATCTGAGAAATTGTTTGTTTTATCTTTTGAGTTTTGATGTAATTTGGTCGCATTTGATATAAAGCATCTTGGTCTTACTTGATAGTTACTATCTATTGAAATGAGATAAGTTCTTAGATCACTTTTATGCAGTTTGTAGAAAATGCATTTATGAGAAAATCACAGAGGATGAGATAGAGTGCTGTCCAGTATGCGATATTGACCTCGGGGGTGCCCCACTGGAGAAACTGAGGTAGGTTCTTCTTCTCCTCTATTTCTGTTACACAATTTTCTCATGAACCTTGGTTTAGCAGTGATTTCTACTTTCTATATTATATTTGTACCACATACTGTTAGAAGGCTCTTATGTTGATGAAAGGAATAATTTTAACATAATGCTGAAAACTTGTACACGCTTATGCTGGAATGCGCCACATATGGAAGGTTTTTCTTTAACTTTGGTGGAACAATGTGGAATTAATCAAGAACAATCATTTGATTCAGAAGCACTTATAACCTGAATATGTTAGATAGCGTAATGCTTTCCCTGACACCGACTATTTTTGTTTTGAACCAGAATCAAATCTGTTTAGTACTACACTCTCTCTTACTAGTTATTCACCAGTAAGAGCTTTGTTGTTGGTGAACTTACGCAATTCTAAGGAACCAGTACCATTCTTGTGCATGTATTTTAGGCCTGACCACATTTTGCAAGACTTGAGGGCCAAAATATTTCCTCTAAAACGAAGAAAAGAGAGGGCGCCTGAAGTTGTGTCCTCAATCACATTACCTACAAGGAGGAAAGAGAGGTCTATCTCTTCTTTGGTGGTAAACACACCTAGAGTTTCAGCACAAGCTGGTACAACAGGAAAAAGAACAAAAGCTGTTACGAGAAAAGATGTACGAGGTAGTGGTTCATTCATTAAGAGAACTGTGAAGAAGGAAGAAGAATTTGGAGATGATCATACAGAGAGCGCAAGCTCCCCTGAAACACTTAAAAAATTCACTCAGAATAAAAGGCAGGTAAAAAAGGTGATCAATGCAATTTTCTCTTTAGCTTTGTGATTCTTTTATTTTGGTCCACGTTATGGAAAATATTTTAGTGTATTTTGAGCTTCAGAGTCATTACTGCTTAGAAAATGTCGCGAAAAGGTCGCCATCTTTTCCAGGAGCAGATGTCATTATGTTTATATAATTTCTGGAATTATAAAGTTTAGCTAGAGTTTTGTGTCACATACAGATACTATTCGATTTTGGATGCCCAAGTCCCAACACAACCTTATGACTGATTATGAGCTTCAGATAGTTCCCCATACATTTATTTGTTTTTTTTTTTTTTGCAGTCTTCATTTGCAGAGCCTAACCAATCCCTCTCTAACCGAAGAAACAAGGATGTCGATGAGCCTTGGGACTCCAAATTACATCTTTGGAAACCTTTAAATTTTCTTGTGGATGTGGCAAATGGAACAAAGTCTCAGGGGTCAGACCCAAAATCTGAGCATGGAAATGCATTTCAGAATGATGTTCAGGGGAGTAAAACCAAAACAAAGGATCATAAAAGAAAATGTAAAGTCGAGCAAGAGAACAGCAATAATGGAGATCCTACAACATCAGAAACTGCTACGACTAAAAGACCGCGTAGGACTCGACGCAAAAGGTCATCAACTTTTGGTGATTCAAGAATTCCACCACTACCAGATGCAGCAAGCCTGAAACAGGAGAGGAGAAATGGTCCTGTTTGGTTCTCACTTGTGGCGTCCAATAATCAGTGAGATTCTTGCTCTGTATCTGAGTTTTACTATTCAAGATTTTTCTGTCTTTTCATTTCTATGCCCTGGAATGTTGACAAGGACTTGCTGGTTTCAGGGAAGGAGAAACATCCTTGCCTCAGATTCCAGCAAACTACTTGAGAATAAGGTGAGTTTTCTTTTGTCGGCTCTGTTTTCTTGACACTTAAGTTTTCATTTGTCAGACTCTGATTAAATCAAGTTTCCATGTCATATATATTTCTGTGGCTATACTTTTCTTGATAAAGCCTTCTTTTTTGGCCACATCATCTCACACCAAATTCTGGATTGGGAGTGTGTTTGGAAGAATTATTTTGTACCAGAGTTGATGCGCTGTCTCATTCTATTGTAGGGATGGAAATATTCCAGTTTCTTTTATCCAAAAGTACCTCATGAGGAAGCTTGATCTCAAAAGTGAAACTGAGGTAAGCAACATTTTCTCTGTTTTAGCCTCTAACATTTTTGTTGAGACGACCTTCTTCTATATTTGGAATCACAGAGACCGTAGTTCTATAGATCTGAGTCATTTTGTTGTGCATACTAGGATGACCGTAAGGTCCATAACTGTTAGTATGACCTTAAAACTTTTGTGACTTACGTGCCACAACTATAGCGTGAGGGAGGAAAAAACCTTTGACATCATGGCTAATGGACTAATGGGTCTCACGGGTTTGTAAAGTTAAACTCAACTGTGGCCTTGTACGTTGGTTGACTCAGATACATAACTGACCATTGGCTTGATTCTTTGCCCCATGGAATCGCATGTGTTGAACCTTGCCAAGAAATTAAGGATCTAGTGGATAAACTATGTTCACTCGTTTATGTCAAATTTTAACAGGTAGAGATAAGATGTATGGGAGAACCAGTGATCCCAACGTTGCAGCTTCACAGCTTAGTGGAGCTATGGTTGCAAACAGCTTCAAAGCATCAAAGAATAGCTGCATCTATAGGTTCCTCTGCAAAGGAATTTGTAATGGTGCTAGTTTATGCTCGGAAGCTTCCTGAATGCAACAACTAAAGAACTCTTTAAGACTCTTCTGCAGAAGAAAACAAAGTTAAATCTTTCTTCTTCGTTGAATCTTTTCCAGGCCGAGAAGAAGAAGTGAAGTGCATGAGCAGTCAAATGTGTTGTGTAGTTTAGTCCTATATATAATTTTAATTATAATCTAAAAATGAAAGATTGGTGAGACAAAACACTTTGTTTGCTGTCAAAGAAGATTCAAAATTGCTTTTTAAAGGAGATTGTGTCCTTTTTGGACATTGGAATGTAAGATAGGGCATTGTTGTCATTTCTATTAACATTTGTTTCCTTTGTTTTGGACTAAAATGAGAAGTACACGGATTTCATGTTGACACTGGAATTTATTCAGAAGTCAAAAAAAAAAAAAAAAATTTTTTGAAGAGTTGTCGACTTATCGTCTTAATGAGGTTGCTGAGAAAAAAGCTTAGGATTCTATTTTAAACATAATAATTGGAATTTCAAAACTATCTTTGGATGCTAAAAAAATGTTATGGGAAAAGGTTGTGATACTCAATTCCATATTTACCAAATATTAGCAATGAAATTGTTGAAATGTTATTAGTAAGCAAACACTTTTTTGCTAAACATTCATTTGATTTCTACTAAAAATCCGTCAGAAGAGAAAGAAACGTCATATTGTGGTGTAAATGTAACCGTTAGAAATTTGCTAAAAAAGGTTTGTTTCCACTTTTTTCTTTTAAATAAAGTTTTACTTGCAAAAAAGTAAACTCAAAAACTTGGAATTAAACCATTTCTGGCTTTATTTTAACTTCGTGGATAACGATGACATGAGCATTATAGATGTATTTATAAATTAAAAAAAAGGAACGAATACGGTATTATGCAATAATAACCTTTTAGATCTAATAATTGGCAACAAAATGTCGTTAATAATGAAGTTAATTGCTTCTTGAGTTGATTAATTAATAGGGAGATTATTAATTAGGGACACGAGTCTTAAGGTCTTCGAAATGGGACCCACCTCTGAAATCTGTGACAGACGCCGGTTTCGTTCCTTCTCCTTTTTCTCTCTTTGCTTTTCCAAAATAAAGTTAAGTCTTTTTTTTTTTTTTACTTTCCTTCTTTACCTAAAAAAAATGATTTGTTCAATGTTCACTGTGTTTTTTTGTGGTAACGAAAAAAAAAAAGCTTTCAATTTTGTTTTATTTTGGTTGAGTGATTGCTGAAGCGAACTTAGAGAGAGAGAGAGAGAGTGTCAAGAAAGTCTTCTCTTTCACACCTTTCGTTTTCTCGAACCTCTTTAAAGATGGTGGAGGAATCTTGGGTTTGACAACTCATTTACCCAAATCCCTCTTTTAAGCTCTTCGCAGCATCCAAGGAAGGTCCGTTTGCTTTTGCTTCCTCATCATTCTCTCTCAATCTAAAATTTTCCTCCTTTTTTTTCTCGTTTCTCTTTGTGTCAAGTTTGATTCCTTTTGATGTGGGTGATTTTACCCTTTTTTTTTGTAACCTTGATCTTCTGATGAGAAATTAAGAGCCTTTCTTTTCGTTTTCTACGTTTAAGAAAGGGAACTTCTTTTTTTGGTGGTCTTAATGAGATTGTGTAAAAATGGAAATTTGACCTACTGCTGTGTCTTTCCCATTTTTGCTTCGAGGATAGATTAGTGGTTTGTTTCTGTTTTGAGTCTTAAAGAGGGATTTTTTTTTGAGGAGAGACAACAAAAAATTTAGGGTTCTTAGTTAGTTAATTTAGGGTTGCTTAAAGATATGGAGGAGATAGAAGGAACCAATAGAGCAGCTGTAGAGAGTTGTCATAGAGTTCTTAATCTCTTGTGTAGACCACATCAACAAGATCATGGGTACGACATGAATTTGGTGTCTGAAACTAGAGAAGCTGTGTTTAGGTTCAAGAGAGTGGCGAATCTGTTAAGTAGCAGTGTGGGTCATGCCAGGTTTAGAAGAGCCAAGAAACTTCAGACCCATTTTTCTCAAAGCATCTTCCTTGATCCTTGTCACCAAAGAACACAACTTCCATCATCTCAGAAAACACCGCCACTCCGGTCCGGTTTCCATGAGTTGAGCTTGAGACCTACAGATTCACTCACTTTAGGGACCCGGTCTTTCAGTTTAAACTCGAATGCAAAATCCCCTCTCCTTCAGCTTAACCAGCAGGCAATGCCCTCTTCGACTTTTCCCAATTTGTTTACAGAGCAACAACAGCAGTTACATGAACGGTTGCAGGCTCACCATCTTCATCAGCAGCAGCAGCAGCAACAGAAACATCAAGCTGAGATTATGCTTAGGAAGTGCAATGGCGGTATTAGTTTGAGTTTCGATAACTCGAGTTGTACCCCAACCATGTCATCCACTAGGTCATTTGTTTCATCCCTTAGCATAGATGGTAGCGTCGCTAATATAGAAGGTAAAAACTCCTTCCATTTGGTAGGGGTTCCGTGTTCAACGGACCAGAGTTCACAACACTCTAAGAGAAAATGCTCCATGAAAGGAGACGAACATGGAAGCATCAAATGCGGGAGCTCTAGCCGATGCCACTGCTCTAAGAAGAGGTCGGTCACATATTTTTTTTTCATTTTGCAGCCTCTCTTAATGAAGATGATGTAATTAACAAGAGCTGGAATTATAATCTGCTTGGAAAATTGACAGGAAACATCGGGTTAGGAGATCGATCAGAGTGCCTGCTATAAGTAACAAGGTTGCAGATATCCCTCCCGACGATTATTCATGGCGAAAATATGGTCAGAAACCCATCAAGGGCTCTCCTTATCCCAGGTATACACTTCTTGATCACTCTCTGTTGATTGATGAACTCATGGTTGAGGAAAGAAAAAACAAACAAAGATTGATATCAGTTGCAAAAGATCATCTTTTTATTCGTGTTTAAGTCATTTGAGTAATGGTGAGTTAGAGATTCATAGAGACAGAGAGAGGACACAAGTATGTAGAAAGTATTGAGTGTGTCTTAAGAAGTGTTATGTTGAAATTTTTGTGTGCAGGGGATATTACAAATGCAGTAGCATGAGAGGTTGTCCAGCGAGGAAACACGTAGAGAGATGTTTGGAAGATCCGGCGATGCTTATTGTTACTTATGAAGCAGAGCATAACCACCCAAAAATGCCAGCTCAAACCGTAACAACTTAACTCTCATTTATCTTGTGGTCAAGCAAAAAAACTTCTCATGTATGTTCTCTTTCGTCCGTGATGATCGACTTTTGACCTTGCTCCAATATTGTGATATATGATCGGGGTAAGTGCTTATGTTGGGATGGATTTGGTTGTGAGAGTTTGCTGCAATTGTTGGATTTGGGTTGGGGGAGGTAAATGTAGGATTTGTCAAGACTTTTTTCTTTCTTTCTTCTTCGCAAGTTTATTGTTGTGAGAGTTTGCTCTTAATGATTCAAAGTTTTCTTAAGGTTACTTTTTTTATAATTGAGAAGAAGTTCTCTTCCTGATTAAAGTTCTCTTCCAAGGCTTACCAACTATATATATATATATATACAAAGTACCACCATTAGATTCAATCAAGCGAGAAACTAACCAAATTATTGTTCGACTTGTTGATTTTACTATATTTCTATTCATAAAACCCATAATTGAAATCCAAACCAGAAAAACGAATTGATACTCTTTAAAAATACTTTTTGAGTTTAAAGTTACAAAACCAAATGTTCTTTCAAGATTTTATTTTTGAAACGATTGTGAACTCAATATGCTTAACTTTTGTTTTTTTTTGGTCGTCAAAGATTCCATTAGAAGAAAAAGAAACAGAGCAAAAGTTAGAATCAGCAAAACAGAGAAAAAACCAAAAACAGAGACTAAAGACAAAAGCCCAATAACAGAACCAAAATGAAACTTTGTATTTTTCATCTTCATGTTCCTTCACCCTTCTTCTCAACCTCTCACTTGTTCTCGCACGAAAATCGATTCAAGCCACCTTGGATATCCTCGAGCCACATATGGTTTGGATTCTACCATCTCTCATCACACTTTGAGCGATAGCAAAAACACCCTTATTGGCTAAAGGATTTTCGTATGTAACATTCCAATCCCGATGAGTTACCAATTCCTCAGCAAGCTTATCAACTTTTGTAGCTAGAGCCGGTCATTCCTGAGGTTTAGACAAAGCCTTTACCACTTCACTCGTATCCGCTGCGAATATGACTTTATTGAAATTCAAACTCTTCATACTCTCCATTGCCCAATGCCAACTCTGAGTAGCAGCCTCACACTTTGAGTATACAACCGAGAAGGATCTCCTGCTATGCATCAACACTTGACCACCATGGTCTCGGATTACCCATGATGCTCCTGAAATTTTATCCTCCTTAGACCAGAGATATCCCAAATTGCACTTGATAAAACCTGGACATGGCGGATTCCATGTACTATCTCTTTCATTCTCCTGACTTGTCTCTGGTTCTACCTTTCTATTCACCTCAGCCGAACTAAATGCATCATCACATGCCTTCTTTACCACCATATTAGTTGGGAAAAACTTCCTTTCAAAAAGCAGTAAATTTCAATTCTAATTTCTTCATGGTACCTTTTGTCCTCAACACACATCAAAAGGACAAGAGAACAAAATGTGGTTAGTTGATTCATTCGTAGCCCCACAAACCTGGCATTGTTTATCTACCTATAGGCCTCTCGTCTGCGGTCTTTTATGGAACAGCAAGAGCTCCATTTAACGCCTTCCAGACAAAAGTCTTGATCTTAGGAGCCGTTTTAATTGACCAACACTTCTCTTTCAACGGGTTCAAGGATGGGCATGCTTCTGCAGCTGATAAGAGATCTTTGTTTTGAATTCTTCCACTTAGCCAATAACCCGACTTAACAGAGTAGTGACCATTCCTATTGAAACTCCGTATAAATCGATATTTCTTCCTTATGTTCGGCTTATCTTTCAGAATAAATTCAATGTCCTCAACAACAATTATGTCCTTTACTTTCAAACCCATATCCATCCTCATTATTGGTCCATATGGTGGTCGAGAATTTTTTTCATCAATCCAATTGTCCCGCCATACGAAGGAATCTTCGCCAGAGCCTATCACCTTCTTCAAACCTTGTGATAAAAATTCTCCTCCAAATATAATACTTCTCCAGGCAAAAGATGGTTTATCTCCCATAGTCGCAGCCAAGAAATCACCATTTTAAAGTAGCGACTCCGAAATACTCTAGCAAACAAACTCTTCGGATCTTGATGTAATCTCCATGCTTTCTTCGCTAGTAAAGCTTGATTGAACCTCTCCAAGTCTCTAAATCCTAATCCTCCATTCTTTTTCTCCAAACAAAGCGTATCCCAACTTATCCAGTGGATTTTACGTTTATTCTCCTCGCTACTCCACCAGAATTCACATATTGCACTTGTCATTTTTTTGCATAAATCTTTCGTAAACCGAAAGCATGACATCGCATAAACCGGTAGTGCCATAACTAGTGATTTTAGCAAGATCTCTTTGCCTCCATGTGACAGTGATTTAGCATACCAACCACTAAGCTTCTTTTGAAGTATTTCTCTGATATAACCAAGCAAACGTTGTTTGGAACCACTAAAGCATTCCGGTAAGCCTAGATACATTCCAAGACCACCTTCATTTTGAATACCAAGCTTGTTCTTAAGTCTAGACTTTACCTCCGCGGTAACATTATCTCCAAGGGTGATCGACGATTTCTCCAAATTTATTACTTGTCCCAAAATCTTACCGTATTGATGCAAGCACCGTAGGATTTTCTCACATTGAGCATCTACAGCCTCACAAGTAAAGAGACTATCGTCCACAAATAAGAGGTGATGAATCATCGGACCGTCCATAGAGAACTTGATTCCACTCAGTTTATCCTCTCGTTCTGCTTTCTGAAGTAAGTGTATAAGAGCCTCAGTACACATTACAAAAATAAAAGGAGAGAGTGGATCTCCTTTTCATAAACCATGAGATTGGCCATCGATCAATACCGAATAGGTGACCGACTCCACACATGCCATAATCCACTTAATCCAAACCTGATTAAATCACATAGCTTGTAATAGACTTCGAAGAAAGCTACATTCCACTCGGTCATAGGCTTTTGACATATCCATTTTCAGAATCATGAA
The DNA here is from genome assembly GCA_900406555.1 of Pseudoturritis turrita. NCBI lineage: Eukaryota > Viridiplantae > Streptophyta > Magnoliopsida > Brassicales > Brassicaceae > Pseudoturritis > Pseudoturritis turrita. The sequence continues at coordinate 549,931 of OVBL01000343.1, forward strand.
GTTCTCTGATATGTGCGCGTGTATCTTCAAACGATGTACCAGCTCGTATGCAATCAAGATATTGTCAGAGATAAGTCTTTCTGATACAAAGGCTGGCTGAGTTGGCGATATAATCTGAGGTAGGAAAGGTTTCAATCTGTTGACCATAGTATTCGATACAATCTTATACAAGACAGAACAAAGACTTATAGGTCGTAGCTCTTTCATCATTGTTGGGTTTTCAATGTTTGGGATAAAGAAAATTTGTGTGTAATTCCAATCCTTTGGCATGATTCCCGAGTCGAAGAAACTTTTAACTTCCCGTGTGAATTCTCTTCAAGGATATCCCAATAATTCTTAAAAAAGAAACCCGTAGTACCATCCAATCTCGGAGCACTTGCACTTTTGATAGAAAACACCGCTTCTTTCACTTCCTTATTCGTCAAAGCTGTATTCATACTGTGAGATACCCTTGGCTGGAAGCCTTATTTGTGTGCTTTTAACTGACGCGTGAAATAGAGTTCTTATCTCCCGACTTGAGCCACTTTTCTCTACCCTTGTGTTTCCACCAGAATGCTTCTTCTCTTTTATGTTCCTTTGCTATCTCCTTCTTCAGATAAGCCATATGACTAAAACAGGGGAACCTCATCCCTTCCTCGGCATCTAAATCTTCTCTAAGTTTTGTCAACTTATCCATAGCATTCGTAAATTCCTCTTTTTCCACACACTTATCTTCTTCCTGCAATTCGAAATCCTATCCATAATGCAACTTCTCATTGGCAATTTATCATTTTTCCACTCTTTATCAATAAGATCTTTAAAGGACGGATCTAAAGTAAAACCTTAACAAACACACTTAGCTTTTATAAAGAATAACTCTCTTTATTAATGTTTAGAAACTCTCTCAAAACTAAACACTCACAAACTCTTATGTGTTATTCTTGATATCTTTGTCACAACTCAACAATGATATATATAGAGCTAGCACATCTTTGCTTATTCCTATTTCTATTAGAACTAGATAACTCCTAATTCTATTAGGAATACATTAAACCTATCTTATCCTAAACCACCTTGGTCAAGATATCTTGGGCTTCAAGCTAATGTTGAAGCTTATCCAACATTCACCCCCTTAAACTTCAAGTTAGTCTTCGAGAGATCTTGAACTCCAATCAAACTCCTCATCTTCTTGAACTTGATTCTTTCTGGGGCTTTCGTTAGTATATCCGCACATTGCTCTTCTCCGGATACATGCTCTACTTCGATTTGATCATCTTCGACACATTCTCGGATGAAATGATAACGCTTGTGGATGTGCTTGCTTCGGCCATGGAACACAATCTCATGCATGTATAGAGCCTCATCTGCTTCTTGTGTTTCAACCTTGTTCACTTCTTGGAGTTTCTGTTTTCTTTCAGGACAGATTGAAGCAAAGTGTCCAGCTTTGTCGCACCGATAACACACAACATTCGATCTATCTTTCTTTTCTTTGTTTCGGTCTTGTGAATTGAATCTCCCGCGGCCTCTACCCCGAAAACCTCTTCCTGGACTTCGACCTCTTCCTCGTCCTCTTGAGTTTTCGTAGCTTCCTTGGTTGTCGTGTGAGTTCGTGTTCGAAAACAGCAAATTTCCTTTAGTCTCAACATGACCTTCTTCATCAAGTATACGCTCCTCATACGCTTTGAGTCGTCCCACTATGTCTTCGAAACCCATCTTGTTTAGATCTAGGACTTGTTCAAGCGATGCTATGATTTGTATGTACTTGTTTCGTGGCAAGCTATTAAGGAATTTCTTCACTAGCTTTGATTCTTCAACGGTTTGACCTAGGGCTGCAGATTTTGATGCTAACTCCGATAGCTTCCCCGCGAAGGTATCGATTGTGTCCGAGTCTTTCATCTTCAATCGTTCGAACTTGGACATGAGAGTTTGGAGTCTAGCTTCTTTGACTCTATCTGCTCCAAGGTGTCTCGATTTGATTGCTTCCCATATACCTTTTGGAGAGTCTTGTTCGCCTACTTGCAATATAAGAGTCTCCGGGATGGATTGAAACAACAATCCTATTGCGATATCATTCTTGTTGGATTCAGTTGAACCGGGTTCAATTGTTTCCCATACCTTATGAATTCGCAATAACACCTTCATCCTCACGGCCCATACCGTATAGTTTGTAGAGTTTAGCATGGGGCATTGGATAGAACTTGGAATAACATCCTTCGGTCGAGAAGGAGGCTCGACGTCTCCCATAGCTCGGTTATGTCTGTGTCTTCAAAGCTTCGTAATCGAATCCTTGACTTGATCGATTTGCTCTGATACCAAATAAAGTAAAACCTTAACAAAACACACTTAGCTTTTATAAAGAATAACTCTCTTTATTAATGTTTAGAAACTCTCACAAAACTAAACACTCACAAACTCTTATGTGTTGTTCTTGATATCTTTGTCACACTCAACAATGATATATATAGAGCTAGCACATCTTTGCTTATTCCTATTTCTATTAGAACTAGATAACTCCTAATTCTATTAGGAATACATTAAGCCTATCTTATCCTAATCCACCTTGGTAAAGATATCTTGGGCTCCAAGCTAATGTTGAAGCTTATCCAACAGGATCCTCTGCCCACCTTTTGTCGAAACAAAATTGACCTCGCTTGACTTCATTGTCCGTCAACAATCGTACTAGAACTGGGCGATGGTCTTATCCCAATCTCTCCATAAATATTTGATTTGACCCCGGAAAAAATATTGAACCACTGAATGTTGCCAAAGCACATATCCAGTCGACAATGAATCCACAAATCATGTCGCTTCCATGCCTCATTAACTCCGGCATGCCACATACCGCAAGCATCTCTGTAAAAGGTCTAAAGTTAGAAGCATGTCTCTCAGGTCCACCAATCTTTTCAGATTTAAAATCTCGTTGAAGTCTCCAACCATACACCAGCTCTGATTTCGTTGCACCCCAATCCTCATTAAGCATTCATAGACAAGTGGACGCATACTCTGGACATGATGCCCATACACAAAACTAACAAAAAAACTCTGAAAAACCATACTCCACTCGAACATTAATAACATTTTTATCCGAATGCAGAATGTTAAACTTGTAACAGTTTTTCCAAAACAATGCCAATCCACCACTGAGCCAACTGGCTCCATATTGAAAACGTTCTTGTAACCCAACCACCATTGATTATCAACCACCACATCTTTTGTATTTTTTGTTTCCATCAGAAATGGGATATCCGGAAAATGCACCCGGCACATTTCCTTCAATCGTTGAATTGTCTCAGGATGACCCATCCCTTGAAAATTCTAACTCATTATGCTCATACTTGCTTCGGCAGTTCCTCATTCGAAACCACCTCTTGATTTACGCGCTTCACGATTTTAGATGATTGTGGAGCTTCACCCGGAGCTTTCCTTTTCGAACTCGTACATTCTTATTCTTTCGGATTTGTTGTTTTCTGTCCCTGGCTGTTCTTTTTGTTGGATCTACCATTCTTTCGTTTCCATGAGTTAGTTTTCAACCTTGTCTGAGACCCTTGGGATGAAGTGAATAGATTTCCCATCTTTTCACTTTTATCCCCTGTTGAACCAATTGTGAATGGTAACAACACACTATGTCACCCTTCACTTCATCTTCCTTGCTTAAATTTCCTTTATATGTTGATGCTTTCATAGCATCAACCAATAGTTTTTTCTCCCCGTCCTCTATATCATACATACTCATGTTAGGTATAATCACCATTGTTGTGCTCTGTTCCTGATTGTTTTCAGTGGATGCCACCCCTTTACCTTTATATGTCTCTCCATTCACCAGCTTATCAGATTGTAAGAGGAGATACTTACTTTGACCAATCAGATCATTCTATAGTTCCTTCATTTGTTTCTGTAGTCTAAGCTCTCTTGCTTTCCTTTCGGCTACATCTTGTACCAAGAGATATTGTCTCATCTCGTGGAGCACTTCTGGATGTATTCGAGGTCTTCCTGTGAATGGGTTGATACCAACCTGTGATTCTGTTAGGACACCCATCAAAGGATCCTTTTCAATGACATGAGTTGACTGTGTTAGTTCCTTAGTCTTTTTCACCTGTGTATCCACATTTAAGCACATAACACTCTGTTTTTGAAAGGGACACTTGACGTTCTCGTGAGTCAACCTTTGGCATATGTAGCATCTCTTTTTAATCCACTCGAAATCAAAGAGGATATTCTCTGATACTCTGCAAGGGAATTGAACCACTTTTGATCTTCTCATTGGTTTGGTAACATCAAACAAAACCTTAGCCCGCACGTAATCTCTGCTCTGAGTCTTAGGTGTGTCAAAATCAACCTCCTTCACTTCACCAATAATGCTTCTTAGAAACTTAATAGATTGTTTCGTATAATAATTCACCGGTATGTTGCGGATATGAATCCACACCATCATAAATTTAAGGTAGTCATCTGGGAACGGATCCACCCACTTATCAATCACCATTGACCATTCATTGTAAGTGTGCACAACCTTGTCCATGATCTCATTCATATCCTCCTCGTCTTTGAAAACAAATTGGAATCTATCTCTAGAAAGGGCCACAACCCTTACTCGATTATGGATTCCCCACTTCCTGGGCATGTCTAGGACCAAACTTGATATCTTCTGACAGTCTGGGTTGAGCACCTTACCCATTATACTCAAAACATTCTTCTCAGTTGACTTCAACTACGGAAGGTTTGGCATTATGGACGGCTCCTCATCTTCATCAATAGTCATCGCTTTTAATACTTTGTCCAGACTCAACTCCATTAGCAGTTTCACAAACCAGAGGGAAGGTTCGTAAAAACTACGCAAGAATTTGGGTTAGGGTTCTTCAGCGCCGCCTTGATAAGTACTTCTATTTCAAACGATAAACACAAAACCCATAAAAACCCTGAAGATCTTACTAAATATTCGAGAAATACCTCAGTAATCGTTAAAATATTTTTAGAAAAGGAAGTTTAGAACGGCAAAATTATCACTCTTTTGAAAATTAAACCCTCTTATACATAGAAAAAGATCCTAACCCAAAAGAGGGAAACCAAAGTTTTGCGAATTTTTATGCAATAGAACTAAATCATATACAGTAGAAACTCTATAAATTAATATTTGATGAATTAATAAACACGATAAATTAATAAATTTTTCCGATCCCGAGTTGAGCCGGTTCAAAATATAACAATATTCGATAAGATAATAAGATAATAAATTTTTAAAAAATCATATACAAATATATGGTTTCACTAATATCATAAAATAATACTAATTAGTATATATTTCCTCTATTTCATAGTAACTGATGTTCTAAAAAAAAAATTTGTTTGAAATTATATTATATTTTCAATTTTTAATTTTCAATAAAATAAAAATTAATTTTTTATTATTTTTAACTATTTGTATTATGCAAATTGTTTAATCATTGCTTGAATTGTGTTTTATAATAGGATCAAATGCTCAAATGCCTCTCGGCATAGAAAATTATTCCCATATACCCTCTTTGTAATACTTAGTTTTTTTATATTTTTTTTAAACGGAAAAACATTTAAAGACAATTGTAACCTTAATGAACCTAAATATTTACAAATCCAACCAAACTTTAACTCCGGTCGTCCGCCCAAACCCATTAAAATCGGATCCATAACCTAAAATCGATTTTGCCCAATTTTTTTGAAGGATAATCCAGCATTTGTCCTGCTTATTCACCACACACATCAATCTCTCCTCGTAGCTTCATCTCTTTTCTCTTTCTCTCCAAACCGTCTCTAAAACTTTATCCATGACGAAATCGATGTGATTCCCGTACAGAGCCGAGATCGAATGGACCATCAAGAAGATCAAACTCTGCATCGACGGACATCGCTCCTCTTCGTAGCCATAAAGCGATCTGCTGCGGTGAATCTGCGGCTTCTGGCAAAGAATCAGGTGGATAACCGTGTGATGATCGGTGAATCTGGAGCCATTCAAGCTCTGACCCCACTTCGTTGAGGAAGGCAAAGAGGCCATCGTCGAGGAAGGAGGGGTCGCAGGACTCATGGAAGCCATAGAGGATGGATCGGTGAAAGGGAAAGATTTTACGGTCTTGATGATGTTGCAGCTTTGTGCCGAGAGCGTTAGAAACCGTGGTTTGCTTGTGAAGGAATGTGCGATTCCTCCGCTTGTGGGTCTCTCTCAGATCGAACGGACCACAGTGTTAGAGCTAAGTTTAAGGTAAAATCTTTGCTATTCTTGTTGATTTCTCATTAGTCAATGTTCTGCACACACAGTTTGCTTCATATGTCCTTCAATAATGCAACCTGTTTATTTAGGTTTCATTTAATGACGGAATTAGGAGCTTGATTCTTGATACAGTTGGTCATACGTTCAGCCAACGATACCATAACATAGTTATTCAGGTAAGACATGCCTCTCACTTAGACTATATGAATCTTCTTTGGTACTTGGATTATCACATTCTGTTTTTTTCATTGCACTTATTGCTTATGTGAGGAAGGTAACAACACTACCAGATGTATTTAGCTTCGGGGTCGTAATGATGGAGCTAATGATGAGACCGCCTTCGTTGATCGATGAAGAATCACAAGGGATAACTCTACATCAATTGGTGGAGAAATCGATTGGCGATGGAACAGAAGAAGGGATAATTAGGGTTCTTTTTATTGGTTTTGTTGCCTTTGATGTATGGTGGACTATATTTTTTTGTATAAATAGACCATTTAGGTATAACTACATCGATTAGCTTAGGTACAACTGAAACGATTTCGTATAACTAGTACTACCCGGTACAACTGAGACGATTTTGTAAAACTGGTAACACTCGGTACAACCAAAGTATTTAGATATAATCATATGAATTTAAAATTAACTTATTTTTTTTCAAAAAATGAATAAAAATTAACTCATTTAATACATGGAGTCGACAAAAATGAATAAAAATTAACTCATTCAAAGGAATTGATAAAAAATCATGTGTCTAAAAAAATGAATAAAAAATTACCTCATTTAACTCATTTCTAAAAAATCAATTAAGAATTGACAAGTTTTCCAATTAGTTTTCTAGTTGTACTCGGTTGTACTTAGATGTACATAGTTGTACTTTGATAGTTTAAACTTATAATTAGTTAAACCATACTCGAAAACATTTTTTTATGGTTGTACTTATGATATTAGGTGTATATTAACTATACTTTTATGTAATAATATTTGTTAAAAGACGTTGTTTGTATGTTTCACATAATATGTGGTTGAAATTTACAAAGTAACCATAAAAGTATAAGGTAGTTGTTAGTTAAAATATGTTTGTTGTATTACTTGATTAATATAATTTTTTTTCTTATAACAATATGAATTTATTTTTTACTTAGTTGAAATAGATATTGATATAAATATATTTGTTTTGTGTTTTTATATTTTTATTTCTATTTTCCTACTCTTCACTAAATAAACGTAGTTGTACTAGTTATACGTAGTTTTACCACGACAGTTGTACCAATTATACGTAGTTGTACAATAGCAGTTGTACCAATTACACGTACTTATACCAGTTATACATAGTTGTACCACGATAATACATTTATAAGTAGTTATATTTAGTTGTACTACGATGGAAAGTAAGATAAATTTGCAGGAAACTACTTATCACTAAAGTATAAATTTTATCATCTCTTGAAATCTACCGTACATCATCTACTTTATAACGAAAATAGCCAATAATTTATAATATTGAACGGTTAACAAGTTTGGAAGAGAAGTAAAAACAGAGCAATCAACATCACAATTAAAACTATAAGTTTGAAAAATGAATTAGCACACCCACTTGTTGTAAGTCTTCTTGAAATTTTCCATCAAAAATTTGATCTTTCGATTATATAATAATACCCGGAGATGAAACGTGATCATAATAAAATAGTTTTCATAGTCATTGTTGTGAGTTGCATGCAAGCTTTGAGCTTCCATGTTTCTTCCCAAGTCAACAGATCAAAGCAGTCTCTTTGACACTAAAAAATCCAAATTTTTGTGCACATCTCAACTTTTCAAGGCCAAATCAATCCAATCACTCACTTTTCTCAAACAAAAAACCCTCTGATTCTTTATACCCATATCGCCTATTTCACCATAATCAAACACAAACATGGCGAAATCGATTTCACCACACGTCATTTTCTTCTTCCTTCTTTCTCTCATCTTTGTCTTGAATCTCTCAAGCTACGCTTAATCTCTGTCGTCGTCTCCGACTTGTCATGTCTCGAGAATCACATGGAACACTAGCTACTATAAATCAATCGAGTGATTATGATGCAAGGTAATATGGACGACGATGATGACGGAGACGACGATACTTCCGAAGAGAGAATCAACGATGATGAGGAATATGACGACGGCGGTGGTGGTGGCGGCGGCGTAGGACCACCGTCGTCGATGAAGATGCTTCCACCGGCGAATAATAGTATCTCCACATATTCGTTTTCATCGGCCTTGATAAATCATCATAACGGTTTAAGCGGCAATCTCCACCACCAGAGAAAGATTTTTCCTCTGACGAAAGTTTTCAGATCGTCTTCTCCGCCTCGGATCTTCTATCGTATCGATGTTCCAAATTTTTTTTTTTTTCTTCTCTTTTTCTTGAATTAAATAAATCATTAAGGGTAAAATCGAAAATTAAGAATAAAGTAAATAAGTTTGTCGATTCCATAAAACTGTTCGATATTCTCTCGCCTCTCTCCCAAAAGTCGTGTCCCTCTCATAACCCTAGTTTTCGCCTGACATTTTTTCCGGCCGCCGGATCTCTCCCCTGCTTTGTTTTTACTTTTCTTTTCTCTTGTTTATCTTCGATTCACCGACCGTTTCGCTCTCTTCTCTCTCGTCTAAGAGGTGATTGAATCAATCGAGACGTTTAGTTTGGCTAGTGTTTGTCAATTCTCCGATCAAATCTCTGGTGAATCCCCGATATTGAATCCGTTGCTGTTTCGTTCTCATCTCTTAACAACAATGGAAGATTTTGTCCTGTTGCCTTTGTATGACCAGAAGTTTCACCCAAGAGAGAGAGAGAGAATTCACGATTCATATATATAGAGTTTGGAACCAGTCTTCTCCTAGTCTTCTGGTTTCTAATGTATTTCAGATTTGTTTATGAAATTATTATACCCGTGAATCGTTGGCAACTCTTCTCTAAAGCGGTGATTGAAGTGGGTTTACACCGTAGATGCCAATTGTCCTTGTTGGTATGTCTTCTCTTAATCAGCATGGTTTGTTTTTCTCTCTCAAACAGAGAGCGGCTTCAGGGAGGGAGAAGAAGTTCTTGTCGATACAGTGGCATTCTATGATAAAAACTTGGTCTTCGTTTTCCTGTCTAGTCTTCCGTGTAAATGGAAGTTGGTTTGGATAATCCTATGGCTCCTGTTCTCATTGATTATGAGAGTTCTACATCACGAGAGGATTACCGAAAGGTGTTTAAAATCAACTTCCTTCCTTGCCATAACAAAATTGAGATACCACATGGTGTGCCACATGATACGGTGGTACCAAATACTTTTTGGACGGAGGGAATCTTCATAGTTAATGCGGGAATTGATGGGCCAGAAGATCCAGTCAAGATCCTTGGCACCACGACGGATTACGATCCTAGATATCGGGTGTATATTGTCAAAGTGTTGGAATTATGGGCATATCTATACATGGAGGTGACAGATTACGAAAGGAATTCCAGAGAAAGAAGGAACAATCGACAATGTTATGATACGCCAATACGGCATAATCTATCGAACCTCGAAAGACATAATTCAGAAACATTTTCAACAACAATTCAATTCATTCTTATAGCCAAAGTAATGCGATTTGCATTTTGGAGTTTCATCTACAAGATGATAGCCAACAACAAGTGTATGAAGGGGGATATAACATATTTCATCTGTTAGCTTATAAGATTTCCGAAAGGATAGTTTGGTTACTCTCCACTCCTTCGTCGAAATTAATTTCAATTTCTTTTATTTATGTTAATAGTTGTATCGAAAATGTTTCTGCATTTTGTAAATTCTTTATGATATAATATATTTGATTTGCCGGAAAAAACTTGCTTTCATGCTATTTTAAGATATTATTACTCATAAATTAATAATTCTATAAATTAATAAAATATTATAGTTCCAACATTATTAATTTATAAAGTTTTTACCTTATATGGCATATATTCATGTGGCATAAAAAATTGTGACGGAACACAACTGAAACCGCTTAAATTTTGTTAAACAAACTTAAAAACTCGGATTTTCCACTTTATATATAACTAAAAATTAAAATGTTTAATTCCAATTTTCGAGTTAAGGGTGGATATTCGGGTAATCGGTTCGGTTTCGGTTCAGTTTCTTGGTTCCAGGCATATATGATCCATATGGGAACCGAATGATTTCTGGTCGGTTCCCCTTCGGTTGGGGTCGGTTCGGATACTTCGAAGGAGAACCAGTTTAGAACCGAAAAATTTTCGTGTTTTGTTCGGTTCCGGGTATTTTACTCAAACAACCTGAACATAAATAAAAATACCCGAAAAATATCCAAAATACCCAAAAAATAATTAAAAAAAATCTATAAAAATTGAAATAATACACCTAAATTGGTTATTTTTATCCAAATTATCCGAAAATACATAAAAATACCCAAACTAACCGAATTAACCGAAAAAATTAACAAAGAAAAAATTGTAAAATTTACCTGAACTAACTGAACATACCCAACCTAGAACCAAAATATATATTGGTTAATTTATATTTCGGGTATTTCAGATATCCGTTTGGTTTCGGTTCGGTTCCGGTTCTTCGGTTCCAGGCATATAGGATCCATTCGAGTATTTCAGAAAATCGGGTCGGATAATTTCGATTCGATTCCAGTTCGGTTCCACGATTCCGGGTATTTTGGCCAGCCCTATTTCGAGTGTAATGGTAATGGGGCCTTGTGGCCCATTTAGTACAAGAAGTGACATGAATCCACCAACTCTATCCTCTGACACAAAAATATCTAATCATGTCTTCTTCTTCGTTTTCGGGTCTTTGATCTCTAAAGTTTGACTCTTTCTTTCTTTCTTAAAGGATTAGATCTCTCTCACGATCACGAGTCACGACACTCTTCATAAGGTAACGCTTATCCAATCCACCTCTTCTTATATCCGTTTCTTGATCCGTTTTTTTGTAGCTTCTGAATATGTCTTCAAATCTTTGGCTGTATTCTGATATTTTAAAAGTTGATGCGATTTGCATCTGATATTTTTTTCTTTTTGTTTCCACCGTTGTTTTTCTATTACCACGTTGTGGTGGAGAATTGACGGCGGAAGTTTTCATGGTGGGGTTTGCGCCAGTTGTGTGTTATAAATGGTTTCAGATATTTTCTGCCAAGTTGATGGTTTTCTAGCAGATTCGGGGTTTCTCTTTGAAAATGACGTTTCTTTTTTAGAAAGAGAAAAAAACCCATTTGCTCGTTGGGTTTTTATGGTCTTCTCAAAACGTAATTAAAGAGGAATCTTTAGCTTGTGATCTGGGTTTTTCGCAAGTGGGTTTGGTTGATTTGATCTATATGTGTTTGTGGAAATGTCTGAATGAGTGGTTTCTATTTTTGCTCCTTTTTTTGTTGGTTTTTGTTTTTAGTGCCTTTGGCTTCGGTTGTTATATAGAGGTTGATGGCTTCTGGGTTTGGAAATATCATTAGGTACAAACAAGAGAGATTTTATGAAGAAAAGATGGTTGCGGCCAAAGAGAAGAAGTTTCTGACGGTGGCACCTTTCGAGTGTGCGTGGAGTGATGATCTCAAGTTCCGGGAATCGGGAAGAGGTTGTGTTGTGTTTGATGCGTTTGCTCACAACGATGTCACGGTGGTGTTCAGAGAGAACGTGGGGAGTCAACATTACCACTATAAAAAAGACAATAGTCCTCATTACATTGTGATCATTGGTAGCAATAGGAACCGTAGGCTGAAGATTCAGGTAGATGGGAAATCTGTGGTCGATGAGGAAGCTTCTGAGCTCTGTTGTTGTTCTTTGGAGTTTGAGAGTTACTGGATCAGTATCTATGATGGGTTGATTAGCATCGGTAAAGGTCGGTATCCATTTCAGAACTTGGTGTTTCAGTGGCAAGACTCCAAGCCCAATTGTAAAGTCCAGTATGTTGGTCTGAGCAGCTGGGATAAACATGTTGGATATAGAAACGTGAGTGTGTTTCCCGTGACACACAATCATATCTTACTGTGGAAGCAAGTGGATTGCCATGAACTTAAAGGAGATGAGCCTGGTGATGAGAAGTTTGTGGAAGAAGGGACAGGTTATGATTATGAACAATGGGGACTTGGTAATTTTCTGGAGAGTTGGGAATTATCTGACACAATCTTTCTTGTTGGTGAAGAGGAAATGGATGTTCCTGCCCACAAGGTTATCTTGCAAGCATCGGGTAGATTTCCTTTGAGCTCATCAGATGGGGATGTCATTCAACTTCGTGGAGTATCGTACCCCATTCTTCATGCACTTCTTCAATATATCTATACAGGACGAACACAGGTACTTGATTCTTATATACTCTTCCCATAAATTAGTTGTCTTTGTTTTAGTTGTGAGATGTTCTTTTGCCAGGTGAGTTTCTCTGTTAGTAACCATTTTTGTTTACTAAACGTGGAGATTCGTTGTCTTCTCATGATTTCCTTGAATTTTTTGTTTTTGATGTAGATTTTGGAATCAGATCTTGCTCCATTGTGGGATTTAAGTTCTAATTTTGAAGTGATGCCATTGGTGAGACAGTGTGAAGAAAATATAGACCGCTTAAAACTAAGCAACAAAATATATGACCCCAGCAAAAAAGTCAAACTGTCGTGTCCTATTTCTCACCCCCTATCTGGTTTTATGTTTCCGAGTGCCTTCCCTGTTGATGTGGGTAAGCTGAAAATGTTGTACTCAACTGGCGAGTATACTGACATAAAAATTTATCTCAGTGACCATGGTCTCACTTTCCAATCTCACAAAGTTATTCTAAGTCTTTGGAGTGTCGCATTTGCAAAGGTGAGAAATTTTCTTTTGGGGTTGCAGTTCAATGCATATGAAAAATCTGATTCTCAGTTTACATTTATTCTTAATGAACATCCAGATGTTTACGAATGGGATGAGTGAAAGCCATTCATCAACGATTTGCTTAACCGATGTATCACCAGAAGCATTCAAGGCTATGATTAATTTCATGTATAGCGGAGAGTTGAACATGGAAGACGGGGTGAATTTTGGTTCCGAATTGATCCATCTTCTCTTTCTGGCTGACCGGTTTGGAGTTGTTCCACTTCATCAGGAATGCTGCAAAATGCTCTTGGAGTGTCTATCAGAGGTAATTTTTTCTCCACAACCCTCTAGAGTGACTGATATTTCTCTCTTATCACTGTCGTGTTGCTCTTATTTTCCAGCGCTTCTGTTACAATATGCTTTCTTTATGATAGAAAGCTTAACGAGCCGTGAAGTGAGCTGCAGTCTCAGCCATCTGAAAAATAAAGACAAAAGAAACGAAGAGAATGCTTTTACCACATACAAAGTCAAGAAATATTAATATCGTCCATGTATATATTACATGCAGGGATGGAGTTCTCGTTTTGGAAGAAGGTCATACAACAAGAATAATTCTTTTATGCGAGTTTTTTGGGCGCGGAAGCAGACAAATTTGGAAAAATAGTAGGGACGTTTCTCAAGCTAATCTCTGAACTTTGTTGCAGGATTCTGTATGCTCGGTTCTTCAAGTGGTTTCTTCTATCTCATCATGTAAACTCATTGAGGAGATGTGCAAGAGGAAGTTCTCCATGCACTTCGACTATTGTACCACTGCAAGTTTGGACTTTGTCTTGTTAGATCAGACCACTTTCAGTGATATTCTTGAGGTGTGTTTTCTCTTGCACCAACCTTCTTTCTCTTAGAAATACCTTTCAACCCGCTTGGGGACTTGACCAATAATGTTTAGTTCTCGAGGAAAAAAATTGTTGCTCATCCACTGATCAGTGTTAATTATCGTGGAAATAAAAATTTACAGAATATTTCAAAACCAGAAACAACTATGGAACTGTAAGGAACAGTGATGGCCCTGATGGGAATAACCAAGAGTGATGAATGAAACGTACTCTTCCTTTATGCCATGTAAAAAACATTGTGACCAGTATTAAATCCTGTATTTACAGTCTGCAGATCTGACAGTGACATCCGAGGAAAAGGTTCTTGATGCTGTTCTCATGTGGTGCATGAAGGCTGAGGAGTTGCACGGTTGGGAAGTTATAGATGAGCTAATGAAATATTCTAGGCCGGAAATGTTGTTCAAAGAAAGGCTTCAGTCACTTGATGACCTGTTGCCTAACGTACGCTTCTCTTTGTTGCCATACGAGTTTCTTGAGAGGGTAAAGCAGATCCTGACCTTGCTTATGCTGTCATTTTCTGTTAAAATTGATTATGCTGATGCCATCTATGCTTAATTCATCTTGCAGTTAGAAAACAGTAACCTAAGCAGACAAATCCCAGTATTCAAACTTCTTGTAAGTTTTTAACATTTATTTACATCTTGTTTTGCAGAATATTGTTTTTCATTTCAAGACTTCTCTTCTCTCCAAGCCCTCTCTTATTTTGTTTTGTCTATAGGTGAAGGAGGCTGCTAGCTTTCTGGCTTCCAAATTGACATGCCCAGGAAATGAACCGATGTAAGAATTACAAAGTCATGTATCTTATGATTGTAAACATCTCCGGATTTATATTTCCAGATTAGTCGGTTATTAAAGCTTTTCACCTCTAGTTCAAGGTTCCAACACCGGAGATCGAGTTTTAAGGAGCTTCAATACATACGTGATGGGGATAGCAATGGGGTGCTGCACTTTGTTGGTACATCTTACGGGAGTCATCAATGGGTCAACCCCGTTCTCGCAAAGGTTAACCTCATCTTTATCTTGCTTTCTTTCTTCATATTGGTAAATTTCGTTTCATAAGAACCATGACAGTGACTTCTGCTGGATCAATAGTTCCTTATTCTTTGAATTCTCTACGTCTCCAGAAAATCATCATTACATCCAGCAGTCCCACCTCCAGATTCACTGATCCAAAGGCTTTAGCTTCAAAGACCTATGTGGTATGGTCCACCAAAGTTCGTTTTTCTTATATGATTAAACCTCGTTCTTTTTAATTTCCACGTCTTTGTAGACAGTGTAATTTTAGCCGGAGTAAAAATGTTGTTGCATGTGGTCTACAAGTATAGGAAATTATCCAATTTTGTTTCTTGAAGTAACTTGCATAATCACAACTTATCTTGTTGGCCCATCTTAAAACAGAGCATATAAAATTAACTGCAGCAACTAGTCTTTTTCCCTTTTGGATGCAAAATTCAACCATAGGATTGCGACTTACCAGTGATAAGAAAAAGCATAAAATTAACTGCAGTGAAACTTTCTTTCCTCTTGTACCAGGGTACTTCCTTTGCAGGGCCTAGGATGGAAGACGGCCATATCTCTTCGTGGTGGATGGTGGACTTAGGCGAAGATCATCAGGTCTCCTCCTTTCTCTTTCTGTCACATGCTATGTTTTCGCAAAGACGAGCAGTCTAAAAGCTTCATGACCCACGCTCTCAGAAATAAGAAAAGATGTATTTTTTAGTAACAGAAAAAACAGTTTATGTCTTTAGTCAATATCTGAGACCTAACCCGATAAAGATTGTTTGATGCAGCTTATGTGCAACTACTACACCTTCAGACAAGACGGCTCAAGAGCATACACAAGGTCCTGGAAGTTTCAGGTATCGTATCATTTAGCCTATAGACTTGGTTTCTTATTAAGACAAGCTGGTTAGGAAGATTTTGTGTTGTGTTGATGGGTTTGAAGGGATCAATGGATGGGAAAACGTGGACGGACTTGAGAGTCCATGAGGATGACCAAACAATGTGCAAAGCCGGTCAGTTTGCGTCGTGGCCAATTACAGCAGCAAATGCATTACTTCCCTTTAGGTATTTCAGGCTGGTTCTGACCGGTCCAACCGCAGACACATCAACTCCTTGGAACTTTTGCATTTGCTACTTGGAACTCTACGGTTACTTCCGTTGAAACCACTCTGCCATGAAATGCCCTTTTGACTGTCTCTACTACACACACGTCTCTCTTTTTTTGCTTTTGTTCTTGTTTGACGGTTTTCTTTGAATATGTGAAAAAACTATCCACTGAAGATTTTCAATGGTTTTTAATTAGAAAGTGTTTCTCAATAAATGTTAAAGTTTGATTCCAATTGGATTGTTTTGATTTTCTGGGTAAGAGATTTGTCTTCTGGCTAAAAACACTTGGAAGCATGTGGGCTCTGAATGTGTAACGTCTTTTGACCAACACTATATTAATTCAGAGAATTAAGCCTAAGAGTAACGTCTCCGTCTTTGTTTGTTATGACGGTTTTAAGAAATTTTACGTGTATTATTAATTGACAAGTTCAAATTAAAAGAAATTTCTGATTTGAAAATATTTACACCAATGCTATTAGGAAGTCTTTGAAGATCTGACGAACATTACACATTTAGATGTTTTAAGGGACATCTTACGTTTTAAACTCTACACCTGCAAATAGTTGGAAATAATTAAGATATTGAATATTTGCCAAGATATATGATATGCGTAAAGATTTTAATGTATTCGAAATTGGAATAGTGTGTTCGATTTCCTCCACAAAATATTGTTTTCCCCTTTTCCTATAGTTTGTTTTCTTCTTATTCTGTTTTAATTATTTTTTCTTTTACGAATTTTTTTCTGACATCTTTTTTTTGTGAATTGTAGAAATCGAGTAGTGCGTTAGTGGGGGATTACTAGTAAAACATGTAGAAAACGATTAAAATCACGAATCCTTTAGTGTCATTGTTTATCTTTAAAGGATGGAATTACTCGCACGTTTTTGTTTAATCATTTATATACTAAAGCACAAATCACTTCACCAATATAATTGTGACATGTGGCAAGTTTACCAATTAAAAAAAAATAGTAAAAAAAGAAAAAAGGTATCATGGTTTTTGTATTAAAATCAGTATTAACTTCCACTAGGCACTTGCCACGATCATATCTTTTTGATTAAATCAGTCTTAACTCCCATGAGCCACGATCACAATAACTTTTTCACCTCCAGTTTTTCGAATTACAAATTGCTCATTTTCTCAATCGAAGGAGGATTTTAACAGAAGAGTCTTGATGAATGTGACCGCCACCGATATACTTAGCGGCAAAAACTTTGCCGACGAATTACGCCGCCGGAGAAGGATGAAAGGCGCAAATTACCGTCGGGATCTATCGAAGATCACCGGTCTCTCAGAAGCAGTGAATTGATGGTATTTGCATCGTAGGTCTCATGTTCGGCCAATCTATCTTTAGACTTTTTCCTCTATATCTCTCTCTCACTGTCTCACATGATTTCTCATATGCAAAAAACTGGTTTTCCAACTCGCACAATCTTTGTCGCAAGTCTCAGAAGATGATTTTCAGAGTTGCAAGTATTCTCATTATCTTTGAAAACATGCTTATGATTTTTCAATATCCATTATGGGAATTACCCTCTTTAATCATGAGTTCTTATTGATAATTCAATGACTGATTGGTAGTTGATTTTGATTTATACAACAGAGTGGTCCATTCTCATGTCAAGGATTATTAGTTACAAAGAAGAGAAACTTGACAATGGGCACGTTTTCATTAATACAAGGTATTGCTCTCTAAACATCCTTCCATGAGATCATTTTTTAATATATGTTTATGGTATAAAAGCAGAAAATGATACGTTTGCAGGTTTCTATATATTAATCGCATATGCATATTCACACAAACACTATCATGAGATAGTGGAACGATATCTACATAAAGACATGTTCTCTTTTCATGAGGTATACTTTTTTTTGTTTTCTCTGAAGCGCTACTTCATGTATTTGTAGAAAAGTATATGCTAATATGATGTGATATATGATGTTTAACACAATCAAAACTTGATTTATTAAGTTATTGTGGTCAAGATATGTATTCTAACCATTCAATTTCAAAGCAAATAATCAGTCTATTTACCCTTTACTTGGATTATATTTGCAGATTGACATAAGAAATGGTTTTTTCTCTAAATAAGCTCTTTTTCTTGCAAACAAGGATTGCTTGAATCCAATAAATACAAGTAAAGTTTCACCAATGCTTCATTATCTTGGTTGAGTTTGATTCCAAAGTTCTTCTCTAACTTGAAGTTAATATGTAGTTGCTTTTTATTTACCAGATTTAGTTTCTTCTTTACATGTAACTGTAAAAAATGATTATATTCTCTGAACACATATATGTGTGCTTCTTTGTTAAACTAATGAAATTCTAAAGTTCGCAAAACAAAACTACATTGTCTTTCTTTAAAATGCATTGTATTTTTTTGGTTAGTCTTTCACAAAATTGAAAGTGGATCTCATAATACATTTATTTGGAAGACAAATACATGTGTTAAAAACAAAATCCTTTATAATGTTAAAAAATCTTACTATCTAAAATATTGTGATAAAACTATAATACATATTAAATATTATATTATGTTAATCAATTTATTTTTCCCGTACGTAGTACGGGTGGGAATACTAGTAGAAACATAAAACAACTTGATATTACGATTTTCTTCTTTTAATCCGACCTCCGACTTTTATGTTTCCTAAAGAGTTATTCTTCTTCTTTGTAGACATTCTAAATTTGGGTTCTCAGCTCAATTTTCTCTTCATTTGATGTATTCTCAACTCCTTGGAGCTAATCAAGACTCTTCCTCAAATCATCTATAATGATTGATGAATTACCCACTTCATTATGTCGCCATTTTGAGATCGTTTTACGACATCCTTCCATCATAATATTTCACATTCTTCTATGATTTTCTCAAATTCGGGTCCAAGAGTTCATCTTTTATCGAAACGAAAATGTTTACGTCCAAAAGGCTGATTGGAAAATACATGAATAATAATTGGCTGGCGGTCCGAGCCCATAAATCGAAGTATTCCACTTTTATATGGGTAAAAAAGGTTGAACCAGTCATCATTTCCAATGATTCTATCCGCGTAGGGTATTTCACCAAATTTTGGCATCTTCGGTTTACCTATAATAGAGGATTCTCCTTATAAGAAAAATCAACCATTCCACATTTCATGATGTCAATTTATTCATTTTTACTCTGTATGACTAGGTTTTTGATTCGCGCGGATTCTGTATATAAAAATTTAGTAAAAATAATATGCAATTAATAATATTTATTAAAATATTATTTTTTTATATATGTGATGATAATAATATACATCTAACATATAAAAAATATTCATAATAAATTTTATCCTTTAAATTTTCAAATTACCATTGAAACTACGACTATAATTAAAATATACAATTCAAAAAACTCTCACAGTGTAAATATAAAAAATAAATTGAATATCAATTGTACTTAATATGACATATTTGTGTGTTTTGTTAAATTGTTTTGTTAATTTATTAGATTTTTAATGTGCGAGTTTAATAGTTTTTAATTTATTTTTGTAATATTTATAATTAGATCTTTAGAAATGAGTAAATACTTATGTTTGACATATATGTTACTTGATGATCATTATAGTTATCTTCTCTATGTGTTCCAATGTTATAAATAATTCATGATTTATCTTTCATAGTCTATCAACTTAGTATTAACAACATAAAACTTGGTATTTTTGTTTATATAGTTTCATTCATTAATAGTATATATTGTTTACATATTATAAATAATTCATGTTTTATTATTATGATCTGAAGAGACCTCAGATAAATGAAATTCTTATCTTTCATTCAATATCAATCCATATTTTCAAGTTATGACACATCGAACTTTAAATATCTTAAAAATTACTTTGGCTAAATACATAAGTACATACCCAAAAATATTCATATGCTTATTCTCGACAACAAAAGCAAAACTAAACTGTATAACACCAAAATATTTTAAACATGATTATGAGAAATTAACTCAAACTGCATTACATAAATCTGACTATCATTTATTTTAATATCAAATAATCTTATCTAAAACGGATCAAAATGCACTCAAACATCAGATGGTACTTACTTGGTATTTGAAGCCACATTGTCTTGGCTTAACGATCTACATTGCCTCCTTCTCCGCCATGACAAATGTTGGTTATTAATTGAGAGGTGCCATTTGAAAAACCTTTAAACACTCTTATATGCTAAGAGAACAACAAAGAACTCCAAACATATTATGTGTCATTGATGGCTAGCATATGTTCATTGTTCTTGTTAATATCTTCCATATTATTTTTAAAATATATAAATCTAAATACATACATAAAAGTTTATCAATTTAACGTCCCTATTATACAGTAAATACATAATAGTCCTTATTATGCAGTAAATACATAAATAGTTTAAAAGCGAAGATAATTACTAACCAATTTCATCAAATACATTTTATATCGGCATAGCTCTTTTTCGAATAACCGAATGGACAACACAAGTTATAAAAAATCCAAATTAGAGGAATATGCATTAGAAGCAAGTAACCTCATGGTTAACACTTTATATATATATATATATATATATATATATATATATATATATATATATATATATATATATATATATATTTTACGTTTAGGTAAAAAAATGTTTGCAAAATAATAATTGGGGTAAGAGACATGCAAAATAAATACGTTTGCATGTCTTTTAATAATTTAGAGACATGCAAACTAAATACGTTTGCATATCTTTTAATAATTTTTTGTACTTTTTTTTCATCAACTATTTTAGATTTAATTTTTTTAATTGTAGGTGATAATGTGCTTATTTTTCTATAGTTTTATTTATGTACAATAATATAGTATTTATATTATCAAACTAATAATTGAGGTAAAAGACATGCAAATTAAATACATTTGCATGTCATCTAATAATTTAGAGACATGCAGACTAAATACGTTTGCATGTCTTTTAATATTTTTTTGTACTCTTTTCATCAACTATTTTAGGTTTAATTTTTTAATTGTAGGTGATAATGTGTTTATTTTCCTATAGTTTTATTTATGTACAATAATATAGTATTTATATTATCTTTAAAATATATCATTATTTAAGCATTAATACATTAGAATTAAGAAAATTTTCTAATCCAATATTAACTTAATTCTTTTGCTTTTATTAATATAAAACCATGACATGATTTTCTTATCTCTTAAACTCTTTCCAATTAACAAAATTATCCTTAGATTAAGAAACTTTCATAATCTAACCGATTTATTTTAGATGCTTACGTGGTAACTTACTAATTGATGCTTTAAATCATATGTGGATTGTAAGTGATAATGTGGTTATTTTCCTATAATTTTATTTATGTACAATAATATAGTATTTATATTATTTTAAAAATATATTATTATTTAAGCATTATTACATTAGAATTAAGAAACTTTCCTAATCTAATTTAACTTCTTCATTTTTGTTTTTATTAATAGAAAACTATGACGTAATTTTCTTATCTCTTAAACTCTTTTCTATTAACAAACTATCTTTAAATTAAGAAACTTTCCTAATCTAACCATCGATTTATTTTACATGTTTACGTGGACATTTACTATTGGATGTTTAAAATCCTATATGGACGCTTTTAACTTCAAATAGCATGAACTTTTATATAGTATAAATTAGTTTTTACATAACTAATCATTTTTTTTAATATAAAATCTCTTAAAACGTTTTGTTACATCCAATATGCAAATATTATCCATACATATTTTGTTGTTAATGATGTTACATAATCATTCACGGTAAAAACCATTAAAAACACGGAAAATTTTCAAACCAATATCAATTATTCAAATATGAAACTATACTTTAGATAACAAGCATAGTCATATGTTTTGGTTTTGACTTGTTTCAATTTCAATTATCTATGATAAATTTTTTTAACTTAATAGAATATTAACGGTTTTTACTATATATATATATATATATATATATATATATATATATATATATATATAGAAAATGAATCCTAACTAATCATGTCCTTTTGTATATAAAATCTCTTAAACTTTTATTTACACTCAATCATATATATATATATAAACATTATCCATACATATTTTTTTGTTGATGACGTTACATAACCATTTGCGGTAAAAACCTTTAAAAACGCTAAAAATTTTCATACTGATGTCAATTATCCAAAAATATGCTTTAGATAAAAGGCATAGCCATATGTTTTGATTTTGATCGGGTTTCAATTTTAGTTATCTATGATGAGAAAATTTAGCTTTATAAAATATTAACGGGTTTTGACTGTGTATGTATATCAATATAAAAAAAAGTCCTAATTAATCATTTTTAATAAAAAATCTCTTACACTTTTTTACACCCTATTATATATGCAAACATCATCTATGTGTATTTTCTTGTTGATGACGTTACATAACCATTTGCGGTAAACACCGTTAAAAACGCGAGAAATTTTCAAAACGATATCAATTATGCACATATGGAACTATGCTTTAGATAAATAAGCATATCCATATGTTTTGATTTTAATCTAGTTTCGATTTCAGTTATCTATGATGATTGATGAGAAAATTTTAACTTTATAAAATATTAACAGATTTTTACAGTGTGTGTATATATTTAGGAAAAAAATTGTAACTAATAATTTTCTTTTGAATATAAAATCTCTTAAACTTTTATTTACACCCATATATGCAAACATCATCAACATGACGTTACATAACCATTCGTGGTAAAAACCGTTAGAAAAGCAAAAAAATTTCAAACCGATATCAATAATTCAAATATGGAACTATACTATAGATAAACAGGCATAGCCATGTATTTTGGTTTTGATCTGGTTTTAATTTCAGTTATCTATGATGAAAAAGTAACTTTATGTACATATATATATCAATATAGGAAAAAAATCCTAACTAATCATGTCCTTTTGTATATAAAATCTATTAAAAAAATTTATTTACATTCAATCATATATGTAAACATTATCCACACATATTTTTTTTGTTGATGACGTTACATAACCATTCACAGTAAAAACCTTTAAAAACGCGAGAAAATTTCAAACCGATATCAATTATCCAAATATGAAACTATGCTTTAGATAAACAGGCATAGCCATATGTTTTAGTATTGATATTGTTTTGATTTCAGTTATCATAGAGAAAATCTAACTTTATAAAATATTAACGATTTTTTGTGTGTGTATGTATATCGATATAGAAAAAAATCCTAATTAATTATTTTTTGAATAAAAAATATCTTAAATTTTTTTTACACCCTATCATATATACAAACATCATTTATGTGTATTTTTTGTTGTTGATAACGTTACATAACCATTCGCGGTAAACACTCTTAGAACACAAGAGAAATTTTCAAAGCGATATCAATTATCCAAATATGGAACTATGCTTTAGATAAATAAGCATAGCCATATGTTTTGATTTTAATCTAGTTTCGAATTCAGTTATCTATGATGATTGATGAGAAAGTTTAGTTTTATAAAATATTAACAGTTTTTTACCGTGTCTGTATATATATATATATATACATGAAAAAATCTTAACTAATAATTTTCTTTTGAATACAAAATCTATTAAACTTTTATTTACACCCAATCATATATGCAAACATTATCTATATATTTTCTTGTTGATGACGTTACATAATCATTCGCGGTAAAAACCATTAGAAACGCGGAGAATTTTCAAACCGATATCAATTATTCAAATATGGAACTATACTTTAGATAAACAATCATAACCATGTGTTTTGGTTCAAAATCACAATCAATTCCTTTTACAAATTATGTTGCCGCTGCCCGAGCCCTTCCCGAGTGCCATAAATGACCCACGAATTGGAAGAATCCTAGAACAAAATGAGAGGTAGATAACCAATTTCTTGGAGAGACATAATTGACTGCATTAATCTCAGTAGCTATGCCCTCTACAGAATTTAGGGAACCTAAGAGAGTATCGGTTATATATTCTGCATTACGTCGTTCTTGCCAAGGTTGTATATCTTTTTCAACATACTCAAGTCCAAACCGTTAGGACCCCTTAAAGGTTCTAGCCATGGAGCACGCAGATTCTAAAAGCGCATTGTCTCTCTTCCAAAAATAACTTCTCCAGTCAGGGAACGCATTAAGTATTTACCTAAACATGTAGGTCCTTCAGTAGACTAGTTTTAATTTTAGTTACCTACGATGAGAAAATGTAACTTTATAAAATATTAACGATTTTTAACTGTTGTTAGGGGTAGTTTTGCACCGACCACTAGGAGGTTGCCATGCCAACCAGGTAGCTTGGACGTTTCGTCCAAGAGTAGAACATAGCTCTGTCTCCATGTAATGATGGCAAAATAGGCCTTTCCCGGGGAAACGACTGACAAGTTAAGCATGTATCTCATCTGCCGCCACCCGTAACAGGGCCAACCACTATGAAGGGAAAAGTGAGCAATGTGACCCAACATGAATTACCTTTATCCTAAAACAACAGACGGTGCTCATGATCCCTGGATGTGACACCAAACTAGACCCATACTTGCCTCCCGATTAAACCCACTTTCGTGCGATGGTCTGACTTGGAAGTCGGAGAGTCTTCAGGAGAAAAACCTCTTCTCGTCCTCTTAAATGCCTTCCTGACCGTGTTACGTGTGCATGATCTGCAACCTATCTGCCTGGTCATCATGCATGGCTCTCCAGACTTGCATGACGGAATGATGCGTCTATTTTCCACCCATAGGACGGAAATCCTACATGATGTTCTCGAGGCTGTTTCCAGAAGGCATCTCAGGTCTAATGCATGAGATCAACGAAACATGTATGGAGGACCCGAAATCCGACCAGAACAACTGTATATATATCAATATTGGAAAAAATCATAACTAATAATTTCCTATGGAATATAAAATCTCTTAATCTTTTATTTACATCCAATCATACATCCAATCATATATGTAAATATTATCCATACATATTTTTTTTGTTAATGACAACCATTTGCAGTAAAAACCGTTAAAAACGTGGGAGATTTTCAAACTGATATCAACTATCAAAATATGGAACTATGCTTTAGATAATCAATCATATCCATATGTTTTGCTTTTGATCTGATTTTGATTTCAGTTATCTATGATGAGAAAATTTAATTTTATAAAATATTAACGGTTTTTTATTCAATATAGGAAATAATCCTAATTAATCATTTTTTTTGAATATAAATTTCTTAAACTTTTTTACACCCTATGATATATTCAAAAATCATATATATATATATATATATATATATATATATATATATATTTTGTTGGTGACATTACATAACCATTCGTGGTAAAATCATTAGAAACACGGGAAATTTTCAAAGGGATATCAATTATCAAAATATGGAACTATGCTCTAGATAAATTGGTATAACCATATGTTTTGATTTTAATCTAGTTTCGATTTCAATTATCTTTGATGATTGATGAGAAAGTTTAACTTTATAAAATATTAACAGTTTTTATTGTGTCTGTATATCAATATGGGAAAACAATCTTTAACTAATAATTTTCTTTTGAATATAAAATCTATAAAACTTTTATTTACACCCAATCACATATGCAAACATCATCTATACATATTTTCTTGGTTTTTTGTTGATGATGTTACATAACCATTCGCGGTAAAAACCGTTAAAAATACGGGAAATTTTCAAACGGATATCAGTTATTCAAATATAGAACTATACTTTAGATAACAGTCACATCCGTGTGTTTTTATTTTTTTGGTTTCTATTTTAGTTATCTATGATGAGAAAATTTAACTTTATAAAATATTAACGGTTTTTGACTGTATATGTATATGAATATAGAAAAAAATTTCAATTAATCATTTTCTTTTGAATATAAAATCTTTTGAACTTTTCTTTACACCCGACCATATATGCAAACATCATTTATACATTTTTTCTTGTTGATGATGTTACATAACCATTCGCGGTAAAAACCATTAAAAAGGCTGGAAAGTTTCAAACCGATGTCAATTATCTAGATATGGAACTATCCTTTAGATAAACAGGCATAGTAATATGTTTTGGTTTTGATCCGGTTTCCATTTCAATTATCTATGACGAGAAAATTTAACTATATAAAATATTAACGGTTTTGACTGTATATATATATCAATATAGAAAAAAAAAATCCTAAACAATCATTTTCTTTTGAATATAAAAGCTCTCAATCTCTTCTTTACATCCGATCATATATGCAAACATCATTCACAATTTTTTTTTGTTGATGACGTTACATAACCATTCGCGGTAAAAACCGTTAAAAACGCGGGAAATTTTCAAACCGATATAATATTCCGAATAAATAACTTTATTACTATGTGTTAGATAAATACACAGCCATATGTTTCCTGAATTTCGTAATTCATGACAAAGATTTATGTTTGCTAATGAATATCATATACTATTGATAATAAAAGTACATTTATGCTTTTAGAAGCTAGATGCATAGTTGCATACACACATCATCATTATAGTGAAACTACGCATATGCTTCACTAAACCCCATAAATTACTTTTATAACAAATTTAAACTTGTGAATCATTACAAGATTTATGATTTTCATAATGTTAAGATGAATTCAATGCATAATTCTTTGGTCATTTTAGTTGAGACTCGCCAAAGATAAGACACATCACACATGCAACAAGTTATGTGCACGATACACTAGAAGATGGTCATCTTTAGTCGGATTCAACAGCATGATTTTCTACCCAAACATTATCCGATTTCAACAATTCTTGGTTCGTTACACTCCTTGATTAGTCTAGTTTCCAATGAATATAAACATTAGAAATTTCGCCACAAGCATTCTCCAGAAAATCAAATATACCATAATACTATCAAAACAAACCATAATTTTGACCAACCTTGCTTCATAACCGATTTTCTCATCCTAGAATAATCCGTTTCAAACGCTTAGACATTCAAAAGAAACCTTACAGAATTATCTACACAGTGAAAAAAAACGAAACTGAATTTCATCAAGCATAACTAAAGTTATGATGATATTAATCGAGGCTAAAAGCACACCAAACATACCCAAAAGCACCTATCCACATCTAATAACCTCCTCATCCTTACGTTCGCAATCCTTATTTCCACACCGTCGATAGAGTAAGATCTAACGGCTCACATTTAAACCTGAGTAGGCTACTTCGATCCGTGTAGTCATTGTATTAACCAATCAGAGAAGAGATTGAAAACTCTGTCTCTTACACATCTGACTATATAAACATTCCCGTAGTTGTCGTCGTCTCTCATCAGAAATTTCTCTAACGCTTCACATTTCTACAGTTTCTTTTCGATTTTCGCAATTCCCTAGAAAGCTTTTGAGAGATCAGTCTTTGAGAGAGATGTCGACTGAGGAAGAAAACGTTCCAACGACGGTTGAATCAGGAGATGCTGATGCGGCGGTGACGGCACCGGCGAGTGAGAAGAAACCGGCGGCGAAAGGTGGTAAAGCGAAGAAGACCAAGGAAGTTAAGGTGAAGAAGCCTGCGACTAAGGCTCCGAAGAAGAAAAGTTCTTCATCTCACCCTACCTACGAAGAGGTTTGTCTGAGATTTCGATCGATCTACCTTTTTATTCCATTTTGAAATCTCGATTTCAGATTCAGATGTGGGATTTTGATTTTGGTGTTTGTTTGGAATCGATGCAGATGATCAAGGATGCAATCGTAACGTTGAAGGAGAGAACTGGATCTAGTCAATACGCGATTCAGAAATTCATCGAGGAGAAGCAGAAATCGCTTCCTCCTACTTTCAGGAAGCTTTTGCTTGTCAATCTCAAGAGACTTGTTGCTTCTGGGAAATTGGTTAAGGTCAAAGCATCTTTCAAACTTCCTTCCGCTAAATCAGCCGCACCCAAGCCGGCGGTTTCTGCTCCGGCCAAGAAGAAACCAGCAGCTTCCGGCGCCGTTGCCAAGCCTAAGGGTAAGGTTTCGGCTCCTGCCAAAGCCAAAGCAGCAGCCAAAGGGACTAAGAAACCTGCTGCGACTGCTGCTGCTAAGCCTAAGGCAACAACAAGTGTTGCTCGTAAGGCTAAAGTCACTGCTAAACCTAAATCGAAGACCGTCGCTGCTGTTTCCAAGACTAAAGCTGTTGCTGCAAAGCCAAAGGCTAAGGAGAGACCAGCTAAAGCATCTAGGACTTCGACCAGAACATCTCCAGGGAAGAAGGCTGCTCCTGCTAAGAAAGCTGCGGCTGCGACCAAGAAGGCTCCGGCTAAGAGTGTGAAGGCGAAGACGGTGAAATCTCCGGCTAAAAGGGCTTCGACTAGGAAGGTGAAGAAGTGAATAAGATGGGTTTTAGGATAGAGTTGGGGGAGGGAGATTGAATACATGGTGGTGGTGGTAGCTTCTTTAGGGTAGTCTTGTATAATTGAATGATCCTTGAAGGAGCTTGTTTTCCAAAGTTTTATTTTTTCCTTTTTTTTTCTTCTTTTGTTTTCTTGTTTCTTCTTGTAATTTTTGGTTTGTTTTGAATGAAGCTTTAATCAATAGCTCAATGTGATGGTTTCTTTCTTTCCAAAACTCCTAAATATGCTTCTGTTAGGTTAGTGTTCATCTAGTTCTTTGCCTTGATTATCAATGTGTTGAGGAGATTTCAGTTTCTTTCCTAATGTGGTTGTTTCATTGCTTTTGAGATAATGCACAGATAAGATAACTGTTCTTTCAAGGACAAGAACAAGAACAAGCTTTGACAAAGTTAAGGTGAGATTCATACGTTTTCCTCTGAATCATGTGATGATGCATTTGGTACCTTAAAACATCTCTTACATTCAATGTTTTTTTTTCCCATTAGCTTGTGTAATTCTATTTGGTTTCTGCTTTTTAAGTTTTCTGACATAAGTAAAATACCAAGGTGGGCATATTATATTTGCCCATTCTTTCTTTGTTTAGAGAGATTCAATTTTGTTTCAACGTTTTTAGGAGTTACATAAAATGAATGGTGACATACCAGGAAATAAAGCTAAGAAAACCGCTCTGCCCTCTTCTCACCTTGGTGTTTCTTGGAGATACTGTTTGAATCTTTCCACTTTCTGAATTGAGTATTTGAGCTCCTGTTGAATGTTGAACCTGGAAGGCGAAAGAACAATGTCTTTCCATATCGATCCAGCTTCACAAGCAGGGTTCGGTCTACTGTATAGCTCGTAAATGGAATCCGCATTCTCGTTTAACCTCCCTACATTCTTCAAACAGTCTATCTCCTCTGGATCCACTAGCAATGTCTTTTCCTTTTCTTTCCACCCTATCAGCTGCACAACAAACCACATTGTTCACCATTGATTCTAACTTTCGTTACTTCAAACGTTTCAGGTTTTTTGCACTTAGAGGAGGAAGAGTAGAAGAAACTCAGGTCTAACCTTTGGAGAACCTTCGAGAGCATTGGTGCAGTAAAGCCTGGCATTGTCAACTAAGTTGCAATATGTAAGAAACGCATCCGCAAACCTCTTGTGAGATCTCAGCTGAGATCTTACCCTAACTGCTCTTCTACACATTATTGCTCTCCTGCATATTATATATGGTTAAACCAAAACCTTCTGTTACGATGAACACTCACTTGTTTAGAAAACTATATTCCAAAAAAAGCACTTGGAACACTCTCACCTAATGCCTCGAATCACTGCTAAATATGCATCGCACACAACTCCAACTAACTCTATCCTGTATGGCTTTCTCTCTCTTCCATCCTCTTGCAGCTGTTGTCTTTCGCCTATGCGTTCCCAATAGTTCTCTATGACATCTCCATTTTCACCAACCTTGTAGCCAGCTCCCATTCTGTAACGATGGCGGTGTACATTCCTTGCCATGGTTATGGTCTGAACTACAAATGGTACCCAAGAGAGTGTTCCATCCATTATCACGTCCCGCCCTTCGTTGAGAGCTGTAACGAGCAGTGATGATGCTGCATCTGTTGATGATTGGTGAACCTGTTTTAATTCCATTTCACCGTCAAGAGTTTCACAACGTTTTGTTGATATTGAGTATATCAAAGGTAATATGCTTCTTCTTCCTTTTTTATGTATGTTTCCATATCTGGAAGAGTTACTAAAATCGATGTGATTCCTTGCACATTTTGTCAATATGGGGATTCTTGTTGCACCTACAAGGAAACAAAGAACCTTACGAATTCAGCAGTTTTGATCATATCAACATGGCCTCTGGAGCTTAGAGCTCTGTATATCACATCAGATTCTTTGAAAGCATCAGCTTCGATTACCACAGCATCTGCTCCTGCCCAAAATGGTCTGATCCAAAGCACAAAAGTATGAACAGGTAAACACGTAAGAAACACCGAACAATGATATATGTCAATAAAAGATCTAAGTGAACTTATTGAATCTTATTTACTCTTTGAGAATGTCTTTTAGCACAGTGCTCTTTCCTGCACCCATACCACCACCCATAAGGAGTAGAACGGGGCTTCTGTCCTTGTGTGCAACTGGAGCCATAACTTCTGTACACTCTGAGTCATCAACCGATGCGATCCCCATTGCTTTCATTTCCTCTACCAATGTGTTGAAGACTCTTGCCACTTTCAGATTTTTAGTCACCCTCTCAAACCTCTGTTCCCTATATACCAACCAAGGAACAATCATTTGGTAAATAAATCACTAAAAGAGAACATATTTGTATTGCTTTTTGTTGTTTAGACTCACCTTGTTGCTGCCATGACAATGTGCTTGAGCTTCTTCTTGGGCTCAACATCGGCACTGAGTATCTGAGACAAAATCCATGAAAATGTTTTTGGTCTGTTATTAATTAAGATCTTAACAAGAAGTTTATTGTTTTTGTTTTTGTTTTCCTGCAGTAACCTGACTGATCATGAGATCCGCATGGGTCCAGTGGTAAGCAAAGTAACTGAGAATACATCTCTCAAACTCCTCGACGAGCTTAATGAAGAGAGAATCAGCATCAGGCTCTTCAGAGAAAAAGCTGTAAATGTCTTCCTCGCAGCAATCTGATTTCCTTATGTACTCATTGGCTAATTTGCAGAGATGAGGACATTCTCTCCTGTCCTTGAATCCCATTTGCCGCACTGCAAAAAGAAAAACACAAACAGCATTTCCTTATAAAGCATCAAAATCTATGATCATGGTCAGGATATGGTCACATGGAGATTGATTTTACCGACGTAGTGAGAGAATCTCTCGAGCTTCTCATGGCCTTTGTGTTTTTGAGACAATCTGAGACGAGGGATGTTCTTGGAGTGACGTAGCTTCCTGAGACGGTAATGCAGTGCAACAGCTAAGAGCAAGCCAATGGATGAGATTACCAAAATCTGTGTGAAAGTCGTCGAGTTGTTGTTGTTGCTGTTAAACTCTGGAACACACATTGATCTGTTTAGCATATGAACAGGATTTGATTTGGGGATCAGCAAGAGACATATGAGATTAAGATTTGATAAAACTCTCAGATTGGGTCCATTGTTGAGTTTGTTTTCTGTTACGAGACAATGTATCTGCTTTCTCCACGTGCACTCTACTAAAATAGCTTTGTGCCCTATTACTCCGGAAGTTTCTTGGTTTGCTTTTGGGATTTGACTAACCAGAATATCAATCTCCATATATATTAATTAATAGGGTTAATTAGCTGAATATTAGATAATTGGGAAAATAGCAGTTCCATTTTCGGAATTAGGTAAATAGCAGAGAGAAATAAGACTGGACGAAATTACCCATGTATAGTTAACTATATCATATTATTTGTAACTATCTAAAAATAATATGTAACTATCTAAAAACATAGTTAACTATTTTCTTCGAAACTACCTATTCAATTGATCTCAGAACATAGTTAACTACATCACATTATTTGTAACTATCTAAACACATAGTTAACTATTTTTAGAAAATAGTTACCAATTTAAAAACATAGTTAACTATTTTCAGAGCATAGTTATCTAATTTCATGATATAATTGACTACCTGAAAATATTGTTGTAATAGTTATTTATTTAAACAAACATAGTTAACTACGTTCAGAACGTAGTTACCTATTATAGTTTGCATAATGGAAAAATAACATACATAGTTACCTATTAATTTCCGAACATAGTTAACTATATCGATTTTCGAACATAGTTAACTACGTTTATGAGTCTTTGTTGTTTTTCATTAAGGGTAAAATCGGAATTTTAGGTGGGCTAAATGCATGTTACTATATTTTGTTTTATATGATGTTAGATAGTTAATTATAGGTGTAAAGACTAATATAGAGTGCAATTTCCCTAATTAATATTGTTTTTGAAGGTTTTAGAAAATCGTTAAAAGGCTATAACATAAGAAGATATAAGTCGACTCTTACGATGTGTAGTTGGAATGCTCTGAGAAGACAATGTCATTGGATATCTGAAAATCTAACATACTGGAAAAATGAGTTAAAGAGAGGCTTTGCAAAGAATGTTCTAAACCTAAGTAAATAAAAAAACTAAATTCAGATCAAAGAAGAAGCAAAGAGTCTAAAGAGAGATATCATAGGGGATTTATATAGGAGCTGTGCAAGTTGTTCTGAAATGGCCAGTCTGATTACACCGGCTACATCGAACCACCCGCTTTTGACGTCCACGGTCCTCTCCTTGACTTCTCCTCTTCCTTGGCCGTGACTGTTGTCTTAACAACCTCGGTGGCCTTATCACAAACTCATCACCATCCTCACCACTTTCTCTGTCAGGTTCTGTTTTTCTCCACATGGTTCTGTCTGGAACTGGATGAATGGTTTCTGCGTATGTTCGCCGGTAATTTGCCACAGTGAAGTAACTCTCTGTGAACCGGTAAACGTTCTGTCTGCAAGAGAGGAGTGCTGCAACTGCGTGGCTACAAGGCAAACCGTATAACTCCCATCCACGGCACAAACAGGAACGGCATCTAATATCCACTATCAATTTTGCTTCACTGGCCATGACCTCGAATTGTGCATCGTTTGATTTGTGAACTTGGTACGTACGAGATTGTTCTATAGCCTCAAGGACATGTCTCTCAGCTGATGGAACTAGCATTCCAGACCATTGCATGCTCATTTCACGGCGTTCATTGAACAAAGTCATCAATTGGCGACGGATACACTCCATCATTTGGATTATAGGAAGACCTGAGGCATCTTGAATCCACCCATTAAGTGACTCGGTAACATTTGCAGTCAGATGTCCAAACCTTGTTCCTTCAAAGCAGTATGTGGTCCACAAAGAGGGAGGGATCTTACGGATCCGCATGGCAGCTTCTGGGGATATCTGGACGATCTCGTGGATTTTTGCATCAAATTCGAAGTCGGTGAGACACTTTGCTGCTTCCCAAAAAAGGCTCACAAGAATAGAGTTGTTGAACTCCCTACGTAAGCATTCTGTGAGATGATGGATACAGAAGCCATGAAACGCCGTTGGGAAATTAGCCTCTACTCCATCAACAATGGGTGGCTCTCTACTAGATAAAATTGTCAGCTTTGGCATGTTTTCGGAATTAACTTCAAGCAGCTGACGCAACTCTGAGAGGAACCACTGCCAGTTACTATCATTATCCTCACCAATAATCGCGAAAGCCAAAGGAAATATTGCCCCATCTCCATCAAACCCAGTGGCAAGCAGCAGTGTCCCTAGATATTTGCTCTTCAAAACCGTTTTGTCCAATGCAATGAGAGGCCGACAAGCATTAAGAAAACCACAGATTGATGCTTGGAAGGAAATGAATAACTGTTGAAAGCTCCCGTCAACCGGGCTTCCATGAACCACAGCAATGCTTCCAGGATTTGTTCTTCTAATTTCATCACAATATCGAGGAAGAAGACGATAATCCTCTTCGAATGACCCACGAACAGCAGCCATTATACGTTCTTTCCCCCTCCATGCTTGCTTGTATGATAGTGTGATTCCATGAACTTGATGAATTTCCTCCAGTATCTCCTTAGGTTTGCAATGAGGATTTTCTTTCAGCCTTTCTTTCACAGCCTCAGCAACCCATTGAACTGAAGCTTGATGGTGACCAAGGTGTAAAATACCACCACATGTGTGACTCCCGTGAATAGTCCTTATTGTAAAGGTTGGTACACCAGGAAGCTTGGCACAGTGAATCCTCCAAGGGCAACCCTCACTAGTGCACTTTGCAGTGAAGCGAGTTTTGT
This sequence comes from Pseudoturritis turrita, assembly GCA_900406555.1. Classification (NCBI taxonomy): domain Eukaryota; kingdom Viridiplantae; phylum Streptophyta; class Magnoliopsida; order Brassicales; family Brassicaceae; genus Pseudoturritis; species Pseudoturritis turrita. The sequence continues at coordinate 584,143 of OVBL01000343.1, forward strand.
CAGATTTAACTGTCTGCATCTCAAAGCGTAAGGCAATTGCTGCATCTCTCAATGCTCTCCTACAAGCAAGGACATCTGAAAATTCCATACCAACGACCAAGTTGTGCTCAGGAGCTGTAACCAGAGACCGGCACTGAACGATAGGAGGAGCCAACTCCAGCTGCTGAGAAAGGCTTATGTCCAGGCCAGGTATGGGATCCCTATTCATGCAATGACCCACTCCCAACTGTAAGTTATCATTGAGATCCTGAGAAACTACTAAAGCTAGTTTATCATTCTCTGAAGTTTCTGAGTCATCATTATCAGCAAAGGAGAGGTCAAAAGTATGGTCATAGCTTTCATTTAGGTTTTCCTGAGAATCAACCTCATCTTTTCTTTCCAGGCATTGTTCTTCATGTATTTCTCCACTGTGAGTCCTTGAGTTATGAAGAGCCAGTGCATGTTCCTGATTGTGGTTCCAAACCTCATTTTGCCCACGGGAAACACCTATCTGCAGGTTGGTCTGGTGTAGCGGTTCCAAAGCAAAATTGTAGTCATTAGTAGGAAACAGTTCACTGTTCTGTCGAGCTTCCATAAAATGCTCCTGTCTAAACGAGATATCGTGGTTCCCCGCCATCATCAGCTCGTGATTTGCCATTTCATCACGGTAAACAAAATATATTGGGCAAGTAAAATGCAGACACTATCTGTTCCAGATTCTAACTCAACTAGTACTGTCTTTTACAGACCTGCAAACAAGAAAACAATGTATGAACAACAACATAAGACCTTGCCAGAAGTGAGAACAAGTCGGATTCAAAATTCACACAAGAGCCTAAGTCTAAGTTTTTGAAACTAAAACATATAAGGGAGCTATAAACCATAAGCCTAAGTCCCCAAGATATATATAAAAAAGTAACTAGCTAACTTGGAAGCATCTATCACAGGAAGAACAATCTTCTAGATTTGCCACTATGTTATACGTAATACCAAGGGGGTAAGATAAAACCCCAAGCTTCCTATGATCTCCTTGTTCTATGTGCCATAACTACATCTACAAAAAAAACTTATACCCACATTCATTGTTTCTAACAAAAATTCAAGCAGATGGAAACTCCAAATCATGATACGAGAACCCAACAATCAAAGAAAAGAAATTTACTTAAGAGCATGGATTAATGTTTTTACTAAAACTGAGAGTTGTCGTTCCCGTTCTCGGTTTTTGGGGGCGAAAAGAAAAACACCCTCCAGCCACCAAAAACCAAAATTTCACAAATTCATCAACCAAACACGGATAAAAAGAGATTCCCGTGCGCCAAAATCCTATGCTTTCCAACAATTTCCAGCCAAATTCCACAGAAACACACAAAAACAAGGATTGAAAGGAGATCGGGAATCGAAACTCACGGATCAAAAGGGTACGAAGCGGAATCTGCAAAAGCACAAAAAGCGACTCGAAAGGAAAGGGGATTTGGCAGTTTCAAAGAGAAGGAATTTGGCGGGTAAGGAAGAAAAAAAGGGTCGAAGAGGAAAATCTGGAGAAGGAGAAGGGCAAAGAAGGGCGACGAAGAGATTTTGATATTAATAATTTTCATGGGACAAAAGGGCACCTCATTGATTCCTCACACTATTAGGTTTTACGGGGGCATTTTAGTCATTGTTGTTTTTGTTTAGTTTTTATTATATATAAGGATTTTTTTTTTTTTTTTTTGGTTCTCTTTAAACTATGTGACTCGAATAGAGACATCCCTTAGGATTTTAAGTCTTTTTATTTATTTAGTCTTTGGTGATCTTTTCACTCGTTTTATGCGGCTTCCGTGTTGCTAAACTCGCTGCTCTATCTTCATCTCATTGTTGATAATATGGGTTTTTCTTTGATTTTTCCTCTGATCGAGTATACATGATAGTTTTAAAACCGTGGATACTTCTTATCAGGTTGTTGTGCTGCGATTGAGGAGGCAATAAGGATTTGACCCCTTTAGCAATTAGTTTTGGGCATTCCCTTAGGAGTTGGATTGAAAGGGTACTTGCTCTTTTACAAACAAAATATTTTCTAGGAGATGTTCTGTTTCAGTTTGCCTTAATATCTGTAGAAACTCAAATTACTACAATATGGGTGAACTGATATTTGTAAAGGAATTGCATAAAATAAATCGATAATAAAACAAAAATACCGATACAAGAATTAGGAAGAAAATAGATTTGCAGAGGCAAGATATGATATTTATCTTTAATTCTGAAAAAATGCTCCGTAGTATGACAGTTGTGTGGCATTCCGAATCCCAGGATACAACTGCAATCAATTCTATTTTGCACAACTCAAGAACAAAATCTAACGAACGCTTTTTCTGTGTTGTACTCTCAGACACAAAATAATAATAAAAATACAGAGGAAGAGGGAGATTATTTTGTGTTTAACATGATGAAAATGAGAAGGGCAATGGTTTCTTTTATAGAATCACATTCACGTACGTTTGTACGTTATTAGTGGAGTTATGTGTGTAAGTTATGAGAATTGATCTCATATTAAAGACATGTTTGAATCAAATTTAATCATTTAATTTTTGTCTTTAACGTTACTACACATTTAATCAAAGGAGATAATTTTGATTTTAATCAACTTCATAATTCAAAAGAATTTGTACCAAAAGAATTAATCTTTTTGGTTATTGGTTCTTTTACCAAATTCCGAAACCCAAAACCGAAACCCGGTCCGGTATCTCCTTTTACTAATACACCAAAGTGTACCAAAGGTTTTGAACCTTGTTATGAATTCTCCACTTTATATATTTGAGGATTTTATATCCAAATTTTCAATGTGGGATATTTGTTAGTTTTTACACTTAGCCAAAATTTTGAAGCTTTCAAGTCATCCACTTTGGATATTCATTTCTCATTCAAATCAACTTCGATTTTGACAAGTGAACACACTACGTTATAGTGTTTACAGCGACGATTACATCGTGCCAACAATCCGGTCATTCTGATGAACGTCTCCATCGGAAAACTCACCGAAAGACCATTTTTTCAAAAACGAGTTCCAACAATCCCCACATGAATAGAAATGACTCTAAACACATGACTCGATGGACTTGACAGACGCGACAAGACTCGAGAAAATTGACTTTTGAGAGTACAAGCGAAAATCCATTGTATATGAGTTGGTAGTTTTTTCAGCTTTGAACCAATCATTGTTAATAGCAATCGGGTTTACTCGACCAGGAGGTCAACATGATGTCTTGAACCACCCAGACTTTGATGTAAACCGAGACAACAACTATCTCACAACTTCATTCTCTCACAGAACTAGGTTCTCTATTGTGTTCATTGTGGCCTTGAACATGCCTGGTTTTCATGAGTGAATTTAGAGAATATAACCTTTCATTCATTCTCTTAGAAACGGCCTCATTTCACACTCATTAGGTGATATTTCAATAGACTTTATTTTATGAAGTATCCTGTAATACTCCACGAACATATCAAAGCTATGGTGAATATCATTAAAAGCAACGCTTATCCTTTTTATACAGGAAGCACTGTATATCATCTCAGAAACTGGGTAGAAACTAGAGTCTCGTTGTGCTTTTAGCAGAATCAGTTTGACTTAGTTTTTCCCTTGAACCTATTTCATGGGATCTCCAGTCATGTAGGTAGAGTTTTCATCAAACATCCGCGTAAGTCATAGGCTTTAAACCTAATCCTTTTGATAATTTTATAATTTGATCTCGTGACACACCTTTAATAAATGGATCCTACTTTGTCCGATGAGATATAATCTGTTGAGATTACTCCATTTGAGATTAATTTTCTAATGGTTTGACGTCATCTTTTTTTAAAGACATGACTACCCATTATAGATAAAACTTAGTGTTGGGCTATAGTCGTAATGCTCACACTAGTTTTTTCCACATCATGATATCTTTGACCAACTTTTGAAACTACTAAGCTTTCTTAGCTTTATCTCAAGCTATGAACTTAGATTCCATGATTAATCTGTTCCGCAGAGTTAATTTGGAAGATTTCCATGATGTTGTTGCACCATAATGCGTAAAGACATATCCACTTGTGGACTATTAGTTTTTGGAAGTCGATAACCAATTAGCATAATTGTATCTTTCCAAAACTATTGGTTTTTTACCATAATGCAACCTATAACTTTTAGTATATTGCATGTAGCTCAATACTTTAGTTATTACTTTCCAATATTTACAACCTGGATTACGTGTGTAGCAACTTAGTACATAGACTACGTCCGCCGAGCACACTTGAGTAGATCGTGAACAATATTATTTTGTTCGACCATGTCGTTATGTCTTCAAATAATGTGATTTACATACAAACTTAGCAAAATGTATCCATGAGGAGTACTTTTGATGTATATAAACTTATCACATTTATTGATATGAAAACTATTTGACAATGTCAAATATTTCAGGCTATTGTTTTAGAGCTTTTGTATGCCCAAACAGAGACTTCACAAGTCTATAGACTTTGTGTATTTTCGACTAAGACTTAGTTTTTCGACTAAAAACCATTTACACCTTAGGACTATATGCCCTTGTGATAAATCGATTATCTCCCATATATGGTTTTTTCATAATGGAGTCGATCTCATTAATGAGGTTTTCCTTCCACGAAGGATTGTCTAATTTAGACTTGGCTTCAGTGAAAGTTACGGTGCATTATCTCGGAGAAAGACCAATAAAAATCTTTACCAAAAGATTTACAGATTTTCCTGCATCATCTTACAGTGTGCCAAAAGTACTCGCCTCAATTACAGAGGTGATAAAGTATTTTTCCTCACGAGTTCGTTTTGGATTTTGTTAATTCTTACACCGAAACATGTGTTCCAAGAAGGATACATTTCTTGATTTTATGACTGTATTTACATGGATATCTGGTATGTCTGATTTATAAACCAGAAACCGATACCCAATTTTTTTATGTGTATATCCAATAAATACAATATGCCATTTTTGGTCTGAATGCGAACTTTTTAGGAGGTAGCACTGCGACTTTTGCGAGGTACCCCACACTTTTAGGTATTTGTACGAATGTACTTTACCTTTTCAAAAGTTCATATGGCATTTTGTCAATGACTTTATGTGGTAAGCAACACTTCTCCCACATTTCTTGAGATAACTCAAAATCATGGATATGTGCATTCATCATCTCTTTAAGAGTTCAGAATTTTTGTTCCACAACTCCAATAGTTTCAAGTGAATAAGGAGTAGCTTTTTTTTTTGGATGAATAATGTCATTTTCTGTAAAGAACGCATTTAGTGTTCATCAAAATTCGCCTCCTTTATAACATATATCTATTTTATGGATTTTTCAAGTTGGTTTCGAATTTCCGTCTTGTATGCTTTGATTTTTTTTTGTTTTTCAAGTGCATGTTCTTGCTTCTTAGCAAGAATATATCTATTAAAATAGATAATGATGGTTGTAGCAGCGTAATGCCACCATTCCATTCGATTGTTCTCAACCTGGTTGACTTCTGAAACTACACTACACGTGTTTGTTTTAGTCAGATTGGTCTGGAATTTTTCCATTGTCTTTGCATGGTCAATCATGGTACGATATTTATTAGCATTGCTATGACATACATAAGCCTTTTGACCATCCATAATGCCACAATTGGGACATTTTTCCATTGAACTTCTTATAATATTATGCTTTATGAAGCTAGTGGAGGCTTTCATAGAAACCTTAGGTTTCTGTTTGTTCTTGTGTTCACATATGTAAACAGCATATGCTTTGCGGTTTGTAGACTTAATCCGCTGCCTGATAATCAAGTCTGCAAGGCTTTCAGCCTTTTGCTTATGCCATCGATAATTCTTGAAATATTTCCAAACTAGTGGAAATTTTCAATTAACCAATAGACCTAGTATGTCAAATTAATTGACATCCATACAGTCATTATCTCATGCATAAGCAATCACAGTTTTTTGACTTGTATATGATGAACTTAGAACTCACCAATTTAAAAATCCAGAAATATCGTCATTACGAATTTCTTAGAACGTGTGTTCTTTGACTTGTACTTCATCTCAAGGAAACATGAGTTCCTTAGAAGTATTAAACTCACTGTAGATATACCCAACGGTTTTATCAGGCAGATTTGATCCACTTTTGTATAAAACATTTTCAATGGTACAAAATTCAACACTTACTAGAGTTATACCGTTAGTATTCTCAAGAGAAAGCATATGCTATATCCTCTTTGAGTTACTTCTCTAGTTTCAGCATGAATCGAGGTACATCAAATTTGTCTAGTATTAGTCCTATGTTTATAACATAAGGCACTAACATGACAATCTGATAAAATCAGAATTTGGCACAATCATATGTGGTAGACCACTACCAAACTGAATTTAGTGCGTCAACTCACTAGACTTGTAGCCATAATACCTCTATCGCTATCGGTGTAAATAGGATCTAACATTCCGATAAAACATCAGAGATGTAGTCTGTATAACACACAAGACCATAAGTGGTAGACCATTCTCAATTTGAGTTGTCCACTCACCATACCCGTTGTCATCTTTGTTAGGCAACTTTTAGAAATCGGAAAGACAAATGTATATTTATATACATATGTCCGGTTAAGCTGCTAACTCGTTGGTAGTTATATTTAAAATCAAATCTGTTTAAAAGAATTAAGATCAAATTAGTACAGTACCATAAAAAATTAGAAATTCAATTTAATATATACTCAACAATTTAAACATATATGTATAAATTGTAATAAATAATTAAATTAAAATATTCCATAAAAATCAGAGGAATATTTAATAATAAATAATTAAATTAAAATATTCCTTAAAAATCAGAGGAATATTTAACAAAAGAATGACAACGAATGTTTCGAATGATTGCTAAGCAATTATCAAAACCAGGACCAAGTCGGTTGCTTTAAACCGAACAATCAAATTGACTTAAAATCAAACCGGTGCACCTAACAAGAGATGTGAAGGTCCATGGCGAGTGCAACTGCAATTATTTTTTCCGATTAATCATCAAACCACTGATGCAAGCAACAATCAGATGCGAGAAGGTAAGGTTTCATGAAAAAATAAAACAGATCGGATATTCAGCAACTAGAATAAAAATTGCTTAAATTTTAACATAGAAAAATTCAAAAAAAAATCTGCAAAATAATTAGAATAAATGACAGAAAATCAAAAAATTAATTTAAATAATTCATAATTAATTAAAAAATTGCAGAATTATTAAAAAATGGACCGAAAATAATCTGATGGAAAAAGATTGATTATCGATCATCATGAATTTTCCGATTCTGTTTTCATGACAAAAACACTTCACAAAAATCAGTTTTCGTTAGTGCAATAAATATATAACGAAATTTTTTCAGAATTAAGATTGTAGGAACTCAAATTACTACAATATGGAGGAACTGATATTTGTAAAGGAATTGCATAAAATAAATCGATAATACAACAAAAATACCAATATAAGAATTAGAAAGAAGATGGATTTGCAGAGGCAAGATATGATCTTTACGCTTAATTCTGAAAATGCCCCGTAATATGACGGTTGTATGACATTTCGAATCCCAGGATACAACTGCAATCAATTCTGTTTTGCACAACTCAAGAACAAAATCTAACGAACGCTTTTTCTGTATTGTATTCTCGGACATAAAATAATAATAAAAATACAGAGGAAGAAGGAGATTGTTTTGTACTTAGCATGATGAAAATGAGAAGGGCAATGGTTTCTTTTATAGAATCACATTCACGTACGTTTGTACGTTATTAGTGGAGTTATGTGTGTAAGTTATGAGAATTGGTCTCATATTAAAGACATGTTTAAATCAAATTTAATCATATTGAAGTTTTGTCTTTAACGTTACTACACATTTAATCAAAGGAGATATTGTTGATTTTAATCAACTTTATAATTCAAAAGAATTTGTACCAAAAGAATTAATCTTTTGGGTTATTGGCTCTTTTACCAAATTCCGAAGTCCGGTCCGGTATCTTCTTTTACCAATACACCAAAGTTTATCCAAGGTTTTGAACCTTGTTATGAATTTTCCACTTTATATATTTGAGGATTTTATATCCAAACTTCCAATGTGAGATATTTGTTAGTTTTTACACTTAGCCAAATTTTTGAAACTTTACAAGCTTTCAAGTCATCCACTTTGGATATTCATTTCTCATTCAAATCAACTTCGATTTTGACAAGTAAACACACTACACTACGTTATAGTGTTTACATGGACGATTACATCGTGCCTACAATACGGTCATTCCGATGAACGTATCCACCGGAAAATGGTTTTAAACCATTTTGTCAAAAACGAGTTCCAACAATATCTTCATCATTCAGCATGTTCTTTGTCTTATGTATTCGTAATGGAAAATTGCGGTCTTTACCAAATGGCTCTTGGTCTAGTAGTTTCCTTGAAAAATGAGAACTCTAGTTCGAATCCATTTGGAATGAGGGGTATTCCAAACTAAAAATTGATTTCGGGACCGGAAAAGATTATGTTCCAAAAGCCTGGAATTCTCACAGTTTAAAAAAAAAAAAAAAAAAAAAAATTGCGGTCGTCTAGTGATGCACCTGATATGCAAAGTTTCTATCTAGACTATTCCCAGGAAAACATCCAAGCCATCTCTCCCTTTTTTTATTTTCTTTAGTAAATAACCAAAATCAGATTATAAGACGTATATTCCCTTTTCTGGTGTGATTCTCTATTTAGTTATAATTTGAGTCCAAAGAGAACAAATATTCACATGAATCCAAGCTGCTATTACCGTACTTGGTAACACCAGGGGCATACAATGCCTGACAAGTCACAAAAAGAAACACGATAAAGATCAAAAGAACTTGCAAGAAGCTACTGTGAATTCGATCGAGATAATCCCTCTCCATCAATCAACTTAATTTATTATATAAGGGAGACATCGCACACATCTTGTAAGAGACTAATGATGGTTCAGGTTTTAACCCAAAACTATATTGTAAATGCACATTAGAAACCACAATAGAATTATCGGGATCGAATCCACAAGAATCATGACTCACACTAAAGATCTAGTAGGGGACCCAACCGAAAATTAATTTGAGTGTATCAGGTTACTTGCCAATATTCTTTTTTTTTTTTTTTAACATCACTTGCCAATATTCAAAGGATCGATGTAGAGCACTGTTCCTAAATCACTTATATACCCAAGTACTTGTTCATTATGTTATGTATCGGCAATTGTCGACTTTGGATATTGGCAAGTAACAAAACCAAGAGCTCTATTTAATTTGAAACAATTATCTTTCTTGTCATTTTACAATAATTAATCAGCATAGGAAAAAGTTTAAATCAATTAACAACCCAGGATATTAGCATCACCTGAAAACCAAACATAGTTTAAAGCCAGTCTAACTTGTCTTCATCGCGTTTCTTTTTGTGACTGGCCGGCCATTGTAATCCCCCTTGTGTTACCAAATGCGGTTACATCAGCTTGTATCTGCAAAACATTAAAGCAGATATTTGCTTTGAAGACTCAACATACATTAAAGAGAAAATCAAAGCAGCATGAAGTGTAATATCTAGGGTGGCCAAAATAGGTTTTGGGTTGAGGTTTTTAGGTTTTTGGCTGGCTTTGGATTATTTGGGTTAAGAAATACTGTACCAAATTTAACCCAAATAAAATTTGAATCAAGTTTTTTAAGTTTTGGATCGGATTTAAGTTGTTTGGATAATAAATAATTTGACCAAAGTAAACCTAAATTTTTTTTTTTTTAGGTTGTTTAGGTTTTGGATTACCTTCGGTTAATTGAACTTTTATAGAAAAATGACAATAACATCTAAAATAAATTCTTAACACAAATTTAATGGATAAAATAATTCATAAAATCCCGATATAAAATAAAAAATATTATCCTTGATATTTTAAATTTAAAATAAAATAAACGACTTGAAAATTCGAACAAAAAACTAATTGTTAAACTAGAATCGCTGAAAGTTTTAAAAAAAATTCCAAGCAAAACCTGCAATATAAACCAAATATGAGACGTATGGTGGAGAAATCGATTTATCTTTGAAAGTGTTCTTCGAATTTCTATTGAGGATTTCTTTTATACCAAAAATTAGTTAACTTATGATTAGGGTAAATAGTAAACTTATATAATTTTACATATAATTACAAAATTAATAGTAAATTACTAATTTTGATTTAAGTAATTTAACATTTATACTAAGTTATTTACTAATCTAATTTAGGGAAAATTGGAAATAAAAGATGTTTTTTTTGGAGTTTGTCCATATATATTTTTATTAATGAGGTTTGGTGATCTAAATCTTTGTAATAATTTAAATCCTATTATGCCCCTAATTTGCAAAATTAGAAAATTGTATTTTAAAATAATTTTGTATTAATTTTCGAATTTTCCTTAAACTTTACGCATCTAGGCCAAACATAACACCATGACCAAAGACATTAACATCAATATTTTTCGATTTCACTAAATTGCCGTAGTGATCATCACCAAGCAAAATCAAAATAACATAATAATAACACAGCTTTGAAAACAGAACACGAAAGCCACATATACTAGACAAAACATCGATAAAGAATTGGATTGTTAGAAAAAAAGATCTTCACACGATCACAATTAAAAACCACACAAAACATTCAATAGAAAATGAAAAAAAAATCAACCACGAAATAAATTTTCACTCCTTCTTCTTTAGCTCTTCAAGAGTTATAGTAGGCTGCAAGGTAAGTAATCTCGCACGTTTTTCTTCATCAACCATAAATCTCCACTCTTTGTTCTCAAAAGACCTCCATACACTACACGTTACGTAAATCTCCATCATATTCAATTGCTAAATAATGAAAAATCGTCACAAAAACTAGATATATAGAAAACCATTATCGACAATTCTATTGAATTCTAAAAAAAGTACAATATGAATTCTATAGTTTGTAGAAAGTAATCTAACAATAATATATTCGATTTCCTAAACTACTAGATTCAGTTTGAAGATTTCAAATATTTAGTTTCCTTAATTTTCGGAATTCTGAATTAATTAGAATTACTTTTCTAAATTTTGAAGAACATGGAGCAGACAGAAGAATATGTATTCTGCTTTTAGTAGAACATAGAAGAACATAGAGCAAACAGAAGAATACGTATTCCGTAATTAGTAGAACTAACTTTCGTAGACGGCCTATTCTAAATTTTGTTAACAAATGTTAGACAATCTATTCTAATTTTTGTAGAACATAGAGCAAAGTGTAGACGGTCTATTCTAAAAATGTCTTCTAAACTTCGTAGAACGTAAATGTATTCTACACTTTGTAGAACATGTACAGTGCGTAGATTACATAATATGAACGTTCTAGAACATGTATAAAATGCAGAATGTGTATTCTAAACAAAGCAGAACGAATTTTATAAATCCAAAATTTAATCTATCGATTACCAAACAACAATCGCACATTTGACAAAATTTTTTATTCTTTTGTTTCTCACGTGTTTGACAACATTTATAAAAAAAATTTGATTATTTATAATATAAATGATAGTTTAGGTATAGATGAGAATTTTGAAATAAATGTGTATAAGGACAAATTGAAAAAAAAAAAAATTATTTCCAATTCTCCCTATAATTTATAAGATTTTTTTTGGTTTTATTTGGATTTTTTAGTTATCTAAAGCCCAATCCAAATAACACAAACCTAAAATAATATTTATTATTAGATCTAAATGAATGTTTGTATAAATCCATATCTAAACTAATCCATGTTTTTGGATTGGGTTGACCGAATTGGCCACCCTTATAATATTATCTGCATTACCTTCGAAAATGGCATTAAAGCATTCCAATGGAAATATCTAAGAAGGTTTCTAATCCAAAAAAATAATATAAAATAACAAAAAAGTAGGAGAGATAATGAAAAGGGTTCTCAGATGAAAAACTCTTCTCACTTTTTAAGAAACTCATTTAACATGTGTTCATATTTGATTGGTTAAATATTTTTTTAATAATTCAAAATTTAAATAAATAATAAAATTATTAAAAAACTATATTTGAGAGACTCGAAAAGTCTCTATGCATTGAATGCTCTTATAGCCTAATTTTTACAATCATGGTCGAGGGGGAAGAATATTGTAAGGCACGTAGAGTTAGTTTTTTTTCTTCCACCTAACAGTGAGATTCCGAAATCCACAGCAAAAATATAAAAGATGTACAAAAACAAGTACTGCCTCAATATCTGGTAATCTAGTTCATGGTACTATCAAAGTAATATCATAGAAAGCATAGCTAGCTACATGCATAAGTACATTAGTATATGATATAATCTGCTATATGGTCTCATCCATTGTTTCAAAAGTGATTTTGTTTTTTCTTTTAAAATATTTAACATTATGATTTTTAAGCAAAAATTATTTTGCAAGTTATAAACGCAAACGCAAATAAAATTTATCATTTTCTTTGTGCTTAAGTTTTACGTTTACAAGTTACAAAAAGTTTTACTGTTATGCTTCAACACGTGAATTTATCTTTAAGCAGTCGATTGATTGCTTCACGAATCTTAGAAATCTAACAATCAATTGAACATGCAAAGATAGAGATAGAGATTTGCACACAGAGATTGTTTACCCAGTTCACGCCTCGGTGTGAGGTCGCTACATCTGGGATTTGACGGCACAAACAAATAATCCACTAGAATAGAAAGAATATACCAAGATCTAGTTCAAGAGAACTGAACAACGCATTAAGAACTCTCTCTAGATCTCTCTTCTCTCTTTCTCTCTCACGGACCTAAAACCCTAGGTCTCGTCGAACAAAACGTCTCTCTCACGTTTGTGTTCTGTTCTAATCGATTAGGGTTCTTCGACAAACTCTCCTCTTCCTTATATACATATCAGAAGCCGGTACACCCTGAGTTGACCAGATCTAATAACCACACCGGTTATCTCCAATCAGCTTATGTATGAATATAACAACTAGCTGTGATATGTCAACAGGAATCAACAAATCTCCACCTTGAGTTTGTCCCTTGTCGCCGTCAAACATAGCCAGTGCCTTAGCACTTATCTACTCTGAGCATAGCCAAAGCTTGCTCAAACTTCTGAACTGGAATTGCTTTTGTAAGTATGTCTGGCAGGATTCTTCGAAGTATGAATCTTCTTCACTGCAACCTCTCCATCTTCAATCAAGTCCCTGATGAAGTTGAACTTCACAGCCATATGCTTTGTCCGTCCATGAAACATGTTATTTGTGAGACAAATCGCACTCTGTGAATCACAATGCAAGCTTATCACTCCTTGCTTGAATCCCAATTCTTCAGCTAATCCTTTCAGCCAAACACCTTCCTTTGCAGCCTCTGTTAGGGCAATGTACTTAGCCTCTGTTGTAGATAAAGCCACAATACCTTGTAGACTTGACTTTCAACTCACTATATTACCTCCTGTAGTAAACACATACCCAGAAATTGACCTTCTCATGTCCAAGTCTGTTGCATAGTCTGAATCAGAGTATCCTTCAACTCTAAAATCTTCATTCTTTCTGAATACCAGCCCTCTGTTCTGAGTACCCTTCAAATACCTGAGAATCCACTGAACTGCTGACCAGTGCATTTGACCTGGATTACTCATAAACCTGCTGACCATTCCCGCTGCATATGCTAAATCAGGCCTGGTGCCAATCATAATATATATGAGACTCCCAACAGTATTTGAATACGAAAATTCACTTGTACCAGCTGTTTCATCTTCTTCAGTAGCAGATGACAACTTGAAATGACTACCTAGAGGCCTAGCAACAGACTTAGCTTCATCCATTCTAAATACCTGTAGAATTTTCCTGATGTAGCTAGACTGAGACAGAGTAAGCGTACCAGCAACTCTATCTCTTTCAATATCTATTTCCAGGATTTTCTTAGCTGCTCCTAAGTCTTTCATCTCAAATTCACTACTCAACAGCTTCTTGACCTTGTCTATCTCTGACATACTCTTGCAAGCAATCAACATATCATCCACATATAAGAGTAAGTAGATGAATACTTCATTTTTGTACTCCTTGAAGTAGACACATTGATCCTATTTACTTCTGATGAACCCATGTTTGATCATGACCTGATCAAAACACTTGTTCTACTGTCTAGGCGTTTGCTTCAGTCCGTATAGAGATTTTTTCAGATAACAGATCCTGTCCGCTTTACCCTTTACTACATACCCTTCTGGTTGATCCATGTAGTGATGTAGATATCTTCATCAATATTCCCATGAAGAAAGGCTGTTTTTACATCAAGGTGCTCCAGCTCCAAGTCCAGATTCACTGTAACAGACAACATGAACCTGATTGATACGTGTTTCACAACTGGTGAAAATACCTCTTGATAATCAATGCCCTCTCTTTGAGCATACCCTTTTGCTACCAGTCTGGCTTTGTGTCTAGGCTGCTTAACTCCTACAATACCAGGTTTCAATCTGAAAACCCATTTGCAACCAATGGTCTTCTGTCCTTTTGGTAAATCCACCAAAATCCAAGTACCATTCTTCATGAGAGAATTCATCTCTTCATCCATACCGGAGTTCCACTTCTTCCAGTCTTTACTTTGTAAAGTTTCCGTGTAGTCACTTGGTTCTTCTGAATCCAACACTTCTCCTACACTTAGTGCAAAAGCAAATACTTCATCTTCTTCATTATCAGTATACCTTTCAGGATTTTTTATTGCCCTCCTAGCTCTATATAGCCAACTGATAATTGTCCAGGTCTTCTTCTTCCTTGTCTGACTCATTTTCACTACCAGGAACTGCTGTAGAAGCTCCACCTCAATGTGAAGTCTCTTCAGCTTCATCCTCTGAATCATTCAGCACCCTGATATTACCCTGATTCCCAGACCTTGAAGCTTCTGTCAGCACTGTACTACCTTTATTATTTGTACCAGCTGACACTTTTCCTGAATCTTTATCCTGTAACAGATCCTTGTAGACTGTGTCTTCATGAAACACTGCGTTCCTGCTGATAACAACCTTCTTGTATTCTATCAGTCACACCTTGTATCCCTTGACTCCTTGAGGATATCCGATGAACACTCCTTTGAATGCTCTTGGCTTTAGCTTTCCTTGATCTGTGTGAACATAAACCACTGAGCCAAACCTCCTCATGTGTTAATACTCTGGTGTCTTCTACAACCAAATTTTTTCAGGAATGTTGAAGTCATTTGCTGATGATGGTGTCCTATTGATAATGTATAAAACTGTAGCCACAGTCTCTACCCAGAACTTCTCTTTAAGTCCTGATTCATTCAGCAAATATCTGACCTTTTTCATGATGGTCCTGTTCATTCTCTCAGCCACACCATTCTGCTGAGCTGTGTAAGCACACGTCCTATGCCTCTCAATACCGTGCTTCCTGTAGAACTCATCAAACTCTTGATTGCAGAATTTAAGACCATTATCTGTCCTGAGGCACTTCACCTTCTTGTTCACCTGATTCTCCACCAGAATCTTCAACTCGGCAAACTTACCAAAGGCTTCATTCTTTGTTGTCAGAAACTGAACCCACACTTTTCTTGAGCAGTCATCTATTATAGACATAAAGTACTGCTTCTTTGACATGGAAAATGTAACATTAGATGATCCCCATAGATCAGCATGAACATACTTCAGGACTTCTTCACTGTTGTGCTTCCCAAAACTGAAACTTAACCTCTTGTTCTTGCCCATTATACAGCTTTCTCAGAAATTCAGATCACTAATCTTCTTCTTGTTCAGAATGCCTTTCTCAACCAAAACCTTCGGATTTCTCATACTTGTATTACCCATTCTACTATGCCACAGGGCTATGTCATCCTTTGACACAACCTGGTTAGACTGAGCTACCACAGTCTCACC